>OX637462.1:56251810-57464731 GCA_951799995.1 Trifolium subterraneum
TTTATACGTTCAAATAATCCTTGAAAATCTGCCACTTCGCCTCTAAATATGATGTTATTCCTCATTTTCCAAGTACACCACGTAGTAGCTAACCATTTTAATAGAAAAGTACTATTATCTTCTCTTTTTTTCAATATTATATTATGGACCATAATTTATGATATTGTATTAGGTCAAACTATTTTTAGTTTATTTATTTATATATTCCTTTATTTTTTTAAAGATTTTATGTTTGTATTTCAAGTAAATAGTTAAGTCATTTTCATATTTTACTTAAATTTTTCTTTTGTCTTTTGTCATGTTTGTCAATCTAAATATTGTTATGATTTCTAAATATTATCAAATTTCTAATATATTTTTAATCAATCAAATTTCTACGCATAATCTTCTAAAAAAAATATTATTTTTATATGTTTTTTCCGCGAGTATTTTCCCGTGCATTGCACGGGTTTGATTCTAGTATTGCATATAATAGCATAGATCACCATTAAGTTTACCAAAGGTGGGCATTTAAACAAAAGCCATGACAATACATGGGACGACAAAACAACACCATATGTATTTCACAAAGTAGGAAGTGCATAATAACAAATTAAAAAGCAAAAGCATAAAGTAGAAAAGTCTTAATGCAAATAAGAAATTTTCAGATTAGATCTTCTCCTTCTTAATGAGCTTGTCAGATCTGGTTGATGAGAACTACGACTCAAGATTGGTATATATTCTCAGGTGGTTGATGCTTTTCAGCACTCCTTCCGGCTGGTGTTTTGTGAGAAGCAGCAGATATGTCATTCTCCGCAGAAGCGGAAAAATTTGGCTGCATAATAACAATTACAATTAAGTCTCTTAAAAATAAAACATGTTCTTATAAAGTTAACTATAAAAAGGTTGGATAATTTGCATACAATGGAGATAATTGAATAATCTAGGGAAGCAAACTTGTCAATATCATCGTGTGTGAAAGTCTGAAAACAGTATTAATGTTAAACCCACCCTAAATTGTTAATTATATATCAAGACAGCAGGCAACAATATTCAATCAGGAAAAATGTAAACTGTAGGTAATATGGAAAAAGCATAAGCAAATACCTAAATTTGAGGTGAAACAGTAATTGGAAGAACTTGTTCCTCTCCTTTAGCAATAGTTTTGATGTCTTTGCATAAACTCTGATGAAGTTCAAATGTTAATAACATATAAAGCTAGCAAGTAATAAGTTATACACAATTATGATTCAGTTTCAGTGAAAGTTGTATAGTATTCCTCTGCAATAGGTAGCTGTTCTTGACTTATATTTTCATTCATATAATTGGTTCACCCTTAGTATCACATGACATCAAAATCCATTCCAACCTCTTTAGTGACATTGATATCAAAATCCATTTCAACCTTTTTAGATAAACATTCCAATATACTAAATAAAAGTTCGGAGAAATCCACTATAATATTGTTATATAAAAAGACCATAAAAAGTTTATAGATAACCATTCATCTATTGCAAGACAGGAGTTTAGATAATGAAAAGCAAACATGAAAATGTTACATATAAAGTAAAAGACCATAAAAAGAACATTTACTGAACTTGTACTTTGAAAACAAAGTTTAATCTTGATATCTAAACTCCAACTTTAAAAAATATGTTATGAAGTTAAAGGTTAAAAAAATGTGTATTCTTTTAAAATAAAGCAAAACTTTCATCAAAAGTCTATTTCATGATGGATCTCAACATCACAACTGAAATTTACCTTTTGCATCTCAGTTTCCATCAAATAAGTAGCTCCCTTCACCTTAAAAAATAAAAACAAAAACTCTGTTAATGAAATGTTTCATGTTCAAGTAGAGATAAAGAAACGGGCGTTGATGTATTGCAAAGTTAGTAAATAAACATGTTGGTGTATGGAGGTTAACAACCAAAAGAAAACATATGTGCCATAAACCTAATAAAAATCTGGATTCTACTATCATATGTGGCAAACCTCTCACTTTTTCAATTGAACATAATATTAAATATGTAACAAAAAAAAAACATATTAAATAAAAATCAAATCAAAACGAAATCTAAAGAAAGAAGAGAAATCACAATAGCAAAGAACTTGTACCGAAAAACTGACTAAGCATATGCAACTGTAAAATGAAAAACCTTCTTGAACATTGAGCTTGTAATTCTGTTCATCTCAACCAAAGTTTCAGTGTGCCTATGATACTGAAGTTTCAACTTTTTTCTTTAGTGTTGCGAAACTGCAGAAGTAAAACATGGTGATGACAATCTACAGTAACATTTTATCAAACACATGGTGTGCTTGTAGGAAACTGAAACAAACAACACAAAATTGTAAGAGGTAATTAAATTCGAACACGTGAATTCAAGTTGCAACTGTTAAATAAAATAAAAACTTGTGTTAATGCACGAAACACTAAATTGAGAAATGAGATTGTAAATAAGCACCCACGTATAATGAAAACGCAATTTCATCATAGTATCTTTTGATCTTTCGTCTCCAGCTTAGAGGTACCTAGCAACTGTTTCAAAAAATGAAAACCCGCGTTACTGTACGAAAAGCAAAATCGATAAAAGATGAAACAATAGAAACCATTGTGCAGATATGACATATGTAATGATAACCTTTGGTTCAAGCTCTACAAAACCAAGTAAACTCTTACCTCTTGAGAAACCTCTTTTTACTACCTCAGTAGACATTGAAGGGTTGTCCTGCATCATTATTTAAAACATGTGTATGTCAAAATACAATAAGCAAACTTTTATAAACAGATTTGCCTTTAAAGGAAGGGATTTAAAAAAACAAACACCATTTGTTTGTTAGTAGCAACGACTAAGGTAGCAACCTATTATAAGAGGGAAATTTGTTATTAACTAATATAAAATATCGAGAACCATAAAGATCTAAGGTATATTAGCAACCGAGATATTATTGTAGCGTTAAATATGAAGCAAAGCAAATGTTACTGTCAAAAGCAAATGTTACCTTCTGTTTATCGATCTTTGGGAGGGAGAGGAAGAAGGGTCTACCAACTATGACAACTTTGGATTTGAAGTTTGAAGTGTAACTTGCAACTATGCCTTACTTTCTTCCGTAGATCAATGAAATAGTCCAATCACGGGTATACCCGTGCGTCCATACCAATCCGGAACATAATTAAGAATCACCAATCACATAATTTTTGTTCAAAACTGGAACTAAAAGCTTATCACCAATCACATAATTAGGAATCGATCCGGAACAATTGGGTTCTTTGTTGTCATCATTCTGTCATGTCAGCAATCAATTGGTTATTTTATGAGATTGAAAGCATTTGAATTCAATATCAAAAGAATTTTGTTGAATATACATATCATAGGCTAAATCCTCGGCTGGTATATCAATATGCAATGCAGCAAAAGCTAAGACAATTACACAAAACAACCTTAGCTATCAAAACAGAATATCTATAAAATTGTTTCTGTCGTGGTGAATTTGAGACTCTTGGATTTTTATAATAATAAGCATTAAGATGCAAAATGGCAAAAGTCTTGAAATTGCAATATAATGTAGAATATAATAATAAACTCAGGCATTAAGCTATACACAAACCAAAGAGTTTAAGCATTTAACTACTCCATGGAATCAAAACTTGGAGCAAACCAGCTCAATTGGTCATTAATTTGCTTGAGTTTTTCTTCTTGACCCTTTGAATATCCAAATGCAGTAGTGAAAGGATATATGTAAGTTACTTTTGCTGCCATACACCTATAAGCAACCACATCACCTTTCACCATAACCTCAAGTATGTCCCTGTCAAATTTTCCATCAACTTCAGCTTGCAGATATTTACCTGCACATTTATTTTAGGCGGCATAAGTCAAGTTATGCCCAATGGCTAGTAAAACCAATGTTTTCATAATTGAACATAGTGACCTCTGGTCGTGTCATGGTTCAACTACTTTAAATCATTCTAACAATAAACAATGATTGACCACTCAAATAAACAATCAGTCGATAGTGCTTGTTAATGGTTCAATTGGTTGAACCATCTAAGTCGATTTTAAAAATATTGTGTAAATCAATTTAACCATTCCTTCCTGTCTCTGGACCGACCTATACACGATCACTTGAAATCCTATACATTATATTACAACTTCCCTCATTCACTAATATATTGCGGTCTAATGATAAACCATCAATTTAGTTCCAAACTATCACTCACTCTCTAATCTCTATAACAATAATGTCTCTAAAGTATATAAAATCACTCGTTTTAGTCCCTCAATCGATGAAAAAGACTTCTTTTTCTTATATATTATTTAACTGGCAAGATATATATTTCTATAAAATAACAAATAATGAAACAACCTTAGTGTTATTAAAAAACCAAACCAAACTATCACTCACTCTCTAATCTCTATAACAATAATGTCTCTAAAGTATATAAAATCACTCGTTTTAGTCCCTCAATCGATGAAAAAGACTTCTTTTTCTTATATATTATTTAACTGGCAAGATATATATTTCTATAAAATAACAAATAATGAAACAACCTTAGTGTTATTAAAAAACCAAACCAACAAATGAAATTAGTTAAAGATATGCTTACCTTTTTTGTTTCATCCATTGAACGGTAAAAAAAATCTTGTTCCAAGAAATCCGCAATCTGATTCAAACGAAGATTTGATCAATGAAGGAATGGAAAAGAACAATGAAAGGGAGAAGAATTTTTTGTTACAATGACTATTTTAATTATATAAATTTTATTCAGTGACAAACATTGGAGCATCAACAACATTGGAGAATCAACAACATTTTATCAAACACATGGCGTGCATATATAAAATCGAAATAAAACAACATTTATGAGAATCCACAACAACAATTTATCAAACACATAATGTGCATATATAAAACTGAAATAGAACAACATAAAACTAAAAGAGGAGTAAATCCAACCCTACATAGAAACAAAGCAAATACATAAAAGTAATAAACCAAGGAAAAAATATAAGATTGTATAGTAGAAGAATATTTTACAGTAAATAGAGGGAGAATGTGAAAACAAAGAAGAATAAGAAACTCCAATCGTCATATTGTCCAGATTTGATAGAGATGATTGTAGAGAAAATATTCAGTCATCGTTAGCATGTGTCCTCCTGTGCATTCTTCTTCTACGGCGAGATCTAGAAAACAAAAAAGAATAAACCATAAATTTCAGAGCAGAGAGAGAGATAGAGATAGAGATGATTATGGAGGAGATGATTTTGAAAACAAAGAAACTACAAATTTTACAGTAGAGACATAAAGAGAGATTATTATAGAGGAAATCACTAACATGTGTAGCTCTTCTTCCTCCTATGTATTCTTCTTCTACGGTGGATTTTCTTTCTCCCTATTCTTCTTGTTTTGTTTCTCTGTTGGTAGAGGACGTGAGAGAGAGACCAGAAAGAATGAAGAAAGAACGAAGAAAGAGAGCGTGAGAACTGAGAAGAAAGAGAGCAGAGGTGACAGAAAGGGAAAGTTGGGAAATTATAAATTTGAAATTCAAAATAGTGTGTTTTGCCCCCCACAATTTGAATAGAATTGGACATTATTGTCCCTATCTTTAGTGTTGTATAAAGTAATGAGAAGGGATAATAGAGGTCAATTTGAAATGAGGATGAATCTCAAGATTTTAGTACAAATATGACAATATTGTCCCTAATTTTGTGTAGTAAAAAAAACAAAAAAAAAGGAAAGTAGAGGGACAATCAAGGTTTTTAAACAACATATTTTTGTTTTAGATTATTATATATGGAGATCTTTGGTTCTCTCTCATTCATTTCTTTGGTGTTGATGTTGCTACCGTATCACACTTGGGGGAATCTTTGAAATGCATTACCGACACAATATGGGTTTTCTTTCATATCATAGCCGTTATCGTCAAAACTAATTAAACATGGTGCAAAAAAAAAATGATGTAACGAGATTTCCGTCTTTCAATTTTTATGGTTACCAAAACAAAAAATGTCATTTTGGCTCTTGTAACCTATTCAGATAGGGCTCTCTATCCATGTAAGACAAGTAGCTCAGAATTGAAACTATGAAGTTTTCTCGACATACTTCAATTAATAATTTATTATAATTAATAGCTTATTCCTTTAATGAATATATTGTTATAATCATAGTTCATTATAATAATATATTCAGACAAATATTTCGGCCCAATTCAGAACGGAAGCACCATATTGGATATTATAAAAATCACGCAATGCAGATTATCCATGTGTAAAATATATATTGCCATTAATTTTTCAGCTAAAACCTCAAATTGATTTTCGTTTGCATCAATAAGTTTAGCATAACGATGTACGATGTCAAAAAAATTAGATGCAAACATTTTTGGTAACATGATTGCGCCATAAAATAAAAATAATAACAATGTTAAATCTCTACCAATGTGAAATGCTCGAATACAATCAAATACATTCGGCCGAAATAAAATGTATACTTACTTTATCAAGGTGAAATAATAAGTTCGATATTTTAATTTGTTTAAATAGAAATTCATTTTTATTTTATAAAGATATGTTATGAATATTTATCGTATATGCTTTGTTTTTCCTATATATATATATATATATCTCAAGTTTATTTTTCACAAATTTGTGTTTTCATTTGCTACTATGGCTGATCAAAATATGGAATTTCAACTTGCGCTAAGTTGATTAAGAAGTTTTTTTTTTAATTTTATATACTCTAACTATTTATTCTCGCTGCATTTTATATTTACTACTTAACTGACTTAGAGAAATACGTCAATCATTGTCGGATCAAATATCGAACTTATTATTTCACCTTGATAAAGTAAGTATACCTTTTATTTCGACCGAATATATTTGATTGTATTCGAGCATTTCATATAGAGATTTAACACTGTTATTATTTTTATTTTATGGCACAATCATGTTACAAAAAATGTTTGCATCTAATTTTTTTGACAACGTACATCGTTATGCTACACTTATATCCAAACGAAAATCAATTTGAGGTTTTAGTTGAAAAATTAATGGCAATATATATTTTACACATGGATAGTCTGCATTGCGTGATTTTTATAATATTCAATATGGTGCTTGAGTGATTTAATTATACACTGGGATGAGTCAGTTTGAACTGATTTTAAAGAACAAATTTGATTGTGTTATTCATCCTTCTATTTTCACTCCTCCTATTATAAATGTACCGAATATTATCATTTTTATCATCACTATCGTTCGAATTCTTTTTATTTTTTGAACTTTTATTTTGAAATTATTATTATAGTTCTTTTTATATCATTCATATATGAAAATCTAGAAAACCTCCGACAGCACGAATTGGTGTCTAGTTTGAAAGAAAATGAAAGAAGTGGGGTCATTCACAAACTTTCATCCACATTTAAACCTATCATCTAAACTTTGAAGCTTAAATAGGACCCGCTAAGCATACTAAAAGTAAAACTTGATGACAAATTTTTTTTAACAAAAAACTTAATGACATAATTAATGATAGAAAAGTAAATTTTAATATTTTTAAAGGATTGGAGGCATAAATTTCAAAATAATTTTTTTTATTAATCTTAAAGATGGTAAGAAATGAAGAAAAGACTAAAGAATTCATAGAGAAAAATAGAGATCAAAAGATAGTTTTCATTATTATGATTAGAAAATGAGTACAAGATGCTTATATAAAATCTATGGGTAGTGGATGCAATGTAACAAACTCCAACTAACTCCAGCTGTCATAACTAATTCCAGCTGTTACTAACTGTCATGGTGAATGCCATATGCTGTGAGGAATACATGAGAAGCTATAGTGTGACTTTATTCTCATTGTTTGTTGATTGGTCTACAAGTCACTCTTTTCTTCTATATTCAATAATTAATATGCTTATGTGTTTATTGACAGAGAAAATCTGTTTTATTGATTAGTTCATACGGTTATGCTAATGTGAACGGTTGGAAATGATGGAATTGTGATATTCTTCCTACTAACGTTAATTAAAAAAAAAATTAATTGGATTATCAAATTTCAACATGTCTGTTAGCGGAAGGGGAGGATAATTGTACGGTAGTTATGCAGCAGTCTCTATTTGCTATGTACACCATATAAATTGAATGAGGGTTTGCTTGCGTGAACTAAGGTTAAATTTGGGTGGATGGTTAAATTTGTTGAAAGAAGATTAAATAAGTGGATGGTTAGACCAATTAGACCTCTATTTGGCGTTCTGGTATTTTGGAGATTGTGGTTATTGGTCTATTCCGATGACGTTTTTGTTGGAACAAAATGAGTTTTAATTATAAAACACCATAAGTTTTGATGATAACAATGTATTAAATGGACAATTGGTATTACTAATGAATGATCTAGTGTACAGGAACAAAGTAAAAATCTCATCCACGTAGATCATCATTTGAGCATCTGAAGGACACAGTCTGAAGTGTTAAGGCTCTGAGAAGCAAGAAGCTTCAGAGCCTCTGAAGAAGTCCTCAGAGGTCAAAGAAAGAAACATAGTCTAAAGCTTGCGTACATCTTCAGAAGATCAAAGAAATGATATCATCAGATTCTGAAGAACACTCTCTAAAGGAAGACATCTCATAACCAATGAAATAGTACAACGGTTTTGTCAACAAAAAGAAGATTGTACAACCAACGGTTCTTTCTCAACGTCTTTATACCTAGAGTATAAATAGAAGACATCCTGATAGAGAGAAGACTACTGGAAGATCATCTGAACTCAGAAAGATTCAAATTGTATTCAAGCTGTGAACTGTTGTTATTCTTTCTAGTGTAATTCTCTAAGTAAAATATCTTTTGATATTGTAGACTCTGAACTTAGTGTTTAGAGAGTCTTTCTTAGAACTTTCAGTCCTACTTAATCTGTGTATTAAGTTAGTTTGTAAAGTCTCTGATCTTGTGTGATTAGAGCAAGGAAGTTTTTTGTCTTGTGTGACTTGAGCAAGGAAGTCTTAAGCTTGTGTGCTTAAGCAAGAAAGTCTCTAATCTTGTGTGATTAGAGCAAGGAAGTCTCTTTGTCTTGTGTGACCTAGAGCAAGGAAGTCTCTTGCTTGTGTGCTTGAGCATTAGTTGTATAATCTTTGTGATTATAGTAAAATCCCTTGGAAATGCAAAGGGACTGGACTACTCTCGTTTTGTTAGAGGAACCAGTATAAAATTTCTGTGTGTGCTTTCTCTCTTTCTCTCTCATTGTCTCATTTGCTTTTTGTGTTTTGTCTAGCTTCTCATATCCGCTGCATTTCAATCTACTTTCAAAGAAAAGAGTTAATTTTTCAAAACACAATTCAACCCCCCTTCTTGTGTTTTTCACCTTCAGTTTTAGGAGTTTTATATCTTTGTTTTCATTGTATTTTTTTCCTTTTTTCTTTAGGGACTTTGTACTTCTTGTACCTCTTTTGTGGACTCTCTTTGATGTATTTTTTCTCTTATATATATATATATATATTGATCTTTACCTTGATCAGAGTCGACCAGATGGTGGTGCTCAGCTGTTATGATTCCGTTCAGTCCAAGTAAACCCGAAGGGGGGTTGTGTACCTGCAGGCACTCCGACGCTCAAGTCAGTTGAGGAAGGAGTATAAGTTTTCAATATAGAATGTTACGTACCTTTGTGGAGTTTGTGAAAGGTCTATATATAGCCCCAGCGCTTGGCCAAGGCCGTTGATGGGCAGTTAATGCCCATCAATGGCTGTCGGAAAATGGCTGAGGAGCCGTGATGAGCATTTAATGCTCATCATTCCGATGTTGGGCGTTACGAATCTCAGGGGAGGCGTACGCTGCTCAACGGTCAAGCAAGACTGGATTTGTGTTTTGGGCCTTGCTCGACGGCCCAATAGAGGAGGTCCTCAACGCGTTGGGCATTTAGGCCCAGTCCAGAACAGGAGCCCCCCAAGTCGTCAGCTCGGGTTAGAGGATGATGACTTTAGTGGTCGTGACTCTGGTACTTATGATGATGCGTTGAGGATTTAAAGTTCCCTTTGGTGTCGAGCACAATGATGTGTCGAGGAAGCCTGTGTCCCTTTGCTCGTTGACCGTTAGTGAGGTTCGTGAAATGTGGAAATTTCGTGGAGATATATCCGAGCATTTATTGCGAGTCCGTGAATCTTGCCGTTGATCTCGCGCATTGTTAACCCGATCAAGATTTTCGACGTAATTTTCTAGGGTTTCGAAGAAGATTGCGCGATCAGAAGGACGTGACTTGAAGGGACAGGCCACTTCGTCTTCTTCTGCCACGTGTAAAGGCTATTATGACGGTACTTGAGTGCCTACTCGTTTGGTTTGAATCACGAGGATGTTTCCTGACCGTTGGATATTCACGCCCTTTGGTTCCTGCGACGATCGTATCTGAACCGTAGGATCGTTCCGCATCGTGACCTTTGGATTGAAGCAACGGTCCAGATCGAAATGGCGCCCCAAACTTCGAGCAGGTGCGTTCACTGCGAATTCATCTATATATAGGGAAGTGGAGGGACTTTTTCAAAATCCTTCTTATTCTCACCTATCCATCTTCCAGACTTCGGTTTTCTCTCTCAAGCTCTCAAGTTCTTGCTGTTTTTCATCTCAGAGTTTCAGAGTTTCGCTGTTGGATTTTCTACTCCGTTTCTCTCCATTTTTAACAAACCAAGTAAGTATTCCTTGGTCTCTGATCTTTGTTTCGTGTTTGATGATTTTAGAGATTTCCTGTTTTTGTTTGCTTTATTTTCCTTCGTTATGCTTTGTGATGTTTGGACCGTGGTGGTTGAGGGTTGTGAGAGGTGGTTAACACCATTTCCCTCCCACGAAACGGTGGTTTTTGGCGAAAACCATTGTTTTAGAGTAGGTTCAAAGCCCCTGGTATGGAGGTTACTGGCGTTTCACGCCTTTGTAACTTCCCTTTTTGGGCTTTTAGTTCATGAAAGTGCCGAGCATTCATAACATGCTTCCGAGCATTCATACGTTTAGAATCCTCGATGATTTAGGGTTTTTCTTAGAATTTCCCAAGTATTTTTCATGTGTGACTCGAGCATCTATAGGGTATTCTCGGGCATTTTCGCACTAGGCTCCCAGTATGTTTAGGATTTTCCTTTAGAATTTTCCTAAGTGTGATTTATGCGTGGTTCGTCGACCATTGTCCTCGCCCCTTCACTTGAATTGGCGGTGGAAGGGGTGGATTTGATGTTTTGGGAATATCGAATTCATTCGTTTCCTCTGCCTTTTCAGGTATCATGGCCGACGAAGTCCAACAGAAGATTCCAGTCGAGGATAATATCAATTGGGTTGACGATGATCCGAGAACGACGCCCAGTAAATTTGAATTCGAGGAGAACTTCCCCGAAGACTTATTCACGGAAATCGAAGATCCCGGACATGCGAACTGGGAGGTTCGGATCCCTGGAGCTAGACTAAGGATTTGCTCGACGTTCGAAAATGGCGGATTTCCCATGTACCAGGTGGCTTTCGAGCACATGGGTCTCCGTCTTCCCATTACTGATTTAGAGGTGCCGATTTTCAACCACCTAGAACTATGTCCATCTCAACTCCACCCCAACTCTCTGGCTTTTATTCGTGCCTTTGAGATTGTGGCGGCGTACCTACAGTTGGCGCCCACTATTTCTCTATTTTTTCATCTCTTCGGCATCCAGCGTTCTCGTCCTAGGGGGAATACGACGGATAAATGTGGCTGGGTGTCGCTGAAGCAGCACAAGAAGTTCTTTGAGATCTTCGAGGAATCGCTGCGGGGTTTTAAGGACAAGTGGTTCGTTGTCCGCCCCATCACTTCAGAGGGTTGGAAGACCATCATTGTTCGGGGGCCCAAATTGGACGATGAAAGGAAGGTAGTGCTTGGCCCAGATGGCAAGCCTATTATATTGAAGTAGATTGCGAGCGTTTCCCTTTTTGCTGGTCGACGAAGCATTATGCAAGGGAAGCGAAGAGCTTTTCATTCAGAAAGGGAGTATTGTCCCCAAATGAGCTTGCCGATCTGAAGGCACTGGAGGACTTCGTAGAGGATTTCCCTCCGAGCTTGTGGGAGGACAGAGAGGGCAATCCCATTTGCGATGAAGAGGGGTATCAGTTGTCGTCCAAGAAGTATATCAATACCAAGGCGCTATTAAAGTGCGCGACTAGGACAGAAGCCGAGGATGTACTCCGTATGTTTGTCTATTTTATTTCATAGAATTTCTCGAACTTTTTGTTTGGTATATTTGCTCATTTTTTCGTTTTCTCTAATGAGTTTACTAACACTTGCCCTTTTCTTTTCAGGCGATATGAAGAATACACAACTCACCCTCCGCAAGCTCCAGGCCGAAAAGAAGAAGCGACAGCTTGGTGCTTCTTCCTCGACCCCGAATGCCTCTGGGCAATCTTCCCCCACACCGTCCATCGAATTGACGGGGGAAAGAAGGGTTGCCGAGGAGGTCACTGGCGATCAGAGGCCGCCCAAACATGCTCGGGTTGAAGGAGGTGGGAGCATGGTGTCTGGTCCTCATAAACTGATCCCGGGGAAAGCGGCGGCGAAGTTTGTCCTGCCTCTAGCTATGGGCCATGATTGTTTGCTGGATGGGAAAACCGTAGTAAAGGTTTCGGATGCCGACCAGACCATCTTGGCGTCCATGGGACCGGAGTCTCTCAGGAACGTGGTCGCGGAATCTTCTGTGGCCATGTTCAAGCTCTTGGAGGTGGCCACTTTCTTGAATGGCCGGGAATGTAAGTACCTGAGAGAGAGAGAGAGAGAGAGATGAAGCTCGAGCACACGCCAAGGACTTTGGTTAGCGTTTGTCCGCCGTGGAGAAAGATCTCGCTTCTCAGACCAAAGCTTGTGCGGATGCCGAGGGGAAAGTGACCAAGCTGGAGAAGGAACTTCACGACGCCAAGGTGGAGGAGGGGAAGTTGAAGGAGAAGGTTGGTGAGCTCGAGGAAAAGTTGTCCTCTCTGACTCTTACCTCTACTACTGATGTGGAGGAAAAGAAGGTGGATCCGACATGCACATATGCTAAGTTTAGCCGGGCAGATCTGATCGCCAAAATATATGAAGTCGGGGATCTGCAGTTAGAGGTTGCTTCCTCCAGCTTTCAGAATGCATTGGCCCAGCTCCAAGTCTTGAATCCGGGGATCCAGTTGGTGTCTGATGGTTTGAACGAGTTTAAGGAGGTGCGTGATGGTCGGATTGCCACTCCTCCCCATGAAGAAGAAGAATGATTTTACTTTGTTTTTACAACTTTGTATTTTTGATGCCGGCGTTATGCTCGCCTTGGTGATGACATCTCGTCAAATGTACTTTTTAACGTCTTTTTAATTAAGTTTTAGTTTATTTTTATTAATTTAATATTTACTTTAGAGTCAATTTAAATAAATTGTGGTTTTTGAATTCATGAGTCAATTGAGTATTTATACTTTTAAATTATTCATTAATCAAATATTTTGTGTAGTTTTTATTTTATTTAACTTAACAGGTTGATCATTGGAAAGGAAGATTCTACTCTAAAGTTTAGAAGAAAAAAAAATCCATTTAAAATCTCACAGCTTTGTCCTAGAAATATGTATAAATATAATATATTACTTGATTCATTATAATTATATATATGATGATGTAATGATGGGCTTGTGGAGAAAATCAATGAGATCATCAGCCCATGTGCCAACTATAACCTAATTGCATCTTGTTGGGCATATATATAGAAAGCTTGCACTCATAGCTATATACAGGCGCACGAGAGAACAGAGTTATATCCGGAAGCTTGGAGAGCAATTCTTTGGTGATTCTTAATTCTAGCCAAATATTATGAGTAGCTAATTTTCCTATTGTTAGGGATGAGTAAACTTAGATGACAATTTTTATTATATGATTTGAGTTATGATTATTGAAGAAGTTTATTGAATTATTTTTCTTATATCTGTTCTTAATGCTTTTATCGATTGATCACCTTTAAATTGATTTACGGTTCATATTGTGATACGGGAGTTGAATTTATGAATGCTTTGATATAAGAAATTCTTGCCTTTGTAGTCTAGGAATAGATGCAAACCCTTGAAATCAATTATGAATTCTTGTTCTTTCATGCTTAATTCTAATCTTAAATTCACTAAGGAATTAGGGGTTATTTTAGAATTAACGACTCTGTCACTAAGGAATTAGGGCACGAATACTTTAGAGAATTCGATAATAATTTATTAAATTGATTCAATAGTTATCGTCAAGTCAGAAACTCAAAATAGTTGTCTAGTGAAACTCATCCCTGGCAGTTTTAATTATTATAAAAGTTCAACCAATTTTAGTTATTATAATTTCATTATTGCAAACAAACCAACTCGTAACCTTTTGTTCAGTTAAGTAAAAGTCATAATTCGACAGTATAACGCGATCCTTGAGTTCGACACTCGGTCTTACCGTTTTAATTTTACTACTTGGACGATTCAGTACACTTGCTGAAATTGCCATCAAGTTTTTGGCGTCGTTGCCGGGGATTGCCAAATCACTGTTGAATTTAAATTTTTGCTTAATTGGAATTTTTTGCTCTGCAACAAAATTATAGTTTTTCTTTTCTTTCAATTTTTTTTATTAAATTTTTTTTCTTCGTTTTTGGAGTTTACTAATGTTGTGTGCTAGTGGTGTCTTTCTTCTTTGATTGAGAAACTTACCCAACATATAGCATGGAAGATTTTAATGATTATGTCCTACGACAAATATTGGAAGAGCTTGATACTTGTCTTCTAACTGCTCAATGTCGTATACTTGAGGGACAAATCACAAGAGATGAACTTGAACAAGAGCTTCGTAAGGTGCGAATTCTTAGGGAGGATTTTTATGATGAAGAATATAGGGATGATATTGTTGGTTACAATGTCCCACCACCAGAAGAGGAAGAGTGTTACATGAAAAATTTCAACTGGAAACAAATGCTACCTCCTCAAGTGTTACCCAAGGATTCGAATAACAATAACTTTCACATCAAAGATGTTTTGATTGAATTCATGAAGATTAATCAAGTCTCAATTGAAATATTTGAGAGCCAATGTGAGAGGTTATATGAGAAAATAGTTGAATTTGAGCAGATAAACTAGAAGTTGGAGATTGGAGGTGACCTCATTGTTGCGAAAAAGAAAGATGAGGAGGTGGAATTAATAAAAATTGAGGATGATCTCGTTTGGAAGGAAACTCAAAAGTCTCAACTTTTAAGAAGTGAATATGTCGAACAAGAAATTTCTCAACATAAAAACATTCCTTAAAAAAATTTTAGCAACAAGGTAGAGAAAAGAGAGGAGATTGATGAAGTTATGGATGCCATTTATGCCTTGTTCACCAATTTCCACTTGAAAAAGTTATGGAAGAAACATCATCTATATCTCAAGTTCATGGAGTTTCTACCCAACAAAATGAAGAAGAAGGATGATGTGTTCTTTGTGTCATATATGCCACCTTAATAGTGGTTGAGGGGTCAAGCTAATGACGTTAAAGAAGCGCTGCATGGGAGGCAACCCATGAGAGGTAACCTAGCTTTAATTTCAATTTTATTTTTCTTGTTTTTATGTCAGTTTTGAAATTGTTTGTTGAGTCTGAATAAATACTTTTGCGAGAATTAGTCACTTTCTGGATTTGATCTGTTTGAAATATTAATTTTCTTGTGTGGTTTGATTGTGAGCATGTGACTTGACTGAACTGTTAGTTTGTCTTTACCTTAGAAGAAACTGTTAGTTTGCACAATTGATTGCTTTTTTATTATATTAGTCTGCTGATGATTTTGATGGAATAATATCTTTTGTTTGACATGATACCAAACGACTCTTATTTCTCTCTATTATCCTAATTGTGAGCATTTGAGTCTAAACACTTGAATTTTTTTTTTCTTGATGTGTGAATTGTCCAGACATGTG
The DNA here is from genome assembly GCA_951799995.1 of Trifolium subterraneum. NCBI lineage: Eukaryota > Viridiplantae > Streptophyta > Magnoliopsida > Fabales > Fabaceae > Trifolium > Trifolium subterraneum. The sequence continues at coordinate 56,267,678 of OX637462.1, forward strand.
TTTTTCCTTCAGAACTTGCGTTTATTCTTAATGGCATTGCATATGATTTTTGCATTACACTGAGGCATGTTGTTTGGTACCTTTGAGCCTTCTCTGACCACCCTGCAAATAATATTATCATTTGCTAAACCCCTTTGAGCCTGATACCCTTTTCTTGTGTTACTAAGCCACATTACAAGCAAAGACCGGAAAAAAAAAATATACACCCACCTTACTTGGAGTTAGGTAGGAATTTCTCATTGAGTCTTGGTAAAATTTTAAGTTTGGGGTTGCTCATGGGATAGCAACCTTTAAGTTTGGGGTGACAATTGAAAGAATGAATGATGTTGGGGATAAGAGAAAAAATAAATAAATTGGAGAACTGTGGGAAAAAAAAAGAGTGATAAAAAGGGAATGAAAGACAAAAAATAGAAAATAAAAAAAATAAAAAAATGCACTTAAATTTTTGTGCTAAATGTTGTGATGAGGTAACAGTTATGCGATGTTGAGAAGAAAAAAAAAATATAACATTTCTTTGAGCTCTCAAAATTTATCTAATCAAAGTTTTGAGGTGAATTGTAACAAGTGAATACATTGAGATAATCTTTCTAACTCCAAGTTTTTAGCCTACTATCCAAAATTATCCCACCATCACCTAAGCCCTGTTATAACCCGAAAAGTCCTCTAAAAGTGTATGCATAATTATTTTGTGATTGCTGTATAGAATTCTTTCAAGCCTATGGTAGGGGGATGCATGATCTAGGATTTGAGTGATATTCTAAACCCTTAAACACTTGAGCGAACTTGGTGAGATTGTGTGAAGGGAGAGATTTGAGTCTGATGGATAAGTGTTGAATGAATTGCATTGCGTTCCTGATTGATTGTTTGTAGATGAAAGTGATCTTGAGTATGAAGTTTTTGCTTGTTGACATGTTTGCTAATATTGATTATGAAGATTGATTGATAGGAAAGTTTGGTCATATGTTTGAAGTTGAATTGCACTTTCACTTTTTGAAGCTTTGTTCCTTGAGGACAAGTAACAGATTAAGTTTGGGGTTGTGATGACATCTCGTCAAATGTACTTTTTAACGTCTTTTTAATTAAGTTTTAGTTTATTTTTATTAATTTAATATTTACTTTAGAGTCAATTTAAATAAATTGTGGTTTTTGAATTCATGAGTCAATTGAGGATTTATACATTTAAATTATTCATTAACCAAATATTTTGTGTAGTTTTTATTTTATTTAACTTAACAGGTTGATCATTGGAAAGGAAGATTCTACTCTAAAGTTTAGAAGAAAAAAAAATCCATTTAAAATCTCACAGCTTTGTCCTAGAAATATGTATAAATATAATATATTACTTGATTCATTATAATTATATATATGATGATGTAATGATGGGCTTGTGGAGAAAATCAATGAGATCATTAGCCCATGTGACAACTATAACCTAATTGCATCTTGTTGGGCATATATATAGAAAGCTTGCACTCATAGCTATATACAGGCGCACGAGAGAACAGAGTTATAGCCGGAAGCTTGGAGAGCAATTCTTTGGTGATTCTTAATTCTAGCCAAATATTATGAGTAGCTAATTTTCCTATTGTTAGGGATGAGTAAACTTAGATGACAATTTTTATTATATGATTTGAGTTATGATTATTGAAGAAGTTTATTGAATTATTTTTCTTATATCTGTTCTTAATGCTTTTATCGATTGATCACCTTTAAATTGATTTACGGTTCATATTGTGATACGGGAGTTGAATTTATGAATGCTTTGATATAAGAAATTCTTGCCTTTGTAGTCTAGGAATAGATGCAAACCCTTGAAATCAATTATGAATTCTTGTTCTTTCATGCTTAATTCTAATCTTAAATTCACTAAGGAATTAGGGGTTATTTTAGAATTAACGACTCTGTCACTAAGAAATTAGGGCACGAATACTTTAGAGAATTCGATAATAATTTATTAAATTGATTCAATAGTTATCGTCAAGTCAGAAACTCAAAATAGTTGTATAGTGAAACTCATCCCTGGCAGTTTTAATTATTATAAAAGTTCAACCAATTTTAGTTATTATAATTTCATTATTGCAAACAAACCAACTCGTAACCTTTTGTTCAGTTAAGTAAAAGTCATAATTCGACAGTATAACGCGATCCTTGAGTTCGACACTCGGTCTTACCGTTTTAATTTTACTACTTGGACGATTCAGTACACTTGCTGAAATCGCCATCACTTGGCTTTTTGGTTTGTTTGGCGCTTGTTCGCCTGGTTTGTAACATCATGACAATATTGGCCTATGGTCGCCTTTATCTATAACTCCTTAACTTATTTTATGCTTGTTTTATTGCTTTGTTTGTGGAGTGTTTATTTGAATTTGTCGACGAATGTTTAATGCACGCTTAATTATTTCCCCGCGAATTTGATCGTTTAGAGTATGCAAAGACACCTTAAAAACGATGCTCGATTCTTACTTAGGGTTTTAACTTAATATATTTTAGACGCTCTATTCGTTAGGTAGATCACCTTTGCGCTAGTTCTCGTCTAATAATTACGGTTGCTTCTTGATGTCGCGGATCGTAAGCACCGTTTCCGAGCAGTTTGTGGAACTGCACGAGTGTTTGGTTGGCTCCCAAACTAGAGTCGAGGAAAGTTTCTTCGTCTGAAAATTTTCCTCGCAGCATTGAACATCCCATCGCGAGCTGGGCGTTCTGTCGTGCGTGTACTGAGCAACGATGGGGCTCGCATGGAGTGTTCTCTCGTTGAGCATGGACGTCAGCATTAGAGCTAAGGTCGAGCTTTAAAAGTTTTGAGATTCCTGCCCGTACCTAGGCATTCCTCCGTTGTATAGGCGCGTCTCCTCGGCGGGATTTGTAGCCTTCGTTAAAGAGCATGTCGAATAATGCTATTTTTAACTATAGTATTATTTTAGCTTTTCAGCGTTCCATGTGGGAGGGATTTCTTTTCCGTAGAGATCTTCGAGGTGATATGCTCCATTTTCTGTTTTTGCTCGGACTCGATATGGTCCTTCCCAATTAGCTGCGATCTTCCCTTCCCGTGAATCTTTTTGGTTTCTTCTTAGCACTAGGCTTCCCACCTCGAATTCTCTTTTGATAACCCTTTTGTCGTGCCGAGCAGCTATTTTTTGTTTGAGGGTTGCTTCTCGAAGAGAAGCCCCTGTTCTGAGTTCTTCGACGAGGTCTAGTTCCTCTCTCAGTAACTTGTCGTTTATGTCCTCCTCGTGGGGATACTCGATCCTCGGAGATGGTTCCCCTATTTCCACGGGAATTACTGCCTCTGTTCCGTATGTTAATCGGAAAGGCGTTTCCCCGGTTGTGGAATGTGGAGTGGTTCTGTAGGACCATAGGACGTTGTGCAATTCCTCGGTCCAATTTCATTTAGATGCGTCCATTCTTCGTCTTAGTCCTCGTAGTATTACGCGGTTGGCTGCTTTAGCTTGCCCGTTGGTTTGAGGGTGCTCGACTGATGTGAAGTGTTGTGTGGTGCCTATTGCGGCGAGGAATTCTTGGAACTTCTTGTTCGTAAACTGCGTTCCATTGTCCGTTACCACTACTTGAGGGATTCCGAATCTTGCGAGCATGTTCCTTTTGAAGAAACGAAGTATGTGGGATGTGCCGATTTTTGCGAGAGGTTCTGCTTCAATCCATATGGTGAAGTAGTCCACGACAACTATGAGATATTTGACCTGCCTTACGACTGTTGGGAAAGGGCCGAGGTGATCACGGTCGTTTCGTGATCAAATAATGTTTTAAGAAAAGTAGTACAAGGTAGTTAACCTTGGTCGTTTCCCAAAGACTCACAATCAGTTTAACTATATTAGAAACAATTCAAAAACTGTAAATTATGGGGGTTTTCGATAGTTGAAACAGAAAATAATAATTCGTGAAAATTAATAAGTAGCAAGCAATCAATCCGTTGGTTTCATCTAACTTCGTTCATCATCTATCATAGGTTCATGGCAAAAGAATAAATTCGTTTCAGTTTCTATCCTTAATTGATCATAAAACTAACTAATCAAGCGTCAATTAGTTTTATATGAATTCGAACTGTTTGAAAAGCTTATAACAGAACGTTCAATTGATTATGATAAAGCAAACAAGCGTCACAGAATCACGATCAATAATATAAATTAAAAAACGTGAATTCAAATCAATCCTATAACAACAAGCGTGTGTAGACTCTGTAAATTCCTAACCGAATTAAATTAAACAAGCGGTAACTTAATTCGAATAATCTCGTAAACTTGCAAACCGAATTATATGTAATTAAGCATCAAATATGATAAACGAATTGCAAGTTAATAAGTAGAAATTTACAGAGAAAGAAATAGAAACATGAATTGAAATTGCATTAGAATCAAACCTCAAAATAATGAATCAAAGTTTCTCAAACCAACGGATTGATAAAAGGAATTAGTTCTCCATTCAAGTGGTGGCTGCTAGGGTTTTTTTCAAATTCGTGAATAGAGTGTAAGAGCTACCCTAGGTCAGAATTTTGGGTTTTTATAAGCAAGCAAAACGGGCCACAAAACAATTGGGCCGAAAAATATAGTTATGCTGGAAATTGGTAATTTAAAATCACGTCTGGGACATAAACGTAATTATTTGACTTATTTGCGCTCCAAATTGGCTTTCGGCTTCAACATAAAAGTTGTAGCTCTTTCTCTTAGCTTTCCAACGCATCTTCCCGCGCCTCAATCCGATATTCGTAGCTCAAGTTATGGTCTGCACAATCAGAAGGTGTCAAATTACTGTTTATTACGAAAATAAATAGCAAAACATAAATAATAGCAAAACTAGACTCTAAACACAAAACATGATAAAAATACCAAATTAGCAGGAGAAGTCATAAAATTGCCATAGCACAGAGTGATTAAAAAGTGCATTAAAATGCACTGATCACGAGGATATCCATTCCCCACCAAGCAAATGGCCACGGGGAAATCAGCGTTTTCAGCTCGTTGGCTGGTGCGATGTGCATATCCCCGTGTCTTTGGCACTTGTCACATTTAAGGACATGGTCTTTGGCGTCGTTTTGCATCGTCGGCCAATAGTACCCTGCCCTTAGTGCTTTTCTTGCCAGAGATTGTCCACCAATATGTTGTCCGTTTATTCCTTCGTGGATTTCTTGCAGGATGAATTCTACGCGTGTTTCTTCCACACATTTGAGCAATGGGATTGAGAATCCTCTTCGATATAGCTTATCGTCGAGCAAGACGTATGAGCATGCTCTTTTTCGGATTTTTGCTGCCTCCTTGGCGTCTGCGGGCAGTGTGTTCGACTTTAGGAAATTGTATACCGGGGCCATCCAGCTTTGATCGTCAATAGTACAGATGTGCATGACTTCTACTGCTTTTTCGAAGCTCGGTTTAGTCAATGTTTCCTGAATGAGAGATTGGTTACCCGCTTTTTTGCGCCTTGTGCTCGCCAGTTTAGGAAGGACATCTGCTCGTGCGTTGTGTTCTCGAGGAACATGTTTCACCTCTGTTTCCTTAAACTTAGCGAGTTTCGTTTTGATTAGGTTTAAATATTCGAGGAGTCGTTCCTCCTTTGTTTGATATTCTCCTGATACTTGGGATGCTACTAGCTGAGAGTCTGTGAATATTTTGATTTCCTCGGCTCCCATGTCCTCGGCCAATCTCAACCTTGCTAGGAAAGCTTCGTATTCGGCTTGGTTGTTCGTCGTTGGGAACGAAAGTCCGAGGGATACTTCTATTAGGATTCCATCTCCGTTTTCGAGTATGATGTCCGCCCCGCTTCCTTGTGAATTCGAGGATCCATCGATGAAGATGGTCCATTTATTCTTTTCGAAAGTCGTCGACGTCGTCATTTCGGCGATGAAATCGGCAAGTACTTGGGCTTTCAAAGCCTTTCTACTTTCGAAGCTTGTGTCGAATTCCGCAAGTTCCAACGACCATTTTAACATTCTCCCGACCATATCTGGTCGCGCCAATAGTTGCTTTACAGGTTGATCTGTCCGTATGACAATGGAATGGGCGAGGAAATAGTATCGAAGTTTTCTCGCAGCCATTATTACTGCTAGAGCAATTTTCTTTATTTGCAAGTATCGGAGCTTTGGTCCCTATAGTGCTCTGCTTACGAAGTAGACAGGCTTTTGCCCTTGCTCGGTTTCTCTTATGAGAACGGCACTTATGGCCTCTGATGCTACGGCGAGGTAGAGATAGAGTTTTTCGCCCTCGACTGGTCGTGTTAATACTGGTGGTTCAGACAATGCTCGTTTAAGGTGTTGTAATGCTCCTTTGCACTCTTCAGTCCATTCGAAAGTTGTTTCTTTCCTGAGGAGTTTGAAGAGTGGCAGAGCATGTTGAGCAGATTTGGCGACGAATCTAGCCATCGAGGTCAACATGCCGTTCAATGTTTGGATGGACTTCTTCGATTTTGGAGTTGGATAATCGAAGAAAGCCCTGCATTTGTCGGGATTGGCTTCTATTCCTCGTTCTGTTAGATAGAAACCGAGGAACTTTCCGGCCTTTACCCCAAACGTGCATTTTTCCGGGTTGAACCTCATGTTAAACTTTCTTGCCTGGTCGAACACCCTTTTCAAGTGGACGGTATGATCGATTTCCTCTTCGGATTTAACGATCATGTCGTCCATGTAGACTTCGAGCATGTCTCCAGTTTCATTGTGAAATATTTTGTTCATCATCCTTTGGTAAGTGGCACCTGCATTTTTGAGCCCGAAAGGCATTACATTATAATAATAATGACCAGTTTCAGTCATGAAAGCTGTTTTCTTTTTATCGATTTCAGCCATTTTTATTTGATTATAACCGGAATACGCGTCTATAAATGATAGTAATTTAAATCCGGAGGAATTATCTATTAATTTATCTATGTTCAGTAAAGGATAAGCATCTTTAGGGCAATCCCTATTAAGATCGGTATAATCAACACACATACGCCACTTTCCATTAGATTTTTTGACAAGTACAACATTAGAAAGTCAGGTTGTGTACTGGGCTTCAGCAATGAAATTGGCCTCTAGGAGGTCCTTTACAGCTTTTCGAGCAGCCTCCGCTTTTTCGGGAGACTGCTTCCTACGACGCTGAACTACAGCACTAGCCCTAGGATCTATGGTCAACTGATGACAAGCGACCTCGGGGTCTATTCCGGGCATTTCAGCTGCACTCCAGGCAAACAGTTCAGCAATCTCCCTTAAGCAAGCCTTCAACTGCCTTTTCACCAAGTCGGGGAGATCAGCTCCAATTTTTACGCCCTTTGTTGGATCCTCGCCAAGGGGAACTAGTTCGAACTCTCCATCAGGGATGGGGCGATAGTTTTCCTTGATCAAAAGATCATCCTTAGTCGAGGACACTGCAAATAGTTCAGCTAAAGTTGGTCGCCCAATGATGCAGTTGTATAGGGATGGGCAGTGAACGACCAGGAACTTGACCTTTACGAATTTCATGGCCTTGTTTTCTCCGAAGGTGACGATCAGGTCCACGTATCCCCAAGGCTTTGTCGTTGATCCGTTGAACCCTTGAAGGTCGGATCCAACATAAGGGACCAAATTCTCCTTGGTAAGCTGCAGCACTTTGAAGAGTCCTGAGTACATAATGTCACAGGAGCTTCCTTGGTCGACGAGGATTCTTCTTACGTCGAAATTGGCCATCTTTGCTCTGACGAGCAAAGGTATTTGAAAGTTTGGCGATCCCCGGGGAACCTCTTCCCTATAGAATGCCAAAGGAACAAAGCTTTCTTTTACCTCTGTTATTTTAATCTCCCCGACTGGGGATGCTTTTTCTAACTCATCGAATTTCCTCTTGATGGATCCGATGGTAACGAGATTAAATCCTCCTCCGGAGATAACCAGGGCTCCGGGGAAATTTTCCCAACTTTCGTCCAGGTGTGCAGCAAGGTAATCAAGAGCCTTTTTTTCCTCGTTGTTTGGTAAAGGGAGGAAGTCTTCAGGTCTTGATATGGCGAGGGCTACTCCACCAATGACTCTATTTTCTTCCTCGACAGGTTGTTCAGGGCTTGTTGGGTCAACTGCCAACTGATTTTGCCGAGGAGCATTATTGGCAGCCCTTGGCTGCCCGTCTATGTACTGTCGTGCATATCCTTTCTAAATGAGGATTTCAATGGAATCCTTCAGATGCACGCAGTCATCAGTTACATGCCCGTAACTTTTGTGGAAGTGACAAAACTTCTTCTTGTCCACGTTTGGTTTTGCGGGCAGCTGTTTTGGGAACCTGATTCCCGCGCTTTTGAACTCAGCGCTTGATATCTCGGACAATATCCTATCCCCCGAGCGTTCAAGGGAGTGTGGTAAGTTGTCATACCCCATTTTTTGACCGATCGTTTTTATGCGTCTTTTCACGACGAATTTTTCTTTGTTCGTTTCTGACGAAATTTCGGCAGAGAGGTATTTTAAAATACCTCATTTATTTGGTTTTGCTTTTTAGTTTCCTTTTTATTATTTTTTTATTTATTTATTACTTTATTTTTTATTTGTGTTTTATTTATTTAAGTTGATATTTTTATTATTATATGTATATTATTTTATTATTTTTATTACTATTTTTCGTTTTTGTTTTTTTTAGTCAGTATTTTTTCAAAGAGGTCGAGAATCAGGTGTTTTTGTCCAAGTCCAGCCCAAAGGGGCAATTTTGTCCAAATTGGGAAATTCATCTGTCAAACCCTAAACATCTGACACAGTATAAATACTGTAATTATGACACTGTTCCCTAGGTCAGAATTCTGCTTCCAGCCGCAGAAACAACCAACAACATTTTCCTCCTTCTTTTTCCAGATCAAATCAACACAAATACAAACAAAAAATCAAAAACGAAATAAAAAACTCAAACAACTTCATCATCTGTTCATCATCTTCTAAACCCAGAATCACATCAAATCACGAATCTAAAACCAAATTTCTTCTTTCCAAACTCATCAAACCAAATCCTAAATACAGAACCGAGAATCACAACACAAATCAAACCAAAACCCAGAAATTTTCCTTCAACCGAAAAACTCCAAATCATACACAAACCCTCATCATTCATCACCAACACCAAACCCGAAACCAAGAACCCAGAATCACCATCCCGGATCCAAACCGAGACAAACGAGGACGAAGGAAATCAAAACAGAACAAAACGAAAACAACAACGAAAAGAAAGAGAAGAAGGAGATCGGAGCAGAAGGAAAAGAGAGAAGCTCGAAGCATCAAAGGTTGACTGTTATTTCCTTCTTCTTTCATTTCCATCTCTTTGTTTTTCCGATCTGTTTGTTTGTGCTACTTTTGTTTATTTTGGATCTAGATTCGTGATTAGGACTGGTTTGTATTCATGATTACTGTTAATTTGTTTTCAAATCTGAAGAGGGAAGGAGAAGTTTCATGGAGTTTTTTGTTGGTTTGAAGTGAATGAAAAAAACCAGAGAGAAGGAAGAAGGCGGATTAGCCGCCGTGAGAGAGAGAAGAAAAATGAGTTTCTGATTTAATTTTTAGGGTTTTTTTGCATTTATACCATGTTGTGATTCTGTTCGCGCAGGTGCACGGTCTTACGGTGCACCTGCGCGCCTGTAGCCTATTGATCTCGATCAATCACGCCAGATCTTCTTTCTCATTATTTAGATCCAGGCCGTCTGATCCATCAGACGGCCGAGATTGATTCTGTTTTTTTGTTTGTTTTTTGGGCGGGAATGCCATTTGGGCTGGGCTTTTCATGTTCTGTTTACTGCTTGTACCCCTTTTATTTTTCTGATTTCCTTCTACACCTCCCTGCTTGCTTATTTTTTGTTTTAGATTATGTGAATAAAGTGCTTATTTGAACAAGAGCTTATTTAAGCTTTTGAGTCAAGTGCTTGCACTAATATGAAAGATCTCTTTAGATCACAAATTTTTAGCTTATTCAATTAAGTTATTTTTTTATTCCTTTGTGTTATAGCTTATGAAATAAGTGCTTCCGGCATAAAGCTATTTTTAGCTTAATTTAGCCTTGTGAAGCATGATATGGAGGCTTGTTTTATTTTTGTTACTAACTCACTAACATTCTATTTATGCTTATTGTGCTTAATTTTGCTACTAACTCACTAACATTTTATTTATGTTTATTATGCTTAATTATTGTTGCTAATTCACTAACATTCTATTTATGCTTTTTAATTATTGCTATTAACCTACTAACTCAACAATATCATCTTTATTTATTGTCATCAACTTAATATTCCTCTCTAACTTAATATGTCAATATTACTTAATTACTCATTTAAGTCTAATTATTTGTTTATGGCTTTATCGATTAATTGTTTATCTTTATTACAAGAACTTTAGAATGTATTTTAGGGTTTGGTGTAAATTTAATTTAAAAATTGCATAGCATTATGTTGCATTCATTTCATATTTATTTTTTCGCAGTTACTTTAGAATGTGATTAGGAATAAATGTACACTATAAATGAAAAAAATCGCATCTCATGCATATTTATTTATCGCTTTCCGCAAAAACGTTAGAATATTAGTTCCGAGGGAAAAGACACCGTTTTGATCAAAATATCATTACGGATCGTCTTCGCGCTTATTTCTGTTTATTGCGACGTTTTTATTCTTCTAGCGGACCCTTTTAGTGATTTGGAACCCAACATTCCAATAGAAATAATTAGTGTTTTATTCTCAAAAATGAGGACAACACCTCTTCAAAAAAAGTTAGTCGCTTTATTCTAAAAAACGAGGTCAAAACCTCTTTCAAAAATACGCATTGATTTAGCTTCAAATATCGAAAAGCATCAAAATATTTTTATCACTTCAAACATTTTCTTAACAAACCTTGGATTTTAAACCAAGTGTTCGTGTCTTATTTTATAAACAAATCTCAATCAATTTAACCATATAGACTTTCTTCACAAATTAACATCAATCAAACTCACATTTTGCCACTTTTGGCTTTTGGTATTTTAAAACCATTTTCAAAACCTTAAAATCAAAACAAACAAATTTACTCGTCTTTTTATCCCGAACTACGGTGGTTTGATCCCTCGGGTACGTAGGCATGAGACTTATCTCTTCAATCAATAAAATCAACAAAAACATTTTTCTTCTTTTCCATTCTTTAGGCATTTTTTTCATCACTTTAAGTCCCACATTTATACATTTTTACAAACAAATAAAATAAAGCGCATAGATAGAATAAAAACAAGAGGTTCCTATAGAGTACTATAGATACTTAGGGTGCTAATACCTTCCCTTCGTATAACCAACCCCCGAACCTTGTTCTCTAAAAATAGGGTTTTTTCGAACTTTTTCCCTTTCCCTCGGATAAATTAAAGATCGGTGGTGGAACATTAAATTGCGATTCGAAGTTAATTAATAACTCGATATCCAAAAATCACCGCGACATAAGTGAACTGACTTTTTGGTGGTTTAGCCTCTCTGACTTTTCCACCTTCCCTTTTCTTCTCATCTCCTCGGCGTTCTTCTCTTTGCGAGGAAGGTCCACCGACCTCGAAATTTCTTGGCCTTCTGACCTCGGAGGCCTTTTGTTTATCCTCCCACTTAATGTATCGTTGGGTCAATTCGAATAACGCGTCGAGTGTTTGTACTTCGACAATTCCAACAGCTTCTTGGAATTTTGTTCCCTCTCGCAATCCTTCCTCGAGAAGATACAGCTTCATTTTGTCAGTCGCTTCGACCTCGACAGAGACTTTGTTGAACCTCTCGATATAGCTTCGGAGAGATTCCTCGGGACCTTGGATTATTGCCTTCAGGCTGGCCACTGTCTTCGGATGTCGCCGAGAAGTGGTAAAGTGTGTCGTGAACATTCGGCACAGCTCTTCCCATGAGTCAATTGAGCCTGGTGGTAAGTTTCTCCACCAGGTTGACGCTCCTCGTACTAGGGAGAGTGGGAATAGCTTGCATTTAATTGATCCCCGCAGATTCCTGTAGTCGAGTGCAGTCTCGACACTTTGGACATGTTCATCGGGATCTGTTGTCCCGTCATATTTGTCCAGCATTGGGGGTTTTCCCAATCCTCGTGGGAGTGGAATGTCCATTATTCTTCACGAAAGGGGGCCTCGGTGCCTCTCATCCCCACTGCCCGAGGATTCCCTTCTTGGGGAATGACGGGCATCTCCTCCGCAAGCAGCTGCTTCACCGTTCTTTGGTGGTGACCGATTAGTTCTCCGAGGAGGGGAACGCTTGTTCCTCGTTGGGGAATTGCGGTTATTCCTTTGTGGAGGGGAGTGATTCTTCCTCCGAGGATTCTCTCTGGGTGGACTCAGTGGTCTCTCCGCATTTCGTCGAGGTGCAGGCCTCGGGGACCTAGACCTCGATCGCGAGCGATTTTTTTCAGGTGTTGGCGATGTTTGTCGACGAACACTTCGCGATATTCTGGAAGCAGCACGCGAATCTTCGATTGCCCGGATGCGTCGATTTTGCTCGCGGATCAATTCATTTTGCCCACGCATGTTGTCTGCTTGCTCGCGAAGTAGCTGTCCTTGCCTGTTGATGGTGTTGACCAATGCGGTCATCACCACTTCCATTGGTGCTCCTTGTGGTACTTGTGGGACCACCAGTGGATCTTCTGGTTGCGGTGCTTGGTGCGGCGGCGGTACATCAAGCGGAGTTGCTTGTGCATGCGCGGCGCTACCTTCCGGCGTTACGGATGTTTCAACACCATCAGATTGATTTTGATGATTGAGAGGATTGTTTTCTCCCACAAATTCGTGGTTTGCACCAGCCATTGGTCAAGAAATGAGTTTTGTTTTGTGAGTTTTTGGTCTAATTCTGGAAAAGACGGGGGGAACTTTAAGTTCCCACGGACGGCGCCACTGATCTTTACCTTGATCAGAGTCGACCAGATGGTGGTGCTCGGCAGTTATGATTCCGTTCAGTCCAAGTAAACCCAGAGGGGGGTTGTGTACCTGCAGGCACTCCGACGCTCAAGTCAGTTGAGGAAAGAGTATAGGTTTTCAATATAGAATGTTACGTACCTTTGTGGAGTTTGTGAAAGGTCTATATATAGCCCCAGCGCTTGGCCAAGACCGTTGATGGGCAGTTAATGCCCATCAATGACTGTCGGAAAACGGCTGAGGAGCCGTGATGAGCATTTAATGCTCATCATTCCGATGTTGGGCATTACGAATCTCAGGGGAGGCGTACGCTGCTCAACGGTCAAGCAAGACTGGATTTGTGTTTTGGACCTTGTTCGACGGCCCAATAGAGGAGGTCCTCAACGCGTTGGGCATTTAGACTCAGTCCAGAACATATATATATATATATATATTTTGCCATTAAAAAAAAAAAACCAGTTAGACGTCTACCGACCGGGTTGTCATACTCATGAAACAGAGAAATAAAGAAGATAATTCAACACTTATTTTAGTCGGTGTTGTTTTTTTTGGAGTGTGGTTATGAATAAAGTGTTTACTATGATGCTGAATTTGGGAGTTGTTACAAAGTAAAAACATTCTCAAGCCTTATTGTAGTAACGCTTTAAATTTTAAGGGCTTCACACTCAATTTACTTTTCCAAAAATACCCGTCTTTTACATAAAAATTTAGAGCATGTTTGAATGAGTGTTGTTTTTTAGTTTTTAAATTCTATTTTTGAAATCAATTTTTACAAACTGTTTCTAAAAAAGGAAATATAAAAGAAACGGTTTGGTAATCTCAATTTTGAAAACTGTTTTGGAGAATAGAAAATAAAAAACTTGTTTGATAAACTTGGTTTCAAAATTTATTTTGAAGACATATTAGTATGAGATTTTTCACAATTTTGCATATTTTCTATAGTTTAAAAAATTTAAATTTACTCCATTCATTTCTAAATGAAAGTATTCTAATATTTTATAACATGTTTTATTTATTAAAATGACATTTTAAAACAGTGATAGTAATTTTCTTTTTAAATTTTATTTTAGTTTTACAATATCATTCTTTGCAAATTGTAATGGATACCACTTTTTATTTTATTTATTTTTTGGTATTCACCACCAGTTTAATCTGGTTCGGGGGTCAGTTCTGGCATCAAGTGGTTCCAGCCCCTCCAGATCGCAGTTGCGGGGATCGAACCACGGTCCTCCCTACCAAGTTCAGCGCCAATCACCACTGAACCAACTAACGATTGGTTAATGGATACCACTTTCTTACTATATGCTTTTGTCATTTTTTATTTCAATGGTCTTCTTTTTTTGTTTTACAATCTGAAGCTTTTTTTTTTTGTCAAGACAATCTGAAGCCTTATTTAATTACTTTAAGGAAACTTTAAATTTGGAATTAATTTAATTTATTGATATTTGTAGCCAACTATACTCCATAAATACCAAACAAAGAGTTCAGTCATTATCAATTTGTTTGTGATGTGCTTGCGATTGAAAATTAACTGAAGATATTTGCTTGCGATTGAAAATTAACTGAAAATTATCTTACCATATTCAACTTGTGTTGAACTATATTATATCTTTACTTTTGAAACTCCTTGTACTTGGGGTTGTTTATTTATTAAATTTACTCTTTGCCAAAAAAAAAAAAAAATAGAATCTTAGTACTTTATTATAACTATGTGCTTAACATAATTATACTAATCCAATTAATGCAAGAGTTTAGAAGGTGAGAGACGCAACGAAGAGAGGTTTAAAGAAACGACCAATTTGGTTCATGTGAGTGACAAATTATGAAATTTGATGAATGTTTAGAGCCACTTTGGAGAGTTGACCCACTGAATTGTTTCCGTTTCTACTAGAAATTTAACATAGGTCGTCAATATATAAGAACATTAATTATTTCCATTTCATTTTTTGTATCGGTTGTGTTATGACTTAACATCATAGACAAGTTTTGTTCTAAATTAAACACATTTAGGAGGTTTTCATTAGGATTATTCAGCAATTTTGTTTGTTAATAATTACTAGTACGTACTAGGTAATTTATTTAATAAAAACAAATTAGCAAGGTAAGATGAAAAAGTACATCCCAAGATTATTTGCTAAAGACTTAATCCTATGACTAATAAAATTTTAAAATATATTTTTATTATAGTACAAATATTTTAGGCCATGATTAGATGCAGTTCTGTACGTAATGCACCATATTATTTGCTAGATTTATTTTCTAAAAGCTTTGGAGAGTCACCCACTAAATTCTTTCTAGAAATATATGACCTTTCAAATATGTCGTCATATATACGAGCATTAATTTCAATATATATTTTAATTCTTTCTAAAAGCTTTGGAGAGTCATCCTATTGCATTTGATAAAGTAGAGAACATAGTTATGAAAACAACATGTAGGCAATATCATTTGTTACTATGTGCAATATCATTTGGTTTGGATCAAGGTGGCAATTTGTGGTTGGATGATGTATCTTTGTTGTGGTGGGTCAAGGGGATGAAACATTAAATTTCTTAGATTTCACTGTAGTGTTTTTTGCTGGTCTCCTACACTATAGGATAGTATAATTTTTGTTATTAGATAGTACTTCGATCTTACATTATAATAAGTCGGTTTGTGAAAAAAATTGCTTTAAATTAGTTACCTATAATCCCTATAAATATAAACCCTCATATACCTATAACAAACATAATCTAGCTTCATTACCTACTTCATTTATCTTATGCCTCCATATTTCAAATACTAATTCATTTTTTCTCTCCATAATCTAGCTTCAGTACCCATTTTTGTCTCTCTTTTGTTTTTTTGTCTCTCTTTTGTTTGAAACACACAATAAAATAACCTTTCAATATGAATGGTTTTGTGAGTGCAAGTAGACGACCACCACCTCAAGTGGTTTTCAATATTAATAACTACTATAATGCTTCTTCAAAAAAAAATATTATAAACAATAATATTTTGACCTCTTTCAAAAAAACTGACCAATTATTTACTGCGGGAGTCGAAAACACTACTCCTTATCAAGCCAATGTTGCTACTGCCGTCGCTGTACTCCTTGGTTTACTCCAGTTAAAATACTCTCCAAATCCAGTTACCATATTTCAAATCCACCCTAACATCACTTTTGTATCCATCGCTAGCATTCTTGCCTATTTATTGGTCTTATGGGCTAGGTCCAAGTTTGCTATAGTACGCCTTAACACTCTTTTGGAAATCTTTAGTTCACTCTCATTCATTTCTATGGTGTTGTTGTTGATTTCAGATCACACCAATTGGGGAGAATTGTTGATATTTATTGTGTACCCATTATGGTTCTTTTTCTTTGTCATCATACCCTTTATCAAAACCTACCGTGGGAGGAGGGGCTTGATTCCTCAACTTTTGCCACATTGAATTAAGCTCAGATATCTGGATTGATGGCCAACTACAGTTTGAAAATTGATGGTTAGTCATTTTTTATTTTTTTTAATATATGAGTATCATGTTGCTAGTGAGTTTGAAACTTGTATATTGAAACTTGTATAGTTAATATTTGTAAAATATAAAATGTGTTATTTTTTGTAATATTGAAACATTAATATTAAAAGTTATATTTTTTTGTAATATTGAAACATTAAGCATGACCCAATATTTAATCACGCAGATTTGTGTCTTAGATTTATGTCTTATTGTTACTGATAAAGCTTGGTGTTTTCTGGGAGCTGATGCCTTTTTTATCTCTTTCAGGTAGCATATAGTTGTTAATTAAGATGGTGCGACATGAAACAATTTGGTGGAACATTGGATGCATGGTTTTGACTTTTGTGCTATCACTTGATATTTTCATATAATTTGATTTAGTTTGTATGAATTTTGTTATGCAAGTGTTGTGAGATTTGGAGTAGTATCATTTGTGCGTTGTTTGTTTTCTTATAGAAAAAAACAAAAACACTATTATGCAAGTGTTGGATAATTTTTTTTTTTTTGAACGGCAAATGAATTTATTATAAATAAAAAGGAGAAGTACAAGCGGTACTCTACCCACACCGGTAGAAAAAGTACATATAGTACTTTACATATACAAAAGTCGAACCAATCAAATACATATCATTTGATCGGGATAAATTACAAAATATGCCAGATTCGGATAATAGACAGTACTACGTATTACTCCTATTCAACAACTTGATCTTGACTTTTGACTTTGACAAATTTGATACTACGTATATGTCTAACATAGTTATAACTTTTTTTGACTATCATACATAGTTATAACTTGTTAATAGAAAATATATGTAATTAAGAGTGGTCCCTTTTTCGTAACATAATTGTACAAAACGATATGTCTAAGAATAATATTACATTAGTAAGAGCTTAGAAGGTGAGAGACGTAACTAAGAGAGGTTCTGCACAGAAACGCCAATTTCTACAATTTGGTCCATTAAGAAGAGAGAGATCATTAGAGTGCCATTTGATATTTTTAATGGTGTTTGGAGACTCTTTTTTTTTTTATTGTATAGTTCCTTAGCTTATGATTGGGGATTAATTATAGAATTAGATTGAACATTGGAAATGCCTTTGTTCTATTTAGCAAGTGAACAAAAGTCGTTGTTAAGTAATAAAATCAATGTTTGTATCCACTTGTTTTAATCTCGACAAAACAATTGAATCGTATTTAGGACGTAAATGCAATAAAGGGGTTTGCTAAGCAAAGTTGGTTTATCATACAATTATAAATAAATAGAAATAAAATTGATGATTTCAAGCGATTAAAGAGATGATTAGAATGTTCGAGTCATTTCCTCGTCATGAGTTGGTAAACGTGGTCCAAGACTACCTTTTCTCTATTATTCTCACGATGAATTAACTAAGTAGTTCAACTCGGTGTTAATGAACAAGAACCCTTTTCTACTAAGATAATTTCCTAATGTCATAGGTCAATTCAAATTCATAGAAAGATTTATGCACGTTAATTCTACTTATCATATGGTTCAATAATTCGATATTTCTGAAACGCCTATTGGCCAAACAATTATTTCAGATCTGGGTTCAAAAGTTATGGTTAGTAATCATTCGATTCCTGAGTTCAAATCATAAATTCGTCAATTTATAAAAAGCATTAAGCGTAGAAATAATTGAATAACAATAATATTAAAAATGTCCCAAAAGATCCTCAACAATTTACATGGTTCAAATCAATTCAAGGAATATCGTTTACTAATTCTAATCAATCGAAACTTAGTTACTCATAATTAAATTAAGAGTGAAGATCTATTTTGGTCCCTCACAAAAACCACATAACCCAAATTAGTCCCCGAAAAAAAAAGGATTATATTTAATCCCTTACAAAATTAAATCGGGTCATGTTAGTCCTTCGTTATTATTTTTCTTAATCTGGTTTATTTTTCCTACTTTTGAACCGTGACCGGGCTGCCATGTATATTATTTATGCCACGTGTATTATTTACAAACATAAGGGACAATTAAGTCCCTATATTATTTTATTTTGGAACAATTTTGTCCCCTTAAATTTTTAAAAAAAAACGAAAATTATACAATATTCATGAAAAAAAAATCAACAACACTTCTGTTTTTAAATTTTAAGGGATTAAAAAAGTGGAACATGTACATATTAATATACCATCGTTGGTTTGGTTTGAAAAATCTATTACATCATTCTACAGTATGTTATTGTTGATGCTACGGTTATAATAACAACAAAACATACATTTGTCTCCGTCTCTAGTACGCTCTATGTCGTCTTCTCCGGTTGAATCATTTGTTATCAATGTCACCATCATAAATTGATCTTGTTCGAAAGGAAAGGGTGTGGCCGTGTGGGAGGAGAATAACAAAGGAATGAGAATATGAAAGGCCGGAGACTAAGAGAAACCCTAGTATTCTGTTCTGGACTGGGCCTAAGGCCCAATACGCCGAGGACATCTTCCTCAGGGCTGTCGAGCAAGGCCCAAGAGCACCAGCCCAACTTTATTTGACCGTTGGTCAGCGTACAAATCCCCTTCGATTTGTAACGCTCGACACCGGAATGATGAGCATTTACTGCTCATCATGGCTTTTCAGCCGTTTTCCGGCAGCTTCTTGATGACCATTAACGTCATCAAAAGCCTTGGCCCAGCGCTGGGGGACTATAAAAAAGGACCATTCCACAACTCCACCAGGTACGCTATCTTTTATACATAAAACCTTTGCTTCACCTCAACTGAATTGAGCGTCGGAGCATCTGCAGGTACACAACCCCCCGTGGTTCCATCGGAGCGGAACAAAGAGCAAACGCTCAGACACCACCGCAGTTGGTCGACTCTGATCAGGTAAGATCAGTGGCGCCGTATGTGGGAACTCTATAGTTTCCCCGTCTTTTCCCAGAAATTGGCCAAAACTACCATTCAAAGACCAAATGGTTGGTGTCAACAACCAAGAATTCGTGGCTGAGAATCAAGTCCAGCATAGCCAACTATATGGCCACCACACCTCCGTCACACCAGAAGGTAATGCAGCGCAGGTACAGGTAACTCCAACGCAACACTAGCCTTATGTGCCTGAGGATCCATTAGTGGTGCCGCAGATTCCTCAAGGAGCACCATTAGAAGGGGTAATGGCTGCTCTGGTCAATACCATAAACCGCCAAAGACAGCTCCTCCGGGAGCGAACCGATCATATGCACAGTCAAAACCAACAGCTCCGCGTTCAACATCGGCGAATTCAAGCAATTGAAGATGCTGTGAAACGTGGAGGCCATAACCGACCTCCTCCTCGTTCTCCAAAAAGAGGATCATCAGGCAGTGAAGACGAGAGGCACCGAGGACCTCTGTCGCAGAGGATTATGGACATTCCACTCCCTCGAGGGCTGGAAAAACCACCAACATTGGACAAGTATGACGGGACAATTGATCCTGACAAGCACATCCAAAGCATCGAAGTGGCCCTCGACAAAAGGAGCGTCCGAGGATCCATCAATTGCAATTTGTTCCCTCTTTCACTTATACGAGGAGCATTCACCTGGTGGAGAAACCTACCTCGAGGATCGATTGACTCATGGGACGAGCTGTGCCTCCTGTTCAAGGCACACTTCACCACCTCCCGACGACAACCAAAAACTAAAGCAGCACTTGCAGCAATAGTCCAAGGTCCCAAGGAATCTATCTGAAGCTACATCGAGAGGTTTAACAAAGTTGTGTCGAGGTCAAAACCTCCGACAAGATTAAACTGTATCTCCTCGAAGAAAGACTCCACCAAAGATCTAAATTCCATGAAGCCGTTGGTATCGAGGAGATGAAAACCCTCGATGAGTTCTTCGAGCGGGCCTAAAAGTATATCCAATGGGAGGAGAAACAAAAGGCCTCGGAAGTAAGGAGACCCAAGAATCAGGGAGAAGTTGGACTGTCCTCACAAAGAAAAGAACGGCAAGGAGAAGAAAATAGGAGAGATGGAAAAGTCAGAGAGGCTAAGCCACCAAAAAGTCAATTCACCCACTACACTCCACTGAACACTCCTTGGGATAGGATCCTCGCTGAAATTTCAAGTGTTGAATTCAAAAAGGCGGGCATAAGGTTCCCGAAACAGCTTCCCGCAAAGCCTAACGTAGATAGGTAGAAATTTTGTCGCTTCCACAAAAGTCACGGTCACATAACAGATGATTGCGTGCACCTAAACGATGTCATCGAAATCCTTATTCAAAAAGGGTATGCATGATAGTATGTGGAAGGCCAAGGCCAAGCAAGAAATGGGAACAATCCTCGACAAGCCCTATTAGCAATCGAGGCACCAAGTCTCGAAAGAGAAGCTCGTAAAGATGACAAGGTCATCGACGTTGCTTACGCTGTGACAAGACCCGAGGACTTCCTCCTACCACCAACCAATGGCGAGAAGGAAGCTTTAGACTATCTTTCTTCCCCGAAGCTATGGTCATATCCGGAGGAGGATTCAACTCCATAACCATTGGTTCTATCAAAAGGAAGTTTCACTAGTAAAAATATGACATATTACATAAGGATTTTACATCTGTCTAAGATATGTCAGATGTGAAATGCTATATGGAGTGATGTTTACATCTGGTTACAATAGCCACAGGAGTGAAAATTATATGTACAACACATTTTACATCTGATATCAATATACCAGATAATAAACTGAACGCGGTGGCAGTATTGTAATTATGACGAAAAGTTTCTAAAAGAAATATATATTTGGCCATATATATAGTCAGATGTAAAAAGTGATGTTGAATAAAAAAAAAAAAATTGGATTTTTGGAATCAAATAAGTCTACGTACTGTACGTTCGTCTTCTCCATACACAGATCAAATTGGATTTACATCTCGCGAATACACAGATCAAAAAACGAAAAACGCAGCGAATCGTCTTCTCCATACAATCGTCTTCTCCATCTCGCGATTTGCACAGAATCGTCTTCTCCATCACAATCGTCGCGAATCTGAGATCTCTCTCACTCAACCGTCGTCCTCCGTCTTGAACCCTAACTATTTCCAAATCGCAAAATCACACAGGTACGTCTACTGTTCTTGAACCCTAAGCCCAAATCGAAGCTTTTTCATCTGATTTCTTTGTTTTTTATGGTTTGTTACTTGGTTTTTGCTCTTAGAACTGTTTATACTGAAATTGATTTGAAGATTATAAAATGACACTGTTGATAGATTTAGGTTTTTCAGAACTGTTTTCATCTGTTTATACTGCAATGAGTTTTTTTTGTTTTCTGCAATTGCAACAACAATGTGTAGAATCTTCAATTGGTAGTTTTTTTAGTTTCATGTGAAATCTGTGATTGTTTTTATCTAAACCTGTTTTTATCTGAAATCTGTGATTGTTTATATATTCTGAATTGTTTTGGTGGGAATTGTTTTGTTCATACCTGTTTTTATGCAATGAGTTTCATATTCTGAATTGTTTTGGTAAATCTGTTCATACCTGTTCATATTCTCAATTTCATCAGTTCATAGAAAGTGTTGTTTCGAAGCGCACCAACTTGGATATATTCATTGAATATTTCAATTAATTAGTGAATAGAAACTTTAGGCTCTTAAGAAAGAAAAAATATCAAACATGTATGTCCTAATTTTGAGTTTTTAACCATTTAAAGACATGTTTAACGAAGGAGCCCTTGAGTTTGTTGTTGATCAGAACATGTATTACCCTGCTCCCACCAATTACGGGTATTATTGTACAGGTAAGTCCAAAACCATTGTATCTTTTGGCTTTGAGGTTTAATCCAATTGACCATGTATTATTATGTAATATATATAATATAATATGTATGCATTATATTGATCACTTGGTATTTATTGTGGACAGGATTTGAATCACCTGGTGAATGGGAGGAGGACCACCATAGGATTTTTGGTGTCGATGGTCCTGATGTTCAGTACACGGTGAGTTTGTTCTCCTCTTTTCCCGTATGTGGATGTGTGTCATATGTTGTATGACATGAAGGCTAGTGGAGGGAAAGGTAAGCCCATATCTCCATTCCATTTCTTCACATGTTCACTTTAACTAAGAATAGCACTAGCAGACTACCAAAATTCTATTTCAAGTTCACTTCAATTAAGACTGTGCATGGGCTGTGAATGATTGATCCTTTATACCAATGCAATCATTTTCTATTGATACATTAACTTGAAGGCATACCAAATTACTTGTGATTGTGGAGGTCAGTCAATAATTCACTTTAAATTCCTCTGCCTTCTACCTTTTCCTGCATGTTACATTTAATGTTATTAAAGGATTAAAGAATTTGATGGATTTTAATTGTTTCAAATTTCAGGATAAAATTTATCAGATGGAATTTTTTACCTGGAGGTCCTTAGTTATGTGCAATGTAGAGCTGTGAATTGGAGTCTTGTAACAAAGGGATTAACTGGTATGTTTTTCTTTTACTTGTTCAATGATTGGCTTGAATTGAATCCTTGTTTCCAAATTCTTTTTATGTGTGAATCACATGATTTGCAGACTGTACATAAAGGTTTTTTGAAGTAACTTCCGTGAAAAGCTTGTTAGCTACAAGTGCGAGATAAAAAGAATTTGAAAAATACACCTTAAGTTACTAATATTATTTTTATAAGGTCAATTGTGTGTAGAAAAATACACTAGAACTGGTTATTGTGATAGAAACTGTTCTTTTGCTCTCCACCATGCATTCTTGATAGTTAGATTAAGTGTGTTGTTATCATGTTGTAGTTGTAATTTATGAGTTTGTAATGAATTTTATTGTAATTTATCAACTTGTTTTGTTCCCTTCAACTTGCAATTTATGAGTGTGTAGAAAGTGTTCTTTTTACTTTTTTCTTCTACCCCTTTTGTTAAAAATTTGATCTTGATTACCTTGTTGTGTGTTTGTTTGGATTAGTTTAATTGGGTTTTGAATGACTTCAATTTTTTATATGTTTGTGTTTATGATTTGAGTTTAGGATATGAAATTTGAGTGTTTTTGCTTTGGAAGTTATGGTGATGGTATGAACTAGGAAGCAATTTATGTGATTTTTTTATTTTAATTTTTTTAAGAATGATTATGAAAGGGAATTTGCTTTAATTGAATCATAGTATTGATTTAGGGTTATAAGATTGTGGAAATTGCTTGTTTTGGAAATTTGCATGATCCATTTTTTGATGAGAATTTTCCTATTAAGTGTTTTATGATCTTCTATCAACAAAAATATAGTGTATATTAAAAAGCATAGATAAGCTCAATTAGTAACTAGATTAGATTGCTTAATATTAATATATGTCCTGAAAAATGGATTGATCATTTATGTCTTTTGACATGTGTAGGTTCGAGTTTGAAGGACAGTAGCAAAGGAAATGGCTTGAGTCGACGAAGCAGTGGCAGCGGCAAGGTGTCCGTTCCGCCTACTGCGCCTCCAACTCCTTGAACCGAGGGTGAGATCTTGAAGTCTTCCAATATGAAGAGCTTCACTTTTAGTGAGCTAAAAACTGCTACAAGAAACTTCCGTCCCGGTAGTGTGGTTGGTGAAGGTGGGTTTGGAGCTGTATTTAAGGGGTGGATTGATGAGCACTCGCTTGTGCCGGTTAGACCGGGGACTGGAGTTGTCATTGCTGTCAAGAAGCTTAACCAAGAAGGTTTACAAGGACACAGTGAATGGTTGGTGAGTATCTTCTAGCAATCAATCGTTATCTAAACCTTGGAACTTTGCTCAAATCTTGAGAATTTAAGATAAATTTCTGTTTATGTCACAAATGTGAATTATGAAGTCGAAAAAGCTAAATGAAAGTTCAAAACTAAACTAACTACTCATTCAAAATGTTTGTATCGACAGTGATTTTGATAGAATCACGATGCGTCACCGTGATTTTGGTGAAAGCCACACTTCAGAGCTTTGACAAAATCACGGTGCCACCGTAATTTCATCAAGCTTACCGTGATTCCAAACATACACGTGATCTGTATTGAAGACCAGATGATCATTTTCTATCAATCCATCACATATATAGTAGTATATAGACAATGATGGCCCCTTCTACTTAAATGAATACTGATCACCTAGTCGCGTGTTAATCCTCTTTGTCATTGGATTTGATGAGAAATGGCCTATTTAGGGTATACTAAACAAGTTCATTTTTAAGTTTAGGAACATGCTAAATTAGTTTATTAGGATTTTTTGAGAATTTCTCATTTTAAAATATATGTAGTGAATATAGTTAATGTTTTAGATGATTTCTTTTATTAGTGTAACTAATTAGGTTTTTATTTACAGACAAAAATCAATTACTTGGGACAGCTGCATCATCCTAATCTTGTGAAACTGATCGGTTACTGCTTTGAAGACGACCACCGGCTTTTGGTAAATTTCTATTTAGGAAACCATATATATAGTTGATCCAAATCATACATAGTTGATCAATGAGTTTTGATTTGTATTTTGGTATTTTGGATGAATGTTGAATTGTAATGACATTTGCTATTTTGGTTGAATATATAATTGTAATGACATTTGGTATGTTGGTTGAATGTTGAATTGTAATGACATTTGATTATATGTTGTAATGGTACTTTGGTTGAATGTTCAATTGTGGTATTTTGAGATTTTTAAAATTAAAAAAAAAATGGATTTAAAAAAAAAACGCAGGATTTAAAAAAAAAATTAAATAAAGTAAATATTTCACATCTGGTGGACTTGGTCAGATGTAAAATGTCCAATTTAATTAAAAAAAAAATTCAAATGTGTATACTTACTACATCTGGTGGACTTAAGTCAGAAGTAAAAGGCGTTGTTTTTACATCTGACGCGAGTCAGATGTAAAAAGTGTATACTTACTATATCTCGTGCGTTTGCATCCGTTTTACCGTCAGATGTAAAAAGTGTTTTTGGGCAGATGTAAAAAGTGTTTTTTCTACTAGTGTTTGACGAACTGGAAAAAGTCTGCCCAATAGGTGAGATCAAGATCGCTGAGGTGAAGGAAGGATCAATTCCTTTGGCAATCTACAGAGAAGAAGTCCCCAAAGGATCGCATAATTACCAAATCCCACTGCTGGTAAAGGCAATAATGGCTAACTTCGACGTAAGGAGAATCCTCGTCGATCAAGAAAGCTCATGTGACCTCATGTACTCAGGACTCTTCAAAACACTACAGCTGACCGAGGAAAACCCCGTCCCTTATATTGGGTCCGACCTTCAGGGTTTCAACGAAGCAACCACAAAGCCTTGGGGATACGTGGACCTAATCGTCACCTTCGGGGAAGACAAAGCGATGAAATCTGTCAAAGTCAAGTTCCTTGTCGTCGACTGTCCTTCACTCTACAACTGCCTCATTGGGCGACCCACTCTTGCTGAATTGTTCGCAGTCTCCTCGATAATCCATTTGAAGCTGAAATACTACCCAAAAAAATGGACAAGTCGCTACCATCAACGGAGACATAGGAGCTGTCAGGAGATGCTTTGAGGTTGCGTCCAAAAATCTCAACACGGTGGTTACTCCCAAGAAGAAAAAGGACGAAGAAAAACTGTCCGACGTTAATTCAACCAATAGAGAAGGTGCAGTTGACCTTGATGCTCAAACTAGCAAGAAGGAGCGCAAGGAGGAGAAGAAGGCAAAGAAAGACGACCTCTTGATCAAGAAAAAATATCGCCCTATCCCCGACGTGGATTTCGAGCTTGTTCCCCTTGGCGAGGATCCCACAAAGGGAATCAAGATTGGAGCTGATCTCCCCGACTTAGTCAAAAGACAACTGAAAGCTTGTCTAAGAGAGAACGTTGAACTGTTCACCTGGAGCGCAACTGAAATGCCCGGAATCGACCCCGAGGTTGCATGTCACCAGCTGACTATAGATCCTAGGGCTTGTATTGTTGTTCAGCGTCGTAGGAAGCAGTCTCTCGAAAAAGCGGAGGCTGCAGAAAAAGCTGTAAAAGACCCCCTAGAGACAAATTTCATTTATGAAGCCCAGTACACAATCTGACTATCAAATGTTGTACCTGTCAAAAAATCTAATGGAAAGTGGCGCATGTTTGTTGATTATACCGATCTTAATAGGGCTTGCCCTAAAGATGCTTATCCTTTACCGAACATAGATAAATTAGTAGATAACTCCTCGGGTTTTAAGTTACTATCATTTATCGACGCGTATTTTGGATATAATCAAATTAAAATGGCTAAAATCAACAAAAAGAAAACAGCTTTTATGACCGAATCAAGAAATTACTATTATAATGTAATTCCTTTCGTGCTTAAAAATGCAGGCGCCACATACCAAAGGATGGTGAACAAAGTATTTCGAAATGAAATTGGGGACATGCTCGAAGTGTATATGGACGACATGATCGTTAAATCCGAAGAGGAAACCGATCATACATTCCATTTGAAAAAGGTGTTCGAAAAAGCGAGGAAGTTTAACATGAGATTCAATCCAGAAAAATGCACGTTTAGAGTAAAAGCTGGAAAATTCCTCGGTTTCTACCTTATGGAACGAGGAATAGAGGCTAACCCCGATAATTGCCGGGATTTCTTCGAATATCCGACTTCGAATTCAAAGAAGTCTATTCAAACATTGAACGGAATGCTCACCTCGATGGCACGATTCGTCGCCAAATCTGCTCAACACGCTTTACCTCTCTTCAAGCTCCTAAGGAAAGAAACAAATTTCGAATGGACGGAAGAGTGCGAAGGGGCATTACAACACCTTAAACGAACATTGTCTGAACCGCTCGTCTTAACACGACCAATCGAGGGTGAAAAACTCCATCTATACCTCGCCGTAGCATCGGAGGCCATCAGCGTCGTACTCATAAGAAAAACCGAACAAGTGCAGAAACCTGTTTACTTCGTAAGCAGAACATTACAAGGATCAGAACTCCGGTACGTACAAATTGAGAAAATTGCCTTAGCAGTGATCATGGCTGCGAGAAAGCTGTGATACTACTTCCTCGCCCATTCCATCGTCGTTCAAACAGACCAACTAGTAAAATAACTCCTTGCACGACCAGACATGGCCGGCAGGATGCTAAAATGGTCCTTGAAACTCTCCGAATTTGACATAAGCTTCGAAAGTAGAAAGACCCTAAAGGCCCAAGTACTAGCTGATTTCGTCGCCGAAATCACGACGTCCATGACTTCTGATAAGAATAAATGAACCATCTTTGTAGATGGATCCTCGAATTCACAGGGAAGCGGGGCGGGCATCATACTTGAAAATGGCGATGAAATCCTAATAGAAGTGTCTCTCGGACTCTCGTTCCCAACGACAAATAATCAAGCCGAATACAAAGCTTTTCTAGCAGGGTTAAGGCTAACCGAGGACATCAGTGCCGAGAATATCGAAATATACACAGACTCACAGCTTGTGGCGTCTCAAGTAACCGGAGAGTACCAAACAAAAGAGGAACGACTCCTCGAATACCTCAACCTCATTAAGGGAAAACTCGCCAAGTTTTAGGAAACGGAGGTGAAACATGTTCCCCAAGAACATAATTCAGGATTAGAGACGTCCTTTCTAAATTGGCAAGCACAAACGCAAAAAAGCGGGCAACCAATCACTCATTCAGGAAACACTAACTAAACCGAGCATCGAGAAGGCAATGGGAGTCATGCACATTTGTGCCTGATGCGATATTTCTGCAAGTGCACAAAATTATCGTGTAGTTATAAAAGATTATCGATCCCACAGAGACCAATAGTCGACCTACCGTTATCTAATGTTACGTTGTAAATCTAAGGCTGAATAGTAAATAAGAGTGTTTTGGATAGTAAAATATTTTTGGATTTTTAAATAAATGAAGAGAAAGTATTTTTGGGTTTTTAGATTAATAAAGCGTATTACTACGATGAACTCTTAGTTGCTTCGTAGGGTTCAATACATAATTCGCGCTTTGATAAAAGGGATAGTTTTCGAAACTATATTGATTTAAAAACACTAATCTCAGCTCTCGCAAATCTTGACTAGTATTGTAGATTATAAAGGTGATGCTTAACTCTCGTTCTCACATCCGCTAATAAAGTACTTTTTGAAAACCAATATAATTTAATTAACTCTAATCCTAAGTGGTGTTCTTCCGAATCAGAATCAATGTTCAGTTTTTACTATCTAGTAGAAATCTCATGCTCTCGCTCTATTGATTTTTACTTTAATTAATTCTCACTATCGTGACAAATTATAATCATCGTTAAATTAAAAACTGCTTAAGAAAACTATTAGTTCATTAATCCTAAATAGCTCTCGCGGATTCTAGAATTAACGCTCGGTTTTTACTATCTGGTATAACCCTCAACTCTCGTCTATGTTGGCTTATGCCTTAAATAATCCTCACTCTCATTAAAAACAGATTATGTGTGTGATGTATTTACTTTGATTGACGGTTTAGAATTTTTTTCAAGCTTATGGTAAAATAACATTTGCATGTTGATGGAGTGAATACCCTATAAAAAATTGAGTGAATTAGCGAGTGAGAGAAAAAGTTGAACTCGGAATATCGTGTGGAAAAGTCATTGAATTGAATCTAATTGAAGTCTTAGAGGCCAAAACATTGATTGAGCAGGATCACTGAAGTTAAGGCCGGTAGCTCCATCACTGGATGAAGAGAAAAGGCTATGAGATTTTTATCATTCAAATTAATTTGTTAATTCACTGACAGTTTGTTTTGACAGGCATGTTACTTGAGGACAAGCAACAGTTTAAGTTTGGGGTTGTGATGACAGTCGGTCATTCTATATGTTTAGTAGTCATTTTATAGTATTTTAGTATGTTTTTAGGTGTAATTACATGGTTCAGAGATGATTATAGCAGGAATTGAGACATCACAAAGAGTATAAAGAGAAATCACAAAACAAAACAAATTTCAGGAAAAATCACACCACAATCCATCAACACCGTGAAGTAATTTCTTAATGTCAGAAATTGAAGATTTTCTAAATTTGCAAGACAAAAGAGTTGCAAATAATATTTTATTTTATATTATACATTATATGTATAGTATATTATATACATATTATTTGTAATATAAGTATAACTAAAGCCTAAAAAGATGTGGGCTTGTAGTTGTTGACCCGAGAGAAAAAAAAAGATTAGAAACAATTAGGTTTCTTTGGCTTCAAGATATATCAACAACACATATAAAAGAAGATCACGTACAGTAGCCAGGAGGCATCACGCATCACTAAGAACGGCGGAGTCACCAACAATTACTTGGTTTTGTTTCTTCTCTTTTAATATGTTGCTTATTAATTTAATTATGAGTAACTAAACCTCTATTGATTAGAATTAGTAGATGATCTTCCTTGAATTGATTTGAACCATCTAAATTGTTGAGGATCTTTTGGGACCTTTTTAATATTATTGTTATTCAGTTATTTCTACGCTTAATGCTTTTTATAAATTGACGAATTTATGATTTGAACCTAGGAATCGAATGATTACTAACCATAACTTTTGAAACCCGAATCTGAAATAATTGTTTGGTCAATAGTCGTTTTAGAAATATCGGATTATTGAACCATGATAGTAGAATTAACGTGCATAAATCTTTCTATGAATTTGAATTGACCTAACACATTAGGGGATTATCTTTGTAGAAAAGGGTTCTTGTTCATTAACAGCGAGTTGAACTACTTAGTTAATTCATCGTGACAATAATAGCGAAAAGGTAGCCTTGGACCACGTTTACCAAATCATGACGAGGAAGTGATTCGAACATTCTAATCATTCCCTTAATCGCTTGAAATTATCCCTTTTACTTTTATTTATTTATAATTGTCTGATAAACCAACTTTGCTTAGCAAACCCCCCCTTTATTGCATTTACGTCCTAAATACGATACAATTGTTTTGTTGAGATTAAAACAATCCCTGTGGATACAAACTTTGATTTTATTACTTAACGACGACTTTAGTTCACTTGCTAAAATTGTCATCAGCGGGCGCCATGTGGTATGGCGGGCGTGGGCTTGTTTTGTTTTGTAGTGGAGTTACTATTTGGAGCCCCTTTTTGTGTCTTTTTGGTCCGTTTTCGGTCCTTTCTTCAATTCTATTAATTTTCATCTGTGTTTATAAAATAAGAGCATTTAGTAACGATTCATAATATAAAACTTCGAAATAAAAATAAAAATAATTGAAATATAATAGTAAATTAACTAAATAAATAGCACATTTTCCGGTGTATCAGTGCCATCGACGACCAAAGCTGGATGGCTCCAGTATACCACTTCCTAAAATCAAGCACATTGCCCGCAGATGCGAAAGAGGCCACTGAGGTCAAAAGAAGGGCATGTGCATACGTCTTGCTCGACGATAAGTTATATCGGAGGGGATTATCGATCCCGTTGCTTAAGTGTGTCAAGGAGGCACGCGTGGAATTCATACTGCAGAAAATCCACGAAAGAATCATGGACAGCATATCGGTGGACGTCCTTTGGCGAGAAAAGCACTAAGGGCAGGATACTATTTGCCGAAGATGCTAAACGACGCCAAAGATCACGTTCTGAAATGTGACAAATGTCAAAGACACGAGGATATGCATCTAGCACCAGCTAACGAGCTAAAGACCCTAATTTCCCCATGGCCTTTTGCCTGGTGGGGGATGGACATTCTCGGTCCCTTTCCAACAGCATCAAGGCAAGTCAAATACTTGATAGTTGCCGTCGACTACTTCACAAAATGGATCGAGGCAGAACCTCTCGCGAAAATCGCCGCACCCAACATACTTCATTTCTTCAAGAAAAACGTGCTCGCAAGATTCGGAATCCACCAAGTGGTGGTTACGGACAACGGAACGCAATTCACAAACAAAAAGTTCTAAGAATTCCTTGCCAAAATCAGTACCACACAACACTTCACATCCATCGAGCACCCTCAAACAAACGGACAAGCTGAGGCAACAAATAGAGTAATACTGTGAGGGCTGAGACGAAGATTAGGCGCATCCAAAGGAAACTAGACCGAGGAGTTGCACAACGTCATGTGATCCTACAGAACAACTCCACACTCTACTGCTAGAAAAACACCCTTCCAATTAACATACGGAACATAGGCAATAATTCCCGTGGAAACAGGAGAACCCTCCCCGAGAATAGAATTTCCACACGAGGAGAAAACAAACAACGAGTTACTAAGAGAAGAACTTGACCTCGTCGAAGAGCTTAGAGCAGGGGCATCTCTTCGAGAAGCAACTCTCAAACAAAAGATAGCTGTCCGGCATGACAAAAGGGTTATCAAAAGAGAGTTCGAGGTGGAAAGTCTAGTACTGGGAGCCAGAGTTCAAACCTCGGTCATCCAACTTATTCATCTTAAGAGTGAAATTTCTAGTAACTAAGCTACTCGACAAAAAAACATAGAAAATAAAATCATTCGATGGCAAAAAAAATGAACTAATTATTTGACCAAACTTTCAATGCAATGTTATAATTGCTCAACCGACCCCACGCTTACTTTTATGCCCCTTCGGTTTCCTATTTTACCCTTCAATAAAAAATTTGGGTTCTAGAAACTGAAATTTTTTTGCATTGAAAAATAATTTTGGGTTCTAGAAACTGAAACTTTCCTGAGTTTGAACTCGAAAAATTTCGGTTTCTGCGTTCTAAAATATTTCACAAGGACAAAATCAAATTTTTCGGATATGAAAAACCGACGAGTTTGAACTCGAAAAATTTCGGTTTCTGCGTTCTAAAATATTTCACAAGGACAAAATCAAATTTTTCGGATATGAAAAACCGACGAGTCTGAAGAGCAATTATCAATGATGTTACATTCTCATATTCTTGTTATTTTATTTTTTAGTAGATAATTCTTATTTTTCTATAGGGTCAATAGTTAAACCCATATGGATTCAATAGAATATATAAATAGCCGGATAATTATTTTGGAATTTATACAAATATCTATATATATTTATACTCATATTTCTGATATATTAGTATGTGAGCCTATTGGAATTTATTCATATCACAAACATTACAATTATACATCATTGTTAATACAACAAGGCTCATACCACTTGTAACAGTTACATACAAAATCCACATTTACTTAGTTACTCAGAAGAGTTTGAACGATGCATTTTGGGAGTTACTTGTTTATGTCTCTTTGTCCTCACTTTCTTACTTCTGTCAGTTTTAGCTAGTTTCTTCTCCAAATCTTTCACTCTCCCGGTCAAATTTGATATTACACTCAATTGTTCATTCCCAGCTTCAAGCAACTCCTTCATTAACTTTCTTAGCTTCTCATTCTCTTCCAATAATTTCATGTCACCATTCAACTCTGCATCAACTTTTGTTTCTTGCTGTGCAAGCTTCTCATTCAACATGTTAGCTACATCATCATCATTTCCTTCCAGACATGCTTCTTCATTGCTATGATCAAGACTTTCTGGAGATGATAACTTGGTACCATTTCCACTTCTTGATTCCTCTACGTCCCTTGGTACATCCACTTTGAGTTTATCATCTTCTTTCTGCAATTCAATCTTTACCCAACCATCTGATTCCTCACTAGACTTCACCTCTTCTTTTTCTTCAACCAATGAATGCTCTAGTTGAGTATCATTAGTATTACATTCTGATTTTTCTGCTTCAGATTTCTTTGCATCCTCATCAAGTAGTCCTACTGGGAGTTCTTCTTTCAATACCTCGTTTTCGGCTTGTACTTCACTTTCAGAGGTATTAGTCTCTTCACATGTAGTCGCGTCTTTATCCAACACGCCCATCGGTAGCACCATCATAGCATGCATCTCAGAGGTATTAGTCTCAGTCTCTTCCGATTCAGCCGCATCTTCATCGAGTACTCCCACCGGTAGCACCTTCATTTCATCCATATGAGAGGTACTAGTCTCTTCACATGTAGTCGCTTCTTCATCCAACACGCCCGCCGGTAGCACCTTTATAGCATGCATCTCAGAGGTATTAGTCTCTTCGGATTCAGCCACGTCTTCATCAAGTACTCCCATAGGTAGCACCTTCATTTCATCCATATGAGAGGTGTTAGTCTCTCCAGATGTTGTCATGTCTTCATCCAACATGCCCGCCGGTAGCACCTTCATACCATGCATATGAGAGGTATTCGTCTCTTCAGATTCAGCCACGTCTTCATCGAGTACTCCCACTCCTAGCACCTCAATTCCATCCATATCAGAGGTGTTAGTCTCTCCAGATGTAGTCATGTCTTCATCGAGCACATCCACTGGTAGCATTTTCATTACATGCACATCGGAGATATTCGTCTCTTCAGATTTAGCCGCGTCTTCACTGAGTACTCCCACCGGTAGCACCTTCATTGCATCCATATCGGAGGTACTAGTCGCATCAGATGTAGTTGTGTCTTCAACGAGCACTCCTACCGGTAGCACCGTCATTGCACGCGTATCAGAATCTAACCCTTCACTTGCTGAATCGCCAATGACATTTTCGTCGATAACTCCTACAGGCAATTCTTCCAAACCATCCAATGTCGCGTCAGCATCAGCAACCATTTGGCTAATATCCTCATTAACTGATCTATTCAGTAACACAGTAGGCATTGTTGCTTCATTTGATGCAGGATCAACGTGACTCTCACTTCGACCATCGTTGACCTCCATGTATAACTGATCCTGATGTTTCCCATCCCTTATAACTTCAGATGAATCTTCTTGTGATGTCGTTGTCTCTTCTTGATGTTCTTGATTATGTTCTCCATTCTGAAAACTCATTGGAGAGGCTTCGACAGATTCCTTAGCATCGGACTCTTGTATCTGCTGCTGAGGATACTTATCCACCATTATAGAATCAAGCCTTTCCTGCAAGGTCACAAGCTCTCTAGCCAGAGACTTTCTGATTTCCCTCAAACTTGGATGCAAACCCTGAAAATTCATGTTGAATAATGTTAACTATAACACTAAAGAAAGACAAAAAATCATATCTTGAATAAAGTTTGTTACCTATCATGTACCTGTATAGTATCCAACTTCAGCAATAGTCTCATTATGGTCTCTCCAATTGCAATCTTTTGCTTGCCATCATTTTGCAAATCAGAAGAACCTTCAAAAGCTTTGACACAGTCTCTAACATGAGTAACTTCCTTACTAACTTCAGCTATCTGCTTCAATTTCTTCAAGGACTCCCATTTTCTCACTAGATGTCCGCGATAAACAGCTTGTATCAAAACAGCAGCATCTGCATCCGACAAAACTCTCCTTTCTTTTTTGCAACTTTCATTTGTTTCTTTGTTTTCACCCTTGTTTTCATTAGTCTTGTCTTCAGATACCTCAATAGTTTTCACCTTTAGGGCAACTTCCTCACCCGTTTTCGGCACATTCTGAATATTTGAGCTCGCCTCAGTCGTGTTTGTCATGTTGTCCGAAGGAATGTTTTGGGATACCTCAATAGTTTTCACCTTCCGTGTGAATTCCTCACCAGCCTTTGGCACATTTTGAATATTCGAACTCCGCTCGGTCTTATTTGTCATGTAGTCCGAAGGAGTGTTGTTTGTTTCACAAGCTTTGGAGTGTCCTTTAGAAGCTGGTGGACTTGGAGATCTTGAACTCCCATTGCCACTTTTCTTTCTTGGCAGTGGATCAACTCTTAGACAAACAGGAGGTAGCTTGGATCGCTTAGGCGGAGATGTTGATCGTTGTTTGCTGATGGAATGAGAGTCTTTCTTTGTCTCATTCTCTTCAGAAAGATTCATTTCTCTCTTTTCACTTACCTTCGTGTCATTCTTCACATGATTCAGTTCGATCTGCCTCACAGGAATATTTCTCTGGTTACTCACTCTTTCTGTGACATCAGAGGCACTTCTATCCTTGGACTCAACATCAGTTGATTCGATCCTTTCTCTAACACCTTCATCCATAGGAGACTTCACTGGAAAAGATTTGAATGTATATGGTACCTCCTCAACACGTTCCGGTGTGGAATAGCTCTTCTGATTGTTTGTACTTCCACCTTCCTCTTGCTTATTAATATATGGCAACCAAATGAATGGAAATGGAAATTCAGATCTTTTTTGCTGTTCAC
Organism: Trifolium subterraneum; assembly: GCA_951799995.1. Lineage (NCBI taxonomy): Eukaryota > Viridiplantae > Streptophyta > Magnoliopsida > Fabales > Fabaceae > Trifolium > Trifolium subterraneum. The sequence continues at coordinate 56,302,973 of OX637462.1, forward strand.
TCTTATCCTTCTGAGCCATTCTTCCATTTTCACACTCCTTTATATTATTAATAGTTTCCTTCTTAAAGCTTTTTATTCCATCTCCATCGTGAAACATGTTCGGCGCACCTTTTACATCAAAGGGAAACCATCCATTCCATAATCTTGGCTCAAATGCTGGTTGCACGTCAGCATTCACATTCTCTGCGCCGGTAAGTTTTTTATCATGTACCACTCTATCTTCATACCCCTCCACCTCAGGCTTAGTAGGATTTTTCGGTTGTTTGTCACCATAGTACTCTTGTGGAGTCCAAACATAAGGATATGGAAAATTTCTAAACTGAATTGGAACCATAGCATTGTTCTCTTTCTTACCAAGATTAGGTTCTTGCTCCTCAATCTTCACAGTTTTATCTTCCTTTTGGTTGCATACATGATTAGGACAACCGCAACAATGACGCTCCCTTGGCATATATTTATCATATTCATATCTTGGAAGCTCCATGGTATAATGTGATTGTGGATAATAAGGAGCAGAAAATGGTTCACCATATAAAGGACAACCTCCAGAATAAGCAGGAGTATGAGGAACATGAGGATAACAAGGTCTATGACTATAGTAACCAGGAAAGTTGTTGTGATCATAGCAGAAATGTGGTCCATAATTGCTGCCATAAGGCCAAGGTTGTTCATAAGGGAAGGGTGATTTGGTCATTTGAGGGGGAATTGGTTCCATGGAAGGGTGATAATAATGAGGGGATGGTATATGGTTTCTGTGAAAGGGGTATGAATCCATGTTTCTGTATGTAGGAAACATGATTGGTAACTTAGAAAATTGGTAATGCACAAACTCTGCACGGTCCAAAAAGGCACCAATAAGAACAAGAGTAATATCAATTTAACAATAGTGTGATTAACTGTTAAATCTCAATAACTAATCTCAACAAAATAATCATAACAAACATAGAATTTTTGAAGAATTTCACATGTGTTGAACAGATTAACAATACTAGTTAGGAATAATAGAGAAACTATATGTATGCAACAGTAAATTCTTCTAGTCCTATAGATCCATTCATTTTCTGCATAAACAGCTAGTCCTTAGCCACAACTATAGGACACATAAATAAGCCACAACTGTCTTACAATTGCAGTGATGATATTGTTTGTTTGTGCTATATAATTGCAACACTTAATCCCAATAAAAAAATCAAACAAGAGTCGAGTTGGAATTCAAACGTAAAAATAAAATTCAAATTAGTCTCTGATAGGTTTTATTTTTATTAAGAGCTGAATTGTCCCGACAAATATTTATGAGCAACCAAAATGATGTCATTGTTTTGACACAGAGACATTAAACACAGATACAAACTTTACATAAACAAATTTTCATGCATCATATCATCAACACAAAACCAATAGAGCTAATATACACATGAAAAATTATAATGAATTGTAATAACTAGAGAGGAAAATAATGACTTACAATAAACTAAAGTATAGAAAATATCCAGCCAACAGGTCCTTCCACACAATCCAAATGAAAAGTTATCGATGCAAAATCAAACCACAAACCCAAGAAGAGATGAAATAAAAGAGTTGTTTGTTGTGTGCTTTAGTTGTAGACTTTGTCGTTATACTTTGTTGAAGAATGAAATGGGTAAAGAAAAGATGTTATATATATATGTGAGAAAGTAATGACTAATTATAGAAAGAAAGAAAGAAACGGTGAGACAAAAATATTTGTCTTCGAGATGCTTCGCGCGTTGTCTATATTACTGATGATCAATCTGATTCCCTCTAGATTTTTCGTAACAGTTTATGTATGCCCCACCATATCCTGCCACGTGTTATAAAGGTGGTATGCTAGATTCATCACCAATATATCTAACGTGGCAAACAAGTCTATCCACATCGTTTAAGTCTGTTCAAATTATTGTCGGGGCAGGTGTGAGATGAATTAAGTCTTACATTGTTTAGAAAAGTAGAGGTTGAATATTTTATAAGTGAATAAATGTTATTTTAAGACTTAAGATTTTTGGTAAAAGGGTGGTGTTCAACTCAATTGTATAGTTATATTACGCCTAAATATGGATGGTTCCTGACTGTCCCCTTGTGACCTAGCAGGTGGATTGGTGTGGCAAAATATTTTTAAAAAACTTTTGCTAACAAATTTATAACATGATCTTCTTAAAATAAAAATTACTTTTTAAATTCATTGAACAACTGATGTATTTAGCCTATATTTAAGTTAAATATATCAATTGTTCAATGAATTTAAAAGGTAACTTTTGCTTATAAATAAGGCCGGTGACCGTATTTGATAATGTGAAAGAAATAAGTGTTTTAACTGCACTCTCAAAAATAGAAAATGAAGATTGTTGCCTGACTTCGTCAGCTGAAGAAAGATGATGATTCCCTACCCTTGATTGTTGGCTGGATTACATGTGTAAAGATTGAGCTATGAATTGTTTCCATTTCCAAATCTCACAAGAAAGCTATATGTACACATGGTCACAATTATCAGCCAAAGTCCAAACTACCCTCTATGTAACGGTGAAAAATGTGTTTGTTAAAGGTTGCTTTCTAATAGCAATTGTTGAATATTACCTTGAAATCGTAAAAATCAGAAAAAATATGTTTTGGGAGATTCTGCCAGTTTATGCCCAGGCGTGGGATATGGCGCTCAGACGTGGAGAGCTGGGCTCTATTCTGCCTGCTCACGCCCAAGCGTGGATGCTGGCGCCCAGGCGTGCGCGCGCGAGGACTATATATAGGGGTCTGATTTTCTGATTTTTTAAGGTGTTTTTAGGGTTTCTAAGGCCAACAAAAGATTAGGGTTAATAGAGTAACATCTTGGGAAGACTCTAGGGTTGGAGAAACATTCTATCACCTTGGGAAACACTTCTTGATTGAATTTCTTGGTCACGGGAAGAAATTCGGGACTTGGGTAGAATTAGGGAATTGTCTAATTCTTGTAACCCAATTGGGATTTCATTGTAATCAAGGAACAAAGTTTGATAGTGGAACGGAGAGCTGCCCTCTCCCCCAGAGTAGGTTCATTAACACCGATCTGGGTAAACAATTGTGATTGTGTTCTTTACGTTTTCGCGGTTTAATTGTTTAGTATTGATATTGCTTATTCTCACTTAATTTGATTGCTTTATCGGATTGCTCCACACACTAAGGTTATTGGTGTGATTCTAACTGAATTCACAACAATTGGCGCCCACCGTGGGGCAAGGGACAAAACGATTAAAGTATCATGGGTTCTAAGTGGGACATTGAAAAGTTCAATGGGGGTAACGACTACAACCTTTGGAAGGTGAAGGTTAGGGCAATACTTACTCAACAAAAGTGCGATGAGGCGTTGAAGGGAGTGGAAGTCATGCCAACGACTCTCTCAGACACGGAGAAGGCCGAGATGGATGGCAAAGCATTAAGTGCTATTATCTTGTGTCTTGCAGACAAGGTGTTGAGGGAGGTGGCAAAGGAGAAAAGTGCAGCTGCTATGTGGGCCAAACTTGATAAGTTATATATGACTAAGTCCCTGGCACATAAGCAGTGTCTGAAGCAACAACTCTATTTCTTCCGTATGGTAGAGAATAAATCGGTGTCGGAGCAACTATCAGAGTTCAATAAGATTATCGATGATTTGGCGAACATTGATGTGAAAATAGAAGATGAGGACCAGGCGTTTCACTTGTTGTGTGCTTTACCTAAGTCTCTTGAGCATCTCAAGGATGCATTGATATATTGCAAAGAAGGCACTATCACCTTGGATGAAGTCCAAGCGGCTTTGAGAACCAAGGAGCTGACAAAGCTCAATGAATTAAAGATTGATGATAGTGGAGAAGGCTTGAATGTCACAAGGGGCAGAAGTGATAACAGAGGTAAAGGGAAAGGGAAGAAACACAGGTCTAAGTCTAGGGCAAAGGGTGATGGTGGTAGCAAGTTCAAATGCTATCACTGTCATGAACCGGGTCACTTCAAGAAGGACTGTCCTCAGAGAAGGGGCAGTGATAGTTCGTCGGCTCAGATTGCTGTTAGTGAAGAGGAAGGTTATGAGAGTGCGGGTGCACTGACAGTTACTAGTTGGGAACCGGAGAAGAGCTGGGTCATGGACTCTGGATGCTCTTATCACATTTGTCCAAGAAAGGAGTACTTTGAAACCTTGGAATTGAAAGAAGGTGGAGTTGTGCGTCTTGGTAACACTAAGGCGTGCAAGGTTCAAGGTACTGATTCTATTCGTCTCAAAATGTATGATGACCGCGACTTTCTTTTGAAAAATGTGAGGTATATCCCTGAACTTAAGAGAAATTTAATTTCGATAAGCATGTTTGATAATCTAGGGTATTGCACTAGAATTGAACGTGGTGTGATGAGAATTTCTCATGGTGCATTAGTAATAGCTAAAAGGTCTAAAATGAATGGTCTTTACAATTTAGAAGGTTCCACCGTTATTTCTAATGCATTAGTAACTAGTGTTGAAAATGCAGACATAACTAAACTATGGCATTTGAGGTTAGGGCATGTCAGTTGTCGCGGTGATTTTTGGATATCGAGTTATTAATTAACTTCGAATCGCAATTTGATATTCCACCACCGATCTTTAATTTATCCGAGGGAAAGGGAAAAAGTTCGAAAAAAACCCTATTTTTAAGAGAACAAGGTTCGGGGGTTGGTTATACGAAGGGAAGGTATTAGCACCCTAAGTATCTATAGTACTCTATAGGAACCTCTTGTTTTTATTCTATCTATGCGCTTTATTTTAACTATTTGTAAAAAAAATGTATAAGTATGAGAATTAAAGTAATGATAAAAAGTTAAAGTGACGAAGAAAGAAAAATGTTTTTGTTGATTTTATTGATTGAAGAGACAAGTCTCATGCCTACGTACCCGAGGGATCAAACCTCCGTAGTTCGGGATAAAAAGACGAGTAAATTTTGTTCGTTTGATTTTAAGATTTTGAAAATGGTTTTAAAATACCAAAAGCCAAAAGTGGCAAAAATGTGAGTTTGATTGATGTTAATTTGTGGAAAAAGTCTATATGGTTAAATTGATTGAGATTTGATTAAGAAAATAAGACGCGGACACTTGGTTTAAAATCCAAGGTTTGTTGAGAAAATGTTTGAGTGATAAAAGACACTTGGTTTAAAATCCAAGGTTTATGCATGATTAATGATGTATGAATGAGACAAATGTACTTGGTTTAAAATCCAAGTTTTAGGCGAGAAAAAAGGACACTTGGGTTAAAGTCCAAGATTTTAACGATAAAAGAAGCCATTGGTTTAAAGTCCAAGGAACTTGGTTTAAAATCCAAGTTCGCGGTAAAAAAGACTCTTGGGTTAAAATCCAAGGTTTTCACGATAAAAGACGCCGTTGGTTTAAATTCCAAGGCACTTGGTTTAAAATCCAAGTTCGCGGTAAAAAAAGCACTCGGGTTAAAATCCGAGGTTTTCGCGGTAAAAAGAAACGTTTGGTTTAAAGTCCAAAGTTTGAAAAGTGTATGATGACAAAATATTTTTGATGATATGTGAAAATGAATTATGTTGACTTTTTTGGAAGAGGTTTTGAGCTCATTTTTTAGAATAAAATGACTAACTATTTTTGAAGAGGTGTTGACCTCATTTTTGTGAATAAAATGACTAATTTTTTGATTGGTATGTTGGGTTAAAATAAAAAAGGTAGCGCTAAAATTAATAACGTCGCAATAGGCAAAATAAGCGCGAAGACGATCCGTAATGATATTTTGATCAAAACGGTGTCTTTTCCCTCGGAATTAATATGCTAACGTTTTTGCGGAAAGCGATAAATAAATATGCATGAGATGCGATTTTTCATTTATAGTGTACATTTGTTCCTAATTACATCCTAAAGTATTTGCGAGTAAAAATAAATATGGAATGAATGCAACATGATGCTATGCAATTTATTTAAATTTACATCAAGTCCTAAAAAATACAATCTAATGTCTTTACAATGCAATAAATAAATAATTAATTACGCAAAAATAAAATAAAAACAGAAGGGGGTGCAAATAACAATTAAAACTGAAAAGGGGGTGCAGAAAGCAAATCTGGGCCCAAGCCCAGCTGGGGGGCATGGCCCAGAGGGGGGTGCATGTAGAAAAATGTAAAGATCAGATCAGAGCCGTCTGATTGATCAGACAGCTCTGATTTGATCTCGGTTAAAATAGATTAGAACGTTAGATGAATATCAAGTGGTCAAAGGCGCGCAGGTGCACCATAAGACCGTGCACCTGCGCGCACAGGATCCAAACAGGGGGTTTATATAGAAAAAACCCTAAAAAATACAGCACAAACTCATCTTCTTCTCTCAACGGCGGCCAAGCTTTTCTCTCGTCTCTCTCTCATCGCCATTCTTCCTCTTCCACACCAATCTCAAATTTTCTCTCTCTCGATCTCTCGTCTTTCTCAATCTCAACCTTCTCTCTTTCGATCTAAACTTTCTTCTGTTCTAAAAGAAAAAATGAAAAAAAAAGAATCGGAAAAACCTTGGTGATTCTGTTCTGGTTATAACTTCTTCTTCTCCTTCTTCGTCTTTGATTCTGTTTTGCTTTGGCGATTATGATTTTGATTTCGATTCTGGTGTTGATTTCTCTTCTTCTGTTTCGATTTGTTTTTGATGATGGTGAGGTTTTGATTTCGGTTTCTTGGTTTGATTTGTTTGGGTTTGTGAATTTCTGGGTTGGTTTTGATCCCAGATGAAAACGGTTTGATGGCTCTGTTTTTGGTTTGTTTTGAATTTCGGTTTAATGGAGAAAGGTGTGTGGTTTGATGATGATAGGGGTTCTGGTTTTTTTTGAATTCGTGATTGATGGTAATGATGTTGTATTTCTGGGTTTTGGATTTGATTTTGAATTGGATTTGGAATTGAGGGTTTTGTATGAATTTTGAATGGTTCAGTTTGTGATGAACAAAGATGAGGACGTTTGATTATTTTCTGCTTATGATCTTTTTTTGATTTTTTTGATTTGATCTGGATTGAAAAAAAAATGAAGCTGCGGCTGAGTTTCTCTGACTTGGGAACTGTGCAATTAGTACAGTATAAATACTGTGTCAGATTAGGTTTTGCAGATGAAAATTTCCCCATTTGGACAAAATTGCCCCTTTTGGGCCTGGACAAAAACACCTGATCTGGACCTTTTTAAAAAAACACCAAAATAAACAAATACACAAATAAAAATAAAAAAATAAAAAAAATAATATATATAATAATAATAAATACGAAAATAAATAATAATAAAAAAATCAATAAATAAAAAAAAATAATAATAAAAGGAAAATAAAAAGTAACCAAATAAATGAGGTATTTTAAAATACCTCTCTGCCGAAATTTCGTCAGAAATGAACAAAGGAAAAAAAACCGTCGTAAAAAGACGCATAAAAGCAATTGGTCAAAAAATGGGGTATGACATCAGTGAGAGAGGTTTAGTTGAGCTAGCAAAACAAGGTTTGCTAGGACAAGAAAAACTGAACAAACTAGATTTCTGTGATAACTGTACACTAGGCAAACAACACAAGGTGAAGTTTGGGGTGGGAGTTCATAAGTCTAGTAGACCATTTGAGTATGTTCACTCGGACCTTTGGGGTCCAGCGTCGGTTCCTACTCATGGTGGAGGTTCTTATTTTCTTAGCATTATTGATGATTATTCTAGGAGGGTATGGGTGCATATCATTAAAAATAAAAGTGATGCTTTTGGAAAATTTAAAGAATGGCATACCTTGATAGAAAATCAAATTGGAACTAAACTGAAAGTTTTAAGAACTGACAATGGCCTGGAGTTTGTTTCAGAGCAATTTAATGAGTTTTGCAGGAAGAAAGGTATAAAGAGGCATAGAACTGTTGCATACACACCGCAGCAGAATGGTCTTGCAGAAAGAATGAACAGGACCTTGTTGGAGCGGGTGAGGTGTATGCTGTTGGGAGCTGGATTACCCAAGAGTTTCTGGGGAGAGCCAGTTAACACTGCTGCCTATTTGATCAACAGATGTCCATCAACAGGAATTGATCTAAAGACACCTATGGAGGTTTGGAGTGGCAAGCTGGCAGACTACTCCAAGTTGAAAATCTTTGGAGCTCTAGCATTTGCTCATGTTAAGCAAGATAAGCTTGATGCTAGAGCTGTGAAGTGTGTGTTCATTGGTTATCCAGATGGTGTGAAAGGTTACAAGCTGTGGAAGATGGGACAGGGAGGATCAAAGTTTATAATAAGCAGGGATGTCACTTTTGATGAGACCCGGATGGGGATGAAGTGCAAAGACCTAAATGAGAATCCAGAAACGAGGGTGGAGAATTTCCAGTTTGAGGTGGAGCCTTTCACTGATAGGAGGGAAACAGAGGAGCAGACTCTAATCCCTGAAGAAAGTGGAAGTGATGATACAGCTACTTCTGACTATCAACTAGCTAGAGATAGGGAGAGAAGAAGAGATATCCTCCACCAAGTAGATACGGTTATGCTGACCTTATTTGTTATGCTTTGAATGCAGCTGAAGAGGTGCAAGACTCGGAACCAAAGAACTTCAGGGAAGCATCAGAAAGCATAGAAGGCAAGGACTGATTGAAGGCAATGAATGAGGAAATGCTATCATTGGAAAAGAACCAGACTTGGGAACTTGTGCCATTACCTAAAAATAAAAGGGTAGTGGGTAGTAAGTGGGTGTTCAAGAAAAAGGAAGGCATTCCTGGAGTTGAAGCACCAAGGTATAAGGCGAGACTTGTAGTAAAGGGTTTCACTCAGGTGGAGGGGATTGATTACAACGAAATCTTCTCACCGGTGGTGAAGCATTGTTCTATAAGGGTACTTATGGCTATTGTGAATCAGTATGATCTTGAGTTGGAACAAATGGATGTGAAGACCGCATTCTTACATGGAGAGTTAGAAGAAACCATCTACATGCAACAACCTAAAGGTTTTGTGGAAGACAGTTTTAAAGTATGTCTGTTGAAGAAATCTTTGTACGGGTTGAAGCAAAGTCCAAGGCAGTGGTATCGTCGGTTTGATGATTTCTTATTAAAGGCTGGATTCGTGAGAAGCAACTATGACAGTTGCGTGTACATGATGAAGAGGAATGAGAAAATCATTCTCTACCTTCTTCTTTATGTAGATGATATTCTTATTGCAGGTTCTGAAAAGCAGGAGATTCTAAAGCTCAAGGAGAAACTAAATGGTGAATTTGAGATGAAGGATCTTGGTAATGCAAAGAGGATACTTGGCATGGATATCGTGAGAGACCGGAGTAAAGGTGAGTTGTTCTTATCTCAGTACGGTTACTTGAAGAAAGTGGTGGAGCGGTTTAGAATGACAGATTCTAAGGTAGTGTTAAAGTACAAAAGTAAGTATTTAAATTATCGTATCCACAGGGACTAGCTTGACATCAATCGTTGTTTCACAATTTCCATTGGTTCTAAGTTTGAGTTTATAATGACTTTCAATTGCATAAGCTATAAATTGTGATTAAGTAAAAGTTTGATTTCAGAGAAAAAGAATTGCCGGGATTAGATTTCATCAATTCAATCATAAGTATTTCCTTGTTCATGATACATACATATTTCAACTACCACCCAATATTATCACGTATTGCTCATCATACGTTTCCGTATCCAGATAACGTCGCGATATCTATTGTATTCATTAACCTCCGATGTCTCGGATCATCAATTAATACAATAGCATTAAGATCCAATACTTTAAGTGAATATTAAACCCTCAAATCTATGTCTAGAGTTTGATGTTTAATAAGTGATTATCCTAGATCTTGATTCAAAAAGTATATGTCTATATCATTTCAAATCATAGGATTAAACATATAACACAAGGATAACACTCATATTGAATGATAAACTAAAACATATATATAATCATGATCCAGTTAATACAAAGTCATGGATCAATTACATCTAATCCCAACAACAAAAGAAATTAGCCACACATGATCATGGTTAGCTTACAAAGATGAAGAGAAGAAGATGCAATGATCATAGAGCTTGATTTCTCAAGTTGTGATGAATCCACCTTCTTAGAACCCTAAATTCCTGTATCTCTTCCTGTTCTCCTCGCCCTTTTAGCAGCTGATACCCCCAATTCTGTTTCTGAATCCTTTTATATCAGATCTGATTTTTAACTTTCGCCAGGCGAAATACACTCTCGCCAGGCTAGACTAAGTTTCTTCAGCTAAGGGTTTCTTGACATGTGTCCAAATGAGGAACTAACCGCCTTCTCTCGCCACATCCTCGCCAGGCGACAACTAGCGAGATGCCTCGCCAGATCTCGCTACTTCTCGCCACCAGTACCTGCTGCTTCTGTTTTGCTGTCGCTATGGCGAGAGATGGCGAGAACTAGCGAGCCTTGAAATTCCAAATGCTTGTTAAAATTGATCAAAATGCATTCCAAGGTTCAAACCTATCAAGTGGTTGGGAATTAGATCAAAATAAATATATACATTAAAGTGGGAATATTTTCAAAGATATCTTTACAAAACAAGTTAAAAAATGCCTTAATTCACTATATAATTTAACTATTTTCTGACACTTATCAACTCTCCCCAACTTAGGACTTTGTTTGTCCTCAAACAAAAGTAAATTCAAAACATATGGACAAGCTAACAATTTACAATCTCAAGAGTAGGTCTGTAATTTATCAAAATTAAAACACCACTTCCATTAGCATGAGCAAAGTATTGGCAACTCAAGATCAACCTTCAAAATATTCACAGAATTAAAGTATGATCATGAAGGGATTGCTATGCCTAAGCAAGATTCTCATCATTCTTACCAAACAATCATTTTGTTGAAGTACAAAAGTAAGTATATTTTTATCGTCTCCACAGGGACTGATGCGATATTAATGCCGTTCAACAATTTATATTGTTTCAAGTATTGAAAAAGAGAGTTTTGTTTACAAACATCCAAACTTACAACACGAATAAATTTAGGAAGAAATAACAGGGAGACAAAGTTACTGGGATTAGATATAGTTAACTAATCTTCTAATGCAACCTCTTAATCGATTATATATTTTCCAAATTTCAATTATATTTTCACCTATCGCTCATCGTACGTTTCCGTCCCCAGATAACGACGAGAGATCTAATGTACCTATCAACCCTCGATCCCTCGAGCGGTTAATCAATACATTAGCATTAAGATCCAATAGTGTACGTGAATGTGAACCTAACACTATCCCTAGCAGTTAGAATTCACAGATGAATTTATTTTAGTTCCTTTAAACAAAAAAGTCTATATCTAGAACTTTCTGAATCAAATAATCAATTTCGGAGTTTTACGTCGGAAAAGCATTAAGCACGGAAATAAACCATCAATATAATAAAATAGAGATTATATATAACCAGCCAGACTAAGAGTTTACATGAGAATTATAATTAACTAAACCTAATCCCAATAACAGAGAGAATTAGTTACAAATAAACATAGTAACCTTACAATACATAACTAGAAGAGATGGAAAGATAACATCGATGATTCCGCCGCTCCTCTTAGTCGCTCTCGGTCTCCTGAGAATTTTCTTCTCCTACCCTCTATTTGTTTTGGGCGTGTTGTATGTAAGAATGAATGGAATGGAAAGGCAGATCCATGCCTTTTATAGGCTTTGTAAACTTAAGCATCAAGTTGTCATATCTTTAGAACTAAGTAAATAATGAAAAAGTTGATTGCCACTTGACTTATTTTCCTTGTGCCAATTTCAAACCGCCTTTGCTTCTTTTTCTTTCTAAACCAGGCGGTTTACATGATGATGTTGCCTTTCTTACTCATTGATCCACATTTAGGACAAGTGGTTTACACTATATAATTAATGATAATGCAGATGTGGTCAAATACAAATTGTTCTTATCTCTTTAAACAAGAGGAACAAATTGTGCCTCTAAACCTTTGGATGAGCTTTCTTAGTCTCCAAGTACTTTCTTTCATTTTTCAATAAACTCATAAAATCTACAAAAATGAGGGAAAATAGGTGAAAATAGCTAACATACTAATTTGCTAGTAAAGATTAAATATTTATAAATAGTTGAGGTTTTTATATAAAATTACTTTTAAACAAGTCAATAAAGTGCTTAAAATATATATCTAAAATTACCATTTTTTGACACTTATCAACTCTCCCCAACTTAGAACTTTGTTTGTCCTCAAACAAAAGTCCAAGATAAACTTTCAAAACAACTCAAATTTCCTTAGTGCATAATTCATTCAAGCTTTGCAATCAATCAAAAACTTTTGGATTTAAATCATTTCAAGTTTGCATGATTCAATGTATTGCAAGTTTAAAATCAATCATTCATAATCATCAAAGAATCAAAGCATGAATGTGAAATAGTTTCAAAACTCAAGTAAGATTTCAAGCTTTCCAAATCAACAAGATAATCAACTAGAATCACAATTCTCACAAGTGTTTCAACTCAAGGGTGTAGTGTTTCTTTCAATCCAAACAATGTGTTCACAACAAATCAATTCAAACATACATCTCAACATAATCATAAGTCATGTTATCAATCATGGATCACTAAGGTCTTTCTTAAGTTTGTAATGGGGCTAGGCTACAAAAAATCATTGTTTTTCTTTGAATTCAAAAAGCCTTAAGACAAGAGAGCATATTTCTTGAGTATTTTCATTACATAAACTATTCACCCTCTTCCACTTTCCCCATTCTTTATTTTTGGTGATTCTTTTGTTTTGACACAATTTCTATTCATTTATTTTTTCTTTTGTAACACATTTTCTTTTATTTTCAATTGTGTGTCAAATGACAATCACCATCTTCAACCTATCATATTTTTCAACTACTATTTTTTTTCCAAACAAATAACCTCTTTCTCCCCAACTTATTTTCAACCCTACTTAAACTCAATGCTCAATCATCCTAAGACAAGGGTTAAGTCATTGTTTTTCTTTATTGTGGTTCAAGGGTTCAAATTCAAACAAAATTTCAAATTTTTCGCTCAAGGGGGTAGCAAAGGATCACACTAACTCACAAGGTAGGTTATTTTGGCTTAAGTAGTTATCACTCAAAAAGAAACAAGGCCTTGATCATTTCCATGACTTCAAACACATCAAGTAATAGCAAGATTCAGTTAAAATCAACAGAGTTAAACACAATTGTCGGCTCTCAAATATATAAACAATGGAAGGTTCACACAATCTCACCCGGCTAGGTCTACATGATTCATAATCAATTAATCATGTTAAGAAGGAATGAATGAAATCAAATTGAATAAAGCTACTTAGTTCAAATTCATCCTATCATTCAAAGATAATCACAATTTTGACCTCAACTAGCAATTGAAAAAGAATCATTCTAATCATGCATTTGCTTTTGATTAATCACAAACCTAAACTTTTCAATCCATATGCACATGTATTCAAAAAAAATCAAAAAATTGAACCATATTTTCACCAATCATCAAACAAGTTCAGACCACAAGAGAAACATATATTAAGATGTTCAAGATAGAGCATAAATTTAACAAAAAAATTATTTAAAATAAACTTCACAGAGTTTTTGGAGAGCTTTTCGGTCAATCTTTCTCTTGTCAGTTGTCTGACTCTTCTCTCACTTCCTTGTATCACTTCTTTGCTACCAACATCAAGTTGTCTCACCTCCTCCGGGTAAAATGGCCTTTCCATAGGCCATGCCATTTGTGCAACTTCTTGAGTTTTTTTTTTTCTTTTTCTAAGTGTTATATCTGAAACAATTGGAAATAAGGCAAATAACATTGACAATTAATTATACTCACAATAATTATAGGTTTCAGAAATACTACCTCGTTGTCTCAAGGTAGCACTATCATAACAAATGCCATTTTTAAGCACAAATTTATAGGTTCCAAAGGCAGCAATTACCAAATCCAATGTGCACAGTAGTTACAACATGATCCCATGAAGCAAAAATTTGATAATTGTGTGCTTAATAAAAGTAATGTCAAGAAGCTTAAAAAAATATGAACATGGATCATGGTTTTTAGCAATTGCAGACATTATGTTCAAAGTGAATCAATCAATGAAACCACAAATGGCATAAGAATTCCCATGAGTAATTAAAGTCAAGAATTTTAGAAAATTCAACAACTTACTTCCAAGGTGCATGAGAGTATTCTTATGAATGCACAAAAGTTTGAGACTATTATATAAATCCAAGAAATGGAAACATGCTCATAGCCACCAACATCGAAGACAAGTATCAAATCACAAGAAGATGCGTTAGAACCAAAAGTAAAATTAAATTTATCAACCAAATCATTATATTCCACATAATTGATTCTAACTCTAATCCACATGAATCCATGAAGTTCAAATTCAAAAAGAGATCAAGTCAAAACTATTCTACAGCCCTTAATTACTCATAAGTATCAATTCACTGCCATGCCTATTTGAATCAAGTGAATGTCTCATAAACCCCTAATTCACATTCAAACCCTAACTTGTATTCTCTTAATAATCACCCAGAAAAGTTTTAATAGTGAAGGAAGTTGTTCATTAAAAATAAAAAAAGGGGAATTCAACTTTAAGATTCATGACAAGTAAATAAAAATTTCATACCTTTTCTCTTGAAATTAAGATGCACAGTGAAGAATAAATATGTTGGAGATGAATGGTAAAAATTAAAGCCTTTTCATTGTTGAAAGTTGAGTATAAATGAGATGGCGTGGAATTTTTTTGTGAGGTGTAGTCATACAAAAGATGGAGGGATGAAGAACTTTAGGGTCTGAGAGCGCAGGAACAGAGATAAGGAAAAGTGGTTGAGTGAGATCGTTCTTTTTCTTTTCTTTTTTTTTTTTTTCTTTTTTTTTTTGCATTAAAAAAAAATGTATACGTCGCTTAGCGGCCTTAATTTCGCTTAGCGAAAGTGACAGGAAAAGTTTTTCATAGGGTGCGTTTGATTTGCAAAACAGTAGGTACTGGACGGGCAGAACAGTACAGTACAGGACAGAACAAGATAATACAGGACAGGACAAAACTGCATTGGAGAGAGATAGAGAGATAATATTTTTTATATTCAAAAATAAAATGGATATTTTCGTATTTTCTATAGTTGTACTGTGGACAAAAAGTTGTACTGTAGTTCAGTAGGGGACAAAAATTCTTGTTTTTGTCCTGTCCCGTACTGCCTATTTGTCCAGTACCATAAACAGTTTCTGAATCAAACAGGGTACAATAAAAGTTGTCCTGTCCAGTCCCCTGTTTTTTAGCAGATCAAACGCACCCATAATCTCATCAGAGAGGTAATGATTCACTTTTTAACTATGTATCATCTTCCAAAATATTTCAAAACATGTTTAAGTGTACTAAAATGATAAATTGCAAAAATAAAATAGTAAAGATAGAAAATTGGGTTGCCTCCCAACAAGCGCTTCTTTTACGTCACTAGCTTGACGCCTGATTCGTTAGGGCGGCCAAAATGAGACGGAAAACACATCATCCGTCTTTTTCCTTTGATTAGGGAGGAATTCCATGAACTTGAGATATAGATATTGCGGAGTCCATATCCTCCCCAATTCTTTCTTGTTAAACAAGGCACAAATTTCGTCTATGGCCAGATCAATCTCGGCCTTGTTATACATCTCCCTCTTTGGCTCACATGATATTTCCTTGTCATTTAATCCTTCATTTTCCTCTGCAACCACCATCACTTCTTCATTTTCAACAGTGTCGTCCTCCTCGGTAGATGACAATTCTTGAGGAAGTTCAACTTCATGTGTTTTTTCTATTTCTTCCATTATTTCCGCTACATCACATCCATCGGACCTCCTTTCTTCCTCATTTTTTTCAACACCTTCTCCACTCTCACCACATTTCTCATTAGTACTATCGACAATGGTTTGTTCCTCGGGATTGGTCTGAGTGGTGGTAGTAAATGTTCCTCCTTGCCTATCATCCATTTCCTTGGCTATCTGGCCAAGCTGATTCTCAAGATTCTTAAATCTAGCATGGTAGTTTTCCTGATATTGTCGGTTCTCTTGCTGCATCTGTTCCATCTGTTGCATATATTGTTCGTGTAGTTGGTCTGACTCCATAGTCATTTGCTCAAATTTCACAAAAGTTTCTTCAAGTGTTGGAGTCCTATTTGATTCAGGAGAGTAATAATTGAACTGCTGAAAAGGAGTCTGCTCATAATTATCAAAAGGACACTGTTGATATGACTCATACTCATATGGAGTATAGAAGTTGTTATAACCATGATCAGCCATGGTTTGTCTATGATGGAGAATCTGAAAAGGGATTGAACTTAACAAGAAAAAATTTCTTTGTCTAGCAAATAAGGGTTAGTGCAAACAACAACTATATATACAATATAAACAAATATATACAAATACTTAAAAGAATATAAATTGTTGCGATGCTCCAATATCTAAACGCCAGTCCCCGGCAACGGCGCCATTTTGTTAAAGTACAAAAGTAAGTATTTAAATTATCGTATCCACAGGGACTAGCTTGACATCAATCGTTGTTTCACAATTTCCATTGGTTCTAAGTTTGAGTTTATAATGACTTTCAATTGCATAAGCTATAAATTGTGATTAAGTAAAAGTTTGATTTCAGAGAAAAAGAATTGCCGGGATTAGATTTCATCAATTCAATCATAAGTATTTCCTTGTTCATGATACATACATATTTCAACTACCACCCAATATTATCACGTATTGCTCATCATACGTTTCCGTATCCAGATAACGTCACGATATCTATTGTATTCATTAACCTCTGATGTCTCGGATCATCAATTAATACAATAGCATTAAGATCCAATACTTTAAGTGAATATTAAACCCTCAAATCTATGTCTAGAGTTTGATGTTTAATAAGTGATTATCCTAGATCTTGATTCAAAAAGTATATGTCTATATCATTTCAAATCATAGGATTAAACATATAACACAAGGATAACACTCATATTGAATGATAAACTAAAACATATATATAATCATGATCCAGTTAATACAAAGTCATGGATCAATTACATCTAATCCCAACAACAAAAGAAATTAGCCACACATGATCATGGTTAGCTTACAAAGATGAAGAGAAGAAGATGCAATGATCATAGAGCTTGATTTCTCAAGTTGTGATGAATCCACCTTCTTAGAACCCTAAATTCCTGTATCTCTTCCTGTTCTCCTCGCCCTTTTAGCAGCTGATACCCCCAATTCTGTTTCTGAATCCTTTTATATCAGATCTGATTTTTAACTTTCGCCAGGCGAAATACACTCTCGCCAGGCTAGACTAAGTTTCTTCAGCTAAGGGTTTCTTGACATGTGTCCAAATGAGGAACTAACCGCCTTCTCTCGCCACATCCTCGCCAGGCGACAACTAGCGAGATGTCTCGCCAGATCTCGCTACTTCTCGCCACCAGTACCTGCTGCTTCTGTTTTGCTGTCGCTATGGCGAGAGATGGCGAGAACTAGCGAGCCTTGAAATTCCAAATGCTTGTTAAAATTGATCAAAATGCATTCCAAGGTTCAAACCTATCAAGTGGTTGGGAATTAGATCAAAATAAATATATACATTAAAGTGGGAATATTTTCAAAGATATCTTTACAAAACAAGTTAAAAAATGCCTTAATTCACTATATAATTTAACTATTTTCTGACACTTATCAGGTAGTGAATACACCACTTGGTCACCATTCAAAATTGTCAATAAAACAGTGTCCTCAATCCGAGGATGAAAGAAAGAAGATGGAAACTACCCCTTATGCAAGTGGAGTTGGAAGCATCATGTATGGCATGGTTTGTAGTAGACCGGACTTATCCTATGCAATAAGTGTGGTAAGTCGGTTTATGGCAAATCCGGGCCAAGTTCATTGGCAAGCTTTGAAGTGGGTTCTGAGGTATTTGAATGGGTCCTTGAAGGGAGGTCTGAAGTATAGAAGAACTGATCCAGGAAGAGATGCTTTGGAGGGTTATGTGGATGCGGATTATGCGGGCAATGTGGATACTAGAAAGTCTTTATCTGGTTTCGTATTCACTCTATTTGATACAGCGGTAACATGGAAGGCTAATCAACAGTCAGTTGTGGCCTTGTCGACAACTCAAGCGGAGTATATAGCTCTTGTTGAAGGAGTCAAGGAAGCTATATGGCTGAAGGGTATGATTGGAGAAATGGGGATCAGTCAAGGGTGTGTGAGGATACATTGTGATAGTCAGAGTGCCATTCATTTGGCGAATCATCAAGTGTATCATGAAAGGACAAAACACATTGACATCCGGTTGCACTTTGTTAGAGATATGATTGAGACAAAGGAAATCATAGTAGAGAAAGTAGCATCGGAGGAAAATCCAGCAAACATGTTCACCAAATCATTACCAAGAGTCAAGTTCAAGCATTGCTTGAACTTGATTAACTTTGAAGAGTAAACGAAGATTGGAGAGGGCAGCATGAAGGTTGGTGGGAAGTTGGCATCACCATCGATTTAAAGGCAAGGTGGAGAATTGTTGAATATTGCCTTGAAATCGTAAAAATCAGAAAAAAACATGTTTTGGGAGATTCTGCCAGTTTATGCCCAGGCGTGGGATATGGCGCCCAGACGTGGAGAGCTGGGCTCTATTCTGCCTGCTCACGCCCAGGCGTGGATGCTGGCGCCCAGGCGTGCGCGCGCGAGGACTATATATAGGGGTCTGATTTTCTGATTTTTTAAGGTGTTTTTAGGGTTTCTAAGGCCAACAAAAGATTAGGGTTAATAGAGTAACATCTTGGGAAGACTCTAGGGTTGGAGAAACATTCTATCACCTTGGGAAACACTTCTTGATTGAATTTCTTGGTCACGGGAAGAAATTCGGGACTTGGGTAGAATTAGGGAATTGTCTAATTCTTGTAACCCAATTGGGATTTCATTGTAATCAAGGAACAAAGTTTGATAGTGGAACGGAGAGCTGCCCTCTCCCCCAGAGTAGGTTCATTAACACCGAACTGGGTAAACAATTGTGATTGTGTTCTTTACGTTTTCGCGGTTTAATTGTTTAGTATTGATATTGCTTATTCTCACTTAATTTGATTGCTTTATCGGATTGCTCCACACACTAAGGTTATTGGTGTGATTCTAACTGAATTCACAACAGCAATACTAGAAAATCTCTCATCCACTTAATAAAGGGAAGTTTGTTTAAAGAAAATGCCAATCAAAATCATGATCTAAAAAAACTAACCATCATATCACAAACATTACAATTATCCATTATCAATATTCCTCACTAGACTTAACCTCTTCTTTTTCGTCAACCAGTGGCTTTTCTAGTTCATCAGTTGAATAACATGTTCTGTCATTTGCATTATATTCAGATTTTTTCTCATCAAGCTGACCTACTGGGAGTTCTACAGTGAATACCTTATTTTCGACTTGTACTTCACTTCCGGAGGTATTAGTCTCTTCAGATGTAGCCGTGTGTTTTCATCGAGATTTAGTTATCACATACCTGATAGTATCCAACTTCAGCAGGAGTCTCATCATGGTCTCACCAATTGTCCAATGGCAATTGCTTGCATGCGATCTTTTTGAAGATCATAAGAACCTTCAAAAGCTTGACTACGGTCTCTAACATAAGTCACCTCCTTACTAACTTCAGCTATCTGCCTCAATTTCTTCAAGGGCTACCATTTTCTTACTAGAAAACCGCGATGATCAGCTTGTATCAAAACAGCAGCATCAGCATTCCACAAACAGTTTCCCCCTTCGGTTTACCACCTTCATTAATTGGTGTGCTTTCATCATTAGTCTGCTTTTGGGATACCTGAACAGTTTCCCTCTTCGGCCTTGTGTTTTATGCCACACAAAGAAGTCTTGCTTGTTTCACAAGCTATTGCTTTGGAGTGTTCTTTTGCTTGTTAATTAACCTTGAATGCCCATTACCAATTTTCTTTCTTGGTAGTGGATCAACTCTAAGACAAACAGAAGGTAAATTAGATCCCTTGTGCTGAGGTGCGGATTGTTGTTTGTTGACTAAGTAAGAGTCTTTCCTTGTCACATTTTCTTCAGACACACTCGTTGTTCCCTTTTCGCTTCCCTTGGCATCAACTTTCCTATGATCGGATTTGATCTGCTTCGCAGGAATGCTTCTTTGATTATTCACTCACTCCATAACGTCTGAAACACTTATGTTCGTGTATCCCACATCATTTGATCTAGTCTTCGTTTGAAACACCTCCGTCAATGTAAGACTTTACTGGAACAGATTTAAATGTTCATCTCTTCTGATCGTTCATTCATCCTTCCTCCTTCCTCTTGATTATTGATGTAAGGGAACCAAATGAATGGAAATGGAAATTCAGATCTCTTTTGTTCACTCTGATGTTTGTGATCCATTCTTCCATTTCCACACCCATTTATATTGTTATCATCAGTTCCTTCTTCTTGCTTATTATTCCATCATGAGACAAATTCAGCGCAATATTTACATCAAAAGGAAACCATCTGTTCCATAATCTTGGCACTACTGCTGGCTGCACATCAGCATTGAAATTCTCTGCGCCAGCAAGTTCTCACTTGTTTGGAAAAAGTTGAGGAAAAGTGGTAAATTCTAACACACACCTATGCTCGTATGTTGCAGTAATGATTGATTAGGAACATGTACGTTTTTAGAAAATGGTTCACTAGCATTAATGTTTTTTATGTCT
This sequence comes from Trifolium subterraneum, assembly GCA_951799995.1. Taxonomy (NCBI): domain Eukaryota; kingdom Viridiplantae; phylum Streptophyta; class Magnoliopsida; order Fabales; family Fabaceae; genus Trifolium; species Trifolium subterraneum. The sequence continues at coordinate 56,323,596 of OX637462.1, forward strand.
CTTGAACGGCAACATAATTGCAATTGATACCACATCAGTTGCATTTTATGGCAATATCTATGTTTGAAACATGACCATTATTACGACTGTTATTTAAAACACTGATTAAGAATTCACATAGCTTAGACACTCTCCCATATCAGTGTCTTTGCATAAAAAATAGCATCAGGAGTTGTAACAGGTTGAGCACGATACACAGCCATATTTCTATGTAGAGACCTGCATTCGGATTAGGTGGGATAGTGCCCGTAATCTTAACAAGTACGGCATTAAGAACACATCTAATTATAGTATATTCATGAACTTTTAAAGCCGATAGAGGATCTATTTTACATTGAAAGACATCAATGACGAAAAATAAAATAATTGCAGCATCTCTTATGGTTCTACACAGTGTGCCTAACAAACAATAACATTTCATAACAGCACGTATTCTATTACATTGCAACAATAGTTGATTTATAATACCAAATATAAATCACATCTCGTTTAAAACAAGTTTTTGAAGTTTGCTTTTTGTCCTACCAGAGTCCCAGCAATGCAAGATTCTCAAACACATTGTCAAGCACAAATTTAACAGATCCATATCATATCAGTGTCAAGCACGGTGTCATTCTATCGGGCCTCTAACAATGAGATTGAAGCTTCATTTATTGAACACCCCTTTGAAGATGATCCTGTGCTATTTGTATTATTTCTTCCTGCGTAGAACCCCGGTTCACTTGGTTCGGGGAGTAACTTTTCACCCTTTAGCATAAAAACCACAGATGACATTTTAGGCCTATTTTCTGGTAGCTGTTGTACACACAATAGACCCACATGAATAAATCTTATTATTTCTGAACATATCGCTTCATCATATAATATGTCGGCTATCAACTCCTCTGGTCTTTCTTCAATCCACAGTCTCCATGCCTAAAATGACATCAAATTTACAGCAAGAGTAAGCTCAATGTAGCTATAATATTAAATAGTATGTCACAACATACAAGATAGAAAACATACGCCCTTCAAAACTTACATAGCCAAGAAGGTTTAGACGATGTAGAGGGTCAGAAAATCCACTATTCTTCTTACCGCTAATTATCTCAAGTACCACGACTCCAAAGCTAAAAACATCGGATTTTATTGAGAAAGATCCATGAACTGCATATTCTGGAGGCATATATCCACTACAAGAAAAAAAAGCATTGAATATAGGAAAAATATATATATATATTAAAAGGAGTTGAGACATGGAAGAACTGAAGGTATACACAATACTACAAAGACTGAAATTTTTTTATCTTTTTGACAAAGACTGAAATTATTTAAGTCGTAAATAGAAATAAATGTAAGTCGAAATTACTATGTTCCCATCACTCTATTTGTATTAGCCTCAGCTTGGTCTCCCATAAATGATCGGGCTAAACCAAAATCCGATATCTTTGGAATCATATCAATATCAAGAAGAATGTTGCTTGTCTTGAGATCTCTATGTACAATTCTTAGTGTAGAATCTTGATGGAGATAAAGCAGCCCCCGAGCAATCCCATCAATAATTTCCAAGCGCTTTGTCCAATCTAGTAATTTGCTTCGCATAGTATCTAACAATTGACACATTTTAACTTAACATGAGAACTACAATATGGCAAGAGAAAAATTGAGCAATAAATTTGGTTGGTGTGAAAGTTCGAACCAAAAATAAAGTAGTCCAAACTTCTGTTAGGCATGAATTCGTAGATTAACAACTTTTCATCTTGTTGAAAAGAGCAACCAAGAAGTTTTACAAGATTACGGTGTTGAAGTGTTGCCATCAACTTTACTTCATTTTTGAACTCCTCGGTTCCTTGTCCTGATGTTTTAGAAAGCCTCTTAACAGCAATCTCTCGGCCATCTACCATTGTGCCCTAGTAATATTTTTAGAAATTTTAGTACTAATGGTAACCAATAAGGGGATAAATTAACTCCGTAACCAATACTTTACCATGTACACCGGTCCAAAACCACCTTCTCCTATCTTATTTCTGTTAGAGAAGTGATTTGTTGCACTAGCCATGATTGAAAAATCAAATATTGTTGCCGAGTCACCATCTTCCTTCTCCTTGTGAAAAATCTTACGTATACATCCTGAAGTTAACAAAGCAATCCAACTTCAGAATTCCTTGTAAGTTGAGTAGAGTACTATTTAAGTAGATCAAGTGGCTTACCAAGCTTCTTTCTATATGCTGATGTCACCATTACAATTAGGGTTAGTCCTGTAATGAATGCAACAACCCCTACAAGAATTCCAGCATGCATCTTTGTATGATCTGAGGGTTGAAGTAAATGTCAGTGAGCAAGAAGTTTTAAACAATGCTTAATCATATGAAGTTAAATGCTGAAATATATATTTGTGGCTGTGTGTGCGCGTGTGCGCTATATATCTAACTGATAAGGTAAAAGATGTACTACTAAATGAAAATACCTAATTCTGAAGATGCGAGTCGTATGTAAATGTCTTGTCCTTGGTCTGGATGTTTTCTCAAGTCAACAATGTTATTAAACCAAAGTAAGCAGCCACTTCCACCATCTCTGATATCTAAATTTGCATATGCAGTGCAAGAACAGTTTTTCAAACACATTTTCTTGCATCCCTCAAGGCTTAAGTTCGTGTCAAACCACGATGATGACGTATCTGGCAACTTCATGCTTGTGTACTTATAAAATCCATCTCCATGAAGACAATTTAAATGTGTTTTCCTTACACACCCGCCTCCCCAATTCGATAACTTCCATCTTGTTTGAAATTTTGGCATGAAACCTTTCAAGCACTCGCATACCGGAAAGCCATTAATATTGCAGTTAGAGTTGATATCACACAAGGCATAGTCATCACACTGGTCTACAGGACGAGTAGTTATAACCTCCCAAATTTGTTTCCTATCTGACCACAGAAATCGTTGTGAGTTTCCGTCTTGATCTAGCACCATTCTAGTAATAATTGAACTGTTCATAGTTTCATATTGATAAGAGAATTCTTCGTCATTGAACGCTACTGAGAAATTCAAGAATCCATGCAATTTTTGCCAAGAAACACCAGTGAAAAGAAATCCATTCCATGACCCTGCTCTATACAGAATTATTGCTCCCTTTGCAGTAACAAGTTGAGGATAACCATGTGTATCTATCTTATCTGAACATTCACCTTCAGCAGGATCTTCAGAGTTTCTCCAAGATATGAGATATCTATATGGACCAGTAACTAAATTACTTTTCAGCTTCATTCCAGGAAGGAAAGTGTTACCGGGATAATCAAAACTTTCCCACAGAAAATCCTCACTCTCGCCGCTTCTGCTATTTGCATATTTCACAACAAGGTTTCCTGAATCCAATAACTGCACAACAGCCAATTTCACCACATTTATCGACGAATTGGAGGACCAGATAATACCTTTGGAGCCATCAAGAATAACAAGACTTCCCTGATCATTGAGTTTCAGCATTGCTGTTGAGTTTTGTAGAGGGATATTTCTATTGGCAACCCACACATAAGTCCTTTGTGATATTCTCTTGTACCATATACCAAAGTATTGGCGTTGTGGATCTCCGAAGTCGAAAAATCCTGCTTCAAAGACTCCGGCTGCAGAAACAAGCTTATCACCGTATTGCATAAACTGATTTCGAGCAATAGTAGTAAGAGTGTTTTGTTTAGAGAAAGTGAGCATGGAGCAAAAGAAGAAAGTGTACACCATTAGCACAAGCTCCTTATTATGGTTCTCCATAGTGTTTGTGTTGGTTTGTCCTCGTCATTTTCATTTTATCAAATTCCAAATTCACCAATCGTTAGTTGGTTCGGGGGTGATTGACACTCAACCTGGTAAGGAGGACCACGGTTCAATCCCTCGCAACTGCAATTAGGAGGGGGCTGGAACCACTTGATGTCAGAACCGACTCTCAAACTAAATTAAGCGGTCTAGTAGGCCGAATACTCGTGGTGGAAAAAAAAATTCCAAATTCACTTGAGAGAGGCTTAGTCTAAGTCTTCCCATATGTGCCAAATTTCAAACAAGTTTTTGAAACAAAAACAACAAGTTTGTGGTGTATAATCTAGTCTACTTAACTTAAAGCTTGGTGTGTTCCTAAGATGTTAACTGATTTGTCTTCAAGTAAAGAGTTTTTTTAGTCTTGCGTGTAACATGGATCATGAAAAGGAAAGGAAGGGACTAAATTGTATGAATGTTACAAAATTTACAATTAGCATTAGCACTTTATGGGTGTGGGTAATCCCTGCTTACTGCTTTGTAATATCATGTTAATTTTATTTTTACCCCTAGTCGTCCTTAACGTGTGTTTGGTTTTGCGGTGATAAAAATTGAGTAAATTGGTTATGGCTCTCTTTGCTAAGTAGTTCTACCATCAAAAGAGACTTAGTTGGAACATATTTTTACATTGTTGTGGACATAGCAGATATGTGGTGGTGGCCTGGCCATAATGGCCAACAGAAGGCCAAGATTGTTCATAAGGAAAGGGTGATTTCTTCATTTGAAAGGGAACAAGTTCCATTGCAGGATGATAATAATGAGGGTATGCTGTGAAGTCCCAATACTTCAAAAATGGTAAAGTAACATGTCTGACACGTATCTGATACTGATACGCATCCGATAAGTTCTGATACGCGTATCAAAAATGTATCGGATAATTAATATATTTTCTTTTAAAAAAATGACTGATACGTGTTGGATACGGCTAAATTATATTCCGATACGGCTAAATTATTTTCTTTTAGTTATGTTTATATATTGTGCATTTATATATTTAATTTTTAAATAACATATTGCGACCGTATCGTATCGGAAATTTTGAAAAAAAATTCCCGTATCGCCATATCGGTATCGTATGGGTATCATGTCACGTATGGCTTCATAGAGTGTATGGTATTTGGCTTCTGTTTCAATGTGCAGGAATCATGGTCGGTAAGAAAGATTTTCACCGGATGTTTACTAACTTGGAAAGTTACTAAAGCACAGATTCTGCATTCCAAAATCGCATCATTAAGAACAAGATTGGTTCTAAGGTGAAAAAATTAGGAAAATGAATACACAACATTGATGTATGTCTAATGCAGTACTATGATTTACTGTTAAACGCAATCAATAACTAAATGCTATAAAATATAAATCGTTACTAACATAAATTCTCAATACTACTAGTACTAGTTAGAAACAATAGAGAAACCAATATATGTAAAGAATTATTAATGCTATCCAAAGTTAAAAAGCATCCGCATGCGCAACTAATACACATTAAGAAAACCAAAATCATATTTTGATTGCCTCTCTAATGCGAGGGTAGCGATGAGCCCATTGATAGAAACCAGCATAGATAATTTCAGATAGATTCGTATGAATCGTATCGGTGTTAGTATCATGTTCCGTTGAAGCCATACATCTTGCAATGACCTGATAAAGACTGCTAAGAGTGTCATCGTTGAAATTGGGTTGGTTTAAAAGAGCCTCTTCCGATGTATAAACAAATATCAGTGAACAAATGCTCGAAGCCACCATCATACTTAACATGTCATTAGTATTTTCTGACCAATAAGCCAATACTTTAAGAAGATCAACAAAAGCAGATTCATCTAACAGTTTGTCTTTGTTCAATAGAAGGTTCATTATTGTATCACATGCCAAGAAAACACAAATATCTTCCTCGATTATACAATCTTTTGACCCGATTAATCTACGGAAGCAATCTAAAACAGCCTTAAATCCTCCTTCACACGAAGCCAGAGCTTTGCATCCTTCGACCTTCATAGTAATTTCACTCAACATAGGTAGCAGAAAGCAGATAGACTGAAAAGGTATTTGTTCATCTGCACCTTCAATAGAAAGCATATATCCTAAAAGTTCTCGAACCTTTTCGCTACATGCTAGTGGTGCTTCTGCAATATAGCACCCGATAATTCGCACGGAAGCAAGCAAATCATCCCCTTTTCTTTGACCATGTTCCTTTGCATCTTCTAAATACTCTAGCACAACAGCAATTGTCTCATTAAGTTGTAGAATCAGTGTTGTCAATGTACCTTCGTCGAGGAGGTCTGTCATACAATTCTCACCGACATTTGAAATAAGGTTTATTATATTCTCAACCAAAGAGTAAGCAACAGCCACGTTTCGTTGCTTACGAGAATATGCCTCAGTGGTAGCTAGACTCTCTTGCGGCGCTTCATATTTTAAATAGGCCAAATCATTAAGAAGAACAGCGATTTCAACCCTTGACTGCTCCAAGACAAGCAACAAACACGTGTCATTAGTGTTGCTTACTTGATCAACAATCAACCAATCTTCTCCGAATATAGAAACCATAGACTCCGCTAAAATAAGTGCCCCAAACCTTTCAGCAGCCGCAACACGGTTCTGCAAAATGGCAACAATACCAACACGAATATCATGTGACCAATTACTATCTTCGAGTGTTTCAACAAGTTGTGACGAATCTGTTGAACAAATAACCGAATTAAGAATGTGGAGAGCTTCGAATTTCAACAAATTATGCAAGATAGCGAACTGTCGTGCAACTTCAACCACAATAATTGAAAGCTCAAATAAATAATCTTTCTTGATTGTGTCCAATGATATCCTACTTATAATCAATTGGAAAAGTCGAATGCACATATCAACCAAACACGAATCATCGTCTTGCAGCGCACTCAACCGCGAAGCTAGTGTCTTGATTCCACCAAATTCATAAAATGTCATGATTCCATGTTCTGATGTAGTTAACACCAAGAACAAAAACTCACAACATTCTTCAAGAACAGATGATGGAACAGATGAACTGGACATGGAAAATACTTCCAACATTAGTGGAATGTTGGAAATCATGTCTTCTGAGGAAGCAATGACTGGAACACGACAGAGAGTAGCAAGAACTGTAACTGACAATGTTAAATATGCATCCTTGTTGTGGCTGCTGGATATGGTTGCGGTTGTGAGTAGGCGATGAAGAAAGCGAGAACCAATGGCATTGTAAACTTTGTAGAGTGAGGAGTGATCTTCAGGTTTACAGAAGTTGGTGACGAGGAGAAGTCCAGCGAGACGCTGTTCATCTCGCTGTCCTGAAAGGAGTTTTAAGCACTCGTCGAGATTCAGCGTTTGTTCCGGTTGCTGTGATTCCATTGAAAGGATATGGGAGAGACGCGAGAGTGAGACAACGGTCGCAGAGACACACAGCAAGACGCAAGAGACGATGAATAGAAACTCAGCAAGACGTGAGAAGGAGAACCACACTAGAGAGAAGACTCTTCGGAGATATAGTGTTATATGGAGAGCAATGTATATATAGAGTTAGAAAAAAACAAATCATATCTTCGAATAACAAGTTAATCCTAAAATTTCTAAAGCTAGTTGTACAGCACAGCAGAGTTCTGGTTCAAAAAATCTGAGCCCATTTTGGTATTGCGGCTGCGAAGTATTCTCGCTAAGCATATCAGCGAATATCAACTCACTATTCCTGGGCCCAACCTCCAAATTTTAAATCATATCTTCAAATTTAAAAAAAAAAAAAAACAAATCATATCTTCGAATAACAAACAAATTTTAAAATTTCTAAACAAATATATTATCTTATTTTAAATATAACTTTAACTAAATGATAACAAACTACTAACAATCTATAACCAGGACCAACTAACTTGTTCCACATGCTATATTAGCTAACATATTAGTCTAATTTGAATAATATTTTTAACAACGTGATCGTTTATATCTTCTTTTTAATTTTTATGTCTTTTATATTTTAATATATACAGTAATATTTTCTTCTTATCTTTATTTATTTTTTTGTTTAAAAAATAATATTGATGTATTTGTTACAATATTTATTGTTAAAAAAATTATATCGAATTTGGTAAAACTATACCTACTTTGTGAGATATCAATCCAGAAAAGAAAAACCATTATTTTGAATTAGTATTTAGACTTACACGCAACAACAAGCCCCTATGTTGTCTGATGTCTTTTTTAAGTTAAATATAGTTCTTAATCAGTTAATCCTAGTGTTTATACTTAAGTTACTTAAATTATATTTAAGTTCATAACTGTAATTTACTCCCTTCATCCCAAAATATAAAATTTAGTTGACCACTGCACGTATATCAATGCACAACTTTGATCGATAATATTTTTAATTGTCTATTAGTAAAAATTATAAAAACTTATATTTTGAAAATTCTCGTCAAAACAAATCAAACAATATCTTGTATGTTAATATTTACATCTATACTCCCTCCGGTCTCAAATATAAGCAACAAAACAAAAAAATTAAAAGTCTTAAATATAAGCAAAAGTCTACTTCAATCATTATGTTTTATGTCATTATTCCAATTTTACCCTTAAATTAAATATTGATTCAACCAATAAATGTAATGGTCTACACTTTCCAAGAAGGGTATAATTGAAAATAAAATATTTTTTCTCATCAATCAATACACCTAACCTACTTTCTTAAAGGACGTGTTTTTTTTTAAATCTTACTTATATATGAGACTAGAGGGAATATATTATTAAAAAAAAATAGGATTAAAACAAGATAAATGAATAGTATATTTAATCGAAACAAGTCTTATAAAATGGAACGGAGAGAGTATATCTCAAAGACTTTTCCATAAATAAATATAGAAAGGTAAAAATAGAAAGGATAGTAAATGGTGAAAGAACAGGACCACCAAAGAATAGACGATGGGGGAAAAGTAACAACAGAGTTGTAATACTGACCGTGGCTGGGAAATGAGCGCAGGCAGTGTTTGATTTGATGAGAAAGAAATCCGCGCAGAACACGATGCAATTGATTGATTGAAATATAGTAATAATAAGTGGTGAAGTGAACCAATGAGATGAATACACGAAGACAGACAATGGATTACGTAACAGTTTCATGGGAGGGATGCAACGGCGCTGGGAGGGACACACACTACTGTGTCTGTGTGTCACAGAGACACAGACAGAGCAATGAATGAATTTATGTAAACTACCGGCCCACTCTTCTGCTTACGTTAACACACCTTCTCACGATTTATCATCAGCTCAACTCAGTTCTGTTCCTCCCGCTGTTTTTGGGTTTCAACACCCAACAACTAGCAAAATTAATGGTTAAAAAACTTCAAATTATACTATCCAGCTTGATATTGGTATTAATTGGAAAAACAAACTACAGTACTTAATTGATCTCATCAGAAAACTAAATTACTCGCGTTTAACCAGATCCAAGTAGTATATTTAGTCTTCTTACGATTTGATATTAGGTATAATTCATTCTTATAAAATTCAGTTATAATGTGAGGATTGTCAGACGGCTCAGCGGATGGTGGAGGAGCTCTATATCATTTTAGATTTTTATATTGAGCTTAAAAAACTGATTGTAACGTGATAATTGTCTTCACTTATAAACAAATATTGAGGTTATCTCGAGAATCTAAGCAAGAAAATATATGCCCTCTCTGCTTCTCCACTAAACCGTAACCTGAACTAGAAATATGGAAGGATTTCTTAACAAGTTTTTGTGAAAAAATAGCGGATAATTGGTAAAATATATTATGGCGGACGAGTTTATAACTTATAAGTCAGTTTACATCAGATAAACTATATCTTATTGAATTTAGGTTTTAATGTAGTTTTGGTCCATCTATTTTAAAAAACTTGAACTTTTAATCTCCTATTTTAAAAACTAACTTTTTGATCGCCCTATTTTAGTTTTTTATGAATTTTAATCCCGCAACACAATTTGGTCAAATTTTTGCTGATGTGTTAAAGTTCATTGATGATGTGGCATTGTCCATTTGGAAAAATTATATTCCATGTCATTAATTTTTTTTTTCTTTAAATCAAATATTATTATTTTTTTGACAAAAAGAAATATATAAATCAATAAAGTATCTCTATACACATAAAATAAAATAACATCTCTATACACATATTAGAAAAGAAAAAGAAAAATCTCTATACACATAAAATAAAAAGAAATCAGAAAACTCAAAGTTCCCAATTCATGGAACTCTAACAAATTAGAAACTCAAACGCGCAGACATCTTCTTCTTTGATCATTCATCATCAGGCTCGCCGCAAACCCAAATTCATCTTCTCTCCCTCACGTTGTTTCATCTTCGTCGATTCATCGGCATGCTCGCGTTTTAATTCATCTACTTGTTACTCTCCTTCAATTCAAACAGTTATTTTTTTCAATGGTGAATCAAGTCCATATAAACAGCTTTTTCTTCTTCTTCTACACGCAATATCTTTAACTAACGCAGAGTAATGAGAACAATTTGAAGTGGACATGAATGACAGGGAGATGTTGGAGAAAGATTATTGCACGGAGAGAACGGTGAATGATGGAAATCAAAGATGAAGGACACGAATGAGAGGGAGAGAACGACTGAGAGGCAGAGAAGGAGCAAGATCAAAGACACCATTGAGAACGAGAAGCTTCATGCGTTGCTGCATTTTATCATATTTGAGAAATTATAGGGTTCATATTTATATTCATAGAATTATATTGTTTTTATAATTATGTTACTAATTATTTTATTCTTTTAATACTTTAAAACATAATATTTTATTTATAGAAATAAAAAGTAATGACATGGAATAGTTTGTCAACGTGAACACTGCCACATAATCAATAAGTTTGACACATCATCAAATTTTTGACCAAAATGAATTGGGGGACTAAAACTTAGAAAAAACCAAAATAGGGGGATTAAAAAGTTGATTTTTAAAATATGAGGATCAAAAGTTTAAGTTTTTCAAAATAGAATGACCAAAACTGCATTAAAGCCTTGAATTTATAATATTTGATGAATTTGATTAGATGCTTGAGACATTTTACACATCATTTTTTTTTTTTGCAACATAGTTTCAGATCTTGCGTTGGGTTTGCTAGGTTGTGCTTTTGGTGTGTATTTATCTATTTAGCATTTGGCTTCATTTATCGAATTTTCGTTTGGTTGTCTTCATTACCACTTATGTGTTGTAGGTTGATTATTAAGCTTTTGTGTAGTTGTTTGGTTAGGTTGTTTGTCCAACTATTTGTACTTCTTTTTATTTATAATTATAATATATATTTCCTTTGCTTAACAAAATATAATATTTTTTTTACACATTCAAATTTAAAATTATCTATATTTATAAAGTATCTACCGATGTTTAAACATTGTCCTTTATTTTATTTTTTTAAGAAGCCAAATATATTAATAACTAAAAAATATCCCCATCAAATATAAGATGTACCTAAACAAGGATGAAATAAAAGTCACAAAGGCTAAACGACACTCCCCCAAAAGAATTATTCCACAAAGACAAAAAAAATAATTAAAAATACCAAATCAGCTCTTTTTCTAGACTATTTAATTTTTAGAGATAAATATATTTCTGGTCCCTATAAATATTTCAAATTTTGCTATTAGTCCCTCTAAAAAATTTCTTCAACTTTTAGTCCCTCAAAATTTTTCAATTAACACTTTTAGTCCCTACTTCTAAATCAACTCATGTATAAACTTCATATTTTTGATTGAATTTTTTTATGAATGTTTAAAATATTATAAGAATCTCTCCAAATTTTTTTTTTGAATTTTTTAACAAAGCATATATTAAATATAATTTTTTTATTTTTGGTGCTTAAAAATTCATATTTAATTCATGTTTTGTTAAAAAAATCTAATTTTTTTTGTGAGTCATTGTTAAAATATTCTACACTTTTCTTGAAAATTTCATTAAAAAATATGAAGTCTACACATGAGTTGATTTGAAAGTAGGGACTAAAAGTGTTAATTGAAAATTTTTGAGGGACTAAAAGTTGAAGAAATTTTTTAGAGGGACTAAAAACAAAACTCGGAATATTTATAGGGACCAGAAACATATTTATCCCTAATTTTTAAATATAAATTGATAATATTCAAAATTGGGTTGGGCTGCCGATAGCCCATGTATGTAGCCCATAATATTTGGATTTTGATTCAATATTGACAACTGTGTATTTTACTATGCAAATGTCAAATTAAGAGAATTATTAATTTTTTCACAAATGTATTGATTTTTTTTTTATCTTATTATAGCTATGAAGTTTTTACGGCTATTTAGTGGTGATTAATTTTTACTGAAGATATGTTATTTATTTTCAATTAAATTTTCTTCATATGCAAGAATTAATTATCGAACTACATATCACTTGTTCAAGAGGATCAAGACTTTTACCATTATGTGTTTTTTTTCATGGATTCATTGTTAGTTTCATAGCAAAATAACAATTAGAGTCAAATTTTCATGAGAATCAAAGGGTTGATTAAAAAAATTCTTAAACAACACACAACCAAACACAAACCTAAAAATTAAGAGCTTCAAAATTTGCTAGGAAGAGCACATAATTGTCCCCCTAATATAAACTTAAAATTACTATAATTTTGAAAACGACTCAGGTACGTTTTTCTAGTTTAGATGTCATCGAAAGAGAAAAAGTAAGACATAAAATAACCTTCTCATAACAAGTTGGTCACAAAAGGTTTTGGGTGATTTTATATATTATTAAATAAATGGTTTTGTCAGCATAGTTTACAAATTTTAAATTATTTTACTTTTAGACAAAAATTCCTCCTTTAATTCCTTTCGTCCTTTCTTCAACCACCAAATAATTTGTTTAATAATGAACTAATTAGTTAAGTGCAACTGCATCAGAGAATCGAACTCATAAGTGCACTATATATTTTTATATTATTTATTCCACCTTTTATTTTCACCATTAATTAATTCTGCTTGTAATATTTTTTTTGTTTACAAAGAAATAGAGAATCGAACCAAGGATCTCATTCATACTACCTAAACTCTTCACTATTAGACCAAATTAAATAGTTTAATTCTGCTTGTAATATATTAGTGTACGTCGACAATAATATATATAAACAAATTAACTACTATATTATATTCATGTATTTATTTTTAGGTGTAAACAAACAATATGCAACACAAGAATAATTCTTTTGTGAACACAAAAAAAAAAAAAAATAGAAAAATAATAATTTGATATATGTTAAAATAATTATATATGTGTGTCCAAATACTGCTTCCAAATATATGTATTCTACAGAAGAATGACTAGTAACACAATTCATTATTTGTGAATCGCTTTCATGGCCCCTCTCTATACAACAAAAACTGATCAATATTTGCTGACATGCTAGATATGCATCTATATATAGTTTAATTTTACAACAATTGATTTCCAATCAAATGAAATGGAACTCTAACATATCTCCCACAAAGAAATTTTTGTCCCAACACAATACGTCCAAATGCTTATAATATATAAATATCAACCATTTTTGTTTTTGTGCAATCAAATCTGCTCCCACCATTTTCCATTGGAACTTGCTAACCATACAATACATGCAATGCAACTCAACCCATAAAAACAAGTGGCACTTTATTTGTTTTCCATGTCATTCACATGGGGCTAATTTGTACATATCATATGAGAAGCTAAGGGTCCGTTTGACCTAGCTTTTTTAGCTCTTAGAAGCTATCTGAAATCTAAAAGTGAAAATAAGAGCTTCCAAAAAAAGAGCAAAAGTTGTTTGGTAAAATATATTTTTAAAAAAAAAGATTTGTACAAAAAAAATTAAAAAAAGATAATAACAACTAATAATATTTAAATGAAAAAATAATAAAAAGAGTCTTCGGCAGGAATCGAAGCGGGATTATTGCAAAATAAGCTCGGATTTTTTTTTCAAAAGTAGGTTTCAACCTCTTTTCCTAGAAGCTTATTTAATCCAAATTTGCACATAAAAAAGATCTGCTTCTTACGGTTAAGAGTTTTATTAAAAATGTGTTTGGCCTAACTTTTGATTAAAAAGAGAATTTAAAGCTAAAAAAAGCTGGGCCAAACGGAGCCTAAATACCACTGCATCATCTTCGATAATGGGTACCTATTTTTTAAGTGTTGATATTTAATAAATATTTCTATCGTAGCAAAACGCAATTGAATATTTAATAGATATTGTTTCTACGATAAACACATTGGTGTATATATATATATATATATATATATATATATATATATATATATATATATATATATTTGGGGAACCTAAATATAATAATATAAAGTTATTTGTAAGATCTAGAATTATTGGTAAGATTTATTTAATTTTTTTTAAGAGGTGCTAAATTGGACGTATTGAGTGTTTACTAAGTTCTATTTCTATATAGTTAGAAAATTATAAATAAGTGATGTGTATACGTGTGACTCCGTTAAATACCTAAATGGTGAGTTCCATTGTAGATACTATAATAGAAGGAAAAAGCTAACATGTGTCTTAAGGGCACATGTTAGTGATTCAAAAAATAAAATGTGTTATCCTAATTCATGTATCTGATCTACTTTTTAAACTTGATCACAAATTAATAACACAAAATTTAAGATAATATTTTTACTTTTAGATTCTTAATATGCTCCCTTAAGGCACATGTTAGCAAAACTCATAATAGAAAAAACTCGGGTATGATTAGCAAGTTCCGATGGAAAATGTTTTGACTCAAAAACTCAACATTTTATGGATTTGGCCAATGGTATGTGGTTCACAAGTCACAAGCGTTAAATCATTAGGGTTGTTAATTTTGACTCTATCCGACGGCTCAAGAGTATAGGTTTGTGTATTAAGTTGGACTGAGGTGTTGTTTTTGGAATAAAATTAATTTGAAAATATATTTGTCGATCATCTACGATATTGTTAGGTTGAGTTGCATATTATGTCATTTTCTTTAAGACGCTTTTGTATTATTGTCTAAAATGGTGAAAGTAAACTATCAACAACGATGTCTTAATGATAAAATAGTTTGGTCAAAATTATATTGAACACTCATTCGATACAAATTCTCTTTAAGACCATAAATAATAAGTTTTTCATAGAATTTTTATGGAAATACGTAAAGTCAACGCATTGGAAGTTGTAATGTTTAACTTTTTAAATAAAAAATTTCTTTAAATGGAATGCTTAAAGAGTATCCCGGAGACACTCATTAGCAAGACCCATTAAAGTATATTGAGGGGTTAAAGAGAATTTTTGGATACAAACTAGTATACTCCTATGTCACATTTTCAATTGGATTTGTGCAATAATACAACAAAAAATTCCAATAAAAAAAAACTCTGTTTTTGTTTGACCTAATTGGCCCATCAGTCACAATTGGGTTAATTTTATACACGTTTTAGGCTTGATAAGAGAAAAATTTACCCCCTATTCCTACAATTAAACCTTCACTCACCACATTTTCAATAATCAAACAATTTTATTCTCTCATATTAAACTAAAACCACTCATTATTTTTACTTTTCCTCAAATTCAATCTAATATAATAGTTCGGATTAAGTTGAGAAAAGAGACTAAGTTTTCGCGAATTCAAACTGGAATAATTTATATATGAATTTTTGGGTGTGTATAATTTTACTGAAAAACTTTTAAACTTTATATTTTTATTTATACCCTCCCAACAAACCTCCCATACCGTTTTTAAGAATTGTGGATTGTCCTCACAATTTAGACTCCTTTCATTCTAATGTGGATTAGGTTTACTCATGAGCCTTCTTTTGAATTGGAAGTTGTCAAGAGTCACTCACTATCTATATATTACGCACCAACTATCACTCTCCACCTTTGTTGGTTGCATGCGTCACACCAACATTTACATAAGTTATCTTTGTTGTATTCCAACATTTGCTTCATTTTTTAATGAGCAGACTTAACACCAAATATACAAAATATCACATAAAATTCAAAAACTGCATTTTTTAAATACGCATAATTTCATACCTATTAGTCATTGTGTTCCCAAATACATCACTCGATTGATTCGTGCTTCAACAAATCTTTTCTAGTGATGAGTCAATCATGTCTCTTTCGAATACTCAATAAAAATGTTGCAATCAACACATGTTTGCTCAAACTTTTTCAACCGTTGTTGTTTCTCCATCTCATTAGGTGACCATACATTACCTCTCCATAGTGCCATCACCGACTCTTGCATAACATTTTGCACCAGTATTTTTGGCTATATGAAACCAACAAAGTAGATTAACAGTTTAAAATAGAATTTCAATTGCTTTCATCGGGGATATGGATTGGATGCATTCGATCTGACTGTGCAGTCATGTAGTCACACTATCTAATGGTCCAGATTTAAAATCCACCAAATAAATAAAAAACATAAATAAAATGGATGGTTAAGATTTACCTGCAGTCAAATAGTGACCGCGGGGAATCCAGATCCTTTCATTAAAGCAAGGTCTCTTTCAATCAAAATCACTTGAGGAAATATTTTTGTTTAATGAGCAATTCTTCTTATTTTTCTAATACCCAAACAATTTCTATTCCTTCATGAAGTGTCAATTTGTATTGGTTAGTTTGGACAAACATTAAGTAGCTTCTCTTTATGAAAATGCTAACTAATATTCGAAGGCACTAATTAAGGAAATAAATATGGTAAAGTTTTATTAGAATTTTTGTAGTCAACCTCTAAAAAAATGTAAAAAGTGTTGTTTTTTATGCAGAATTTTCTCTTTTTGACACTAGTTAGTATGACTCTTATTTTTAATAGATACAGTACTTTTTTTTTTTTAACTCTCTGGTTCCTAGACGAAAGACTAAGGCCCTGGTAGTCCATAGTTCGACCGAGAAATAAATAAGGTCAGATCAATAAATTGTTCCACCCAGGAATCGAACCTAAATTTTCTGAAATCCATTTTTTGGTGAAATTCATTTAATAAATACTTCTTTTAATCGAAAGAGACGTTGCTCTAATAATTTTGACCGAAAAAGACATTTCAATTTCTTTCATCAGAGCAAAGTCACTTTCCATCAAAATCTTTTTAAAAAATCTCATTATTTTACCAATCATAATATATCTCTTGAAACATTACCCAATTTTTCCATTAGGCCAAAGCTAGTTTGTTTTGCAAAGGTGCATCATGTAATTAGGTACTCAATATACTCCTTTTGCTCGGTTCTAAACCTGTTCTGTTAGGCCAGCTTATAATGTGTTGTTAGTTGTTACCCTTTCAGACATTGAACAGTACTATTGAATTACCTCTTTTTATGACTTTTCACTTCCACTAATACTACCTTCTTTTCTTTCTAGATAGATGGTAATGGTACTGTCATTAATTAATTAGCTGTTGTAGAAAATACTACTGAATTGCAGGCTCAACCTGAAAAGTTTAAGTAAAAAAGTCAACTCAGTAAATCAAGTAGACAAGTAACTACTCCTACTCCGTAATAAAAATCCTCTATCAAGAAGATATTCTGTTCTTTTCACCTATGCGTGTTACCTTTTACATAGACCACTTTAACAAATCAGACTAACTTTTTCAATAATACCGTAATTGTTTTCATTTGAGTTTTTTTCCCATGATTTCTTGGTCTAGTGTGGTTTTAGTCTCGTATTAGTGCATAGTTGTTTGTTTCGATTTTCTGCCTTGGTAATGGTATGTTGTTTGTTTTATTCAAATTTGTACATTTGCTTCGATTCAAATCATATGCAGATTCGATAACGTTAGAGTTGTCAACGTTACTGCTTCGCAGATTCGAAGAGATATCTATTCCGGACATTTGAACTGACTTGGGTTAGTCCGGTGATATTGGCTTGAAATATGAGAGTTTACTCCTTCTTAAGGTTTCAGAGTTGATTATCTCTCGTGTCAATTTGGATGGATTTCTTTAAAAAAACTATTTCGGACATATGAATTTTGTCAAATCAATTATAGATTTTGTCACATTTCTAGACATTATGTCGTTTAATGCTAAAACTTTGTACTTAATCTAAACCCTCCAAGTCTAATCGAACACACCACAAATAAGGTGTTGAGAAAGGCAAAACAGTCTTACGTCTATATGATCCACAATCCGCCAATATAAGAGCCCCTCCACGACAAAAAAGTAAATAATTTATCTATATACAATTTCTAAATTTTTTAAACTTTGATTTATTTAAGCGTTAAAGTATTTACAAATACAAGTCAACTCTATTCCGCCATACCTCCTCCTATCATCTCATATTGTAGAATAAAGATGTTTGAATTTTTCTTTGAGGGAAATAGTATGAAGGACTTTGTACTATGTAGGTAGTAAGAAACATCGTTATCAAATATTGGTGACAATCTATGATCAAATCCCGGTCACATTTTCCATGCTGTTCAAAAAATCAATTTGAGTGGGTTTCCTCTCTAAAAATTCAACACACAGAACAAGACAAATCAATCACAGCGTTGAAATTGATATTGGGAAGGAGATTTTCTTTCAATAAACTACTAGTAGAAGTGACTAGTGAGAGAGAGAGAGAGGTTATTTATTGTGCGCAAGGTGGCTGGAAAAAGTCTCATGCTATAGTGCTGTTGCCACTACCAAACTGCCTTTTATCAACATTCTGGTACAACACTGTGTGCACAGCACACGTTCCTTGTGTCCAAAGAAAGTACACTAAGAACTCATTGAATTTCAATACAATCGACTAAAGTGGTTAATAAATTCTCTCTAAATTGAATCCTTTAACAGAATAGATTTTATTTATTTTATAGTCAAATTTAATTTGAATTATCGGAAATTCATTCTCTTAGGAACGAATTTTAATTGAAAACAAATTATTTTGAGTTTGAATTTGGGCAAAAATAATTTTCAATCAAATTTTGTTTATTTTTGGGCTGAAGTTTAGATTACTAATACTAGTCTCCCAACTCACATGGTTGACATAGTGGTAGTAAAGACTTGAGTTATTGTATTTTACTCCTTTCAAGGTCTAAGTTTTAAATTCTTTCGGTGTCATTTTTTGTGTTGGATCAGTCTATGTAGTGAAAAAAACTATGGACTTAAATGCATACCTCTGCAAGTGGGTGGTGACATGGAGTTGGGATCTTCTCCATTTTTTAATTATTTCCTTTACTAAAGTTTTTAAATATTTGTCTACAAATTCTAACTCAAATGGTAGAAATATCGAAATTGCTAGTGTCGGCAAAACTAGTCTTTAGCCAGATAGAGTCTTAAAAAAACTAATACTAAGAAATTGAAAAGTATTTTTTTTGTGTTACACAAAAACAGAGTTTTGCAAAAAAAATAATTTATTTTAAGGGAGGACGCATAAAATAAAAATAATTAAAATACAAGTGTTTGTTAATTGAGGAAAATCTTAACCCCTACACTGCCTGTAAAGGGTGGGTTTGCTTTTGTGCATCCAACGTTTGATTCTTTGCATGCCTTTTGAGCCATCCTACTTAATTATTGATTTTCATATTTTTCCTTTGTGTGGTTAACATTTTCCTTGGGAGTCAAGTTAGATAATTTATTGTCCACATCACGTACAATTAACGGAAATATTAAAATTGTTAGATTGAATACTATAACAAAAGTTTAAATTTCAATTCTTCTACTTGTGTGTATAAATAACCATTTCGGTTAGGATTCAAACTCATATCCACCACGTATTGTGGTAGTTTAGTTGATATTCTACTATTAGTAATAGAGGTATTTTTAGTTGGACACAAACCTAAATATTTTTCATTTAGGCACACACACAAAATTTTTAAAAAATTAATTGAAAAGATGATGAAGTGATGTTAAATGATGTGACTTAATTATTTGATATTTAAATTTTATCATTTTTGTATCTGTGCCCAAATAATATTTATTTAGGATTTGTGTCTATATAAGAATTTCTATTAGCAACATATATATATATATATATATATATATTATAATATTAATCTGGCCTACGGAAAAGGTTTTCACAAGTTGCATACGTGGCTCCAAATAAAACTATTAGTTATTAACCAATGATTTCTTTATTGTGAATCCAATTTGTTAGTTGTGAAAAAGAATTAAAATTTTGTTATGGAATGCTTTTGATGCATGAGGTGGGCATATACCTTTTCTTTGTGTTGTATTTGGAGCATCCTCTATTGACAAAGGATGAGAGAGAACAAAATAAACAAACAATTATATATAGAAAGAGAGAATTCACAAATATACAATCAACATAAAAAATGCATATCTCTTAAATTAATTAAACTAATCAATTGCATCTTAGGTATCATCGATTAAGAGAATAATATTCAATGATTATATATTAAGAGCATAAGATCTAACCTAATTTGATTTCATGGTCTCTCAATTAGAGTGTTTCCACATGAATTTAAACATGTTCTCTTCCTTGTGAAGTCAAGATGCTTAATAATTACCACTTGGCTACCAATGTGTTTGTACATTTGTTGCACTTAACAATAATTAGGTTAAAATCAAATGGAGTAAACCCATATTCTTACCATTAAGGTAAAATAGACATTGGAAGAGTTTACAAATTTAATCTCTTAAATTGGACTTAGGACCTCATTATTATCAACAACAACAAAATTAATCTCTCAAATGAGTGCATATATAGCTTAATTAATATTTCCAATTAGTAAGAGCAAGGCTCAATATGTATAGGATGAATGAAATGAACTAGATTGGCTAAAAGCCTACAAGTATAGTTTGTTTTTTCTTCTAAATGTATAGGAAAAGTCTAGTATAAAAAAACTAAATAGATACACTAGTAGACAATTTATCAAAAAAATTGGCATGAATCATATATGACTCATAAATAGATACACTATGGAACAAACTGAACAAAATAATGACTCATAAGTTTGTAGTATAGTTGCCGTTTAGATTATTAATATTGGTATACCTAATTTAAAGGGTCCATTCTAGCATATATATATATATATATATATATAGGTAGTATTGCTACCAAACTTGCAACTACTTGCTTTGGCTTTGATGGTGTGCATTGTGAATGGTGGATCAAGCATGTGGTTTTTCTCGAAGAATGTGGTTCTTTTTGAGGGAAGGTTCATTGGATATGAAGTCATAGTGATGATCCCATGGATGCTTCTAATTTCAACTTTGCAACGTGATACAATATAAAAGGCAAACACCAAAGTGTTTTCTTAAGAACATGTGGTCCTTAAGATGTTAACAAAAGTAATTTTATGGATAATATAGCACTATATATATTATCATCCAAGAAAATTTTATGGATATATAAGGGAAGGGTACATAGTTACCAAATTGGACCTAAGAAAGACTTGTGCTAAGCTAGAATGTGCTTTGTTTGGGTCTCTTTTAAGGTTATGAATGTTACAACCGATTCGATCAAATTTATTTGTGCTTGTTAGCATGGATTTTTCTCAAACGAGGATGATTATGAATAAGCAAAATGTTGGATATATAACTAAGGGTCCGTTTGATCTGCAAAATAAAAGTACTGGACAGAACAGTACAGGACAGTACAAGACAGAACAGCACAGGACAAACATTTATCGTATTGAACAAATTTTGTCTTGTATGATGCTTGATTGAGAAAATGTTATTTTGGTGATTTAAACAACTTGTGCTGAGGACAAAAAGTTGTTCCATGGTTCAGTGGGGGACAAGAATATAAGTTTTTGTCCTGTCCCTTTACCCCCAGCTTGTCCAGTCCCAGATACAGTTTTACAATCAAACACAGTACAACTGAAGTTGTCCTGTCCAGTTCCATATTTTTTTGCAGATCAAACGCACCCTAATGGTTCAACGGACCAATATCTTAGAACCACAAGAAAGGAAGACATGTTGTGACAAGTGTGAGTGTGAAGTTCCACATTGCTTATAATAGTGGAGGTTGAACACTTTATAAGTAAGAGGACCCATAAACCTAACACTTTAAGGTTTTGGGTAAGAGTGTGGTGTCCAACTCACTTGTAGAGTTGTTCTTGAACCCAATGTGGATGATCCCCTGATTGCCCCCTCGTGATGACCCAACAGTGGTATCAGAGCCGATGGTTCGACGAAGAGTTCGATCGGCTCCTTGTATCGAAAGTTAGCTGAAAAAGCTTCCGCTTGAGGGGCAGCATATCCTGGTATGGATGGACTCACACTTGAGGGGGAGATTGTTGTGACAAGTGTGAGTGTGAAGTCCCATATTGCTTAGAATAGTGGAGGTTGAACATTTTATAAGTAAGAGGACCCATAAACCTAACACCTTAAGGTTTTGGGTTAGAGTATGGTGTCCAACTCACTTGTAGAGTTGTTCTTGAACCCAATGTGGATGATCCCCCTAGTTGCCCCCTAGGTGATGACCCAACAAGACATACCTTCACCAAGAATCTTAATGTATTAGACATATGGATCACATATCATATACGTCAAATATTTTTCTATTTGTGGTGCCTAGGGTAGGTAGTGAGTGATCATAGATGCATATTCCTTTCGGAAATTCATACTATAAGAACACTACATTTAAGTATGTTTAGCATAGAGAAATTTTGGAATGAGTCACCTCTTGAGAAATTCTCTAGACGTGTGCGTGTGAGGACAAAATACGCTTAAAGGACTCGTGTTGGTTTGTAGGGGATAAAGGACAATGCTTAAAGTAGTCTAGGGTGTTATGAGTGGTATCAGCGCATACCTCTCTCTTGGTGCGACGTGGTTCTTGGACGAACCAATCATAAGTTGATGGGCATGTGACACTTGAGCTGGACAAGGATTAGTCGTCGGTGCACAAATCATGTTTAAAGAGCAACTCTTAGGATTCTTCTAGGAAAAGATACACACGAATGAACTAAGTTGGGATTGTGAACTTATCACTATATTTTTCTTAAAATATCGGGTTGATTTAGCATCACGAATCATGCTATTTAAACATCTTATTTTTACATGCCACATTTGGAGTGTGTATTATCATAACACATTATTCATTGTATTTAAGATAGGCCCAAAAGAACCACGACTGCAATGAGCCAAATTACAGACATTATATACTGGACTTTAGGACTCAAATTAGAGCCCGCAATTGAAAACACCCTGGACAAAATGACCCGAATATAAATCGAGCATAAAAAGTTGGGAAACCCTAGTCACAAAACCTGTAAATCTCAACTACAATTTCTCCTATGATATGTTCCCTCGATCAATATCAAACCTAGTACAACATCATAAATGCTAGATCTTGAGCTTGAAACATTGTCTGCTGAGGTCCAAAATTTTCCATCCACGAACAAATTGTAAGTAAATTCTACAAAAATATAATTTTTTTTACCAAACCAAACTCAAATCATATCATTAATTTACGAAAATGTCTTTTATTATGCTTTAATGGTTTGATTTCTTTCTTTTTCTTGATTTCTTTCTCATTTGTAACGATAAAAATACAAAATCATATTGTTCAACTCAATATTTTCATATGAGATTGAATCAATCATTTCTACCGTTTGAATAAAAAACCGACTAAACCGACCAATTGACCAATTGATTTAATCGCATTACATCATAGTTTGATTGCATTAGATTAAGCTAAAATTGAATTGAGTTTTATTCTTAGAATTGTGGTTCAACCATTTTTCATTTTTAATTTTTTTCCAACTTTATTTATTTATTATTTATCATCTTATTCTACCTGAACTAATCGAATTAATTGAACCATGATCCATGGATTTCACCGATCCAATTTTCAGTTCGATTGTTTAAACATAACCCATTAATTTAGACTCAATCCCCTCCTTCCCAATTTCTTTACATCTCTTTCCTTCTTTTCTATGAAACTTTGCATATCTGATATTCAATTGCAGAGACTAATCATTTAAAATAGATTGAACTACAATTATATTTATATTACCATTTTATAGATACAAAATTTTTAGTTTTAGTTAATAGTGACTAATCTATATCAAAAAATCTATTAAATACACAAAATAAATTCTCTACTTATTGTCTTCTTATGTCTTATGCAATGGTGAGTAACTGAACCACAATTTTTAATACTTAGGTATGGTTGGATTTGAACCCATCATTAGTTTGAGTTATTCAAGTACAAAAAACTCTTGAAATATAAAGCCATAAAAAAATAAAAAGAATATTTAAAATAGTATAAAAAGGAAAACTAAGCTCACTCCCTTTCCCTCTTCCCCTCAAAGGAAAGCAAAGCACCATCTCTCTCTCTCTCTCTCTCTCTCTAGAGTGTGTTTGCTTGGCCTTGTTTATCAACCAAATCTAGAGCAACCCATTTCGTTGTTCTTCCATTTTAAGGAAAATTTCATACATCCCTTATTCTATTTTCACCATAAAGTTCAATGCTTTTGTGGTTACTCTTAATTCCCATTCATTCCTAATTTCATCACCACCCAATACCCATAACTTCTTATTCTTTTTCTTTCTTATTTTTTCCCTACAACAAAATCAGTTCATACCCTTTTCCACAGTCACACTACTGGAACAAGGTATCTAATCCTTCAATCCTCAAAAAGTTTTATATTTTTTTTAATATATTTTTGTTGTTGTTAATGATGCTATTGTTGGTTTTTATGTGTTAATTGATCTGTATGTGATTTTGGAATTTGTTATATGTTAAGATTGCTTAATCTGCTTATTTAATAATTTTTTATTTATTTGATATGATTAATCTTACCCTTACCATCTTATTTTAATCTTGTTGTTATAAATGATGCTTCTTTGTGCAGAAAACATAATTTGTTTGGAAAAAAAAATGTTTTTTTTTTCACTAAAAATGTTGGCTTTTAATACCATTTTAAGGCTGTGTTTGGAAAAAAAAGTTGCAGTATTTGTTCTTTTTTTTAGCCTTTTATTAATTATTCTTACATAAAAAAATTGTTGCTGTTGTTTGATGAAAATATTGTCCTTTGTGTTGTTTGGTATGTGTGGATTTCACTATATTTTCTTTGTTGTTTTACCTTGTTATATGCTACTGCTACAAGCAAACATCAATGTTTGTTTCAAAATACCAAAACATTTTTAAGGATTTTGTTTTCTTTGTGGTTTAATTTGGTTGCTAATACCAAATCAGTTCATGATCTTTACCTGGCAACATTAGGTAAAAGTTACTGCTATGTATCTTTCCCTTAACATATTGACCTGTAAAGTACCTAAAAGGAAGATAGGTTATGGCTATAATTTCACTTTATTCTTAATATTGGTCCTTTTTGTCAAGTTCAGGTTTTGTATCAATTTCTTTTTCAAAGAAGAAAATTTGTAGGTACAGAATCTTCTTATATCAGGGTAAAATCAAATGACTGTGTCTTTGCTGTACTTTATCCTATTTTCCTTGTATTTATTTGATATGTGCTGGAAAGTTTTCTGTTGTGTATGTGCATTTTTTTTTTCTTTATGGTCTTAATCCTCGGGTTTCCGGGGGGAAAAGGTCCCTAATAATGTGAATTTTGGTCGGGAGACAAGTAAAGTCTGACTATGATAATCTGAATTGTGGTTGGGAGATAAGTAAAGTCTGACCGGTAATCTGAATTTTGGTCGGGAGACAAGTAAAGTCTGACTAAAGATTGTTGATCTTCTTTATGTTCTTTATGAGAGGGTTTGTGCGTTTGAACTCGAGTACTTCAGGTTGATTTGATATTCTTTATGTTCTACCAATGGTATTGTTTGTGTTTTATTTAAATTCAAGTTGTCTTTTTCATTTTGTGTTGTGGTGCTTCACTTTGTTTAGGTTAATTTGCATGATCTGGTATATCTTCGGGGTGATAAATTCTTTGATTTTCTTTGCAATTGTGTTATTTTGTTTTACTAATTAGCTGACTCTTCTTTAAATGTGTTCGTTAGGCCTTTACTTATGATTTTATAATGGCTGATGAAACATCATGGATCAGCCACTATGATGATTACACAAGAAAGGAGACTCAGGACATTGATTCGTTATCTGAACCGGGCGACGAAGTTGATAAAGATGAGACTGTTATTTCCCTTGACATAATGACTGACGATTTATTGGACCGTATCCTAGCGTATCTCCCGGTTGAAAGCATTTTTAGAGCAAGCAGTGTGAGTAAAAGATGGTTTTCGATCGTTACTTCTGAAAGCTTTTCATGGAACCCTTCCAATTCGCCACCACAGAAGCCTTGGTACTTTATGTTTACCAGCTCTGATGAACCAACTGGTTGTGCTTATGATCCAAATCTTCGGAAATGGTATTGCTTTGAACTTCCCTTCATTGGATCTTCTAATTGGATAATTTCTTCATCGTATGGCTTAGTTTGCTTTATGGACAGCAGTCGTGTATTATACATGTGTAATCCTATTACCAAAAGATGCAAGAAGCTTCAAGAGCCTTCTGGGTTAAGATTTTCCGATTATGGTGCATTAGCAATGTCGGTAGACAAGGAATCACACAATTATATTGTGGCAATTGTGAAATCAAAGCAAGTTCCTGAAAACTTTTCCCAATGGGATATCTCGATTCATATTTACAAATCAGAGGAGGAAACCTGGGCGACACCGCTAACTGAGGTTTTGATGGGGTGGAGAGGTGGAGAAGAGAGTGTGATATGCAATGGTGTGCTGTATTTTCTAGTTTACTTCACCGGTGGTGTTCCTTCAGAAAGCCGTCACGCGTTAGTCGCATTTAATATTTCTGGCCGTTCTTCTCAAGCTAGCTTGAGAAGGAGCTTTATTTCTGTACCTTGTTCTCTAACATGTGGCCGTCTAATGAATATGAAGGAGAAGCTTGTAATGGTGGGAGGAATTGGCAAACACGATCGACCAGACATAATCAAAGGAATCGGTATCTGGGTTCTTCATGATAGGAAGTGGGAAGAGATTGTCCGAATGCCGCACAAATACTTCCAAGGCTTTGGAGAGTTCGACGAGGTTTTCGCTAGCAGCGGAAAAGATGATCTAATATATATTCAAAGTTACGGATCTCCTGCACTTCTCACATTTGACATGAAGGTTAAACATTGGAAATGGTCGCAGAAATGTCCGGTAACAAAGAGGTTCCCTCTACAGCTTTTCTCTGGTTTTTGCTTTGAGCCTAGGCTTAAAATTGCTCCATAGTTTGTGATTCATAGAAATCAACCCTATTGACAATTGTGCCATGTTTTTGGCTATTTTTAATCCATTGTTCTTAAGCTGAAATTTAATATTATTTCTGTTATATGTTTCAACAGTTTATACAAAATGTACTTGCTGATAAATTATGCTTATTCATGGATTCTGAAATATTATGACATTTGAAATGCAACAGTTATATATTTTCATTACAGTTTCTTATTCTATCAATGTTATGATGCATTCCAATGAGATGTACTCATCTACCATTATTGGAGTGTTTGGAACCGCGGTAGGGGGCAGTGGGGGACCTTTTAGACGCGTGTTTTTTTTAAGCAAGAAATGTTAGCTTCTCATTTTCGTTACGGTTCATTCTATCAATGCTATGCTGCATTCCAATGAGATATACATTGTACAACATATGTACTCATCTGTCACTATTGGAGTGTTTGAAACCGCCGTGTGGGACCTTGTAGGTGTGCGCTTTTTCAAAGCAAGAAATATTAGCTTTTCATTTTCACGTTGAAAGGCCTCCCGCTGAAAGGCCACCGTACGCGACTGCGATGAAAAGAAGTGGAACAAACATGCTCCATATATTTTATGTGACATCTAAATTTATTTGTTTGATATGCCAAAAAAAAAAATTGAAATTTATTTTATATGATTCAGTTTCGTTTGATCACATGTTATTTGTACAAGTTGTAAGTGGACCAATATCCTTATGTTTTGCAGTGACAGTGTCCTTTAGAATGTGGAACATTCAGGCTGTACTACACTAATTTAATAAACTTGTATTAGACTATAATCAGAATTAAGAATGATTAAGGCATGTGTTTTTCATTATCTAATTCACAAGTCTGCATCAGTTTTGAAAACCACTTAATCTTTGCATAGACACAAGATAAAGTGAAATATGGTGAAGGATATTGTTTTGAGTGGTCCCAAGGTTGTGATTGGACGCACATATTCACATATGAACCACTCGTTCAACATCAAACGATTTAGATTTCAAGTTCAATTAGTTATATTTAAGAAAATCAAAGCTTACATTGAAATTTGGTGAAGGATCCGGCGTATGTGTGGTCCAAACCACATGACACTTGGCATGATTGAACTATCAAGATTTTTAGTTTAGTATTTTTTATTTAAAAAAAATTAAGTTTGGACTGTTCATTAATGAACAAATCGGATGTGCCCGACTAAATGCAGTCAGCATTATAAATACTCAATATAAGTCAAATTTCGCATGAAAAATATTTCATGGACGACAATGCAATACACCCAAATAAACACTTTGATAAAGAATGAAATAACAAGAATGATGATATAAATATAATACATAAATATTATATGCACAACAAATTTAAACACCCAACACTGAATTGTAGGTCAAAGTTGTGTTCCTATAGCATGTATGTAAGGATATGGATTCCATGCAGTCAAATAACCCTGCAGTTATACAGTCACTACATTAAGACCCTTAGATTAAATTTTGATCAAATAAAATTAGATGACAGAGATTAATCTACAGTCAAGTCAATTAGTGACCGCATAGGAAATCCAATTTCTATATGTTTGGTGATGCGATGAATAGAGAGATAGATAGAGAGAGGAAAAAAGAGGTGTTAAATTAAATGAATGTTGAAAAAATTAGGACTGTCCAATTCAATACTCATTGACATTGCTCATTTTTCTTAGGTAAATCTTTGTTAGTTGTACGGATTCTGTGATTATAATGAATGGACTTTATGTACCTTTATTTTTTCTAGTTGTATACCACATGAATCTCTTTGATTTATTGATGAGCCAATTATAATGTTTCTATGCTTATGCTCAGATCAAATTATATTGTGCATGTGTCATCTGTCATATGTAATTGAGTATAGTTGTGTCGTCCGTACAAAGCATTATTTAAATTTAATTTATTTAATTTTTTATTTTTTTGCAAACTTTATGAAATGTAAAATTAAGTTCTGTGATGGTTTGGTTGGTGGAGAAGTGAGGTCCACGCCTACTCTTATATATAGAAAAAAAAGTTGAATTTTTTTTCCTTGGTGGAGATGTGACAAATAAAGGGTTAAATAAAACTATGCTTTTCTAAATGGCTAGCACTACTTTGTTAACTATTTTAGAATATTTTTTTTATTTTAGAATATTTAAACGGCTTCTCAAAGAGCCTGGGGATGGAGATGGGAGTTGTTGCCAATGCTGACTGAGTGTGAAATTAGTTTTGTCTTTGTGTTATTCATACACTTCACTCTAGGACAAATGAGTCACATTTTATTAGAATTGATTGAGTATATACCTAAATTAAATTATGTGGATTTCACTGTTAAACAAAATCATCATTACTTTATGAAAAGCAATTAAAGGTGTATATTATAGATGTAGATCGTCTAGTGTTAAAAAGCATACATTTTTATGTATTTTAAATTGGACGATTTAGATGCATTATTGCGTTGACACAATAACTAGATCAAATCTAATTCCCAGTATAAACATCCACCTAATTTTTGTTGGTGACATTGCTTAGGCTTTGTTTGAAAGCTAAGAGGTAAGGGAAGAGTTTTGAAGGGAGGGGTGGAAGAGAAATAATCTTCACCTTATTTAAAAGAGTATTTATGAAAAGATTACGTAATATTTTATTTGGTTTGAGATATAAATAGAGAGAAAATTTTGATAATTTATTTAAGACTCGTTTAAGTCATTCTTGAATGCATTATGAGGTCTTACGTATTAAAGAGTTTTGGTCCAATAAAAAAAAAGTAAGTATTCATTGAACGTGGGGATTACTTCCCCTTCATTTATCTTTCCTTGTCCATTATTGTCGATTTTTTCATCTCTTTTTTCGAAGCTCTTAAACAAAATCTTGGTCAATGTCGACTTCTCCACATAATTATAATTATCCCCCTTTGCATCATGTTCTCACCCTACCCTAACCTAAATATATCTTGACCACCCTCGTTGCACCCCCCATTAGTTGCCTCATGTTGAGGTTACCAAACTAGACACCCAAACTTGTATTGAGTCAATTTTGTACACTTTGATGTCAAAATTCATACTTTGTGTACTATAGTGCATCATATTTTACGAACGACCAGATAAATCCAAATCTAAAAAGGAGAAGGTTTGATAGTGAATATTTAGGAAAGTCATATTTTGCTTACAATTTAGTGTATAAATTCTCTTTTAGTAAAATGTAAATTGTAATTTTTAACTTCTCAAAATCTTTCTACCTTTAACTAAAATTGGATGAATTATCACCTCAATATTTTGTATATATTTAATAGTAGTAGTGTAAAATTAGTGGCTATGGCCAACTATTTAATACTAGTACTTAGTTGATTAGTGACCAAGTAATTAAAAATTGAAACACTAGTCGACATTGATTCTAGCGACATTGACATGGGTGATGGGATAAAAATCAAACATGCGGCATCAAATATTTTTATAATTTTTATTTTTATACTCATTTTGGACTTTTTGAAACGATGTAACATTGCAGTCTGCCTAATATTATTTATCTAACATTTATTTAAAATAAGAAAAGAAAAGGGGTCTCTATCTATCTTCAAAACAGAGGAAAAATCATGTTTGTGTTCTTTTATATATCTTTGTGTGTAAATTCTTTTTCTCTGCATTTAGTGTGTGTAAGTTTAGTTTTTTTTAATAAAAAAATTTAAAAATACATTTGAAACAACAATAGATTTTTATGGATGTCAGGTTCTTCTTTTTGGTTTATTTTTTATTATTCATTTCTTTTAGTTTTTTCTTTCTTTCTTTCTGGGTCTTAAATATTATTTTTAACATTAAAAGAAGAAAAAAACAGGCCAATGTGCTTTTCAGAATTTTATGGTGAATTGATAATGTGGGCTTGTGGTCTGTGGGGTCATATATAGCAGCCTCTATAAAGATGAAAATTCAATGATATAAAAAGATGAAGCATTAATATTTTTCCTCCCAAGTAACTTAATAGCTAAAATTATACTTTTAAGATGAATAAGTATAAAGTTTGAGATTTAAATTTCGATTTTTATCCGATTTCTGTATATATAATACAATGTCTCTACCGATTAAACTAAACTCACATGTACTAATCAATTCCCTAATTAAATTGAGACAAAAACGTAATTATCAATATATAGTCCCCTTGTTTTGTTATGTCTATGTTTGTTTGGTTCTGTCCGGTGACTTAAGATGATACTCACAATTTATCTGTTGAGTGAATACTCATAATCTGAATCTGTCTAGTGAACGAATAGTCACATTCTGAATCTATCTAGTGAGCGAATGTCCGCAATTTGAATCTAGTTGTGAGCGAATGCTCGCAATTTGAATCTGGTTCCCCACTTTGGTTAATGCTATTAGTTAATTTAGTTTACTTTTGGGGTTAATTTTGTGACAAGCTCAAAGCTTAGTAAGCTTTGACTTGAGGGGTGGTATTAGAAATAAAATATTTTGAGTTTGTAAGTTTTTCTTTTTGACTAAATTTTGAGTTTATATTGTATTAAGTATGCATCGTGAGTTTGAGGGGGTGTTCGATAATAGTATTATTGAGTGATGTTATTGAGTTTTATATTAATAGTCTAGTCATTAGATATTATTATATATTGTCTTGTAACCCTTTTGGGGTGTTATGTCAATGTCATTGCAATATTATTGAAACTGCAGTTGTCACTTTGTTTCTATCCGAACTCTATATAATTAACACACCATAAGATATGGTAAAGTCATTTCTTTGTGCCTTTAAGAAATTTGGTGCCAAAAGTGCATGGGATATCTTCCCATTCTGATAAAATTTCAATAGCCATCAAACAAAAATATAAACTACAAACCCCAACCATGTGAATGAGAAACAAAGAAAATGACCATTGTTTTACAACTTTATATTCTCCTTATTTTAGGGTCCTGTGTCCCACAACTTTTACTATCAAGTTCTTGTTGGGCCATATATGTACAACTTCCATCTTAATCGTTTGGATAATTTCCTTGTCATCAAGTTTCTGAATCCATGAATTCTTCTTAATTAAAGCATAATTTTATTTTGGATTGGTTTGAACGTGAACATCACACATAAATGATGGTTGCTTTTAGTTTCATGAATTGCTCACATTAAAAAATACACAACTAAAAGATATCTCCCGGTAACCCGGTAACATTTTCACTATCGGAAATATCTTCCGTCAAAATTTGTACTACTAAAAGATATCTCTCAGTAGATAGAAGATGTCTAAATAAATATGTACAAAATTAAAATAAAATCAGCCCTAGTATTAATCAATATAGTCTATCATAAAGCCCATGAAAAGCCCATTTGGGATAGACACTGGCATATTCCGGTATCCAGACAATTATACCACATACCCCCAATTATACTCCTATGCCCTCCCCCCAAAAAATGAATATGAAAGTATCAAAATTTATTAAATTCGAGAATTGAGTAAAAAAAATTATCTTGGTAGATTCAACACGTTACTTTGATATGTAAACACATTAAATTTATCCCATATTAAAATAATATTAAGTTAATTTATATGCATGATACTTTATATAATTCTATAAATTCATCAATAATCCAAACTTTTAACTTAATTATAAAGAAAATTACAATAATAAAGTTTCACGGTCTTAAACTTATATCAAACTAAATAAATTATCTCACCAAATAAAAAAAAATCTTAAAGTTGTTAAAAATTAAAACATCTAAAAAACAAGGGCTAATTAATTTTCTCAAAACTTCCATTCTTAATTTCTTCTATAACATCATCTCCATGAGTTTCTTCATCATCATCAAATTCTTCCCTTTTTTAAAACCATAGATCAAATTATAATTATCAATGAAGAAGTATAAGGACCTCCACAAATGCCTTTGGAACCCACACCGATGATCGATGAAGAAAACGTTTGGCTTTCATTTATTTCACGTTGTTTGTTGAAGACCGTAAAGAGCGAGAGTGGAGATGTTTCGTTTTCACATAAGTGAAAAAAGAAAGTCTCAAAACACCGCATTTTGTAGCTGGCCTTGCAAAATGGGTCAAAATTAAAATTAAGGTAAAAGTGTATAAACGTACAAATTTACCCGAGTTTACTGTAAATTTGTGATTCAATCGCATTAAAACGGTTTCACAAGGGAATTTATCAGAGTTTAAGTCTACGGGCGAATCAATGCAATTTTTTTACCTAAAAACGTAGATTTGTACGGACTTACATATTAATATGTGAATTTGATAACCATAAAACTATAGGATCCTTCAAAAAAAGAAATCTCTGTTTACCGTAAATTACACTCTCCTCCATAGAAACAAGCTTGAATTACACTCTCATTCTCTTCTATGTTAAAATATACACTTTAGTCCATTTTAACAACAATAAATATTTTTGTGATAACAAACTTTACATTTCTATATTATGTCAAAAAAGTTGAGTCATCATTTAAGAAATTAATTCAATTTTCTATTTTATTTTATATAGTTTCATAGTTTATGACAACGTTTAAATCTACATGTTAATGATGTGAAAATAAAAATAATGAAAACATATGTATTACAAGTTTGATTATATTAGAAGAGTGTAATTTTTTCCAATATATATGTTTTGTATAAGAGGGGAGGGAAGTGCAACTCATAGGATCCCCGTTATTTTTCATAAGAAACAATTCAAGTTCTATATTTATGATTGAATAATTGATGTAACTAGCCTATTATAAATAAGATACATCAATTATTAATCAATCGTTAATTTGTCCAGTGATGATTGATGCTGAACTTGGTAAAGAGAATCATGATTCGATCCACTGCAACTATAATAGGGAGGGAAGTGATACCATTTGATGCTAGAACTGGTACCCGAACAAGATTATGCGGTATAAACTAGTAAAAAAATAACATAACACTTGCATTTAAATTTTAAACATGATTGATATATGCTAGAAAGTGGATCTAGTTTTGTGAACACATTGATTATTGAATACATTCGATCCTTGTGCCATTCTATTGGGTGATTGCTATATATATATTTTTTTATATCTGTTTGATATTAATTTGCCTTTATATGATTCTGAAAAGTTAAGGTTACTTTCATTTTTATGTTGTACTATTGAATTTTCTTTGTTGGTACTTTTTTTTCCCAAACACATGTTACGTCTGTATGTTACAAAAGATAACAAGCTTTTGTTGGGTAATTTTTGTGTCCTTGTCGGGGATCTTTAAATATGTTGTCCATATTTACTTTGATTTGAACATTATATTCCTCTTTGCAAAGTTTGTACATTGTACTATAATCTATTTGAATGGTAAATATGGTGAATGGGATTGATAGTGACTAAATAGGTTTAAAACTTGGAACATGTCTCGTTCTTGCTGAAAAATTCTTTAATAGATACTTTGTCTTTAAGGACAAAATGAATTTGAACTTGTGATTTGCTCCTTTCATACTTATTTGATGTCTCATTCACTTTGAAATATGGGCCAATGTTTAGTTAATTTATGTTTTATGGCTTTGTGGGTTATAAGTTGTTGAAAGATACTATTCCAACCCCATGACTCTTTTTCCTCCCTCGAAAATCCGATTTTGTCTTTGAAAAAAAAAACTCGGAACGTGTTTTTTAAAGTTTTTTTAGTTCAAAATTAAGAAAAATTCGAAAAACACATTTCGAAGATTTTTTTTTTAAGGCAAAAAAATTCATAAAGCGCAATCCGAATATTTTATTGAAGGATAAAAAAAAATCTAAGAAGGAAAAGAAACGTGAAGGGCGGGAAGAGTAGGTTTCTAAGTTGTTATCATCTTTTTTATTGACCTTAGATTAATGTCAATTGCAATCTTAATAAAAACTTAGAATGTCATTGCAATGTGAGTTATAGTAGATTTATACGCGTTTGTTGGATTGATTTTTTTGAATTAGTGAAACTATTTAGGAGAATTTATGCAAACAACTTATCATAATTTTTACGAGTTTATTTCAACTTATTTTTATAAGTTCTCTAATATAGCTTATGAAAGCATCTCATAGGATATACATAAAAACAATTTATTTTATTTTATCTTTTATTGCTATAAAAATAACCCTTATGGTATATTTCTATCTAAAGGCAACCTAGCACACACCATAACTTATACTTCTATATAAGCTTATACATAAGCGATTGTGCTATAAGTTGCAAGTCCAATTCTAGGTTGGAGACCATGATAAGTCTCCCACAATGGGTGAGTTAGAGAAATTGTTTTAATCCGTTAGATTGCCATGTTACACTATATGCCAACTACACTTGATTATTTCACATGTGTCATGAATGAAGAACACAACAAATTATCATCTCCCTAATTCATATTTTAATAACAAATAATTATAATCAAATTTTCATTTCTACTGCAATGTTTTATTTTTATTATTGTTGTTATTTTTAAATTTCACAGCACTCATCAGATCTCCTTCAACCAAGGGCGGCCATATATCATGGGCAAGATGTGCCATGGCATAGGACCTCTTAAAAATAAGGGTCTCAAAAAAAAATTTATAGGGTAATAATATTAGTAAATTAGGGGGTGTAAAAAATAATTATATTACAATACTGTTAAGTCCAGACCCAATTTTTATAAAGAAAAAAAAAAAGGAACAGTAACAGAGTAACAAAGCGCGTATGATAAAAAAAAGAAACTGATTAAGTAGCTATATTGTATTTTGTTGTTATTGTTAGACAACAAATCTATTTTATGTTAATTACAAGAATGATTATATTTTTTCAAGGTTGTCAGAACCGGACCGGTCATCGAACCGGTGAGCTTACCGGTTCAAGGTTCAACCGGGTCGGACCGTTTTTAATTATATATATATTGGTATATAAATCTTTTTTGTTTTTGAAGCATATTGGTATATTAATCTTGATAAAAAAAATATTGGTAAATAAATATATTTTTTTACCAACCAAATATATATATATATATATATATATATATATATATATATATATATATATAATATATAAAACAATATTTCAATATCCAATGAATAAATATAATTAAAAAAATATAGTAGTATAAAATAAATATGTTGGATTTAGTATTTATGTGGGCTGTTTCATTTGTGTATGTTATTTTTGATTCAAGCCCACTTCACCTCTTAACCCTAAAATGCTAGATATAAATAGAATTGAGAAACAAATCTTTCCCAAAACAACAATAGTAGCTTACTGTAAAAAAAAAAAAATAGCAGCCACACTACTCGATATTCTCTCAAGTTCCAATTTCTTTCTATATTCTCTCAATAATCATTTCTAATTTCTTTGATTTATTGATAATTTGTTTATTCTTCTTCTTCTTTTGGTAGTATATTTGTGTACATAATGAAATCCATCTAGAGTACCAATATTTATTCACCATGGATAACAATCTAAAGATTTCAAATTCAACAAAATGAATATTTCATCCATCTAATCCATACTCTTGTTAAGTTAATTGCAAATCAATTTTGGGTATAAAAGTCTTCATCAATTATTATACAAATCATAAAATTATAGGATTGTTTGATTTTATTTTTTCAATAACAGTGTTTGTTTCTTTTTTCCTTTTTCCGGTTTGTTTTTGTCCTTTAGTGTTTATCATTTAAAAAAGATTAACTTAAAATCAGTAACTTATAAAAATTAAAAAAAAAAAAAAAAAGCTGAACTGTCAAACTGTGTGAACCGGCCGGTTCACCGGTTTTTTCCGGTTCCGCGCCGGTTCGAACGGTTTTTCACCGGTTCTTCTGCTGACCGTTTTTCAGGCCTGACCGGACCGCTTGGATGGCCGGTTCCCGGTCCGACCGGCCGGTCCGGTTCTGACAACATTGTATTTTTTTATGTTATTTGCAATTTAAATCAATGATGTTTTTTATAAAAAAATTTTACGTTTCTTTATTAAAGGGCCACTTTTATATTTTTACACATGACCTCCAAAAACTCGGAGATGCCCCTGCCTTCAACCAGTTTTAATTTTTCACATAATTTTCTAATTGCTATCGTGAACTTAGAATGAAGATTCCTAAAAAAAATACAGAAAGTAGAAAATTTTATACCGGTCTAACATGAACTCATAATGAATATTAAGAAAATCCATAAACTTGATGGTCAACCCATAAAATGGAAACAAAATGAGCCTTCAAAGTAATACTAATTAAAAAGAAATTCACTTCACTCTATTTAATAATTTTGAAAAAATCAATTAATTTCTTCTTTTCTCATTCATCTTTCTCGAACAATTTCTTAAAATTTGGTTTCTTAGAATTGATTTTGGATTGTAGATTTATTGGTTAGAGATAATTTGTTGAAAGGAAGTGTTGAAGAAGTGTTCCAATCAACCACCACCGTCGACAACATATATCAGAAATTATTGGATCAGCGAAGATGTAATTTTACGGATAAGAATCATAGAACTTCACTATCCAATGGCTAAAAATAGTTTCTCAAACTCTCCCACGGTGGGAGACCTATCTGACTCTCCCACCCTAGACTTGGCCAAGCTGCAAACGTGTCTAATTTATTTTTAAGCTTCAAGTAACTCTTCAACTTTCTTTGACTTAATCCACACATATCCTTAAATATCTCACAAAGAATGAAATAAAACTACCCGAAAATAGACAAATTCTAACATGGACCACGTTCACAAGTGGTCCGCCGTGGTCGAATGATCAATAATATTATAACGAATATGAATTTTACAAAATCCACGTCGGATTGAAAGTTTATATTACATAGATATCCATAATTGTTTTTAGAGAAATTGAAAATCATTTGATAGGTTATTGAAACACATCAAGATTAACGGTTTATGAGTTTTTATTAAATATCGTTAATCTTGATAGGTTTCAATAACTTATCATATGATTTTCAATTTTTATTTTTTATTTTATAAATGATCTATGTGATATAAAATTTAAATCTAATGGTGAATTTTATAAAATTCGTATTCCTTATAATAATATTGACCATTTAACCACGGTGGACCACTTGTGATCAACCCCCGAAAATATGTTTATACAAGTGAGGTCAATTTTTATCTTATAAATTGATTTTATAAGAGTCGAATTAGACATAACCTAATCATAATATAATGTTAGAGTCTATCCAATATCAATTGAACCACCAGTTGTCAAGTTACTATTATCAAATCATTTGCATTATGCTTATATCGGGTACAACTGGAGAGAGAAAAACAAAAAATAACAAAAAGAGAAATTATCTAGGGAATCAAGTTCCACTTGCATCAAAAAGTAAGAGTAAATTTAAACCAGCAGGTGGACTGACCATAATAGAAAGGGCTTCGTTGTTGCGAGCTCCAAGCTTCGCTAGATAGTCTACACTGGCGTTGCCCTCCCGGAAGATATGAGCAATGTTGACCCTCCATTCTCTAGCTAGGTATCCTTAATATTGAGGAGGATGGCTGCATAGTGATGCCATTCGTCAACAGGTTCAATAATCAACTTGATAGCAGTCTCGAAATCGGAGTAGCACCACCACTCTTTTATGTTAAGCTGCCAAGCTAGGAGAAGACCATGATACAGAGCCATAAGTTCAACATGTAGGATATTATAAAAACAAATGTTCCCAACGAAGCCATGGGCCAAGCTCCTTCTGAATTACGAATTAAACCCCCAAAGCCGGAACACCAAGGTTGCCAATACTGCTCTCGTCCACATTCAAAATCATGTCGGAGCTGCCAAGAGCATTCCATTTCACAAGCTAAGTGTTCGGCGTCGTAATATGATTGAAGAAACACGCTCAAAGCAAATGAGCATAATCCTCAATCCGCATTTTGAGGGAAAATTGTGACACACTCTCATTATTCATTCACAAATTGTTTCTAGCGCACCAAATCCACCAAATCGCCGCCGTAAACAGGAGCTTGGAGGGACTGTCCAATCCATTCCGCAGCCACACATAATACTCATCATCCTGGAAGAAAATACTTTTTGTAAAACCGATGGATTTCCAGACACTTTTAACAAAATCACAGTCACGAAGGCAGTGAATTGTTGTCTCGACATTATTATTGCACCTTGGACAACAGCTATCATGTAGAATACCACGATGAGAGAGAATCGCTTTTGTAGGTAGGGCCTTATGAAGCGCAGTCCAAAGGAAGAATTTAATTTTTTCCAGTGCCGGGATGTGCCACAGCTAAGACCAAGAGACGACATTAGTGGGATTCTTAGAAAAGTCATTGCGGTTTAACCAGTGGTAACGTCGCGAGCGGTATAAAGCCCATTAAGGTTGCCTTTCCAAGTGAAACAGTCTGAAACGTTATAATTGAGATTAATTGGAAGTAAGCTCAGACGCTCCTTGACTTCAGTAGGTATGGTGTTGTAAAGCAAGTTGAAATTTCAATTACCATCAATGTAGACATCCCTCACTCTTATTTCAATGTCATGGACATACAACACCTGGTTAGCTAAAATACCAATCCCGGACCAGTCTGTGTGAAAGAGGAATTTCCATTGTCCAGACGAAATTGAAAACCATCTTTAAGGGCCAATAAATCTTTCATAATAGCATTTCAAGTAACCGATCCCGATTTCTTAGGTATAGTAAGAAACAAATCCTTATTGATATATTTGTGTTTTATAACTTGAACCCATAAAGGATTACGCTCTATATATCTCGTGTGTGAAAAGTAGGTAAAAAGTCTCACATATTAAATGGGATAAGATCCGAAAAATATGTATCAATCCTTATTGTATTCATTAATGATTATAAATAAGAAAAAATCATTTAAGAGAAAATCATTTAAGGACCATTTGAAGAACCACTATACAAATCCTTCAATTATAGTATCAATCTTTATAAATGGCTAGCTATTTGTAAAATGTGAAGAACCGTAATTTTCTTATCCATAGTTTGTGACTTTTGATC
This sequence comes from Trifolium subterraneum, assembly GCA_951799995.1. Lineage (NCBI taxonomy): Eukaryota > Viridiplantae > Streptophyta > Magnoliopsida > Fabales > Fabaceae > Trifolium > Trifolium subterraneum. Next base: position 56,363,337 of record OX637462.1, read on the forward strand.
TCTATACTAATGTTTTTTTTAAGCCAACAAGTTTATAGCATTTCATTAATTAATAAGTGTTCAATACAGTTTGGCATGTCAATCAATATTTGAGGCCTAGCTATACATGTGGTCGTCTTAACTAAACTATGAGCAACTTCATTTAATAAACTCAACACTAGAGTTAACATAAAAAGAGTTGTAAAGTCTTCTACAACGTGAGATGATTTCTCCAAACTCGGTAACATCATGATTATTTGAATGGAAACCATTTATCACCAACTTCGAGTCATGTTCAAAATCCACCGGTCCTAAATTTAATTCATTAATCCAAGATAGTGCTGACAAGAAGTCAAGAGCTTCGCCGACATAAACATCACAAATTGGTGAGAATTGATCAAGCTTCGCAGACACATAAGCGCATATTTCTCATCTCGAATACAAACATCGTACCTATCCCAGCTCTATACTAATGTTAATTATATCTAAATTATATATTGTCTTTTCTATGTCTTGAAATTATATCTAAATTATATATTGTTGTCATACCCCATTTTTTGACCAAACGCTTTTATGCGTCTTTTCTTTTTTTTACGACGGATTTTTCTTTGTTCGTTTCTGACGAAATTTCGGCAGAGAGGTATTTTAAAATACCTCATTTATTTGGTTTTGCTTTTTAGTTTCCTTTTCATTATTTTTTTATTTTTATTTATCACTTTATTTTTATTTGTGTTTTATTTATTTAAATTAATTTGGTATGTATATTATTTTATTATTTTATTACTATTTTCGTTTTTTGTTTTTAGTCAGTATTTTTTTTTCAAAGAAGTCCAGATCAGATTTTGTCCAGGCCCAAAGGGGCAATTTTGTCCAATTTGGGAAATTCATCTGTCAAACCCTAAAATTCTGACACAGTATTTATACTGTAATTATGACACTGTTCCCCAGGTGAGAATTTTCTTCCAGCCGCAGAAACCACCAACAACATCTTTTCTATCTTTTTCCAGATCAAATCAATACAAATACAAACAAAAAATCAAAAACGAAATTAAAAAAAAACAGATTCTTCATCTGTTCATCACAAACCCAGAAATTCACAACATCATAAATCCAAAAAACCACGAATCGTTCTAATCCATAACCAGAAATAAAACCCAGAATCCAAACAGTATTATCATCATCTTCCTCGAGCACAAACCGAAATCCAGAAATCAAAAATCAAACCTCAAAACCTTAAAAACTCCAAATCATACACAAACCCTCATCATCCATCACCAACACCAAAACAAAACCGTAGAACTTTCCGATCGAAACCGAGATACCACGGATCCAAAATCCCAAATCGAACCCAGAACTATACCCGAACGGTACAACGCGGAAGAAGGAGCCAAAGCAGAGGACGAGAACAGAGCAAAGAAGAAGAAATTCGGACAAAATTACAAGCACAAAAGGTTGATTTCTTTTTTGTTTGATTTTTTTCGGTTCGATCTGTTTTTTTGGGGTTGTTGTTTGATTATTTGATTTTGGATTTGAGATATTTTGTATGATTTTTGTTGTGTTTGTTTGAAATTATTTGAAGTTTGGTTTAGATGGGGTTTGAGATAAGAAAAACAGAGAGATTTGAAAGAAAAACTGGAAAATGAGAGAGAAGAAGGAGGTGAGCGCCGTGAGAGAGAAGAAGTTCGTATTTTCTGTTTGTTTTTTAGGGTTTTTTCGTATTTATATCATATTGTGATTCTGTGCGCGCAGGTGCACAGTCTTACGGTGCACCTGCGCGCCTGTAGCCTATTTGATCCCGATCAATCACGCCAGATCTTCTTTCATGTTAAGTTCAGATCAAGGCCGTCTGATCCATCAGACGGCCATAACTGGATCCCGTGTTTTTGTTTTTTTGGTTGAGCAGAAAGGTTTTTTTTTTCCTTGGACTGGGCTTTGGGCTTTACATGTTCTGTTTACTGCTTGTACCCCTGTTTTACTTCTATACCTCCCTGCTTGTTTATTTTTGTTTTAGATTATGTGAATAAAGTGCTTATTTGAACAATAGCTTATTTAAGCTTTTGAGTCAAGTGTTTGCACTAATATGGAAGATCTCTTTAAATCACAATTTTTTTTAGCTTATTTAATTACTCACTTAAGTCTAATTGTTTGTTTATTGCTTTTATCAATTAATTATTTATCTCTATTACGAGGATTTTAGAATGTATTTTAGGGTTTGGTGTAAATTTAATTTAAAAATTGCATAGCATTATGTTGCATTCATTTCATATTTATTTTTTTCCGTAAATACCTTAGAATGTGATTAGGAATAAATGTACACTATAAATGAAAAATCGCATCTCATGCATATTTATTTATCGCTTTCCGCAAAAACGTTAGAATATTAGTTTCCGAGGGAAAGGACACCGTTTTGATCAAAATATCATTACGGATCGTCTTCGCGCTTATTACGACGTTTTTATTCTTTTAGCATTTCCCTTTTAGTGATTTGGAACCCAACATTCCAATAGAAATAATTAGCGTCTTATTCTCAAAAATGAGGTCAACACCTCTTCAAAAAAAGTTAGTCGCTTTATTCTAAAAACGAGGTCAAAACCTCTTTCAAAAAATACGCATTGATTTAGCTTCAAATATCGAAAAACATCAAAATATTTTTATCACTCAACATTTTCTCAACAAACCTTGGATTTCAAACCAAGTATCCGCGTCTTATTTTCTTAATCAAATTTTAATCAATTTAACCATATAGACTTTCTTCATAAACTAACATCAATCAAACTCACATTTTGCCACTTTCAGCTTTTGGCATTTTAAAACCATTTTCAAAACCTTAAAATCAAACAAACAAATTTACTCGTCTTTCTACCCCGAACTACGGTGGTTTGATCCTTCGGGTACGTAGGCATGAGACTCGTCTCTCCGATCAATAAAATCAACAAAAACATTTTCTACTTTTCTATTCTTTAAGCATTTTTATCATCCCTTTAATTTCACACTTATACATTTTTTACAAGCAAATAAATTAAGCGCATAGATAGAATAAAAACAAGAGGTTCCTATAGAGTACTATAGATACCTAGGGTGCTAATACCTTCCCTTCGTATAACCAACCCCCGAACCTTGTTCTCTGAAAAATAGGTTTTTTCGAACTTTTTCCCTTTCCCTCGGATAAATTAAAGATCGGTGGTGTAACATTACATTGCGATTCGAAGTTAATTAATAACTCGACATCCAAAAATCACCGCGACAGAAATGGCGACTTCACTGGGGACAACCAAGCGGGTTGAACCTAACTTGTTTTAATCACTATCTTCGCGCTTCTATTCTTTCAATTGTAAATATGTGTATATATTTGGGGTTTACTTTGAGTGGTGAGATAAGTCCCCCACCCGGACTTGAGGGACACAATAAGATAGGATGGGATGAAATCATAGTGACATGTCTTTAGATTATGAAGCACATGTGATATGATCCCGCTCGGTGGAGGCCTCACGACGGTAGTACTCGTCGTCATGATAAGTCATGATGGTGTTATTACTTTCAATGTGAGTGTCCGGAGAAGCCGAGGACCTTTAGATTACCTTGAACCCATCTTGGCCTTTTTAGGGCGTAGTGCGGTGACTAATCAAGAGTAAGTCTTGAATTTAGTTGTCACGCGAGACTACACTCAAACGAGATCATTTTGTGAATATTGTTGGAACGAGAGTAGTCACGTAATCCAATGATGTTCATAAGACGGTTAATGACTTTGGGAACTTTGTAGAACCCGTCTTGCAGGTACAAATAACCGTAGTACTTATCATATGGGAGGGCTTTTACCCTTAAGCTCCATCATTGTGTACCCCAACTTTCAAGCTATGTTGTGAATCATTGTAACATAATCATGCATCCATGCATTCATTTCATCATAAAAATCTTTTCGAGGGACCTAAGAGAATTATTTTGTAAACATCGCAGATTATGGACCTAAAGAAAAGGAACACTAAGAAATACAGTTTCAAGGAACCAGACCTTTCCCGACTAAGAGAGCTAGGATCTCTAGTCCCCTTCCCCGAAGATTTCCAAAAGCAATATGGGAAGCTTTTGAGCATCCTTAATACAAATGTCGAAGAAGGGGCTCTTAACACACTTGTCCAGTTCTACGACCCAATCTATCATTGCTTCACTTTTGTTGACTATCAGTTGGTTCCTACTCTAGAGGAATATTCTTATTGGGTTGGTTTGCCGATCTTGGAAAAAGTACCTTATACCGGTTTGGAAGAATTTCCCGCACCTTCAGCTATTGCACAGGTTCTCCACTTGAGTAGTTCTGACATAGCCTCTAATATTACTAAAAAGGGGGGATCTCAAGGATTGACTGCCAATTTCTTGTTCGGAAGGGCATTTATGTTTGCTGAAAAGGGGAGTGTGGACGCTTTCGAAGCCATTCTCGCTCTACTCATCTATGGGTTGGTGTTATTCCCCAATGTCGACTACTTTGTTGATAGTAGTGCTATCCAAATCTTTTTGGGAGGAAACCCTGTTCCGACTTTACTTGCAGATGCCTATCATTCCATTCACTATAGGACTCAGAAGGGTAACGGACTTATTATTTGTTGTGCACCATTGCTATATAGGTGGTTTATTTCACACCTACCTCAGACTAGTCGTTTCAAAGAGAATCCAGAAAAGCTCCGGTGGTCCCAAAGGATTATGCCTCTAACCTCGGCCGATATAGTTTGGTATAACGCCGCTTCTGATATAAGTGCAATCATTGATAGTTGTGGAGATTTCCCCAATGTGCCTCTTCTTGGCATACGAGGAGGAATCAGTTATAACCCTATACTTGCTAGACGACAGTTTGGATATCCCATGAGGGATCGGCCCGAGAGTGTCCTTTTGACCGGCATATTTTATTCCAATGAAGAAGGGAGCCAGTACATAAGGAAAGAGTTTGCTCGGGCTTGGTACAATGTCCATAGGGAAGGAAAGAATCAGTTAGGAAGGAAGCTTGGTATTGTCTCCGATGGTTACACAAAGTGGGTAATAAGTAGGGCTATAGAGCGCGGGATGCCTTATAGCTTCGAGAAATCGTCTTCTGTCGACGCGTCTTCTTCAGTTATCCCGTTTGAGACTATAGATGAATTCCAGGAAATTTTGACTAAATCAAGACTTGAGAAAGAGGCGTGGGAGAGAAAATTCCGAGAGTCTGAGCTTGAGAACAAAGAGTTGAAAGAGAAGTTGAAAGAACAAGAGAAGATGCTCTCTCTACAAAGTGGTTTGTTGGCCGAGAAGGAAGATATGATTAAAGTCAAGGATGCCTTATTAAGACAAGATAGCAAGAGAAAGAAGAGGCAAGGGGATTTATTTTCCTCTGGCTTCGATGGCTAGTTGGCTTCATGGATTTTGGATTTAGTTTTATGTTTTTATTTTTGTTTGAAAATTGGTTGTAATCTTTTGAATTATTAATGCAATTTTTATTTACTTTTCCTTTTCTTATAAAAGAATGTTTACAAAATTATTGTTTTAAGGTCCTTCGAAAAAAAAACAACTTTGCATATTTTAACATAACATATATCATGCATCATGCTGCATACATGAGTTTTCAAAACAGAGTCTCACATCCTTTCGTTTTTTCTCCGTCTCAGTTAAGGTGGCTCGGCGTATTCGGTATAAACCAACTCGTGTCTATAATACCCGATTCAGGTTAAGGAACAAGATGAGCAACGTTGAGGAAGAAAATCATATGCTCCGTGAGCAGGTGACGACCATGCAGACAGAGATTGAGAAGTTGACTAGCATGGTGGCATCTCTAATGGCCACCCAGAATCAGGTGCCAACTCCGGTACCTCAGTCTAGCAGTACCTTTGTACCTCCTCCAGTTTCGTTTGCGCCTTTTAGTACTCCTCAGTATGTGATGCCCGAAGGTTACCCGTGGGGCATGCCTGTTGGATTCCTCGGAGATGACTCACGACCAGTGGTATCTGAAATCCCTCATGTACAGTCGACAGTTCCTATTCCGCAGCTTGTTAATACACTACCCCAGGTCACGGCAACCGTTTCTGCACCTTTGATTCATACTATCCCGCAAACCCAGATGCCCATCTTTCATGCTGAAAGTGTGGCAGGTTATGACAGGATGGATGACTTACAAATCAAGTATGATGAGATGCAAAAAGAGATGAGGGCTCTTAGAGGAAAGGATTTATTCGGGCAAGACGCGCATGAACTCTGCTTAGTCCCTGATGTCGTGGTCCCACACAAGTTTAAGGTCCCAGACTTTGAGAAATATAAGGGGAGCACCTGCCCCAAGGCTCACTTGATAATGTATGCTAGAAAGATGTCTACTCAGACCAGTAACGACAAGCTGTTGATACATTATTTTCAGGATAGTTTAACCGGTGCAGCTCTGAGATGGTATATGGACCTTGACAGGGCAAACGTCAGTTCCTTTAATGACTTAGCCAGTGCTTTTATTCGGCAGTATAACTACAACTCATATCTGGCCCCTGACAGGGATGAACTACGAGCATTGGCCCAAAAGGAGAGAGAATCTTTTAAAGAATATGCTCAGAGGTGGAGGGAGCTTGCTGCTCAGATTCGTCCTCCGGTAGAAGAGAAAGAATTGTGCAAATTATTTTTGCATACTCTAAGTCCTTTCTTTTATGAGAAAATGGTGGGTATTGTGTCAAGAAGCTTCACCGAGATGGTAGAGATGGGAATGTGTCTAGAAGAGGGAGTCCGTCAAGGACGGTTGATAAAAGAAAATGCTCCAACTAGCACTAATAAGAAATATGGCAACAGTTTTTCGAAGAAAAAGGAATCCGAGGTTGGCATGGTGGCTCAAGGAGGACCCCAGCCTAGATACCCAGCTTACCAACATGTCTCAGCCATTACACCTACATCTCAACCACAAATAACCCAAGCACCACCACAATATTCATACCCTTATCAACAACCATATCCACAACAGCCACAAATTCGACCACAAACTCCCCAACAACCCTACAATTATCCCAATCGCAGCCAAAGAAATCCACCTTTTGACCCCATACCCATGAAATACGCCGATCTACTCCCCGCCTTACTCGCCAAAAATTTTGTCCAAACGAGACCACCTCCACCTGTGCCGGCAGTACTACCCACCTGGTACCGTAGTGACTTGACCTGTGCCTTCCATCAAGGGGCCCCAGGCCATGATGTGGAACGTTGCTACGCCCTCAAAAAAGCCGTTCAAGAATTAATCCGCAATAAAGTGTTGTCTTTCAAGGATGAAAATCCTAACGTCCGAAATAATCCGCTGCCCAATCACGGGTCCTCCGTCCATTTCATCCAAGATTGCCAAGAAACAAGCACCATTCTCAGTGTAAAGGATGTCAAAACCCCATTGGTGCCTATTCATAGTAAAATGTGTGAAGCAAAGTTGTTTAGCCATGATCATGAAACTTGTGAGAAATGTTTGAGGAATCCTCGAGGTTGTTCCCGAGTTCAGGAAGACATACAAAGGTTGATGGATAAGGGAGAATTGGTTGTCACAAAGAAGAGTGAGGATGTTTGTGTTATAGTTCCAGAATTCAATGCCTCTGACCGTCTTGAGATGATTTATAATAGTGGAGAGCCCACAGTTACCCCGCTAGTGATCTGCTTGCCAGGGCCTATGCCATATACGTCCCTGAGAGCTGTGCCATATAGGTATGATGCCACCATGTTGCAGGATGGGGTGGAAATACCTATCCCTCCTTTGATATCCGTGGATAATATTGCAGATAGTAGCAAAGTACTGAGGAGCGGGCGTATTCTTCCCGGAGTTGTTCAAGAAAAGACTGATAGTTCTGTTGGAAAAACACAAATTCCTGATGCTAGTAGGACTGGTGAAAGAGTGTATGAGGACTCAGATGAAGTATTGAAAATGATCAAGAGAAGTGAGTATAAGATTGTGGATCAATTATTACAAACCCCTTCCAAGATTTCGATGTTATCACTCTTGTTGAATTCCGATGCGCACAGAGAGGCACTAATGAAAGTCTTGGACCAAGCCTATGTCGACCATGACGTAACCTTGGGCCAGTTTGGTAGCATAGTGGGGAATGTCACAGCTTGCAATAACTTAAGTTTTAGTGATGAGGAACTCCCTGAAAGAGGAAGGGGTCATAACTTAGCACTACACATCTCAGTGATTTGTAAAAATGATTCCATATCCAACGTGTTGGTAGACACCGGGTCATCTTTGAATGTGATGTCTAAGATTACTTTGGACAAGCTCGCATACCGTGGGGCGCTTTTGAGGCCAAGTGCAATAATCGTGAAAGCCTTCGATGGGTCGAGAAAATCAGTAATTGGGGAAATAGATTTACCTATCTTAGTTGGCCCTTATGAGTTCAAGATCACCTTTCAAGTCATGGATATTCGAGCATCTTACAGTTGTTTGTTAGGACGACCGTGGATTCACGAAGCTGGGGCAGTAACTTCCACGCTTCACCAAAAGCTGAAATTTGTACGGGAAGGAAAATTGGTGATTGTGAACGGAGAGGAAGCTTTATTGGTCAGTCATCTGTCAGGTTTTTCCTACATCGGTGCTGATATTGAAGATGGTACAGCCTTTCAAGGGCTTTCTATTGAGGAAAGAAGTTCAGAAAAGGCCAGAGCACCTATGAAAACTGCGAAGGATGCACAAAAGGTGATGCAAGGGGAAGAAGCTTTACATTGGGGACGTTTATTACAGTTGGCAGAAGGCCAGAAGAAAGGAGGTTTGGGTTGCACTCCGTCCACGAAAAGAAGTAAGCCGGATGTGGTTTATAAACCCATCACAGATGTCTTTCTTGGTGCTGGATTTATCAATGCCCCTCCGGAAACTAATGCTATCTTTGAGCATGAGGATGAGGAAGAGCCACCTTGTTTCGTGACTCCTGGAGGAATTTGCCGCAATTGGGTTACTGTTGATGTCCCTTCTGTCACACCTTTATCTAAGTAATATGTTTGTCTATTTTTGTTTTCTTTCAAAAAAAAATCCTTTTGTCCTGCCCCAGGCAAAAGTGAAACTCAAATAGGGCTTTGTTTAAAGCTTCAAGTATTTTTAAAAAAAAAAAAAAAAAAAAAAATATTTGTATATTGTCATTTTTCTTATCGTGACACTTTATTTTATTTATATTCTCATGAAAAATGGTAACACAAAAAAACCAAAATATGTACACATCTTTTAGTTTCACCTTTTTCTTAGCTTTAATCAATTTCAGAAGTTTGCATTCACTATTGTTTATTGAAATCAATCATAAATCATATGCAGACTAAGCTTCAATAAACCCGTTGAACACAATGATCCTATGCCCTCTCCCAACTTTGAGTTCCCTGTCTACGAGGCTGTAGAGGAGGAGGATGAAGAGATTCCAGATGAGATCAGACGATTGTTGGATCAAGAGAAAAGGACCATTCAGCCCCACAAAGAGGTTATAGAATTGATCAATCTGGGTAATGAAGAGGAGAAGAAAGAAATCAAGATTGGGGCGTCTTTAGAAGAATCTGTCAAAGGAAAGGTGATTGTTTTACTCAGGGAGTATGTTGATATCTTCGCTTGGTCATATCAGGATATGCCTGGTCTGGATCCTGAAATTGTGGAACATCATTTGCCTCTAAAGCCAGAATGTTCTCCGGTAAAGCAAAAATTAAGAAGAACCCATCCGGATATGGCTCTCAAGATCAAAGAGGAAGTACAAAAACAAATTGATGCTGGTTTTCTTATCACCTCAGAATATCCTCAGTGGTTGGCTAATATAGTACCGGTTCCAAAGAAGGATGGCAAAGTTAGAATGTGTGTTGATTACAGGGATTTGAACAGAGCTAGTCCGAAAGACGACTTCCCTTTGCCTCACATTGATGTGTTGGTCGATAACACAGCTAAATCCAAGGTTTTCTCCTTCATGGATGGTTTCTCCGGGTATAATCAGATCAAGATGGCAGTCGAAGATAGAGAGAAGACCGCTTTTATTACACCTTGGGGCACCTTCTGTTACAAAGTGATGCCTTTTGGTCTAACAAATGCGGGTGCTACTTATCAAAGGGGCATGACCACCCTTTTTCATGACATGATGCACAAAGAGATTGAGGTATACGTAGATGACATGATTGTTAAGTCGGGTACCGAGGAAGAACACGTGGAGTATTTATCAAAAATGTTTCAAAGGTTGAGGAAATACCGTCTCCGTTTAAATCCCAACAAATGTACTTTCGGTGTTAGATCCGGAAAGCTTCTGGGTTTCATTGTTAGTCAAAAGGGTATCGAGGTAGATCCAGACAAAGTCAGGGCCATCAGAGAAATGCCAGCTCCACAAACAGAAAAACAAGTCAGAGGTTTCCTGGGCCGATTAAATTACATCTCTAGATTCATCTCCCATATGACTGCTACATGTGGGCCGATATTCAAGCTGCTTCGCAAAAATCAAGGGATTATTTGGACAGAGGACTGTCAGAAAGCTTTCGACAGTATCAAAGAGTATTTAATGGAACCTCCGATCCTTATCCCTCCAGTGGAAGGAAGACCACTCATCATGTACTTGACCGTGCTGGAAGAATCCATGGGTTGTGTGCTGGGACAACAGGATGAAACCGGTAGAAAAGAGCACGCAATTTACTATTTGAGTAAGAAATTCACAGATTGTGAATCTCGATACTCCATGCTTGAGAAGACCTGTTGTGCTTTGGCGTGGGCTGCCAAACGTCTTCGACATTATCTGATTAATCATACTACTTGGTTGATATCCAAAATGGATCCAATTAAGTACATTTTTGAGAAGGCAGCTCTAACCGGAAGAATTGCCCGTTGGCAAATGTTGTTATCTGAATATGATATTGAGTACCGTACTCAAAAGGCAATCAAGGGTAGTATTCTTGCCGACCATTTGGCTCACCAACCAGTTGAAGATTACCAGCCTATCAAGTTTGATTTTCCAGATGAAGAGATCATGTATCTGAAGATGAAGGATTGTGATGAACCGGTGTTTGGCGAGGGACCAGATCCTGAATCCCAGTGGGGTTTGATATTTGATGGGGCCGTTAATCTCTATGGCAGTGGAATTGGGGCAATCATAGTTACCCCTAAAGGTGCTCATATTCCTTTTACCGCGAGATTACAGTTTGAATGCACTAACAATATTGCAGAATATGAGGCTTGCATTATGGGCATTGAAGAAGCTATTGACTTAAGGATCAAAAACATCAACATCTATGGAGACTCAGCTCTCGTGATTAATCAGATCAAAGGAGAGTGGGAGACTCGCCATGCTGGTTTGATTCCTTATAGAGATTATGCAAGACGGTTGTTGACTTTCTTCAATAAAGTTGAGCTACATCACATTCCTCGTGACGAGAATCAAATGGCCGATGCTTTAGCCACTCTATCTTCAATGTACCGCGTTAATCGTCGGAACGAGATACCAACCATCAGTATTCGGTGCCTTGAGAGACCAGCGTATGTGTTTGCGGCCGAAGAAGTAGTTGATGACAAGCCTTGGTTTCATGATATCAAAATGTTCCTTCAGAAGCAAGAATATCCCCCTGGGGCATCTAACAAAGACAGAAAGACTCTGAGAAGATTGGCCAGCAGTTTCTTCCTGAATGATGAGGTGTTATACAAAAGAAATTTTGATATGGTCCTGCTGCGGTGTGTGGACAGACATGAGGCTGACCTGTTGATGCATGAAGTACATGAAGGTTCATTCGGAACTCACCCTAATGGACACACAATGGCCAAGAAAATGTTAAGAGCCGGATACTATTGGTTGACAATGGAGTCTGATTGCTATAAACATGCCAGGAAATGCCATAAGTGTCAGATTTATGCAGACAAGATGCATCTACCGCCAACTTCTTTAAATGTTCTCTCTTCTCCTTGGCCGTTCTCCATGTGGGGTATTGACATGATTGGCCGGATTGAACCGAAGGCTTCCAATGGACACCGTTTCATTTTAGTGGCTATTGATTACTTTACCAAATGGGTTGAGGCGGCGTCTTATGCCAATGTGACTAAACAGGTGGTCGTACGTTTCATCAAGAATCATATTATCTGCCGTTATGGTGTTCCTAACAAGATTATCACAGATAACGGAACGAATTTGAATAACAAAATGATGAAAGATCTGTGTGACGAGTTCAAGATTGAGCACCATAATTCATCTCCTTATCGGCCTCAGATGAATGGCGCAGTTGAAGCGGCAAATAAGAACATCAAGAAGATTGTGCAGAAGATGGTGGTCACTTACAAAGATTGGCATGAAATGTTACCTTTTGCCTTACATGGATACCGTACTTCAGTTCGTACTTCGACAGGGGCAACCCCGTTCTCTTTAGTATACGGCATGGAAGCAGTACTCCCCATAGAGGTTGAAATCCCATCAATGAGAGTCTTGATGGAGGCTGAGTTGGCTGAAGCTGAATGGTGCCAAAATAGATATGACCAATTGAATTTAATTGAGGAAAAACGTATGGCGGCTTTGTGTCATGGACAGTTATACCAAAGAAGAATGAAACAAGCTTTTGACAGGAAGGTCCGACCCCGTGAGTTCCGCGAAGGTGACCTTGTGCTCAAAAAGATTTTGTCCTTTCAGCCGGATTTGAGGGGCAAGTGGACACCTAATTATGAAGGCCCGTATGTTGTCAAAAGAGCCTTTTCTGGGGGTGCTATGACTCTCACAACCATGGATGGTGATGAGCTCCCTCGTCCTGTAAATGCCGATGCAGTCAAGAAATACTTTGTCTAAAAAATAAAAGAACAGCTCGCTAAGTTGAAAACCCGAAAGGGCGGCTTAGGCAAAAATGAGCGTCTTGGTGGGCTGAAAACCTGAAAGGGCGGTCCAGGCAAAAATTAGAGACATAAACAGAAAATAATTATCCTGATAGGTCGAAAACCCGAAAGGGCGATCTATGCAAAAATTAAGGAATAAGACAAGTAACTGCATCGGATCAGGCATCACCCACTCAGAGCACCTCGATTGACAGAGTATTTTTGGCTTACAGCATTTTAGACTGCAAATTCAAAGTTGTCAGGGAGAATAGCGATCATTGTGTTTAATGTACCTTTCCCACATAATTACCATTTTTCATCTTTGTAATAATCTGTGGGGTTGTGCTTTTCGCCAATTACCACTCTATTAATCAAATTCGAGCCTGTGCCCTCTGTTTGGAATTCATTTTTTATTTGCAATTTTGTTTTCCACTCTTTCAATTTAAAATACTTGAAGCAAAAACTCAAAAATAATTTAAAAGTTTTAGTTGCTATCTTTTTGAAAAAACATAGATGACAAACATATCTCTTAGATTCATGAGTCATACAAGTATATATCAACATTGTTCCGAAAGCGGTCAGATTCAACGAAGCAAACACAGTCATTGCTAAAAAAAAAAGAGAGAAAGAAAAAAATAAAAAGAAAAAGCTCGCTAAGTTGAAAACCCGGAAGGGCGGCTTAGGCAAAAATGAGCGTCCCGGTGGATTGAAAACCCGAAAGGGCGGTCCAGGCAAAAATTAGGGGCAAAACAAAAAAGAAATATATTCCCGGTGGATTGAAAACCTGAAAGGGCGATCCAGGCAAAAGTTAGGGATTTCAAAAAGAGAAGAAAAAGCAAAAGCATGACTGTCGAAACAAGACCGTGAGAAAATATTCAGTTTCAGTGTACGAAATGGCGACTTCTGCCAGATCTCTGACCATTGGGCTTTACCCCAAGAAGCAATTATTCTTACCATGGATCGACATACTATGCCGGGTTTTACCCCGAGGATCTGATTTATTTTACCTATAAGGATGCTATCCCAGCAGAGAACTACCGAGTGGTTGTACGGATACGTCGGCCCAATGTTCATCTTACCGTCAAACTTTTATCTCATCCAGTCATGTACAAATATCATTCAATCATATGAATACAAGCTTCATAACATATACATACATACATACAATCATTCACATATACATACATACATACAATCATTCACATATACATACATACAATCATACATACATTCATACATACATACGTATATACAGTCATTCACATGTCCATACATACATTCATATTCACATGCAACATGCAAACAAAATCATTCATACATACTGCATTGACCATCATGTGTCTTGCGTCAAACACAAAAAGAGTCATCCCCAGTGAGTCTGGTCCAGAGATGTCTCCATCACACATATTTCAAAAAAGGTCATCCCCAGTGTATCTGGTCCAGAGATGTCTCCATCAATCACACATCACAAAAAAAGAGTCATCCCCAGAGAGTCTGGTCCAGAGATGTCTCTATCATTCATATTCCAAGTAGCAGATTTTGCAAACAATCAACTGCAAACTTACATTTCATTTCCCCAAAAGAAGTCATCTCCAGTATGTCTAGTCCAAACAAATACATATTCTTGTCATGTCTCGCTCTCCCACAATGTTAGCAGACAATTTACTTCCTCAGTGTGTCCTTACCATCCCACAATGATGGTAGACACTGCCTTTACTTGTCCTTACCATTCCACAAATGTTGGTGGACGCTGTCTTTACTTCTGTCCATACACCGGACTTTACTGCTTTCTGTCTTTACTTATGTCCGTACACAGGACTTTATCTGCTTCTGTCCGAACACAGGACTTTACCGCTTTCTGTCTTTACTTCTGTCCGCACACAGGACTTTATCTGCTTATGTCCGCACACAGGACTTTACTGCTTTCTGTCTTTACTTCTGTCCGAACACAGGACTTTACCGCTTTCTGTCTTTACTTCTGTCCGCACACAGGACTTTATCTGCTTATGTCCGCACACAGGACTTTACTGCTTTCTGTCTTTACTTCTGTCTGCACACAAGACTTTACTGCTTTCTGTCCGCACACAGGACTTTATCGCTTTCTGTCTTCATTACCCCTGTCAAATAATCTTCATTACATTTAAACACTTTGTAAATATAACATTCATAACATAACATCATATCATAACATTTTATATAGTTTATTCCGGTCAAAAAATGCTGTACTCTGTATTTAAGTCTCTTCCACCGTCGAACCAAAACAAAATATCATAAAAAAAAAAAAAATCATCATTTTTTCTTTTTATCTCCGATGGAAGAAACTTAAATAGGGGCATCTGTCATACCCCATTTTTTGACCAAACGCTTTTATGCGTCTTTTCTTTTTTTTACGACGGATTTTTCTTTGTTCGTTTCTGACGAAATTTCGGCAGAGAGGTATTTTAAAATACCTCATTTATTTGGTTTTGCTTTTTAGTTTCCTTTTCATTATTTTTTTATTTTTATTTATCACTTTATTTTTATTTGTGTTTTATTTATTTAAATTAATTTGGTATGTATATTATTTTATTATTTTATTACTATTTTCGTTTTTTGTTTTTAGTCAGTATTTTTTTTTCAAAGAAGTCCAGATCAGATTTTGTCCAGGCCCAAAGGGGCAATTTTGTCCAATTTGGGAAATTCATCTGTCAAACCCTAAAATTCTGACACAGTATTTATACTGTAATTATGACACTGTTCCCCAGGTGAGAATTTTCTTCCAGCCGCAGAAACCACCAACAACATCTTTTCTATCTTTTTCCAGATCAAATCAATACAAATACAAACAAAAAATCAAAAACGAAATTAAAAAAAAACAGATTCTTCATCTGTTCATCACAAACCCAGAAATTCACAACATCATAAATCCAAAAAACCACGAATCGTTCTAATCCATAACCAGAAATAAAACCCAGAATCCAAACAGTATTATCATCATCTTCCTCGAGCACAAACCGAAATCCAGAAATCAAAAATCAAACCTCAAAACCTTAAAAACTCCAAATCATACACAAACCCTCATCATCCATCACCAACACCAAAACAAAACCGTAGAACTTTCCGATCGAAACCGAGATACCACGGATCCAAAATCCCAAATCGAACCCAGAACTATACCCGAACGGTACAACGCGGAAGAAGGAGCCAAAGCAGAGGACGAGAACAGAGCAAAGAAGAAGAAATTCGGACAAAATTACAAGCACAAAAGGTTGATTTCTTTTTTGTTTGATTTTTTTCGGTTCGATCTGTTTTTTTGGGGTTGTTGTTTGATTATTTGATTTTGGATTTGAGATATTTTGTATGATTTTTGTTGTGTTTGTTTGAAATTATTTGAAGTTTGGTTTAGATGGGGTTTGAGATAAGAAAAACAGAGAGATTTGAAAGAAAAACTGGAAAATGAGAGAGAAGAAGGAGGTGAGCGCCGTGAGAGAGAAGAAGTTCGTATTTTCTGTTTGTTTTTTAGGGTTTTTTCGTATTTATATCATATTGTGATTCTGTGCGCGCAGGTGCACAGTCTTACGGTGCACCTGCGCGCCTGTAGCCTATTTGATCCCGATCAATCACGCCAGATCTTCTTTCATGTTAAGTTCAGATCAAGGCCGTCTGATCCATCAGACGGCCATAACTGGATCCCGTGTTTTTGTTTTTTTGGTTGAGCAGAAAGGTTTTTTTTTTCCTTGGACTGGGCTTTGGGCTTTACATGTTCTGTTTACTGCTTGTACCCCTGTTTTACTTCTATACCTCCCTGCTTGTTTATTTTTGTTTTAGATTATGTGAATAAAGTGCTTATTTGAACAATAGCTTATTTAAGCTTTTGAGTCAAGTGTTTGCACTAATATGGAAGATCTCTTTAAATCACAATTTTTTTTAGCTTATTTAATTACTCACTTAAGTCTAATTGTTTGTTTATTGCTTTTATCAATTAATTATTTATCTCTATTACGAGGATTTTAGAATGTATTTTAGGGTTTGGTGTAAATTTAATTTAAAAATTGCATAGCATTATGTTGCATTCATTTCATATTTATTTTTTTCCGTAAATACCTTAGAATGTGATTAGGAATAAATGTACACTATAAATGAAAAATCGCATCTCATGCATATTTATTTATCGCTTTCCGCAAAAACGTTAGAATATTAGTTTCCGAGGGAAAGGACACCGTTTTGATCAAAATATCATTACGGATCGTCTTCGCGCTTATTACGACGTTTTTATTCTTTTAGCATTTCCCTTTTAGTGATTTGGAACCCAACATTCCAATAGAAATAATTAGCGTCTTATTCTCAAAAATGAGGTCAACACCTCTTCAAAAAAAGTTAGTCGCTTTATTCTAAAAACGAGGTCAAAACCTCTTTCAAAAAATACGCATTGATTTAGCTTCAAATATCGAAAAACATCAAAATATTTTTATCACTCAACATTTTCTCAACAAACCTTGGATTTCAAACCAAGTATCCGCGTCTTATTTTCTTAATCAAATTTTAATCAATTTAACCATATAGACTTTCTTCATAAACTAACATCAATCAAACTCACATTTTGCCACTTTCAGCTTTTGGCATTTTAAAACCATTTTCAAAACCTTAAAATCAAACAAACAAATTTACTCGTCTTTCTACCCCGAACTACGGTGGTTTGATCCTTCGGGTACGTAGGCATGAGACTCGTCTCTCCGATCAATAAAATCAACAAAAACATTTTCTACTTTTCTATTCTTTAAGCATTTTTATCATCCCTTTAATTTCACACTTATACATTTTTTACAAGCAAATAAATTAAGCGCATAGATAGAATAAAAACAAGAGGTTCCTATAGAGTACTATAGATACCTAGGGTGCTAATACCTTCCCTTCGTATAACCAACCCCCGAACCTTGTTCTCTGAAAAATAGGTTTTTTCGAACTTTTTCCCTTTCCCTCGGATAAATTAAAGATCGGTGGTGTAACATTACATTGCGATTCGAAGTTAATTAATAACTCGACATCCAAAAATCACCGCGACAATTGTCTTTTCTAATTATATCACAAATTACGGTTGCAATACGACGTAATCTTCAATCACATGTACGACCACAATGTAATCATATCAGACGATTTCAAACATATTCGTTTAAATCTTACCAAAAATTACAATTTCATAGCCCAAATCCCAAAATGCTTCAAATCCGATCTAATAAAAATGCATACATTTAACATTTAACAGTGTCTCAATTTTATAATTAAGCAAAATGAGATTCTATTTTAGAAGATAAATAGTGTATAATTTGTGAAAATTTAAAATTATTTCACACTACAACAACGATTGTACACAACCGCAATAACTCAAATTGCAACAATAGTAACTGCAATTATAAAGCATGATCCTTTATTATGAATCTGTAAGTTTGTTATGCATGGTGTGCTTAATTGAATAGTGTTATTGTTATGACTTTGATCCATCTCAACTTGCCTTAGGTGCATGGACCGATCCAGCCATTTAATAATGGTGCGGCCAAATTTTAAAGAAATTATAAGCTAATTATATTGAAAATAAGAAATAATATTATTTAATGCAATATATTTACAATGAAAATCGTCTATCATTCATTTCTTGAAAATGAATTAAAATAACATCATTACTAATTGTTTCTAGAACATCAATTTCTATAAAATTTACAAAACAAATATTTTTTATTGAACAACTTAGTCCTCTACTTACCAAAGCATTGATTGAGGATTTTTTTTTAATGAAAATGATACATTCAATTTGAAAATTCATAAATCATTAACATTCTAATAATGTTTCATCGTTCAATATATAACGTATAAATTCATAGATAATCATATAAAATCTTATGGAAATCTTGTTACATATGTTTTTGAGCTCTATTAAAGTTAACAATGTTAAGTAAAAATATATAAATCCTTAAACTTGGTAGATCTCAATAACATATCAAGATATTTTAAATTTATGTTAAATTTTACATGTAATTCATTTATATGATATAAATTTTCAATTTTAATGGTAATTTTATATTGGCTAAAACGTCACCGATATAATTTGTCTTCTTTAATATTATGTATGTATTTACCATTCTTTCAAAAAAATAATTTGACCATAACTTTTATTCTTAATTTATTATCATTGTTATTTTTTTTTACACGATTTATCATTATTGGTTATTGCTTGTGGTGGCAACATAGCATTTTTTTGAAAAAAAATCAATTAAAAGTAAAAATTACACCTTGCTGGATTCAAACACACAATCCTTATGTCACAATAGGCGCCTACTTACTATTGAGCCACATGAAGTCTTGTGATTAAATTTGACGGTATATATACTAAAATATATAGTTAACAAAAACGTGTATGCAAATACCTATATACCTATTAAAATAAAAAATTCCACTGTGACCAAGGCCACAGTAGGTCTTAATGTAGGTCCGTCCCTGCTTAGGTGGCTTTTTATCCTTCAGCTAAGGAAGAATAGAGGGACATTACCTATTCCTTGTGAAACTCTTAAATTCTATCTTTGATCGTGTATAAGAAGCAGACCAAAAACACCTCTTTCATCTTGTAAATTTCGAACCTGAACCTAATGTGCCAAATCTCTACCCATAGTTTATTTAAGATAGGATGGTGTAATTACAAATTGATATTTATCATAATTTGTTTTCATAATTCCTTCTTTTCTTTTA
Source organism: Trifolium subterraneum (assembly GCA_951799995.1). Taxonomy (NCBI): domain Eukaryota; kingdom Viridiplantae; phylum Streptophyta; class Magnoliopsida; order Fabales; family Fabaceae; genus Trifolium; species Trifolium subterraneum. The sequence continues at coordinate 56,382,781 of OX637462.1, forward strand.
TACCAAGTAATTTAGTAGTTAAAATTTTAACTTTAAAATAAATAAATAAAAAGTCTGAAATTCAAATTTCGATCCTTATATATAATATATATATAATAGTATTGATATTAAGGACCTATGTTATAGAAAATGGTAAATGTATGATGTATTTATTTACACCATGATACAATCATTAATTACCTATGTTGGAAGTAAAAAGAGGTATGTTGATGTCGGTTAAAAAAGGAAAGTTTAGGACCACAATCAATTCAAGAAGGATAAGTTTTTTCCAATTAAATTAAAAAAGTGGTCCAATAAAGATAGGGTTGGTGGCAATTTTGCTGTCCAATTAATTAATAATCTTTCAAGGTAAATATATATTGACATTGATGTTGATCGGAAGACATAAAAGGGTTAAGTGTGTGTACAAGGATTGAAAGTTAAGCCAATGCAAAACCCTTCTATAGTACTATTCTTTTGCATTGGCTTTTCATGATGATCAAAATAATATCTTAATCCAACCGCAGTTATGAACGCTAAAAACCCTCAATAATACCTTGGTAAAATCTCTATTATCACTAATAACAGATGTAACTAATTGAGTTACATAAATTGAGTCAATAGGTATATCACATCACATTATATATAGAGGTTGAAGTTCGAATCCGGATTTTTCCATTTATTCATCTCAAAGGATGAATTCGTGATAAAAATATCACATTATTTGGTTGATAGGTATATCACATTATTTGAAGTTGGAGCTCGAATTTTTTCACGTATTCACCTCAAAGGATAAATTCATGATAAAAATATTTTTTCACGAATTTTTTCACTTATGATTATGAACGTATTTTCGTGATTTTGTATGTACGTTATATAATTCCTCATTAATTTATTAAGAACGGAAGTAACACTCAAGTGCGGTTTAGATGAGATGATCTGAGTCTCTTGTAACTTAACCAAGGTCCTAGATTCAATCTCTTACTTGGGCATGCAGTAGCGTTAAAACTTTTATAAAGAGTTTTCCGCTCATCTAGATCCCATGAGACTCGATTGATTAATCTCTATAGTTGTACGCAACAGATGATATCTGATTTATGAAAGACAAAAAAAAAACAATGGAAGTAACATTTCATTGGGGCGAGAATATATACAAATTTGGGATTTTGGGCAATGAGGACATAATGACAATGGACCCAGCAATAAAGAAGTAAGTGCTGAAGTTACTATGGCTATAAATTTGGTAACCCTTAGCTAAAGTAACTAAAACCTGATCATTTTTTAGACAGAACCTGCAGAACATAGAAGACACATAAACATTGTAAAGTCACAAACTGTTAAAAACAAAGGAAATGAATTGTTTGAAATTTAAACATTGAGTTATAATGAGCTTTGAGAAAGATAGAGAGAACAAAAAGATAAGAGTAATGGTGGAAAAATGGAAGAAAAGTGCTTTTTTGGTAGGGAAAAAGGGAGGAACTTGTAGTACTCCATCACCTACATGGAGATCACTTGACCCTTCATCTCAACAAAATAGCTTTCTTTCAACTTCAACCATTTCTGCTAGAAAGCTTTGTGCAAATCTTTGGCAAATTCATCATACCCCATTTGTTAAAATTAACAAATGTGGTGATACCACTCTCCGCCGCCGCCGTTGCCGCCGAAAATTAACTCAGCCTCCACCAGATACCCCCCCTTCTGACCAGGTTTAATCTTAGTTTATGTGTGGTTTTTATGTTTCTTATAAAAAAAGTTGTCCTTTTATTTGTTTTATTCTCTTCATTAATTGTTTGTCTACTAAACACTATTTTCTTCCTTGGATACTCATGTTGTCTTTCCTTGTATGTTATTTGTCTCTATTTCTGTAAAGCACCGACACTTCATATTGAAAGTATGACACCGAAAAATTAGTTACATTCAATTACTTTTATTTTCTTAAATTTTTATCGGTTGAAAAAAGAGTTTTTGACTTTAAAATTTTGTTGTCAAACAAGGTGTCATTTGACTTTTGTGTATATTCTGAAATGTGGAAGTTGCATAAGATGAAAATTAAGAGATAAGCATCTACAATGTCCCTGAATTTTGATTTCCATGTACTATTGTCGGTGTATGTACTTGTGATGGCTCTTCATATCCTAGCTTAAAAGAAGTGTCTTTCGGGATTTCCTTAAAATAACTGAGATTTATTTAAGAGATTGATCTCTTTCAATATATTTTTACCGGTCACAGGTTGAATCCCTGACAATGTGATTAAAGGATCAAAGTATTTACCACTTATGTCTTCACACCATGTTGGTTACACATAGCCTTAATTAAACTTTAAGTTATTCTTTTGCTAAATTTAATCCCATCTTTTTTGTTGTTTTCTTTTCCAATGCCTTACAAATCGAAATTTCAGCTTCGGCTTAAAAGTTGCTAAATTTAATAGGTTGGGTTGTGTGTTAATTAAGTGACATAACATATAAGTGACATGATTCATATACCGAATGTTTTAAGGTTTTAGATGAATCTTTGGAGTTTAGAATGATGCATATGTTATCTGCTTTAAATAGGTTGCACCATACAAATGTGCAGCAACTCCTACAAGCTCCTTATGCTTCAACGGTATGATTGAAGAATCAAGGTGCAACATTACAACATCGACGGAGTTACTTAATGTACTAAACCGAATATGGAATCTCGAAGAACAGCATGTATCAAATATATCAGCAATGAAAGCCTTAAAAATGGAACTAGTACGGGAGAAGCAAATGAACATGCAGGAAATCGAGAAGTTAATGAAGAAAATGACGATGGAAAAGTTTTTTAGGAAGGATAAAGGACATGATAGATTTAATGTTGTACAATCACTCGAGGATGAGATAGAGCATGAAAGAAGGTTGCGAAAGCACTACAAAAGCTTGCATCAGAAGCTTGCTAAGGAGCTTTCTGAAGTAAAGTCTTCGTTCTTGGGTTGTTTGAGAAACCTTGAAAGAGAGAGAAAAACACGAATCCTTTTGGAGAATTTGTGCAACGAGTTTGCAAAAGGAATTAGAGATTACGAACAAGAAGTACACTGCCTTAGGAAGAATTCTAGGAATGGTTATGTTAGAGGGGATAGCGTTGATCGGTTAATACTTCATATTTCAGAAGCTTGGCTTGACGAGCGCGCACAAATGAAGCTAGCTCAATCAGATAACGACTTCATAGAGAGAACTCCAATTGTTGAAAAGTTAGGTTTTGATATAGAAACATTTCTTCTTGCAAACCGCTCCGGTGATTTTAGAAAATACGATTACTCTTCGCCGAAGGAGCTCAAGGAAATTTACGCTATGGATTCCTTTCCACTACCTGCAAGTGCACCTCAAGATGTTGATCAGGAAGACTCCATTGATAATGACTGTTTTGAAACGAAAGAGATTGCCGTTGATGGACTCCGAAAACTCGGCTCCAGAATGCAAAGAAACAATGCTACCGAGCTCCATCGAGAAAATAAAAGAAGCGAAAGTTCAATTAGGAAAGAGGTTATGTCAAAGGAAATCACTGAGGATTGTCACTTGCAAGCAAACATGGAAAGGAACATGTCGTGTAATGACAATAATGAGAGTTGCTTCGTGGAGAAGAAACCAAATGAAATGGCAGAAGACAACATAAAACCATGGAAATCAATGTTAATTGCTTCAGATTTTGATAAAACTGTGTCTTCTACCAAATTGCCAAAGGGAGTAAAAGAAAACACATTGTTGGCAAAACTACTTGAAGCAAGGCTAGAGAGACAGATAACTAAGTCCAAAGGCGAAAAAAGTGCTGCATCTTGATTAATGGAAAGATTGGAATTTGAAATATTTGCAATGTGTATTACACTATGATCTTTCATCAAATTCTATAAGAACCATCTTGTACACAAGAATCCTTTGCTATCTTCATATTATTAGATTTTATTTGTAAGACTTTGCATAAGATTTTGAGACATAAAGCATAACTTGTATCATATTCAAAATAGATAAAATTGCAAACTTTATTCTTTTCAGTTATGCATAACATATCTAGACCCTTCAACATAAAACTATGAAGTAATGAAAAAACTATGGACATCTTAGGTAACAGAAGTCATCCATGCCTAAACAGAAGACATAAGATCTGAAGTGCATTGACAGTAACATGTCTTCTTTCAAAGCCTTGACAGTGTCATCAAGAGTGAGAAAATCATGTGTTTGTGAAATGCATTGCCTAGTGCAGATTCTGAAGGCATCCGTATACATTCCTTTCTTAAATTTCTTTACTCACTTTCACTCCAATTCCATCACCATCAAGTTCAACTCCATACTTACGCCACTGCCAATTCCCTACTAATCTCGGCTGTTGCAGCATCTTCCATGAGATAGTAAAGAAGGCCAGAACCGATCCAGTTAGCCATGCTGCCATATACTGAATTCCATCCCTGTATTCAACCACAAACTTTCCGTTCGTTTGGACTCCTCTAGGCGTCTGTAAGAGGTCTTCTTCTGAAAATCTCCATAGGATGGAATTAGACCATGGTGTGATGCATATGTTCTATCATGCCCTACCTGCACTTCGCTAAGCTTGTCTTTTCTTACCAATTCTAATGCTGCGTCATCAGCCACTCGATCACCTCTAATTGGAATTTGAGTTTCTTGTTCTTTGACTCATATGACTGCATAGTGCTTTTCTTTCGGTTTTTAGACGGCTGCAAAATGCTTGTTAAGTTATGAATTCAATTCATATATACAGTCGGTAGTGTAAAGTTTTTTTACACTTTCAATCAATCATAAACATCATATCATTGAAAAAGTCGACTTTACTCATAACTACTTTTAAAGTAACACATGATTGGTTGTGATTAGAGGTGTTTAAAAAAAGTGAACCGAACTGCACCAAAAAGAACTGTCACAAGCAGTTCACAGTTCAGTTCTTTTTAAGTGCAGTTAATTTTGATTTATCGGTTCGGTTTTGGGTTTCTCAATGATCATAATATTCAGTTTTTTTTTTTCTTCCTTCTTTTTCTTGAGCAATCATAATATCATTAATAATAGAAAATTGGTAAAGTTTAGTTTGAAAATGTAGAGTTCAGTTTTCTAAAAAGTAGTTATGGTTTGTTTCGGAAACACAGAACCGATGTACCAAACCTTTACAGATTACAGCAGATTGGATCAGTTTTACTGAAATGCTATAACAGTTTTTCTTTCTAAAGCGAACCATTAACAGTCTAGTACTCAAAATTTGAACCCTAGACCTACAACTGCTTCTAGTGTCCCTACTCAACCATTTGAGTTGTGCCTTGGAGAACCCCCTTTCTCCGAAAACCGGAAGGTTAACATACACAAAAATGTTATAGTAGTAACTACTAACCATAAAGACTAGCTCTAGAGTTGAGAGCATTGATGATCATCTCTCTCTTAACAGGGCCAGTGATCTCAACTTTCATATCAGAAACAGCTGTTGTATTTTCAATTTCATGACTAGGGCTCAAAGATCCAAACACAACCTCTGCCATGTTCATACATTCGTTTCAGCAAGTTGTTCAAAGGGCATCATAAGTCTGCTAAGTGTCTTGTTTGTGACAATTACATCATGCTCACAAGCTAAGCAGTTCCCTCAATTAGCCATTCCATCTACACCCCAATTCCATCTGCGTTTCAGATATTCAGATGGAATGGTTAACCGGGGGTAACTGCATATAGAGAGCTATTCGAATATGTCAATGACGATTATTGAACCAAAAAACTACTGCTACATAATATTTAGGAAGGTAAGGGTTATAGTGATATGCTTCAATAACGGTTATATATTTCATCACAAACAAATAATCGTTAAGTTACGTATGGCATTAGATGCCCGCATTATCAAGAAATCGTAGCATCATAATTCATAACACTCTATGCAACATTGTAAAACAAAATTCAAATTACTCTAATTTTATTTTCATTGCTGGTAGACATAATAAAGAGTAGGTGGTATCATTCAAAATAGCTACAATCACACTTTATTCTCTTAAGTTATGCATACATATGAATCTAGACCCTTCCACATAAACTATGAAATAAAGAAAATTTAAGTGACAACTTAGGTAACACAAGACATAATTCCAAACAATAAACCATCATCAACCACAATGAAGTATGAACCAAATCAAAATTCAAAGCTTTGACGTCTCGACGGGGTGAAGTAAGACAATATAATTATAGGCATCAAGTGTGAGAAATTCATCAAGTGTTGGTGAAGTACATTGCCTAGTGAAAATCTTGCAAGCATCCTTATACATTCCTTTCTTGAACTTATCTTTTCCAACCTCTTTTTCAATCCTATCCATTTCTTCTTCAACAACTCTACCAAAAAGTTCTTTGTTCACTTTCACTCCGAGTCCATCACCATCAAGTTCAACTTCATACTTAAGCCACTGCCAATTCTGAACCCTACTAATCTCGGCAGTCGCAGCATCTTCCATGAGATTGTAAAGAGGCACAGAACCTGATCCTGTAAGCCATGCTGCAACGTACTGAATTCCGACCCTTGTATTTAACCGTAAACCTTCCATCGTTCGGACTCCTCTAGGTATCTGCAAGAGGTCTTCTTCGGTTAATTTTGCAGCGTCCTCGCGTTTCATTGTGGTTATTTGATTAGGAGCATTTCCCATGTTGTTGTTGAAAATCTCCATACATGATGGAATTAGACCAGGGTGTGCTGCCCATGTTCCATCATGACCGGCTTTCACTTCTCGAAGCTTGTCTTTTCTTACCAATTCTAGTGCTGCTTCATTAGCCACTGGATCATCTCTAATTGGAATTTGTGCTGCCTGTTCAATACCTCGAATTAAGATACATTTTATACAAAATAAGCGAATTATAGTGCTTATGTTGGTAGATAAGTTCAAATAAGTCAATCCAAACAAACCTAAAATCTACACACGTGCAATCATAGCCATTGAATGTCTATGTAAAACGATGCATAATAGTTAAAATCATTAAAAATATAAACTGCATAATCAAACTGATTAAGTAACTTAAACTACATACCATTCCTCCCATGGCATGTACGCCGCGCCTATGACATGTCCTGATGAGAAGCTCTGAGTAGCTTTTCATGAAGTGTTGAGTCATGCCAACTTGGACTCGATCAGGTAGCAACCGATCTGGATGAGCATGAAAGGTCTTAACATAACTGAAAATGTAATCCCAACGCCCACAGTTAAGACCAACAGAATGATCTCTGAGCTCATACAGAATTTCATCCATTTGAAACACAGCAGGAAGTGTTTCAATAAGAACTGTGGCTCTTATGCTTCCTCTTTCAATTCCTGCCATCTTCTCTGCCTTCTCAAACACTTTGTTCCATATCTTAGCTTCCCTGTCAATCAAATCACATGATTTTTGTATTAGAAATAATTTATAGAGTAATACATAAGTCCTTATATGATAAACGTGTTTGCTATAAGCGCGTAATTAAGCAGTTTATCCTTATATGATTTCATAGTGCTTATTAAGTCAATATATTACCTTGAATGTTCCATTTTGGGAAGGTAGAAGAAAGGGCCAAAACCAGCACCTTGAGTACGCCGAAAAGTTGAGTGATTATGGTAGAAGTATAGACCAAAATCAACAAGACAACCAGTTGCAGGTTCACCATCAATCAAAATATGAGCTTCTGGTAAGTGCCAACCTCTTGGTCTCACAAAAAGCTTTGCTATCTCATCATTCAGCTTATAAACTTTGTTTCTAGCTTTGTCATGGAAAGTTATGGTACCAGCTACAGCATCCTTCAAGTTCACTTGACCTCTCATAAGATTCTCCCAGCTTGGAGAAAGCGCATCCTCAAAATCAGCCTTAGAATTTCAAAATAAAATAAATAAGCATTTCGGTTCCATTTTAATCATAAACTTTTTATTGGTTATGCTCATATATAACTATTAGCTTCTATCGAAAACAAAAACTATAACTATTAGTATGTTACGAATTACGATAGTAGTCAGAATTTCAACCCTGAACCTCCTTCTCAAATTCTTTCTAGTAGTATCTCAGCTCAACAACTTTAACTACGCGTTAGAGAGGGATATGTTGATTCATCGGCTCAATTTAATAGCTGGAGTGACTCGAAAGATATTTTGACCGAACACATTCGAAATCCAAGATAGTAATCTTTATAAAACATTTCTAAAAGAAAAATAAAAATGGCACATGAATAAAATTTTCCGTTAAGATCGAATCAATCAGGAGTACTATTATGTCAAAACCAAATGAACCGTAACTGAAATATATCTTAGCTAAACTTTACTAAACTAGCCTTCGAACAGAACTTCAAATTACTAGAATCTCTTTTTCTCCGAAAAACGGAAGGTTAACACAAAAAAAATGTTATAGTAGCTAGCAATTACTAAGTACTAACCATAAAGACTTTAGCTCCAGAGTTAAGAGCATTGATGATCATCTTTCTCTCGACAGGGCCAGTGATCTCGACTTTTCTATCGGAAACAGCTGGTGGAACAGGTGCACAAATCCATTCACCTTCTCTTATGTATCTAGTGGCTGGATCAAAACCAGGTAAAGCTCCTTCATTATACCTTCTTTTTGCTTCTTTTCTACACTCTAATGCATACTTTATATGGTTTCTGAACTCACGTTGTAAGTCAGAAACAAATTTCAAAGCATCTTTTGTGAGAATTTTTGAAAACTCTGCATCATATCTTCCTCTAACTTCAACTCCTTCTGGTACATCATAGTTAGAGATGATTTTCTTGGCTGTTGGTGGTGGATAGCCATAGGTTCCGAGGTCCATTTTTGCAATAGCACTGATATATTATTGCTTGAGTGAAAAATGGAATGAGTTGAGACAAGGGATTGATACAAGTAAATATATAGATTAAATGAGATACTACAATACAAAATTATGATGATTTTTTTATTTATTTTTATTTGATTTCTATTTGAGTTGTTATCTTCTTGTTTATAATATAAAAAAAAAATCTTATAAATTATAGTAATACTTTTTATTTTTGAAAATGTGATGAAGAATTAAGTTTTTTTTGGTTACCCTCATATTTGATACGAAGTTTTCACCGCCGTTAGCGAGCCGATGACTAGTCTCTGTCAGGGAACCTGTTAGGGATGGCAGGAAAACCCAAACCCAGAAGACCCACCCGAACCCAAACCCAAGTCAACGGGCGAAACCCGAGTTGACTGAGTTTGAGTGTGGGTTTGGGTGACACCCGAAACTATGGGCGTGGGTTTGGGATCACTCAAACCCACACCCGAAACCCATACACCCACCCGAATATATGTGAAATTATCTAATTAACCCTAAGTATATATATTATGTTGAACTTTGATATTATTGTATTGTATTTTGTCATTTGCAAACTATGTTAAACTATGTTATTTTGTCATTTGCTTGTTTTTGTACTTTGTCATTTTATCAAAAAGAATTCGGGCCGAGTTTTGGTAGATAATTAATTAATTATGCGTGTTAGCTATGAGTTTTGGGTTTGGGTGAAAAAACCCGAACCCAATGGGCGTGGGCGTGAGTTTTGATTTGCACCCAAACAACCTTTGAGTTTGAGTTTGAGTTTGGGTTTGAGTGTTTGTTTTGGGCGTGGGTTTGGGTATTGCAAAACCCTCACCCATGGGCACCCATTGCCATCCCTAGAACCTGTGGGGCACATAAGGTGGGTTCTCTCATCCCAACTGAATTTTCTCCATACGCATAAGTCAATAATCGAACCTCTAACCGCATGCTTAAAGGGATTAAGACTCTTACCACTTGAATTAATTCATTGTCGATGATGAAAAATTAAGTTATAGCTCACTAATCACTATAAACATTAAATATGCTTTAAATGTGTGATTTATATTACTTGTGATTTCATTACATAGCATTCCACAATGGTAACCACAAGGAATGTAAATCACACATTTAGAGCATCCACGATGAAGAACACTTTAAAATAATAAAATGTCCGTAAGTGGGTTATGTGAAAATCATATGTATACACCTCTCGTATTTATAGGAAATGATTTAGAAACTTATTATACGGAGAACCAAAAATAGAAATATAATAAAACTAATATATTTATTTATAATATGTTAATATAAAAACAATTATTTTGATTCTTAAATTTATGAAAGAGAAAAGAAAATTGAAAAAAAGTTGAATATTATGATAAAAAAAAGTTGAATATTATGATAGAGAAAAAAGGATGGTTAGTGTAATTTTGCCCCATAAAAAACTAAGTCAATAGACTATTTGAAAGAGAATTTTTTTTTTTTGAATATTATGATAGAAAAATAGTTTAAAGAGTCGTGCACAGTAATACTGTGTCGCCGAGGTCTATGAATGTAGTTTTTTAAAGATTAGATTTTGCTATACAGAAAAGTCTAACTTCGCAGCTTGTTACGTCTATCTTTTGCTATACAGAAAGGTTTTACTATATATAAATTTAAATGAATAAAAGTGATACATATTCGATTTTATGGAGAAAAAAAATGGTAACGTCACTTATGATTTTTTTAAATTGTCTTTTAAGAAATTAGAGATAGGTGAATGAGTATGGGTGATTGGAAGAGGATGAGTTTATGGAGGGAATGAGGATGAAATAAGACCAGAAAATGACGAAGAAATGAAGGATAAGAGGAGGCGCTATTGAAATCTGTGCCCTCCTTGGAAGGTGTATTTAGCTATGCGATAATGTTATGTGTTGGCTGCATATGGAATTACTTGCCTACTTGCATAGTTGCTCTTGAGGCATGTAATTCTTTGAACTTAGAACCATAACTTCTAAGAGAGAATAAAGCTCTGTTTGGTAACGGTCTTTCGTTACGAGCTTATAGTTTATTTTGACTAGCTTATAGCTTATTTTCAAACACTATTTGAATTAGCTTATAACTTTTTGTTTTTTCTTCCAATTTTAACCTTATTATTTTAACTAAAATCCGATTTTATTATTAATTAATAATGTCCTTTTATGTCATTTTACATCTATAAGCTATTGAACCACTAATTTTACCAAACACTTCAATTAGCTTATCAGCTATAAGCTATCAGTTATCAGCTATAAACTATAAGCTATAAGCTATAAGCTATAAGCTATTTTTACCAAACAGAGCCTAATTTTAGGGTGTATAAAAGATATTTGGAGTCACTTAATTTCACACTTTGACATTTATATTTCTAAAACTATACACTAATAGAAGAAATGGAAATAATGAGAAATAGAGAGGATTCCAACTCAAGTTAGTAGGGAGTGATTACTAATCAACATGTGTGTGTTTAATTGCTGATTTATGAAATAAGTGTGGGGAAAAATTAGTCGATGGATGCAAGTGGTAAACATTGGCTTTGAAGATATTTGGAGTCATTTTACTTTGTTTGGTAGGTTTGTGAAAGGCAAGAAAGGTCACAAAATGAGATATTTAATTTAATTTGTAATAACATGATGTTATTGACGGCTTCGGAATAATAATATGTTTATAGAAGTTTTACCAAATTTACTTATCTTTGATTATTTTCTAGATTAAAAAAGTTAATAAATGATTAGAGGTAATTTATAAAAATAACAAAATTTGTGCAAAAAAAATTAAAAGCAACATGTATGAAAAAACAGAAGGTTTATTAAACATGATGATGTTCTAATATGCAATCAGACTTTCGAGAATCCACATTCCAATCAGCTGTGAGGGTGAAAAGGGCTTACGATGTCTGTTTGGTAAGTCTAATCCGCATCCCAATCTTATAATTTATTAAATTAGTTTATAAATTTGTTTGATAAAAATGATACATGTTTGGTAGCAAATTTATCTAATTAGTTTATAGCATTTCTTTATTTTTGAAAAATATAATAACTATTCACTAACCATGAATTTTTATGTCATTTTGTACTTACAACAATTAAATTTGTTAAACACTTTAATTTGGTTCTACACTTTTTAACTACAAGCTATCAATTATCAACTATAAGTTAACTTATTGTTTAATTTTATCAAACAAATACTTTAATGATCTCTCTTGAGACGTGGAGAATATGAAATGCACAATACATTTTAAAGCCTCTTCTTCTCAAGGGAAGATGTCCGGTAATTCAAAGTTTAGCTAAGGTAAGTAAAATCTAACCAAAAAATTATTCTATCTAAGAATTAAATTCGAGTTCTCTCAAACTATTTTACGCGTAAGAATTATTTATATTTTTGGAAAAATAAATGAAAAATTAAGTTTTACGCACTTCCCTCTTCCCCACACAAAAGCACCATCCATCCGAAAGCCAAAAAAAAAAGGCACTTCATTTCATGTCGTTTCTCTCTCTCATCTCTCTATTTACTGTCTTGGCTTTTCAACCAAATCTAGAGCAACCCATTACATTGTTTAAGCTTTTTAGGGTTTCCTTCTTCACTCAAATGACTTCAAACCCTTTTCCACTCTGACACCACCGGATCCACTCTTTCACACAAGGTATCTATCTATCTATCTTGATCTGTATCTGTTTTTTTATTTTGATTTTACTACGTAATTATTATTCATCTCAAGATTTAGAAGGTTGGATATTTTATTTGTTGGTATTTAATCATTTAATTTCATTATGATTGTTGTTATTATTCTTCTAAATTTTGCTTATCTATGTACAAAAATACTATAATTTGTTGTTATACATGTTTTTTTTTTTTCGTTTAAAATGTGGGATTTTAGTGGCATTTTAAATGCTTGAAATGAATCACAAAATTGCAGTGTTTGATCTCTTTTATTGGTGTTATGTGTTGAACATAATGTTGTACATGTGGATTTGTGAGAATAACTTACTTATATTAGTTAAATTCTTTCATATGATGAATGCGAGATTTTTTGTTGTTATGTATTTCAATATTGTATTTGCATGTATGGAATTACGGTGGGTTTTTTATTTGTGGTTCATCGTGATTCTATCAAACTCACAGTGAATTCATACATGCACTATACAGTCTATATTGTTTTACCCGGCAATGTTTGTTTCAAAACATCAAACCAGGGACTATTGGACTAGACTATATAATGTTTATTTAGAGTGTTGTAAAATGGCCACCATTGCGGCGTTATAGTGCTTCTATAGCATAGCAGAATTTGAACAAATTGCTATTTTTGCAATCCACGTTTGACAGCACTACATAAAAGGAAGATGTGTAATTTGAACAAATCGCTATACATTCCCTTTATCGCCTTATATTGGTCCTCTTGTCCGGTTCTGATTTCGTATAATTTTCATTTTAAGAGATAACTTTTCTTTGTATGAGTCTTCTTATCATGGAAAAGTCTGATGGGTGGGTGACCCTTTCTTTATTTTGTCCAATTCACCCTGGCCAGAAAAGTTTTCTGTTGCATGTGTGCATTCAATATTGTTTATGTTCTGCCAATGGTATTATTTGTTGCACGGTTTAAATTGTTCTTTATTATGTTGAGTTATGCTTCACTCTGTTTAGGTGAAATTCCATAACTAGTATATCTCCGGGTCCTAAAATCTTTGGTTTTATTTATTACGTTGTTTTAGTAATTAGCTGATTATTTTTAAATATACTCCTCAGGCCTTTCTTTCGGCTCTATTATGGCTGGAGAAACAGCATGGATCAGCCATTATGACGATGACATGAAAAAGGTGACCATGGACTTCAATTTGGAACTTGATGAGGAAATTCATAAAGACGGGAGTGCTGTTTCTGTGGACAAAATTTTGCCTGATGATTTATTGGAGCGTATTCTATCCTATCTTCCCATTGCAAGCATTTTCCGAGCAAGCTGCGTGTGCAAAAGATGGCACGCGACTTGGGAAAGGTTTTTATTGAACCCTTCTCATTTGCTACCACAGAAACCTTGGTATTTTATGTTCACTAGCTCTGATGAACCATCTGGCCATGCTTACGATCCCAACCTTCGGAAATGGTATTGCATTGAACTCCCCTTCATCGGAACTTCTAATTGGTCTATTTCTTCATCATATGGTTTAGTTTGCTTCATGGACAATGACAGCAAAACCGAATTATGCATGTGCAACCCTATTACTAAACGTTGTAGAAAGCTTCAAAAGCCCCCATGTATGAGTTCTGATTACGGTGCATTAGCAATTTCGGTCGACAAGGAAACACATGGTTATACTGTGGCAATTGTGAAATCAAAGCAAGTCCCTGGGAACTTTTTTCAGTGGGATATCTCAATTCATATATACAATTCAAAGGAGGAAACATGGGTGACACCGCTAACCGAGGTTTTGACGGGGTGGAGAGGTGGTGATGAGAGTGTGATATGCAATGGTGTGCTGTACTTTGTAGTTTACTATACCGGGGGTGTTCCACCAGAAAATCGTCACGCGTTAGTTGCATGTAATATCTCCAACCGATTTTCTCAAGCTAGCTTGAGCTTTATTCATATACCATGTTCTCTGACGTGCGCCCGTCTGATGAGTATGAAGGAAAAGCTTGTAATGGTCGGAGGAATTGGCAAACTCGATCGACCGGACATAATCAAAGGAATCGGTATCTGGGTTCTTCGCGATAAGAAGTGGGAAGAGATTGTCCGAATGCCGCACAAATACTTCCAAGGCTTTGGAGAGTTTGATGATGTTTTTGCTAGCAGTGGCATCGATGATCTAATATATATTCAGAGTTACGGGTCTCCTGCTCTTCTCACATTTGACACGAACACTAAACAATGGAAATGGTCACAGAAATGTCCAGTAACAAAGAGGTTTCCTCTACAGCTTTTCACTGGTTTTTGCTTTGAGCCGAGGCTTGAAATTGCTCCGTAGCTTGTTGTTCTCTATGGAATCAAACAGCTACTATCGACAGTTGTGTCAAGTTTCCGGTGATTTTCTCCATTGTTCTTATGAATTCCGTGTTTCAACTTGTGATTAAAGATGATGATGATTCATGAATTGAATACTGAAATATTTGTTATTAAAACATTTGAAAAATACAACAGAGCTATATAATTTTTTTACAGTTTCTCATTCTATATTGTTTATAATGCATTACAATGAGATGTACAATGTATCTGCTTGTCTGCTAGTGTTTGACTCGCTCTTAATAATCAAAGCAGAACATTTCACTGTCACAGCTATATGTTTCTCATTGTACAATGAATTTACTTGATTGATTTCACAAAAAATGGCCTGTCTATAGTTTGGTTTAAAAAAGTTTATACGAAACAAGTTGTTAGTAAATCAATTTCATTTCCTAATGTTTTAATAACATGTATTAGATTCAGAATGTTTAAGCCATGTGTATATTATCCAATTCACCCATCTGCATCTGCATTAGTTTCCACATCCACTTCAGGGTGTTTGGATTAGGTTATTTGAGTTTCTTTACTAACAACAGCACTTGTATATGTTTGTTTGGTAGAGCTTATCAAAACACTTTACGACAAGTTTATAAACTATATTCAGTTTATTTTCTTAAGTTCTCTAAGGTAGATTAAAAAACAACTGATGTGAAAACAATTTGATTTTATGTTATCTTTTGTTATAGAAATGAGTTATACATAAGTAAGCGTCTATGTATCACAGACACTTCTGATTGAAAGTGTATTCAGTGTCCAACACATATCAATGTTTGATACCGACACGGCATTAGTACATGAATTTTATTTAATTAATTTATTTTTTAAAGTTATTATCAATGTTGACATATTAGTGTAGTGTGTCTTATCTTTGAGTTATTGATGAGTTATCATGTGCTATGCACTTTTGAAATGTGAAAAATGTTTTGATGGTTTGGTTGGTGGAGAAGTGAGGTCCACGCCTGCTCTAAAAGCAAAGGACAGGTTTCCTTGGTAGAGAATGGAGATGTGACAAATAAAGTTACTAAACATAACTTTTCTTAATATCAGTCTAAGACTAAAGAACGGATATAGCTATAGACACCAGACACAATACAGATATGTTAATATTGATAATAATTTTAAAAAATAATATAATTCAGTATAATCATAAGTGTCGATGTTCAACACTGAACATGTCTAATCTGAAAGGTGACTGTGTTTCATAGGCTAGGGTGAAAGAATTACATCTCGGGTCTAAAGTAGAGAAGATTTTGAAATTCAAAGAGCGCACTTATTAAAATATCTACGGATATTTTTTTCTAAGAAAAATAACGAGACTCGAATCCGGAACTTCTTGACAATTTTAGATTATTCAAATGGCTTGGAGATTGAGATGGTAGCTGATGCTAATGCTGACTGAGTGTGAAATTAGGTTGTCCTTGTGTCATTCATACACTTCAATTTACAATAAAATAGTGAGTTGATCAGTGACATGCATGGAGTTTACATAAAAAAAAAATTAATTGTTGTGCACTGTCGGTGTAATATTTTTTTACACATACATCTAATAATATACAACACATTATGTATTGTGTTTAAAAACAAATAATGTGTCACATTCATTAAATGATGTGGCAACACATCATTGGATGCATGTGTAAAAAACTTTTACACCGACAGTGCACAATAATTAAACTCTTACATCAAATTATAGGAGTATACTTCAATTTTATTTTTCTCTTTTCACTGTTCTTTTTTCATACCGATTCTTTTCATTGTATTCATTGTAATAAAAAAACAAAAATATATATCATTATGTATAATTTTTTTTTTTATAATTATATCATTATATATTTTGTTATTTTATATCATCAACGCCCAATATTATTAATAAAAAAAATTAAAATATATATCATTATATATTTTATTATTTTATATAATCAACGTCCAATATTATATTACATGCCACGCATGCTACCACTAATTAAGCAATAAAATTGTGCATCATTACACATTATCAACCGTATAGGTTCCAATCAGACAATTAAAGCAAAAGATCCTCAATAATTTTATAATTGATAATACAACGTTTCACCAATCCTCAAACATCAAGATCCAAATCATGAGATTCTGTAATAAATTAAAAATATTCAATCCATAAATATAATGGCTGAAATTACACTTCAAGCCATGGCCTTAGTCTATATAAATCAATATTTTGTAAGTTTTCAAGCATCACAATCACTTCTCTAGTATTCTTTCTTAGGAGGAATTACATATATAATTGTGTTTTTTCTTTCTTATTGCTTATTATTTTTGATGAATTTTGTTGTTGTTTCTTTCTTATAGTATGGGCAATTAATCTATAGGTTTTGGGTTTATTAATATATAAACTTAATTTGGAGTTCTCTGCACTCCAAGTCTAAAAGAGGTGATGGTTGACCCTTGCTGCTCGTTCATGGATACCTCTGACTTTGCTAATTGGAAGTTTACAAAAGTCATAGGTTTGCATGAATTTGGAGATAGGGTTGCCTTGATCTTTTTGTATTGGAGTGAAGGGAGCTCCAAAAATAAGCTCTCGATTAAAATTTCATTGTGTACAATTGTTGTTTTTCAGAATACTGTTTAACATTTTTCTTACTATTATTATTATTATTATTATTATTATTATTATTTATTCTTTGGTGCATGGTTTTCTTTAATGACCAAGAAAAGGCTTAGGGGGATGTATTGGTTTAAGATTTCAATGGATTTTAAAAGACTTTTTTATGATAAAAAAATCTTGTGGTATTCAATTAAAACTTTTATAAAATATAAGTAAATCTTGTGGTATTCAATTAAGACAATTATGATTTTTTTTCAAGGCAATGAAATCCGTTAGTATTCAATTAAGATTTCTTGTCACTTATAAAATGTCCATTAGTATTCAAAAGTATACGGATTTTGATGGATTCTTTTATTGAATGGATTTCGTGAGACTTTTTAGTTAAAAATATAAATAATACACTCTTCCAACAATCTCACACAAAACCGTGAGATTGTTCAAGACTTTTTTCCTGGCCGTCATATGTTCTTTCTATTGAAACTTGCTATAATATTGTTCATAGATATATAGATTATATGCCACTTTTCGATCATCAATTATAATAACGTAGAGTTCTTCTTTGGCTATATGCTTGGAATTGTTTTTCAGTTTCTTGGTCATGATTGATTATTTTCTTTTGCTGTTATGGATGTTTTCTTCAATCATCGTTATATATTTGCTGTTGTTCAACAATATCGATCATAATTGACTATTTTCTTTTGTTGTTATGAGTGTTCTTTCTATATTCAAAAATCATGTATTGTTCAGCATAATTCTTTTGCTGTCATATAAGGATGATAGATTATATTTTTGTTTACAAGTTGAAGAAAAACAAGAACAACGATGAATCATCCTCCTTATTTTTTTTTTCCAAGTTTATAATTTATTTTTTTGTTTGAATGAATAATTTATTGATTATCGACATCGAGTCACTGTTTTTTTTTTTTAATTGAGTAACTTAAGAATAAAGTATTTTGAAATCATAAAAGTCTATTATAAATCCATCAAAATCATGTGTTAAGAATCCTGATTGTAAAACAAATGTCTCTTAAAATCTCACAAAATCTCACAAAATCAATATAGTACCACAAAATCTTATAAAATCTTCAAGATTTTTTTTGCTAAAATAGTCTTTCGAAATCCTAAACCAATACACCCCCCTTAATGGCCCAAACAACAGACTAGAACCCATAGGAAGTTAAGCTCTAACAAAGTTTCTTAAGAAGATACCATAAGAAAAGTAGTAGCAAAAATTATAATTTTAAGTGGAAATAACATGTAGATCATATATATATATATATATATATAATCCAAAACTTAGCACACCCTATGTTTCAAATAAAAAATAAAAAATTTCACTCATATATGTAATATAAAACCAATTTCTTTTGACAGAAAATTATTTTCACTCATATAAAACCAATTATTCTTTATCTCTCACTCACTTATAATTATTTGTGTACAGAAAAATCATTTGTGGCAGATTGCTGAAGGAAATCAACGACGGGTTTAGTACATTGTTTTTACTTCATTTTGTTTGAAGTGAAAATAAATATGATTCAAGTCAACAACAATGATCACAATATTAATATCCGAAATACTAATATGCAGTTGGTAGCACAACGGGTTTCCACTAACTCTTAAAGGTTAAGATTTTGGTCAAGGAAAAAACATACTAATCTCTTATGTATCTGTATGTCCATCGAGTTTTGAAAAGTAGGAAGGTCTCCAAAATAGATAGAAAGGTCGGAATTTTAGGCGTCCATTGATGAGAAGGGGTTGGGGAAATGTAATGAATCAATCATATATAGGCCCCCCCAGAGAGTATAATAGCCCAAGTTGCATTAATTAAGTTAGATGGTTAATCATCTTCTAGAATGATCTAGAAGAATGATGAGTCATGAGTTATTGAGAAAGATTAACCAATGTTAATTATATATAATATATATAATGGTATTGTATATATGCATGTAATAAGGAAGCAAATTCAATGAATAAAGTTAGTTATTTTAGTTTAGTGTAGTTTCGTGTAGTTTTAGGTATTATTCTCATCAATTTATGAACAACTAAAAAGTTGTTCATAACAGGAAAGTTTGAACCCAATTCCTATGGTGATGAATATAAGCCCAATTGAAATTTCAGGAGAGTTATATATTTGTTTATTGATAAGACCGTTCACTATTTCTCCCTTGGATAAACCATATGGCCAAGAGAAAAGTCCTTGGCTGTGCAATCTCTTAATTTCTGTCACTAAAAGTCCTTGGCTGTGCAATCTGTTTATTTCAGCCGTCTGTCACCAAAGCTAGTTCTGCAAGTAACATATTATCGTGTCTGTCACTAAAAACTCTTTGTATGTGCAATTCCGTTTTTCTGCTACTGTCACTAAAAAGGTAGAATCCAATATGCACCAAATGAATATCAAATTACTATAAGGTAGAATCCACATAGTTTAATGATTATGAGCATAGAAACATATGCGTCTGATCATTATGGTAACAGCCGAGATAGAAAGTAGATTTCATGAGATCGTTCACCTCGGTATGTTCTAAATAACGCTAAAATTAACAAGATTTATTTATGTAATACACTATTATATATTATTCAATAGAGCTTGGATTATAAGAAATTGTAGTTGACAGTTTTCTTCCTTATTTTGTATTCATTTGTTTAAGACTTTTTTAGTTGCATTTTCGCTGTAATGTATAAGGATACTTTGTTTTACATTAATGTATATTGTAAACGAACGAAATTGTACTAATGTAAACTTAATGTTTTAGATAAATTTAGTTGGGCCGGACATTATAAAATCTACGCAGTTAGCAAAAAAAAATTGAAGTGCAAATATTGATTATAATTAATTTCATAATTTCTTTTATTTGGTTAATGTAGATGGTCAAATAATAAAATAAAAACATATAGAATTATTGAGAAGTGGTAAATGTGTTTTTTTCGTCGTCAATTGTAAGTAAAAAAATTGTGGCAAAACTTGATGGGTAAAAGCTCTCTAAACTCCAAGTAAAAAAGGAGGTGATGGATGACCCTTGCTGCTTTTTCATGGATACCTTTGACTTTACACATTAAAAGTTTGATAAAGTCATGGGTTTGCATGAATTTGAAGATGAGTTTGTCTGATCTTTTTATATTGGAGTGAAGGGAGCTCCAAAATTGGTTTTTTCATCTAAAACCTCTATTAATATTAATGATTTTTTCTCTCATTGTTGCATAGATTTTTTAGTAAAACAAAATTCCATATATTTTTTATTGGAAAAGAAAGGGCAATTGGCCCTAACAACAAACATAGAAGTTTTTAGGAAGTTAAACCCTAACGGAGTTTTTCAATAAAGACACCGTAATGAAAGTTGGAGTAAAATAAAATAAAAAATTAAGTGGAAGCAACGTGTAGAATAAGTATATAGAAACATATGCTACACTATGTGTCGATCTAACACTTCTTTTCTTTTTTTAAATTTTATTTTTCATTCATCTATGCTATATATGTAACGAATTCTCTCTGTTTTTGTTTCTCTACGAATATAGAACTTATTTTCTCTCACTTTTAATAATTTATGTCTATTTGTGTATAGAAAAATTATTTGTGGCATATCGTTGAAGGAAATCAACGAGGCGCACAAGGATAGCCGATCAATTATCGCTATATTGTTGTTCAAAGCAAATCGACGAAGAAGAGTCGTTGTGTTAGCATAATAATATATGTTAATTTATTGTAAATCTAGAGTTTATGATATGTATATATATTATCATAATTTTAGCGCATATTTGGATTAATTTTTTTATCTTATGCTTATTGTTGATTTTATTTTTAAAAATCATACACAAGAATATTAATTTTATGTTGAATGTTCGAGTAAAATTAAAATAAAATCAATGAGGCGGTTATCTATTTAGTAGTCTTCCTTTTATATAATCTTTGCATCTTAAGATGCTTTTGGAGATATCTTTCTTTGCTTTTTTTATATTGAAAAATGATATTCAATCAAATTTATAAAAGAACATTAGAAACAGGTACAAATTATATATCTCCAATATGCACCAAATGAATATCAAATTACTATAAGGTAGAATGTTAGATAATCAATTGTGAGTTTTGATTTTGATAAAAACGGGTTGATGTTGTTGTGATCCATTTGATGATGTTTAGGCTCAATAATTGTGATCACTTTGGACACTAATTCTGATTCGTGTAGAAACAAAGTGTAGGCTCAACCTCTAGTGTACATGATGGGTAGTATGGCTAGGGTTGCTATCTTATATAAAAGGATAGACTAGGTCCCCTTTGCCGTCGCGTGAATTGTAAGCCGTCACTCTGGCTAAATGCTCGTTTGTGGTTGCCCCATTGATAACCTCAAATCCTGGAGCTTTGTGATTAGGCAAAGGAAGACCTTGTCTAATATATCGATGTTTTCGATATTGGCACTTCCGGTAAAATTGTGATTCTCATCTCATAAGTAAATGTGTTCTAATTTCATATAATATATATAATATATTGATTTCTATAATTTTAATTTCTATCATGGGGTATCAGAACCCTAATTTTTATTGTGAATAGTAGCCATGTTTGATCATTTAGAGAAATTTTTATTCGGCTACGTGTGTCTTTCCAGTCAATCGCATTTTGGTATTTAAAGATTGATTTGTCAATTATCCCGTGTCAAAGCCTAATTTTTCAAAAGTGAATGTTCTTGTTGGTGAACATGTGTTTAAATATGGAGAATTTTTTCCTCATCACCTATTATATGTGAATTGAACGACTGCCATATTGTATTGTTTCAATTTCTCAAATTTTAATAACCTTGCAATTGGTTCGGCATGCGTCGATGAACGTTATTGTTATGGCCTTCAGTATAATATATTATTATTTGTTTCATGATAAAATATTTTTCTGTATTAATTTATGGTGCAGTTAAATATTTTGGTCTGTCACTTAGCAAATTCATCTTGAATTAGGACTGACAGAATTTTATGATTTCAGTCCGACACTGCATATATTAGGTTTTGCATAATTAAGTTTTTGATTAATGGTATATATGCGGTGTCATTATATGCACTTTATCAATAATCAAGTTTTTGCGGTGCTTTTATGCAATTGATCTGTCATGTTAAGAATTTTCCAGCAATGGTAGAGTTATTCTTATTTGTTCGATTAAAGTATATATGGGATTTTCTGGCTCAAATTCAAATTAATATTGGCTGTTGCTATAATTTTATTCTTGTTGAAGCTTTTTTGGATTGAAGTATCTCATATTTTTATTTGAGATTTTATATTTCCTTTCAAATTAATTTGTGATTTTGCTTCCTCACAATATTGAGACCAAAGTACTTGAAGCCTGGGATAAAACATTGTGCATCGATCCTAAACATGTCACTCTCTTGACATTGTGTTGTTTTAGATTGGTATGATTTTGTTTTATTATGCGGTGGCATTATAATTGTGTTTATATATTTTTCACGTCAGTACTGTGTACAAGTTTAGATGATGAAAACAAATTTTGTTTATTTATTTATCATGCGAGAATCATGGGAAAGTTTTTAGACTTGCACAAATTATTTTTGGTGTGACTTTAATTAGTGTGCACCGTTGTTGTGATTGCAACTAATTACAAATTCAAATACCCCACTCTCTCAATGTATGTGTCATATTAAGGAATTTCATTTAATTTTATTCCATAATTATCAAATTTGATGTTTTATTTCATAAATAAAATTATGATTTCATATATACACACAATATTTTTATATATTCGGCATTTGGTACAAGAATATTTGATAGTTTTTTTTTTTAAATTATATTTTTTGGTTTTTGGGAATATGAAATCATGTGAAATATTTATATATTTGGTGATTAATGTGAGAATCATATGAAATTTGTGTTTAAAATATTATTTAAGAAAATCTCTTTTGAATCATATGTGTTGTTGTAGGCTCAATTTTCCTAACTATGACACCAAATATTATTTATGTGAATTTATAGTTGTTTATAAATTCTATATATTGCCTTGTTGTTATTTGAATGCTCAATTGCAAACTATTATTGAAATTATTCTTTTGAGCAATTAGTAAGGCAATTGAAAATTGAATTATCCTTGTACTGATTTATTATTAGAGTCATTTTATTATTATGATGATATAACGGTTTTTGTTGATTTGTGAGTTGTTTGAGATGACACCGTCAAAGATCTTATGATAATCATAAAGTCGTCAAAGTTTATTGGCTCTAATCGCAAGGATGTAAGTCACACTCTGGAGGTTAGTTGTGCAATTATTTATCCTCTTATAACTTATTATATAATTGCATATAAGGATTTTATTTTATGATATTATCGACTCCTTTTGATTGTTATGTGCAATTATATATGAAAGTGTTACTGTTTTTCCAGAATATTCTAAAATTTTGAAACTCTATATGATCATTGATTGATTTCTCACTACAAGAAATTCTGCTATTACTCATGGAAAAAACCGTCGGTAATTCACAAAAGTCGTGGGTAACGTTGAACTAGTGACGGATTACCCACGGCCACAGAGTGGTGGGAAAAAGCCTCGAAGGAAATTTTTATCCACGGCCGAAAAGCCGTCTGTAATTTACCGTCGGCTTCACCATGAGTAATCTGTGGGTAAACATAATTTCAACAACAACTTGTTTGTCTCGATTTACCCACGGCCGAAAAGCCGTCTGTAATTTACCGTCGGCGTCACCATGAGTAATCCGTGGGTAAGCATAATTTCAACAACAACTTGTTTGTCTCGATTTACCCACGGCTAAACCATCAATAACGTTACCCACGGCTAAACCATCAATAACGTTACCCGCAACTAAACTATCAATAACATTCGTGTTTATAGGAAAAAAAACTACTCACAACTTAATTGTACCTAGCCAAATATATATCACTTGCTTGGCATAATAATTATATAATTCAAACCACATTCACTGATATTCAATCAACAAAAGTAAAAATAGACCAAAATTAAACTTAAATTGTAGAGAATTAACTTAATGATAGTAATAATAATTATATAATTTCACATTCACCAATATGTAATCAACAAAAACAAATAAATGCCAAAATTTGATAATTTTTATGTAACGATCAATCCAGTTTGAAATAAAATTAATCTAATCATCTAGCTAGGCTGTCGATAGACTCATCCATGCTGTCAGAGTCATCTTCCTCATAGTCTCGATGACGACGATGTTGGTCACCTTTGATGCAAGAAACACTCTGCGCCAGTTTCTAAATTTGTCTCTCTAAATTCTCTGTGCGCTGATTTGCTCTCTGACATTCCTCCCGTGCAACTCGAGCATCTTCCTCTGCAGCATTTGCTCTCTGCACAACTGCTTCTATTTGTGCAGTTATCTCAACAGAGGAATTAATTGCAACCTGAGTACTATATGCTTGGGTCAAAGAGGAAACACCTGGCTTGTAATGCTTGGACATGTCGCCGGCACCATAGAGAAGTCCCCGCTTCTTACCCCCAGCAGATTCGGCCCATAATTTTAACCGAGTTGCAGCGTCAACCTCTTTGGTGCCACTACCAGATGTCTGCCCTACTTGGTAGGCATGTTTTACCTTCTCTTGAAATGATTCCTGTTCAAATTTGCAAACACATCATTGATATTACAATCTACCACTATACTTTTATACCAGGCAATAGAATAAATAATATAAATAATTAAAGATTAAGCAACAAAACAAAGTAAAACAGTTACATAAGTTTTCTTAGCTCTTTCATCCACCCATGAGGAGTCCTTCTTCTTAGTATGAGTTCTTAAGAAGACCTCATCCAATGTGGGCTCTCTACCCAACTCCCGGCGCTTAAACATAATTAAAAAATCAATATCAAATGTTAGGAACATTTAACATATTGAACTTATAAGTTACAGTTTAAACAATCAAGTGTTTAACATTGACAACTTACCATCCGTATGACATGCTCTTTGGTGGATATGGATCCACCTGTATGGACAAATCCACCCTTAGCAGAATCACGATTCTGCTTTGCCTGAGCAGATTTCAATTTATATGCTGCATTGTTCCATGTTTTCTGTAGCCCTTTCCAAGCTTTGTCGCCAATCCAAGATGGGCGCTTCCTCTTATTCCTGACCTCCGTCAGCATCTCAGAAAGACGTTTTGAGCCCTTTCCCTTGAAAATATTCTTGAGCTCAAACTCATCCTCAGTCCGCCAAGCAACTTGTGTCTGCAATATCTCAACAATTTACAAATTAAATCCATCATTTAAAAAAATTAAAATGTTAATAAACACAAACAGAGCTTCATGTATGAATTAAAAAATACCATAATCAGTAAACAGTCTCACTATCAACACAAATTTTACAATGTATGATAGTGAATATAAGAAAGCAAGTTAAGCTTTAACACTTAGAAATTGCAAACATTATATTCAAAGCAGTAATAATGAAGCACCAATTCCAAATGAGGTTTCCCATGGATGATTAAAGGGAAGAATTTTGTAAAAATATCCTTATGGAAACTCATCAGGAAACAAACCTGATCATAAAAAAAGAGTTTAACATTTTAAGCTTTTAAGGTAGACTTAAAAACAAAAGAAACAGCAAAGATTCATGAGAGCATCTCTATGAGAATATTAGAAGGTAAAATGTTTGTAAGGATTCAATATGTTAACTTTCAGAGGACTATAAACATAAGAGTTCAAATGAGTTCTCATGAAAGAGCAAAATTAAGAACCTTTTGTGTCTAAATCCTAAAGAGACTTAAAATGGATTAACACATGACTAGACAAGAGCTTTACATTTTAAATTTCAGAACAGTCATATGCTAACAATCTTAGGAACAAGTTAGATTTCATAATATTCTCCAAAGAAAAACAGTACTGAAATGTTCCTGCAGAATTTAAATAGTATAGATAGAAAATTGGGTTGCCTCCCAACTTCTCAATTTTAGCTCGAATTCTCACAATATATATTCACTAAAATATTAGCATGCTATCCAGTCTTATTTAATCAAACTATCCAGTTGTAGTTATTAGCATCTGATGCCATAAATAAATGAATTTAGCTAAGAAATGTAATAAACTTACCCCAAACTTCATGAACATACGGTCGACCCTCTTCCCTGGGATCTTTCCCCAACTAGACCAAGCCCTACGAAACTGTGACCGAATGACGAAGGTGAGCGCCTTGGAGGCCACCCTACATGGGTTCCACCTACAAACAAGTTACGAAAAAAATATGAAAAATAACTATCCATGCATAAACATAAGTCATCAGTTAACATAAATCAATTATGTACCCTCGACCATCGGGAAAAATGTATGGCCTCCTATCAGGTGCCTTCTCATCCTCAAGATGGGAGGGTTGTGACCCTTGCACCCTATCATCACCACTATGTTCAAGCAAAGAAAGAGTTGGATCATGCGATTGCAGCGTATGCCGAGATGAAATGGATGTTGAGGGTTGTGCCGAAGAGGAAGGATCAATAGTTGGGGACGATGATGATGCTACGGTATTTTGCAAGACAAAACCTGTATTGGACTACTCGACATCATCCTGCCTTGCATTCAGCTGCCCTGGTGTTGAAACATTGTCATCTATTGGTGACTCCACAGCTGATGTGTGTGCACGCTTAGCAGCATGGTTCACACGATGCGACGTAGTCATCCGCTTCTTCTTTGACGGAATATTGACCTTTATGTTTTCTTTAGGATGCATGATCTGTCCAAAAAAACATGCAAAAAAGAATTTAGTTGATACTCACTCAAGGGCTGAAGCATAGCAATAGGCAGTGCATATAAATTAGGACTTCAACCATTTCTCCAACCAAAACAAAAACAGAGAAGTCAACAAATAAAAATCAAGGGCTGAAACATAGTAGGCAGGTATACGTCTCAAAACCAATTCAACAATTTAAAATTCAATTATAGAATCTAACAATTAAATACAGAGATTTTCCTAACTAATCTAGCCCTCAAAATGAATCAAATAAGCAACCTAAGCAACATGTAAATTAGGGAAAACAAATTGAGATTCTAATTGTCTTCGTCATCGCTCTGTGATTTCATAATTGTATCACTATCTACATCACTATCTTCTCTATAATCCTCATGACCGTCTTCATTACAATCCTCATCTACCCGTTTCTCAAATTCCATGGTCTGAACTAACGTAGCATCGACCTCTTCATCACTATGTGTTTCATCATGTAAGCCAATCATTTCTTCAATTTCAGTTATTTGTTCAACGTGTGCCATCTCATCTTGATAGGGTGTTTCCTCATCAATGCCAGTCACATCTACACAACCTCTAGGCTTTGTCTTTATCACTGCACACCAACCACGTTTGTCTGTACGCATTTCTGGGTAAGGTACATAATACACTTGTCTGGCCTTTTGTGCAATTATGAATGGATTGTATCGTTCATACTTTTTATTCATCTTGATATCAACAATATCATAATGGGGATGAACTTTTGTTCCTCTATTCCTTTTGGGATCAAACCATTGACAATAAAATAAGGCTATCTTGTGAGACAATGCATGATACTCCAACTCAAATATATGTTCGATGACTCCATAGAAATCATCTTCCCCTCCTTCTGTGATCCCCTTCACATAAACCCCACTGTTTGTGGTTTTTTTACCTCGAGTCCATGCTTGTGTGTGAAACTTGTACCCATTAATGAAGTACTTGTGCCAACTTATGGCATTTGATTCTGGACCCGAAGCTAATGATATCAAGTTAGTGTCGGTCACACCATTAGCCTCATTATCGACCTGTACAAACAAGAAATTCAAAATTAGGATAAGGATAAGGAGGTTCTAAATGTTTTGCAACAAATTTGAAGTCCACTACTTACATAATCTTGAAACCAATCTGGGAAATTTTCATGTATAAGAGCTTCAGCTGAAGGATTGTCTTCATCGATTGAGTTATATTGCAAAAAAGCACTGACAAAAAAGAAAGAATTAGTGAAATAATATTATTAAAGTTTATTACAGTTCGTGTGTGTTTCATGTTGGATTACTTACTTAATATATGGCTTAACCTCATTGCAATTGATGAGGATGTGTACATGCGCAGACCTCCATTCGGCATCAGTTAACCAATGTGTCTGGTGTTGCCCACTAGGACGTCCTGGTGGGTTGCTTATTGATAATGTTGATGTGACATCGTTGTTCACTCCTAAAGCTTCATTACGTTGACTTCTAACAGACAAGGAGACCGATTTCAAATAGTTGGAACAAAAATATGTTGTCTCTCGTTGTAAGTACGCCTTACATATTGAGCCTTCCACTCTTGCCTTGTTTTTCACTGTCCGCTTAAAATCACCCATCATTCTGAAGAAGAAAAATATGAAGGTACAACTTTTAAAAAATGTGAAATATTAAAGAGAAAATCATTAAAATATCTATAATGAATACAAAATACCTTTCAAATGGATACATCCATCGATATTGAACTGGACCACCAAGCTTTGCCTCGTACGGGAGGTGAATTGGAAGATGCTCCATTGAATTAAAGAATCCCGGTGGGAAAATTCTTTCAAGTTTGCATATGATTATTGGAATGTTCTCATCCAATTTGATCAATTCATCATGTCTTAAATTGTTGCTGCATAAGCCCTTAAAGAATTGACTTAATTCTGTAAGTGGTTTCCATACAAGTTCAGACAACAAACTAAATGCAAATGGGAGTAAGCACTCCATAAATATGTGACAATCATGGCTTTTCATCCCATGCACTTTCCCTTTGTTAACATTCACACATCTAGCCAAGTTTGAAGCATACCCATCTGGCATCTTAAGCTCCTTAATCCATTTACAAACCTTCTTAACTTCATCAGAAGAAAGACAGAAATTGGCCTTAGGCTTTGTTATCTTTCCATTGTCATGTCTAACCAACTCCAAGTCGCTACGTTGACAAATTTTGGCCAAGTCCATTCTTGCCTTTTCATTGTCCTTTGTCTTGTCCTTAACATTCATGACTGTGTTAAACACATTGTCAAAGAAATTTTTCTCAATGTGCATCACATCTAGATTATGCCTTAATAAATTATCTTTCCAATATGGAAGATCCCAAAATATGCTTCGTTTTGACCAATTGTGAGTAACCCCATATCCTGATATTTTAGAAACTTGATTAT
Organism: Trifolium subterraneum; assembly: GCA_951799995.1. Taxonomy (NCBI): domain Eukaryota; kingdom Viridiplantae; phylum Streptophyta; class Magnoliopsida; order Fabales; family Fabaceae; genus Trifolium; species Trifolium subterraneum. The sequence goes on from OX637462.1 coordinate 56,412,248, forward strand.
CGGTCACTCTTGGATAATCACGAACCTGACACATTATTTCCTCGCCTGTCAATATAGGAGGCGGCTCATCCGTCACAATACTATTTTTGGTGAACCTTTTTTTATTTCTTCGAAAGGCATGATTAGGTGGCAAGAACCTACTGTTTTGTGGAGATATCATAAGTCAACTCCCCATCACTCCACAACATTTGAAGCTCATCAATTAATGGTTGCAAGTACACGTCAATGTGTGCTTTTGGGTTAGATGGTCCAGGTATGAGGCAGGTCAAAAACATAAATGGTTTAGTCATGCACAGTTCAGGGGGCAGATTATATGGAGTCAGAATAACAGGCCAACAAGAATAGGGGGTTGAAGATGCCTGAATGTAAGGTGTGAAACCATCAGAGCATAAACCTAGCCTCACATTTCTTGGTTCAGTCGCAAAGGCTGGATACATCATATCAAAATGCTTCCAAGCTTGTCCATCAGATGGATGACGCAAAACAGTTGAACCTGAACTATTAAGGTGGTGCCATTTCATTTGTTTTGCAGTTTCTATTGAGGCATACAATCTTTTTAACCTAGGAGTGATTGGTATGTAGAACATTCTCTTAGATGGAACGTCTTTGTACTTGCCCATCCCAGACGTTCGAGGAACATATCGTGGTTCGTTACAAAACCTACACTCTCGATCTGTAATTGTATCTTTGTAGTACAACATGCATCCATTAGCACAACAATCAATTTTCTGAGACTTCAAACCTAGCATGGACACCATTCGTTCTGCTTGGTAAAAATTTGTTGGCAATGAATCTTTTGAAGGACACACATCTATAAGCATGCTTGCAAAGAAATCAAGACACTTTTGAGGAACATTCCAATTTGTTTTGCAAGCCATAAGTTTCACGCATACTGAAAGTTTGGATTCAGAAGCACCCTCATATAACGGTTGGTTGGCAGAAGTTAACAAATCATAAAAATCTTGAGTCTCCTTATTTGGTGTCTCTTCATTATTGTTTCCCACATTGCCATTTTCCTCGTTGACCCCGTCCTCATCATTGTTCCCCTCATCTTCACTGACCTCATACTTGTTGAACTCGCCGCCCATACTTTGGAATTCAAAATTGGGCCCCAACGCATCCTCCACCATATGTTGCATTAATGTAAAGTGGTCCTCATTATTGATATGTCCACTACTACTAGGCACGTTTTTTGGATCGATATATGGGACTTTTTCACCGTGATCTGTCCAATACCAATAATTTGGTTGGAATCCATTATTATACAAGTGAACTTTGATTTCACTTGCTGACAGCACAGACACACACATGCATATATCACATGGACATCTAATTCCACCCTCTTGCTTTACCTTACGACGCTGTTTTTCAGCCTTCTTTATGAACTCATCAACCCCTCTTACGAAGGTTGGTTTCAAGCCCCCTCTACTAGGATGATGTCTATCATATACCCAACTACGCTCCTGAGGGTAACCATCCATTTTATGTAGAGGGACTTGAAGTTAACCAAACGAAGGAACTAACAAAAAAAAAATCAGCAATATGTTCAAGACTTTACCAAAAGGGATGTAATTCAACATTATTCATCAAAATTCAAAATAGATTTTGAGCAATGAAGTTAAAATTGAGATTTCATGCAGAACCGGAAAGGGGTAGCAGGATTGTAATACGTGAAATCATAACACGAATCATAAGATTCTACAAAATTCATAAAACTCATAATATGCATACAATACTCATGTATAAATTAGTGTTAGTAAGATAAAGAGATTCTTTAAATTAAAAAAATTAATTAAACTTAAAAGTCATAACTGTAAGGATTTTAACCAATTGACATTATCTCAAAATCATGAAATTATGAGTTGAAACTAAAGCAATATATTCTAAGTTCAAATTATGGGTGTTTATTGCAATAATCTGAGTTAAAACTGGATGGATATATTGGTTCCTTAAGTATTAGAATCCATCCAAAATCTTCTTACATAGCTCAGTGATAAACCAATATAAATACCTTATGACTTAGCAGCTTATAAAAAAAAACCTTAAGACTTAGCAATACATTATGAGTTGAAAAAACCAACTTATGGATGATGTTTAAATACTACAATAATCACTTACGCAGAATGAAAAATAATCTAAAAACAACTCAATAATCGCTTATGCATATCAAGGAAAAGACTTTATTTCAGATTGCTCAAAATCTTTAAAAACCAAACCAAATCAAAGCAAAGATTCTTAAGCTTCAACTGCAATTATCTATAGAATTCATGAGATATATCATCAAAACCATCTATTTTTGATATGTTATTAGATGACCATCTTACTTCTCATAATTTTTAGTTTTTTTGAAACTGCAAACAAATATGGCAATTGCTCTTACCAAGAAACAAGATGTAATTTTGGAAAGGCAAAAAAGAGGAATCCAATGAATCTTTAAAACATGAAACGGTTTAATTGAAAATTTGTCAATTACCATTCATCTTTTAGGTTACAGGGATGGAACTTAACATCTTAATAATGGTTCAAACAGAAAGATTCATCAAGAAAATTGATGAATCTTTAAAAGAGGAATACAATAAAAAGTAACTACGTTACCAGAGAGAGTAGGAGACGAGAAGTGAGTCGATCGACTGAGTCTTGAAAGAGGGACACGAAACTTGATAGTTGAACAAAGAGCAATTGTGTAGCAAAGGAAACTTCGGAGAGCTTTGTTTTTGTTTCCCCGCCTCTGAACAAAGAACACGATGTAGCAGTGAGTGTTTCTTTGGCAAGTGAGAGCTTTGTTTTGACCAAGTGAGAACGTGAAAATATAAAAGGGAATGCAATTACTATATATATCTCAATGTTCCTTACTCCTTAGTGTTTGTTTTTTTTTATACGTGTTTTTGAATCTAGTGTTTCTAATAAAATTTATCAATTATAGTTTTTTGTCCATTGCTCTTATATAAAAAAATATAGTTTCTGTCAAAAAAAATAAATATAGTTTTTTATATCCTTCATTGAAATTTCACTAAAAAAATATATTGAAATAATATAAGATAAATACAATAAAAAAGAGAATATGCTTAAAAATAGAAATAAAACTATCATATATAGAAACAAAACAGAGAATAATAAAAAAAGAGGATAAACTTAAAAATAGAGACAAAATAGAGAACAATAACAAAGAGATGATTACTATGAAGAGTTCAAATTCTATAAATAATATGAATAACATTTGTTAAAAATATCAAGTGCAAAGTAAAAAGAACAGATCCAAGAGAAAAATAAAATAAAAGACGACATGAATGTTCAAAAGGAAGAAAGAGTGGTAGACTCATTGGAACGGTTGATGAGAGGTGAAAAGGGAGAAATAGTTGAAGACTCCTTTGACAAGATACAAGAACGAGAACAATATGACAATGAAGAAGAAGAAGTTTCATCAAGAGTATCCATTAATGTTCAAAAGGGAGAAAGGGTGGAAGAATCATTGGAGTTGCTGATGGACAGTGAAGAGGGAGAAATAGTTGAAGACTCGTTTGACAAGATAGTGGAAGACTCATTGGAGCTGCAGATGGAAGGTGAAGAGGGAGAAATAGTTGAAGACTCACTTGATAATATACAAGAACAAGATGACAATGGAGAAGGAGAAGAATCTTCCCAACATATTGAGTTTCAACAAGTGATTGGAGAGATGTTACATATCTGGCTTCCTAAATTTTATTGAAAATTTTGTTACTTTTTATTTTGGAAACAACTTTAAATCAACTATTGCAACTTTGAATAAACAATTGTGTCTAGAACTTCGTTAATTTACATCAATTACATAATTTGTTTAGCCTTAACTTTGCTTATCCCTAACCTTGCTTTACATATTTTTCACTTCTTTGAATTAGGTTTGGTTTATCGGGTAAATAAGCTTCAATGTTTTGGCTTATTTTTTGTCTAGTTTTAACGCTACAACATCAATAAGCATCCAATTTTTACATAATGATCAATAGACTAAAATTATTTTTACTTGTGTTGAAAAATTTAATAGGTCTGTCACAACATATTGATATTATATGCGATGCATTCTAATCTTGTTCAATATAATCTTTCTTCAAAATTAAAAAAAAATGAATATAATTCCTATTTAAAAAAAAACATGAATATAATTCTTGTTACTGCAAGTGAACTTTTAAGAAACTCAAAGCATGAAAATTAAAAGGACACTATAACCAGTCATAATAAGTAGTATTACCTGATGTTAAGTAATCAGAGACTTCTTGTACTAACATTGGATCACACTTAGTAGTGAAATTAAAACCAGATTGTTGCTGTTTTTGTTGTTTTGCACTGCCAGATTGTTGTTTTTTGGCTTCAGCTGCTACTAACATTGTCATCGTCAATTGTTAATTAAAAAATTGTGGCAATTGATGGGTAAAAGCAAATTTTATTAATCTAGTTTTGTGACTTTTTCTGAAATTCAACTCGAGATATTATAGAATTCTTTGTCCAAACTAAACACATTTTAGTGTTTTAACTCTTTAACCTTATTGGTCCATCAAATCTTTTTTTTTGTTGAATAAAGGTTCCCCAAATCCTATGATACATTAGGCTTCTCTTAAGGTTGCGTTTGTGTCCACTAAATTTTCTTTTATTTTTCCCTATTTGTTCCAGTTTCCCTATGACATTGTATCTGATTAAGAGACAACACATAATATATACCATATTTGAATCAATTTGTTTTGAATTTCAATAGAATATCTACAATACTTAAAAAAAAAGAATATCTACAATGATTGTACCAATTAAAAAAACAAAGATTTGAAGTCTAAAAAGAATTGATTTAGAAAAAAATATTTTTTAGTGATATTTTAGATGCAAATAATATAGCACAATATTATTAATGATCCAAATATTGAGATTTTGTAGAAAAATTAAAATATTCGATTCTCAAATATAATGGCTGAAATTGTATACCATAAGCCATGGTCTTGGTCTATATAAACCAATGTGTTGTATGTTTTCAAGAATCACAATCTCTTCTCTAGCTAGCTCTTATCACAATCTCTTCTCTAGCTAGCTTTTCCTTAGAAATTACGCACAATATTTTGGTTTTCTTTCTTACAGTTTATTAATGATTTCTTACGAATATTTTTGTTGTTTCATTCTTTTATTATTGACAATTAAACTGTAGCGATCTGTGGTATTAATTTATACTTAATTTGGAGCTCCTTAAACTCCAAGTAAAAAAAGGAGGTGATGGACGACCCTTGTTGCTTTTTTATGGATACCTTTGACTTTACACATTAAAAGTTTGAAAAAGTCATGGGTTTGCCTGAATTTGGAAATGGGGTTGTCTGATCCTTTTATATTTGAGTGAAGGGAGCTCCAAAATTGGTCTTTTTCATCTAAAACCTATATTAATATTAATGATTTTTATTAGAATTTGATAGGCCTATACTTAACCACAAAAGCAAGCTTGAGAGTTGAGGTTTGCACTACTTTATAAAGGCTATCTTTGCCATATCTCTAGCCAATGTGGGACTTCTAACACACCCCCTCACGCCCAGCACTATTGGGCTTGGTGCGTGGGATCAACAACAACGGGTGGCCCAAATATGGGAGTGTTGGAACAAAATATGTGTTAATACACACCCTTAAGTTTTGATGATAACAAAGTATTAAATGGACAATTGATGGTACTAATGTTTAAATTAAGTGCAGGAGAATTCAACGTTTAAACAAGAGCACACTTAATTTAAACTCTGATGAAACCAATGGAAGTCTGAATATTTAGACTCTGAAAGAGTTCAGATGCTACAACGTGGTCAGAAGATATACAAAGTTCAGAAGCTCAAAGTAGATCAGAACGTCTGAAGCTGTTCAGGGACTCAGAGGAGTTCAGAAGCTCAAGGATGTTCAGAGGCCTACAAGAGTTCAGAGGCTGTCTGCTAGTCATAAGTCATTCAGAGGATGAAGACGTTCAGAAGCTGAATTACGAAGGACTATCAGAGGCCAACCATTCAAAGACCAATCAGACTCCAAGTTATCAAAGGTTCATCAGAAGCAAAGGAATTCCCAGTCATTAGAGGGCTACATCAACTACAACTTATCAAGCCTGATGACTTGTTCTAAGGTCAACTAAATTGCAACGGTCACAAAGGATGTGATCCCTCTCTCTAGGAGCTAGTTGTACCTTATAACTGTACTATTGGACAGACAGCAAAGGTGAAGCTTCTCTGCAAAGGAAGACGTGGCTTTACTCAACGGATCTTCAAAGTCTACAGCTGTCCAAGTTACAACGGGAATTTCTCCAACGTCTCAATGTCTTTCTCAACTCATATAAATATGCCAAAGAGAGAATTGATGACTAGCGCTCACCATTAGATAAAATCTCTCAGAAGAAAGTGAGAATTTGCATTGTAATAGATAATATCTCTCAAATGAAGTGAGCATAAAAACTAGCTTAGAGCCTCTGAAGTTATTATGTTTGTAATAAGTCTTAAGCTCTTAAGTTAGTAGTAAGTCTTCTGCTTAGTGCAGAAGCAAGAAAGTCTTCTGCTTAATGTAGAAGCACGTAAGTCTCAATCTTTGTGATTAGAGCAGTGAAGTCTTGAGCCTGAGTGCTTGAGCAAGGAAGCCTCTGATCTTGTGTGATCAGAGCAAGGAAGTCTCTCTGTCTTGTGTAACTTAGAGCAGGAAGTCTCAAGCTTGTGTGCTTGAGCAAGGAAGTCTTTGATCTTGTGTGATCAGAGCAAGGAAGTCTCTATGTCTTGTGTGACTAAGAGCAGGAAGTCTTGAGCTTGTGTGCTTGAGCAACTATTGTAATCCTAGTGATTATAGTGTAACTCTCTTGGAAACAAGGGGACTGGAGTACTCTCAATTTGTGAGGGGAACCAGTATAAATTGTTGTGTGTTATTCTCTCTCTCACTCTCTCATTTACTCCTTCATCATTCATAACGCCATAAGTTAATTGTGTGAATAATCCGCTGTGCTTTAAAGACTCTGAAAAGGTTTAAATATCTTGGAAAGTTTTTAAATATCCAAAACACAATTCAACCCCCCTTCTTGTGTTTTCTCCACGCACCTTCAATTGGTATCAGAGCTCCGGTTCTGTTGGTAAATCACTTAACCGTGAGACAGTCAAGATTCAAAGAAGAAAACCTCCATGGCTCAAAACATGGATGATTAGAAGCAGAAGCTACATCAACAAGTTGCTGATCTTAGCAAGAAATTTGAAGATGAACTGAGCTTAAATGAAGATCTGAGCAACAATCAAAATCCTTCCACATCAGGGGCTAATCAAACTTCTAGTATTGGTTCTACAGCTACTACTATGTGCCTCATTAGTGATGATAATGAAAGCATTCAGTGGGCTACAGTAAATGGCTTGTTAGATCAATATGAGGAGTTTAGGATGGAGGAAAATGAGAGCATTGAGAAAATGAACATAAGGTTTCAAGCTATAACAAGCAAGCTTGAAGAGGACAACAACAAACTCAGCAACAAAGAGATTGTAAGCAAGTTGCTGAGAAGTTTGCCTCGGGATTGGAATGATATTCCACATTCTATAGAGGAAACTAAAGACATCAATTCAATGAGTCCTGAATCATTGATTGATTTACTCAGAGTCCATGAACTGGCTCTGAAGGATATGCAAGAGTTGAAACGTGAAGAAGCAGAAGCAGCAAGGAAAGGAAAGCAAGCATTGGAGCATGAAGATCTTGTTGAAGAACCTGATGAAGAGTATCTTGAAAGGTTTTCAAGAAAAATTCAAATATGGTACATCTTCAAGAAGAATGGAGGAAGACTAGCTAAAGGAATGACAACATGGGATGTACTAGACAACTTCTCTGAAGATGAGTCTGAAAGAGCACCAAGAGCTGAAGGATCAAGTTCTGAAGATGGCTCAGACTCTGAAGACTCAGGCTCTGATGAAAAGTCAGAACCTGAGAGCAAAGAAAGTATCCAGATGTCGCGGTGATTTTTGGATATCGAGTTATTAATTAACTTCGAATCACAATTTAATATTCCACCACCGATCTTTAATTTATCCGAGGGAAAGGGAAAAAGTTCGAAAAAAACCTATTTTTAGAGAACAAAGTTCGGGGGTTGGTTATACGAAGGGAAGGTATTAGCACCCTAAGCATCTATAGTACTCTATAGGAACCTTTTGTTTTTATTTCTAACTTTGCGCTTTATTTTTAATTGCTTGTAAAAAATGTATAAATGTGGGAAATTAAAGTAGTGATAAAAAAAATGCTTAAAGTGATGAAAAAGGAAAAAAATGTTTTTTGTTGATTTTATTGATCGGAGAGACAAGTCTCATGCCTACGTACCCGAAGGATCAAACCACCGTAGTTCGGGGTAAAAAGACGAGTAAATTTGTTTGTTTGATTTTAAGGTTTTGAAATGGTTTTAAAATACCAAAAGCCAAAAATGGCAAAATGTGAGTTTGATTGATGTTAATTTGTAAAGAAAGTCTATATGGTTAAATTGGTTGAGATTTGATTATGAAAATAAGACGCGGACACTTGGTTTAAAATCCAAGGTTTGTTGAGAAAATGTTTTGAGTGATAAAAGACACTTGGTTTGAATTCCAAGGTTTTTGTAAGAAAAAGAACACTTGGTTTGAATTCCAAGGTTTTTTGATAGAAGTGTTTGATGACAATTTTTGTGTTTTTGTGATATTTCGAAAAGAAAATAATTATGTATTTTTTGAAAGAGGTTTTTGACCTCATTTTTTTGAGAAGAAAATGACTAACTATTTAAAAGGGGAATGTTGGGTTTAAAATTTAAAAGGGTAGCGCTAAAAGAAAAAATGACGTCGCAATAAGCAAATTAAGCGCGAAGACGGTCCGTAATGATATTTTGATCAAAACGGTGTCTTTTCCCTCGGAATTTAACGTTACGCATATTGGCGGAAAGCGATAAAAAATAAATATGCATGAGATGCAATTTTTCATTTAGGGTACATTGGCCTAATCACACTCTAAAATCTTTGCGAGAAAATAAATATGAAATGATGCAAGAGAGGGGGTATGCTATGCACTTTTATTTAGAGTTTACATTTGACCTATTTACATCCTAACCTCAAGAGAAAAAGTAAATGGCAATTAATAAGCGATAAATACTCAATGTTACGATAATAAAATAACGGTAAAAAAAATGATGAATAAAACGATGTAATGAAATAAGTATGATATGTAATGGATAAATAGCATAAATAAATAAATACGAAACCGAGACAATGAAAATAAACCTCGACATCATGCTTTACAAGGCTAAACAAAGCTAAAATAGCTTATGCCAAAAGCACTTATCTCATAAGCTTAAAAAAATAAAATTAGCTAACAATAAATAAAGACATAAAGTAATATTAACAACTTTTAAATATCAAATAAATCGGAAAATAAAATAAGCCTCGACATCATGCTTGATTGGCTAAAATAAAAGCTAAAATAGCTTATGCCAAAAGCACTTATCTCATAAGCTAAAAAAAATAAAATTAAGACAGGGGGGTGTGAATCATGAAAACGAAATAGCAGGGGGGTGTTGATAGCAGCAAAACTGTAAGGCCCAAGCCCACATAGGCCCATCTGTAAAAAAAACAAACAAAAAAAACCAGGATCAACTCTGGCCGTCTGATGGATCAGACGGCCCTGATCTAAAATTAAAAGGAAAAGATCTAGGCCATCTGATAGAGATCAGTGGCGGATAAGCGAGGGTGCACGGTGTGCTGCGATAGACACGCGCACACCGGATCGGGTTGGAGTATAAATACTCCTAACCCTAGAAAAAATCATTTTTTCTCTTCTTCCTCTCTCTCTCACCCGCCGCACCACTCTTCTTCTTCTTCTCTTCTCTCTCGTTTTTTCAGTTTTTTTTTAAAACAAACAAAACTCCATTGATGAAGATTTTTACCTCCTTCTCTCAACCCTCTTCTCTCTCAATCTCGGCCTCCCCTCTCTTTCTCATCTCTCTGTTTTTTTCTCAAACAAACCCATTCAAACATCAAGAAATCAAACAAACACCTCATATCAAACTCAAATAAATCAACAAAATCCCAAAAACTGGATCGGATAAAAAAACAGCAAGGAAAGGGAAATGGAAAAAAGGATTCAACCTTCTTTGATTCACGGATCTCTCCTCTTCCCTTCCGTTTTCGCGTTTTCGTTGTTTTCAATTCGTTTCTATTTGATTTAGATTCGGAATTTCTGGGTTTGTGTGGTTTTCGGTTATGATATTGGATCTGTTGATGATGGAGATTTTTGAGTTTTCTGGGTTTGGTGTGGTTGTTTGTGATGAACAATGAAGATTGGTGATGGTATGTTGGGTCCTGCGTTTTGCTTTTTTTTTTGTGTTTCTGGATTTGATTTGGATTTTTGATGATTTTTCGGATCTAGAAAAAATTAGGGTTTGGATGTTGTTATTTGCTCTGCGGCTGAGTAATTTTTCTGTGTTTTGATCTGATTTTTTTTGCTGTTCACTATATACACCAATGGGGAACAAAAATCTGAATTTGGACAATGAAGGACACTGTTCTGCAGAAAGATGTTCCTGTACTGTGTAGGAGAAAAGGAAGTTGACTTTTCAGTTTTTCTGGTTTTTTAATCAGGAAAAAAAAGGACAAAAGGACAATTTAAAAATAAAAATAAAAAACAAAATAATTGAATTAAATTAATAAAATACGAAAATTAATAAAACAGTAAATAAAATAATTAGATAAATTTTAAAAGAAAGAAGATAATAATAATGGTAAAAAATAATAAATAATAATAATAGAAAAAGAATAAATATAAAAGAAACAACAAATGAGGTATTTTAAAATACCTCTCTGCCGAAATTTCGTCAGAAATGACAAGAAGGGCAAGAAGGTTTTTAAACGCCGAACAAAATCAATCGGTCAAAAAATGGGGTATAACAGATGCCCCTATTTAAGTTTCTTCCGTCGGAGATAAAAAGAAAAAGATGATTTTTGATGATGTTTTTGTTTTGGTTCGACGGTGGAAGAGACTTAAATACAGAGTACACCGTTTTTTGACCGGATTAAACTATAAAATGCTATGATATGACGTCATGAGTGTTATGTTTATGAGTGTTTGAATGAAATGAAGATTTTTTGACAAAAGTAATGAAGCCAGAAAGCGGTAAAGTTCTGTATGCGGACAGAAGTAAAGACTGAAAGCGATAAAGTCCTGTGTATGGACATAAGTAAAGACGGAAAGCAATAAAGTCCTGTGTGCGGACAGAAGCAGATAAAGTCCCGTGTGCGGACAGAAGTAAAGACTGAAAGCGATAAAGTCCTGTGTGTGGACATAAGCAGATAAAGTCCTGTGTGCGGACAGAAGTAAAGACGGAAAGCAATAAAGTCCTGTGTGCGGACAGAAGCAGATAAAGTCTTGTGTGCGGACAGAAGTAAAGACTGAAAGTGATAAAAGTCCTGTGTGTGGACATAAGCAGATAAAGTCCTGTGTGCGGACAGAAGTAAGGACGGAAAGCAATAAAGTCCTGTGTGCGGACAGAAGTAAAGACGGAAAGCAATAAAATCCTGTGTACGGACAGAAGTAAAGACAGTGTCCACCAACATTGTGGGATGGTAAGAACAAGTAAAGGCAGTGTCTACCAACATTGTGGGATGGTAAGGACAAATAAAGGCAGTGTCTACCAACATTGTGGGATGGTAAGGACACATCAAGGAAATAAATTGTCTGCTGACATTGTGGGAGAGCGAGACATGACAAGAATACGTATTTGTCTGAACCAGACGCACTGGAAATGACTTCTTTTGGGGAAATTAACCATAAGTTTGCAGTTGATTGTTTGCAAAACCTGCTACTTTGAAATATGTTTGATGGAGACATCTCTGGACCAGACCCACTGGGGATGACTTTTTTTGTGATGTATGATTGATGGAGACATCTCTGGACCAGATACACTGGGGATGACTCCTTTTTGTGATGTATGATTGATGGAGACATCTCTGGACCAGATACACTGGGGATGACTCTTTTTTGTGATGTATTGAAGCAGGACACGTGATGGTCAATGCAGCATGTATGAATGATTTTGTTTGCACGTTGAACATGAATATGAATATATGTGAATGATTGTAAGTATGTGTGCATGTATGTATGTATGTATGAATGATTGTTATGAAGCTTGTATTTGTATGACTGAATGATATTTGTACACGACTGGATGAGACAAAAGCTTGATCAGAAAAGATGAACATTGGGCCGACGTATCCGTACAACCACTCGGTAGTCCTCCACTGGGGACACCATCGTTATAGGTGAAATAAATCAGATCCTCGGGGTAAAACCCGGTATGGCGTGTCAATCCATGTTAAGAGTGATTGCCTCTTGGGGTAAAGCCCATCGGTCAGAGGTCTGGCAGAAGTCGCCCTTTTGTACACTGAAACCGAATACTTTCTCATGGTCTTTGCTTCAACAGTCATGCTTTTGCTTTTTTCTCTTTTTTTTGAAATCCCTAACTTTTGCTTGGATCGCCCTTTCGGGTTTTCAACCCACCGGGAATATATTTTTTTGTTTTGCCCCTAATTTTTGCCTGGACCGCCCTTTCGGGTTTTCAATCCACCGGGATGCTCATTTTTGCCTAAGCCGCCTTTTCAGGTTTTCGACTTATCGAGCTTTGTTTTTTAGCAATGACTGTATTTGCCTTGTTGAATCTGTCTGCTTTCGGAACAATGTTGATATATGCTTGTATGACTCATGAATCTAAGAAATATGTTTGTCATTTGTATTTTTTTCCCGAAAAAAGAACTACTAAAAAAAACTTTAAATTACTTTTTTGAGTTTTTGCTTCAAGTACTTTAAATTGAAAGAGGGGGAAACAAAATTGCAAATAAATTTGAATTCCAAATGAAGGGCACAGGCTCGAATTTGATTAAAAGAGTGGCGATTGGCGAAAAGCACAACCCCACAGATCGTTACAAAGATGAAAAATGGTAATTGGGTGGGAAAGGTACGTTAAACACAATGATCGCTATTCTCCCTAACAACTTTGAATTTGCAGTCTAAAATGTTGTAAGCCCAAGATATTCTGTCAATCGAGGTACTCTGAGCAAGTGATGCCTGATCCGATGCAGTTACTTGTCTTATTCCTTAACTTTTGCATAGATCGCCTTTTCAGGTTTTCGACCTATCAGGATATTATTTTCTGTTTATGTCTCTAATTTTTGCCTGGACCGCCCTTTCGGGTTTTCAGCCCACCGAGACGCTCATTTTTGCCTAAGCCGCCCTTTCAGGTTTTCAGCTTAGCGAGCTGTTCTTTTATTTTTTAGACAAAGTATTTCTTGACGGCATCGGCATTCACAGGACGAGGGAGCTCATCACCATCCATGGTTGCAAGAGTCATAGCACCACCAGAAAAAGCTCTTTTGACAACATACGGGCCTTCATAATTAGGCTTCCACTTGCCCCTAGAATCCGGCTGAAAGGACAAAATCTTTTTGAGCACAAGGTCACCTTCACGGAACTCACGAGGCCGAACCTTCCTGTCAAAAGCCTGTTTCATTCTTCTCTGATATAACTGTCCATGACATAAAGCCGCCATGCGTTTCTCCTCAATTAAATTCAATTGGTCATATCTATTTTGGCACCATTCGGCCTCGGCCAACTCAGTTTCCATTAAGACTCTCATTGATGGGATTTCAACCTCTACGGGGAGTACTGCTTCCTTGCCATATACTAAAGAGAAAGGGGTTGCCCCTGTCGAAGTACGAACTGAAGTACGGTATCCATGTAAAGCAAAAGGTAACATTTCATGCCAATCTTTGTAAGTGACCACCATTTTCTGCACGATCTTCTTGATGTTTTTATTTGCAGCTTCAACTGCGCCATTCATCTGAGGCCGGTAAGGTGATGAATTATGATGCTCAATCTTGAACTCGTCACACAGATCTTTCATCATTTTGTTATTCAAATTTGTCCCATTATCTGTAATAATCTTGTTAGGAACACCATAACGGCAGATAATATGGTTCTTGATAAAACGCACGACCACCTGCTTGGTCACATTGGCATAAGACGCCGCCTCAACCCACTTGGTGAAGTAATCAATAGCCACTAAGATGAAACGATGTCCGTTGGAAGCCTTTGGTTCAATCCGACCAATCATGTCGATACCCCACATGGAGAACGGCCAAGGAGAAGAGAGAACATTCAGAGAAGTTGACGGTAGATGTATCTTATCCGCATAAATCTGACATTTATGGCATTTCCTGGCGTGTTTGTAACAATCAGACTCCATTGTCATCCAATAGTAGCCGGCTCTTAGCATTTTCTTGGCCATTGTGTGTCCATTAGGATGGGTTCCGAATGAACCTTCATGTACTTCATGCATCAATAGATCAGCCTCATGTTTGTCCACACACCGCAGCAGGACCATATCAAAATTCCTTTTGTATAACACCTCATCATTCAGGAAGAAACTACTGGACAGCCTTCTCAGAGTCTTTTTGTCTTTGCTAGATGCCCCAGGGGGATATTCTTGCTTCTGAAGGAACATCTTGATATCATGAAACCAAGGCTTGTCATCCACCACTTCCTCGGTTGCAAACACATATGCTGGTCTCTCAAGACACCGAATACTGATGGTTGGTATCTCGTTCCGGCGATTAACTCGGTACATTGAAGATAGAGTGGCTAAAGCATCAGCCATTTGGTTCTCGTCACGAGGAATGTGATGTAGCTCAACCTTGTTGAAGAAAGTTAACAACCGTCTTGCATAATCTCTGTAAGGAATCAAACCAGCATGGCGAGTCTCCCATTCTCCTTTGATCTGATTAATCACAAGAGCTGAGTCTCCATAAATGTCGATGTTTTTGATCCTTAAGTCAATAGCTTCTTCAATGCCCATGATGCAAGCCTCATATTCTGCAATATTGTTAGTACATTCAAACTGTAATCTCGCAGTGAAAGGAATGTGAGCACCTTTAGGGGTAACAATGATTGCCCCAATCCCACTACCGTAAAGGTTGACGGCCCCATCAAATATCAAACCCCACTGGGATTCAGGATCTGGTCCCTCGCCAAACACCGGTTCATCGCAATCCTTCATCTTCAAATACATGATCTCTTCATCTGGAAAATCAAACTTGATCGGCTGGTAATCTTCAACTGGTTGGTGAGCCAAATGGTCAGCAAGAATACTACCCTTGATTGCCTTTTGGGTACGGTACTCAATATCGTATTCGGATAACAACATCTGCCAACGGGCAATTCTTCCGGTTAGAGCTGCCTTCTCAAAAATGTACTTAATTGGATCCATTTTGGATATCAACCAAGTAGTATGATTAATCAAGTAATGTCGGAGACGTTTGGCAGCCCAAGCCAAAGCACAACAAGTCTTCTCAAGCATGGAGTATCGAGACTCACAATCTGTGAATTTCTTACTCAAATAATAGATTGCGTGCTCTTTTCTACCGGTTTCATCCTGTTGCCCCAGCACACAACCCATAGATTCCTCTAGCACGGTTAAATACATGATGAGCGGTCTTCCTTCAACTGGAGGGATAAGGATCGGAGGTTCCATTAAATACTCTTTGATACTGTCAAAAGCCTTCTGACAGTCCCCTGTCCAAACAATCCCTTGATTTTTGCGAAGCAACTTGAATATCGGCCCACACGTGGCAGTCATATGGGAGATGAATCTAGAGATGTAATTTAGTCGACCCAGGAAACCCCTAACTTGCTTTTCTGTTTGTGGAGCTGGCATTTCTCTGATGGCTCTGACTTTGTCTGGATCTACCTCGATACCCTTTTGACTAACAATGAACCCCAGGAGCTTTCCGGATCTAACACCGAAAGTACATTTGTTGGGATTTAAACGGAGACGATATTTCCTCAACCTTTGAAACATTTTCGATAAGTACTCCACGTGCTCTTCTTCAGTACCCGATTTGACAATCATATCATCTACGTATACCTCGATCTCTTTGTGCATCATGTCATGAAAAAGGGTAGTCATGCCCCTTTGATAAGTAGCACCCGCATTCGTTAGACCAAAAGGCATTACTTTGTAACAGAAAGTGCCCCAAGGTGTAATGAAAGCGGTCTTCTCTCTATCTTCAACTGCCATCTTGATCTGATTGTACCCGGAGAAACCATCCATGAAGGAGAAAACCTTGGATTTAGCTGTGTTATCGACCAATACATCAATGTGAGGCAAAGGAAAATCATCTTTCGGACTGGCTTTGTTCAAATCTCTGTAATCAACACACATCCTGACTTTGCCGTCCTTCTTCGGAACCGGTACTATGTTAGCCAACCACTGAGGATATTCTGATGTAATGAGAAAACCAGCGTCAATTTGTTTTTGTACTTCTTCTTTGATCTTGAGGGCCATATCCGGATGAGTTCTTCTTAACTTTTGCTTTACCGGAGGACATTCTGGTTTCAGCGGCAAATGATGTTCCACAATTTCGGGATCTAAACCGGGCATATCTTGGTATGACCAGGCGAAGATGTCAACATATTCTCTGAGTAAAATGATCACCCTTTCTTTGACAGATGCTTCCAAGGATGCCCCAATCTTGATTTCTCTCTTTCCTTCGCCGGAACTTAAATCAATTAACTCCACATCTTCCTCATGAGGCTGAATGACTTTCTTCTCTTGATCTAATAGTCGTTTGATCTCATCAGGGATCCCTTCATCCTCTTCCTCTTCAGCCTCGTAAACAGGGAACTCAAAGTTGGGAGAGGGCCTAGGAACATTGTGTTCAACGGGTTCATTGATGCTTAATCTGCATATGATTTATGATTGATTTTATTAAATAAAAGAATGCAAACCTTTTGGAAAATGATTAAAAGCTAAGAAGTAGAAGGAAAATAAAATATATACTTTGGTTTTTTTTTGTGTTACCATTTTCCAGAATAAAAAGAAAACAAAAATAAAAGTCATGATAAAAACGACAATTTCATTAAAATACTTGAAGCTCAAAACAAAGCCCCACATGCGTTCGCTTTTGCCTTGGGCAGGACAAAAAGATTTTTTTGGAAAACAAAAATAGACAAACATATTACTTAGATAGAGGAGTGACAGAGGGGACATCAACAACGACCCAATTGCGGCAAATCCCTCCTGGAATCACGAAAGAAGGCTGCTCTTCTTCAACTTTGTCTTCAATGATAGCATTAGTTTCTGGTGGAGTGTAAATCGGTTCGGCACTGACGAAGGT
Organism: Trifolium subterraneum; assembly: GCA_951799995.1. Lineage (NCBI taxonomy): Eukaryota > Viridiplantae > Streptophyta > Magnoliopsida > Fabales > Fabaceae > Trifolium > Trifolium subterraneum. The sequence goes on from OX637462.1 coordinate 56,429,419, forward strand.
ACCCTTATTTGGATTGACTGTTCTTGTAGACGGTTGACTGTTCTTGTAGACGGAGCAGGACCCAGACCCTCCATGTGTCTTCTTTTTGGCATTTGTAATAACTTCCCCCATTTCAGATGTGACCTTTGTTGTACTTCCCTTCGCGCATCTTTTGCAGAAGACATAAATGTTTTCCCCTTTTTCGACCTCTTCTCTTCAATAGAAAGCCCCTGGAAAGACGTACCGTCCATAACATCAGCACTGATATAAGAAAAAGCCGACAAATGGCTCACCAATAAAGCTTCCTCTCCATTCACAATCACCAATTTTCCTTCCCGCACAAATTTCAGCTTTTGGTGAAGTGTGGAAGTCACCGCCCCCGCTTCGTGAATCCATGGTCGCCCCAACAAACAACTATAAGAAGCTTGAATATCCATGACTTGAAAGGTAATTTGGAACTCATAGGGGCCAACTGAAATGGGTAGGTCTATTTCACCGATTACTGATTTTCTTGACCCATCGAAGGCTTTCACGATTAATGCACTCGGCCTCAAAGGCGCACCACAGTATGCGAGCTTGTCGAGAGTGAACTTGGACATTACATTCAAAGATGACCCGGTATCCACCAACACATTGGATAAGGCATCAGATTTACAAATTACCGAGATATGTAATGCTAAGTTATGATCCTTTCCTTTTTCAGGGAGTTCCTCGTCGCTGAAACTCAAGTTATTGCAGGCTGTGACATTCCCTACTATGCTACCAAATTGGCCCAAGGTTACGTCATGGTCGACATATGCCTGGTCCAAGACCTTCATTAGTGCATCTCTGTGCGCATCAGAATTCAACAAGAGTGATAAAATTGAAATCTTGGAAGGGGTTTGTAGTAATTGATCCACGATTTTATACTCACTTCTCTTGATCATTTTCAAAATTTCATCTGAGTCTTCATACACCCTTTCACCAGTCCCACTAGAGTCAGGAGTTTTTGTTTTTTCAACAGGACTACCGGTCTTTTCTTGAACAACTCCCAGAAGAATACGCCCACTCCTCAGTATCTTGCTATTATCTGCAATATTGTCCACGGATATCAAAGGAGGAATAGGTGTTTCCACCCCATCCTGCAACATGGTGGCATCATATCTATACGGCACAGCTCTCAGGGACGTATATGGCATAGGCCCTGGCACGCAGATCACCAGCGGGGTAACTGTGGGCTCTCCACTATTATATATCATCTCGAGACGGTCAGAGACATTGAATTCTGGTACTATGACGCAAACATCCTCGCTCTTCTTTGTAACTACCAACTCTCCTTTATCCATCAACCTTTGTATGTCCTCTTGAACTCGGGAACAACCTTGAGGATTCTTCAAACATTCCTCACAAGTTGCATGATCATGGCTAAACAACTTTGCTTCACACATTTTACTATGAATGGGCACCAACGGGGTTTTGATATCCTTTATACTGAGAATGGTGCTTGTTTCTTGGCAACTTTGGATAAAATGGACAGAGGACCCGTGATTGGGCAGCGGATTGTTTCGGACGTTGGGATTTTCATCCTTGAAGGACAGCACCTTATTATGGATTAATTCTTGAACAGCTTTTTTAAAGGCGTAGCAACGTTCTACATCATGGCCAGGGGCCCCTTGATGGAAGGCACAAGTTAGGTCACTACGGTACCAAGTAGGTAGTACTGCTGGCGCAGGTGGAGGTGGTCTCGTTTGGACAAGATTTTTGGCAAGTAAGGCGGGGAGTAGGTCGGCATATTTCATGGGTATGGGGTCAAATGATGGATTTCTCTGGGTGCGATTGGGATAATTGTAGGGTTGTTGGGGAGTTTGTGGTCGAATTTGTGGTTGTTGTGGGTATGGTTGTTGAGGATATGTTTGTTGATAAAGTGGTGGATAGTGCGAAGGTGGTCTTTGGGTCATTTGTGGCTGGTAGGGCGGGTTTTGAGGCACTGGTGAGACAGCTGCAACGTGTTGGTAGCCCATATACGGTCGTTGATGCTGTCCATGGGCCACCATACTTACTTCTGACTCCTTTCTCCTTGCAAAGTTACTCCCAAACCTTTTCGTACTGTTGACCGGAACACTTTCTCTGACCAAACGTCCTTGTCGGACCCCTTCTTCAAGTCGCATTCCCATGTTTACCATCTCAGTGAAATCACTGGGTGCACTAGCAATCATTCGTTCATAGTAAAATGAATCAAGAGTATTTAGGAAAATCTTGGTCATTTCTTTTTCTTCTAGTGGTGGACAAATCTGAGCGGCAATCTCTCTCCATCGCTGAGCATATTCTTTGAAACTCTCTTTATCTTTTTGAGACATACCTCGAAGTTGGTCTCTATCTGGAGCCATGTCTAGATTGTATTTGTATTGACGGACAAAAGCTTCGCCCAAATCATTGAATGTTTGGATCTTGGCACTATCTAAGCCCATGTACCACTTCAAAGCGGCACCTGTCAAGCTATCCTGAAAGTAGTGGACTAGTAACTGATGGTTGTCTGTTTGAGTAGACATCTTTCGGGCGTACATTACCAGATGGCTCTGAGGGCAAGAATTTCCTTTGTACTTCTCAAACTCGGGGACCTTAAACTTAGGTGGGATCCTAACGTTTGGTACCAAGCAAAGGTCATGGGCGTTTTTGCCGAACAAATCCTTCCCACGAAGGGCCTTAATCTCGAGCTGCATCTTATCAAACTGATCCTGAAGATTATCCATACGGCCATATGTCTCTGGATCCTCCGCATGATAGACTGGTTCGCTCACATAAGGAACGGTGTGAGCTACGGAAGCTGGAATGGTCATTGTTGACTGAGGGACACACATAGTGACTTGAGGAAGAATCATCCCAGGTTGGGGAACAACAGTAGCATGTGGCAAAGTAGGAGTGGGGACCTCGGGAACTTGGGGTCGAAGCCCTTCATTAAAATTCATAGGCATGCCCCAAGGATAACCTTCGGGCATGACGTGAGGATGTGCGTTGACGGGTACCACTGGAACTGGGGCAGAGACAATTTCAGAAATGACTGTAGCTTGAGGAGGAGGGGTTAATGGCCGATTCTGCGCAGCCACCAACGATGTCACCATGGCGGTTAGCTTCTCCACTTCAGCCCGGAGCGTTGTTACTTCCCCATGGAGCTCAACATTCTCTTGTTCAACTTGGTCCATTCTCTTTTTCCTGTTTGCTCGAGTGTTGTACGTGCGAGATGGCTGTGGGCGTGGTCGTCGGGCCACTTTAACTGGGACAGAGAGGAGAGAAAGAATATGAGACTCGATTTTTTTGAAACTTATGAATGTGATATGATGTATGAATATGTTATGTTAAAATATGCACAGTTTTTTTTTAATATCGAAGGACTCATTCCAACTTGATTGTAAACATCATAGAGAACATTCATTTCAAATTAAAATAATACATAATAAACATTGCGGTTGTTTTTTTTTTTTTTTTAAAACAAACAGAATTTAAAGGATAAACTAAAAGGAAGAAAAAATTACATAAAAAATAAACAACTCTCAAACATCTAGATGTGGACCGGAGAACATATCCATGTTGCGTTTCTTTCTCTTAGGATCACTCATGAGTAAGGCATCCTTTTGCTGGAGTAAATCATTCTTCTCAACAATTCGTTGGCTTTGAAGGAGGATCAGATGGTCCTTTTGTTCTAACTCTCCTCTTAGTGTTTCATTCTCAAGTTCGGCCGCCTGGCATCTTCTTTTCCAAGTGTCTTTTTCACGGGTCAGCTCGGCCAATTGCTCTTGGAATTCTTCTTTGGTATCAAAAGGTAAGGGCAATGATGACGGTGGGGTGGTTGAAGATAACAACCTCGGCATCCGGTAAGGCATTCCAAAACTTGTAGCCCTATCGATGACCCATTGAGTGTAAGATTCACATACCGAGTCTGACTTTGTTCTCAACTGTTTTCTATCAAGTCTTCGAATAGAACCCCAAGCTTGCACAAATTTTTCCCTTACATTCGAGTGATCCTCTTTGTTGCGATAAAATTCACTAGTTAAGGCAAGGTTGTTCGGCTTGGTTTTCATCGGGTATCCAAACTGGCGTCTGGCAAGGGTAGGGCTATAGCTAATTCCTCCATGCATCCCGAGAAGAGGTACGTTGGAGTATCCACCACAACTAACGATGATTTCTCCGACATCCCAAGCTGCATAGTACCAAACTATATCGGATGGAGTAAGGGACATGATTCTATGAGGCCATGAAAGATTTTCAGGATTAGCTTTGAAAGAGTGGGTTTGGGGTAGATGGGAAATGAACCACTGGTATAGTAACGGTGCACAACAAAGGATAGTTCCACGTTTGACTAAGGTTCGATCGTGGATGGAATGATATGTGTCGGCTAACAATGTCGGAACAGGGTTCTTGGTAAGGAAAATTTGGATGGTATTAATATCGACAAAATCGTCAATATTTGGGAAGAGTACAAGGCCGTATATGAGTAGGGCTAGGATGGAGTAAAAGGCATCATTACTTGCCACTTCGGCAAAGGCAAAGGCTTGTTGGTAGAGGAAATTGGTAGATAGGCCTAGGAGGCCTCCTTTAGATGTAAGATTTGCTTTGACAACGGAGGTTTCAAGATGGAGGGCTTCTGCAATGGTTAGAGGTTTTGGAGTGGGTTCGAGGCCACTGAAAGGTACTTTGTCGGGTATCGGTAAACCAATAAGATAAGAGTATTCTTCGAGGGTAGGGACGAGTTGGTAATCCGGAAAGGTGAAACAATGGTAGAGGGGATCATAAAATTGGACCAAAGTTTCCAAACTTCCTTTTTCAATATTCACTTTGAGAAGACCGAGCAATTTCCCATGATCTCTACGGAAGTCCTCCGGGAAAGTCACCAAGGATCCTAGCTCCTTCAACCTTGATAAATCTAGTGTCTTGAAATTGTATTTCTGGGTGTTTCTCCTTACAACATCCATATCTACAATGTTTACAAAAAGATTTGCTTAAGTCCTTCGACATTGGATGAGTAAAAATTTATGAATGAGTGCATGCATGCATGATGCAGAAAACATAGTGGGGTTAAGATATAATGTTGGAGTCAAAGGTGAAACCCTCCCATATGGTATGTACTAGAGTTCATGTGTACCTGCATTACGGGTTCTAACAAGTTCTCAAAGTCCTCGACCTCCTCCGAAAATCATTGGGTTACGGAACTACTTCCGATCCAACAAAATCCGTAGAAAAGTCTCGTTTGAGTGTAGTATCGCGTATCAACCAATCTGAGACTTACTCTCGATTAGCCACCGCACTACGCCCTAAAGAGGCCAAGATGGGTTAGGTGTAACTAAAAGGTCCTCAACATCGTCGGTTCCTTGAAGATAGAATGTCAAACACAACTACTCATGTTGGCACAATTACCTCCAAAGTTCCTCAATTGAGTGTGGTTACCACATATGCCACGGCCGAAACTTACTCTCGGATAGACATTATGATTATACCACTATCCTATCTTATAGTTCCCTCAAGTCCGGGTGGGGGACTTATCTCACCACTCAAAATCAATCCCAAGTATATATATGCAAACATTCACATAAGCAAAAAGAGTAATAGCGCGAAGATAGAAAATAAAACAAGTTAGGCTCAACCCGCTTGGTTGTCCCCAGTGAAGTCGCCATTTCTGTCGCGGTGATTTTTGGATATCGAGTTATTAATTAACTTCGAATCACAATTTAATATTCCACCACCGATCTTTAATTTATCCGAGGGAAAGGGAAAAAGTTCGAAAAAAACCTATTTTTAGAGAACAAAGTTCGGGGGTTGGTTATACGAAGGGAAGGTATTAGCACCCTAAGCATCTATAGTACTCTATAGGAACCTTTTGTTTTTATTTCTAACTTTGCGCTTTATTTTTAATTGCTTGTAAAAAATGTATAAATGTGGGAAATTAAAGTAGTGATAAAAAAAATGCTTAAAGTGATGAAAAAGGAAAAAAATGTTTTTTGTTGATTTTATTGATCGGAGAGACAAGTCTCATGCCTACGTACCCGAAGGATCAAACCACCGTAGTTCGGGGTAAAAAGACGAGTAAATTTGTTTGTTTGATTTTAAGGTTTTGAAATGGTTTTAAAATACCAAAAGCCAAAAATGGCAAAATGTGAGTTTGATTGATGTTAATTTGTAAAGAAAGTCTATATGGTTAAATTGGTTGAGATTTGATTATGAAAATAAGACGCGGACACTTGGTTTAAAATCCAAGGTTTGTTGAGAAAATGTTTTGAGTGATAAAAGACACTTGGTTTGAATTCCAAGATTTTTGTAAGAAAAAGAACACTTGGTTTGAATTCCAAGGTTTTTTGATAGAAGTGTTTGATGACAATTTTTGTGTTTTTGTGATATTTCGAAAAGAAAATAATTATGTATTTTTTGAAAGAGGTTTTTGACCTCATTTTTTTGAGAAGAAAATGACTAACTATTTAAAAGGGGAATGTTGGGTTTAAAATTTAAAAGGGTAGCGCTAAAAGAAAAAATGACGTCGCAATAAGCAAATTAAGCGCGAAGACGGTCCGTAATGATATTTTGATCAAAACGGTGTCTTTTCCCTCGGAATTTAACGTTACGCATATTGGCGGAAAGCGATAAAAAATAAATATGCATGAGATGCAATTTTTCATTTAGGGTACATTGGCCTAATCACACTCTAAAATCTTTGCGAGAAAATAAATATGAAATGATGCAAGAGAGGGGGTATGCTATGCACTTTTATTTAGAGTTTACATTTGACCTATTTACATCCTAACCTCAAGAGAAAAAGTAAACGGCAATTAATAAGCGATAAATACTCAATGTTACGATAATAAAATAACGGTAAAAAAAATGATGAATAAAACGATGTAATGAAATAAGTATGATATGTAATGGATAAATAGCATAAATAAATAAATACGAAACCGAGACAATGAAAATAAACCTCGACATCATGCTTTACAAGGCTAAACAAAGCTAAAATAGCTTATGCCAAAAGCACTTATCTCATAAGCTTAAAAAAATAAAATTAGCTAACAATAAATAAAGACATAAAGTAATATTAACAACTTTTAAATATCAAAAAAATCGGAAAATAAAATAAGCCTCGACATCATGCTTGATTGGCTAAAATAAAAGCTAAAATAGCTTATGCCAAAAGCACTTATCTCATAAGCTAAAAAAAATAAAATTAAGACAGGGGGGTGTGAATCATGAAAACGAAATAGCAGGGGGGTGCTGATAGCAGCAAAACTGTAAGGCCCAAGCCCACATAGGCCCATCTGTAAAAAAAACAAACAAAAAAACCAGGATCAACTCTGGCCGTCTGATGGATCAGACGGCCCTGATCTAAAATTAAAAGGAAAAGATCTAGGCCATCTGATAGAGATCAGTGGCGGATAAGCGAGGGTGCACGGTGTGCTGCGATAGACACGCGCACACCGGATCGGGTTGGAGTATAAATACTCCTAACCCTAGAAAAAATCATTTTTTCTCTTCTTCCTCTCTCTCTCACCCGCCGCACCACTCTTCTTTTTCTTCTCTTCTCTCTCGTTTTTTCAGTTTTTTTTTAAAACAAACAAAACAAAACAAAACTCCATTGATGAAGATTTTTACCTCCTTCTCTCAACCCTCTTCTCTCTCAATCTCGGCCTCCCCTCTCTTTCTCATCTCTCTGTTTTTTTCTCAAACAAACCCATTCAAACATCAAGAAATCAAACAAACACCTCATATCAAACTCAAATAAATCAACAAAATCCCAAAAACTGGATCGGATAAAAAAACAGCAAGGAAAGGGAAATGGAAAAAAGGATTCAACCTTCTTTGATTCACGGATCTCTCCTCTTCCCTTCCGTTTTCGCGTTTTCGTTGTTTTCAATTCGTTTCTGTTTGATTTAGATTCGGAATTTCTGGGTTTGTGTGGTTTTCGGTTATGATATTGGATCTGTTGATGATGGAGATTTTTGAGTTTTCTGGGTTTGGTGTGGTTGTTTGTGATGAACAATGAAGATTGGTGATGGTATGTTGGGTCCTGCGTTTTGCTTTTTTTTTGTGTTTCTGGATTTGATTTGGATTTTTGATGATTTTTCGGATCTAGAAAAAATTAGGGTTTGGATGTTGTTATTTGCTCTGCGGCTGAGTAATTTTTCTGTGTTTTGATCTGATTTTTTTTGCTGTTCACTATATACACCAATGGGGAACAAAAATCTGAATTTGGACAATGAAGGACACTGTTCTGCAGAAAGATGTTCCTGTACTGTGTAGGAGAAAAGGAAGTTGACTTTTCAGTTTTTCTGGTTTTTTAATCAGGAAAAAAAAGGACAAAAGGACAATTTAAAAATAAAAATAAAAAACAAAATAATTGAATTAAATTAATAAAATACGAAAATTAATAAAACAGTAAATAAAATAATTAGATAAATTTTAAAAGAAAGAAGATAATAATAATGGTAAAAAATAATAAATAATAATAATAGAAAAAGAATAAATATAAAAGAAACAACAAATGAGGTATTTTAAAATACCTCTCTGCCGAAATTTCGTCAGAAATGACAAGAAGGGCAAGAAGGTTTTTAAACGCCGAACAAAATCAATCGGTCAAAAAATGGGGCAGAGAACAATAAATCAGGTATATTCTAGTCTTTCCAAAGCTAAATTGATCAAGCATCTTAATAAGACCTTACTTAAACTCTCTAATAGTCAGCAGAAGTATAAAAAGCTTAAAACAGACTATGAGAATTTAAGTAAGCAAGCAAATCACTCTGAAGGTCTTGAACAAAAAGATTTTATCAAAACCAAAGACCTTGAGAATGATTTTGCTATATGTTACAAACCCCTTGAGCACTCTCTAGTTCTCAAAGAGTACTGTAACATCAATGCTGATCAAAATAAAATTGTTTCCATGCTTTGCAACCTTAAGACCAACAATACTAATGGGATTGGATACTCTAGTAGTAAAACATTAGAGGAACCAAGCTCATCAGTTATTGATGGAAGCTTCTCACTTCCAAATCTTTACACTACATTTGTATCGGATAGCACTCAGATGAAACAAATGGAGGATGAAGATTTGGCAACTAACAGTCTAGGACCCTCATGCAAGTGGGTACCAAGAGACAAAATTGTTTACTTGATTGCAGGTGAAACTAAGACTCTGAACCTTCCAATCACATGGATGCATGTGACTGTGAATGGAAGAAGAGCAATTGTGCATAGAAGGCACATTCTTGAAGAGTCAGATGGAGAAGAAGATGAGATGGAGTACATAAGGAGCAGGAGGGAGTATGAAGACCTTGAAGTATGTATTGAAGATGACAACAACTCAATGTGGTGGAGTGATTGCTCAGGCTATGACTCTGACTACACCTAATCAAGAAAGCTTCAATGCAAGGTAAGTATGCTTAACTTCTGAATGACATATTCAAAGGAATATCTCTCAAAGGTTGAAAATGTCTTCTTAGGATACACAGTGTTCAGTACTAAAAACCTTGAAAAACCCTGTCTGAACATATTTTCTTGTATCCTAAAAAGACTTGTTTTTCAGCATCTGAAGTTCTTCAGGTTTCAGCATCTGAAGAATCTCAGACTCTGAGAAACGTTTCAACCTCTGACGGTTAAGCCTCTGAATACAAAATGAATTGGAAACGTTTAAGTATTTTTTACTAAAATGTTTTGGCGCTAAATAGACAACACGTACACACGTTCTGATTGGTTGAAACAGTTAATGATGGTTTGCCTTATTTTTGTTAATTTAAAAATGTTGTGATTTGATTTGTCTTACTGTTTTAATCAAAATCACTGAACAATTGCACGCTTTGCACTTCCACAACCTACACTCTAGTTTTTCTAAATCTTTGAAAAACCTTCTTTATTGTTGTTTTTAGAAAACCCAAAACCCTAACTTCTGTAATGGCAATCTCTACCTCGTCAGTATCAACTTCAAAATTCTCCTTTCCAAATGACCTACCTATCAATGTCGTCAATTGTTCAGAACTTTTTAGCAAAGAAAAATCGCTGGAAATGAAGGGAAAATCATTCAACTTGGTTATGGAACAACCGGTGATTTTGAAAGTCTTAGATTAAACCAGCACGACATTGAAAAATTCTTCAATGATCAAAATGGAGGATTTAGATACATGAGAGTACTAAATGGTCCAATCTATCCTACACTGGTTAAAGACTTTTGGCTTCGGAGCAAGGTTTTTACTGTTAAAGACTACATTGAAGAACTGACTAGCTTGAAGAATGCAAAACCTGAAAACAAGAACAAAACTCCTGGTGAATTAGGGTTGAGAGAAGTCAAGGAAGATGAGGTCAGATCAGTCGTATGTGGTTTTGAAGTAGTGCTAACTCAGTCAAATTTGGCGAGGATGTTATACATTCCAAATGAGGGAAAATTTCATGCCTACTACACTACTGAGACTAAAAGCACTGGCTGTCTAGAATATATGACAAGGAGTTGTTATGAGGAAGGGAAGAGTTGTGAGAGCAACAGGACTAGTGATCTAAAGTCAACTCAGAAGCTCCTAGCCAGGATTTTATTAGGATCAATCTTCCCAAGGAGTGGAAGCTCTGATCAACTCTCCTGGGATCATAGATATTTTATCTATTTTCTCACTAGAGGTTATCAACTTAACTGGGCTAGGTACATCTTCTGTCATATGTGCAAAGCTATAAACGCCATTCAAGGACAGACCAAGCCAAATGTTCACATCATCTACCCAAGAATTCTCAGTGAGATTTTCTATCAATGTGGTGTAATTGATGTGATCAAAGCGGCTGGTCAAGATCATCTGCTAAGAGAATTGAGAGCTTCTGCTATATCAGTGAGTACTTTGTCCAATATGCTCCTTCTGTCTGGGCAGACACTGTTACATTCAAAGCCTCTAGAACATCTGTCTAACCTAGGACCTTCATGGGTAACTACATTCAACATTAACATATCTCCTATTGCTAAAGGTATTGTTAATCAGTACATTAAGTTATTGGAGAGTCTAGGTGAACCCTTTGAAATTGAACCAGAAGAGGTAAAAGGGAAAAGGAAAAGATTGGTAAGAACTAGGGTTAAGTCTGAGAAGAGTGAAAAGACAATTGTGGCAGCTCTAGAAGATGAAGATAATGAGCCTCTGAAGATCAAGAAAAAGAAAATTTCTAAGCAGCTGAAGATAAAGAAGAATGTCGAGAGCTCTACCATTGCTACTTCAGGTCCTGTTGCATTAACTCAAGATATTCAGCACCCCACAAATTCAAACCACCCATCAAAATCACCTCTAGAATCTCTTGAACAACACTTAACTGATGAACTTCCCCCACAAACAAATTCTCCATCAAACCAAATTATCTCAGAAATCTCTCATCCAGAAACATCTGAGATAGTTCAACTAGAACATGATCATCCACAATCTGAACAATACATCTCACCTGAACATGTTCCTTCACAGATTACACCTCAACCATTCCCTGAACAAACAGAATCTCAACTTGAGAATGAATCAAATCAGACCTCAACCTTACCAACCAACGATCAGGTTAATGAAATGATCAATGAATTAACTCATGTGCAGTTAATTTCATCTAATCAATCTGATCATGTCCAACATCTACAACAAACACAATCTTTTCCCTCAAACCCTGAATCTCCTCAAACCATTTCCATAATTCCTGAGGTCCTGGGAGAATGCAACATCCTGATTAGACGATTACATGGCCTTCCTGAGCTAAGACATTCTGACATATCTTCATCTGAACATATTGCTCAATGGGAAAGCCTAACTGAGGATTTGGTAAAGAAGCTGCACAGTCTCCAAGAGGCTTGTATTGAAAAACAGAGGAAAAGTGACAGGGGAAAGAACACAATGGCTGAAGAGGTCATTCAGTTTCAAAAGGACACAGAGAGGAATCAACTTGGATCCTCTTCTGCAAGAACAAGTGATAAGCAAAACATAATGGAAGAGATAGCATTACTTGAGGAAAGACTGAATGAGCCTATTGTGAATAATCTAGGAGCAAATCAAGTGCACATTAGAAACCCACTGTATGAGGCTGAAATTGACGACCTTAGGGCAGAAATGAAAAGGCATGGAGAGCTGATGGAGGTAGTTAATGCTAAACAGAAGGAAATCACAAAAATTCTAGCTTCGCTTTGTAACCAACCCCAATCAACTTCCTAGGATCCCCCTGCTTGCTTAAAATAAATATCTTGATTAATATTTTGTTAGGCACATTGTTAGATTAAGTTCATATATCTGTATGTTCTTTGATTTCCTTGTGCTACTCTGAAATATTTATTCATGTTTTGTTAATCCTAGTGTCTTTATCTTAAAATAAGTATTGTTGCACAATAATTGGTTAATCTTAAGGATTGGAACTGGAAAGTAAAAGTGTATACACAATAAAAACATCAATTTACAACAAGCCAAAGAAATAATTTTATTAAAAATGAGTATTTGTTACATAAATTTCTAAAGATAATCAACTGGTATCCTTAGATGGTGGAATTGGGTGACCCAGCTTGGATGGCACCTCTCTTGGGGAATATGAGTCAACTGACTCTTCCTTAGGAGAAGATTTTAGATCATCTAAGATTTGATCATCAGCTTGGTCTTCTTCAGGAAAATTTGTTCTCAAATACTCTAACCAGTCAGAGTCCCATTCTTCAGACTCTGTATGAGAATCTGCTTGTTCAGACTCTGAAGTAAGCAGACTCTCAGGCTTTGGCTTTGTTCTTCTTGATGTTTCTTCTTTGTGTTTTCTCCTATCTTGACTAACTCTCACTGAAACTACCTTCTTCTTCTCTGAGCGTTTCATTTTTTCTCTCAAGAGATCTATCAATAACCTAAGATTATTCTGTGTGAGTAAAATGACTAGGTATCTCTCTCCTTTTATAAGCATAATTCAATGGCCGAGTATTAAATGTGTTCAACCACTCCTGATTTGACGGCATTGAAAGTTGAATTTCTATTAATTGCTTATCTTACCTTTTTAATAATGACAAAAGGGGGAGAAAGAATATTGGTAAATCAATTGTTGGAAGAAGCGAAATTACTTGGCTTTTTAGGGCCTTGTAGTGCTTCAGAGAGAGAACGTAGGAGAGTGGTCAAAATAGTAGCATGAGGTACATGTTGTGTTATGACAATCTGATCTTTGAGGATTTCAAAATATTGTACTAAAGAGCTCTGAACTGTTTTCAAATTTTTGTTCAGACTCTGAGCTATTATTTAGAAAAGATTTTTTAAAAAGCTCTGAACTGTTTGAAAATATTTTGAACTCTGAAGCTGTTAATGATAACCATCAGAACCAAGTGTGTATGTAGAAGTCTTTAAGCGTCTCTGATCCTATATTGTCATTCAATTTAAATATTGCTTCATCTTGCATCTGCATTAAGGGCTTAATTTTCAAGGAGAATGCATTTATTAATTGAAGTTTATTATTCATAGTTAGTTCTTGAGTAAGGGTGCAACTTTACTCAAAGATTATCATACTATGGAAAGAAGAAGCTTGCAAACCTTGTTCTTTACATAGTGAAATATGAATAATTTAAGTCATATAATAAAGTATTTCTGAAACTGATTAAAATTAACTATGGATACAAAATAGGGGGAGCTTACAAACCTAACCCTATGGGTTATCAGACTTAGGGGGAGCTTGCAAAACTCAGAAGCCTAATGTCAACATAGCTGATTTTTATCAACAACAATTGTATTTAATGCTTGTGTTTGTCATCATCAAAAAGGGGGAGATTGTTGGAACAAAATATGTGTTAATACACACCCTTAAGTTTTGATGATAACAAAGTATTAAATGGACAATTGATGGTACTAATGTTTAAATTAAGTGCAGGAGAATTCAACATTTAATCAAGAGCACACTTAATTTAAACTCTGATGAAACCAATGGAAGTCTGAATATTTAGACTCTGAAAGAGTTCAGATGCTACAACGTGGTCAGAAGCTATACAAAGTTCAGAAGCTCAAAGTAGATCAGAACGTCTGAAGCTGTTCAGGGACTCAGAGGAGTTCAGAAGCTCAAGGATGTTCAGAGGCCTACAAGAGTTTGAAGGTGCGTGGAGAAAACACAAGAAGGGGGGTTGAATTGTATTTTGGATATTTTAAAAACTTTCCAAGATATTTAAAATCTTTTCAGAGTCTTTAAAGCACAGCGGATTATTCACACAATTAACTTATGGCGTTATGAATGATGAAGGAGTAAATGAGAGAGAGTGAGAGAGAGAAGAACACACAACAATTTATACTGGTTCCCCTCACAAATTGAGAGTACTCCAGTCCCCTTGTTTCCAAGAGAGTTTCACTATAATCACTAGGATTACAATAGTTGCTCAAGCACACAAGCTCAAGACTTCCTGCTCTTAGTCACACAAGATATAGAGACTTCCTTGCTTTGATCACACAAGATCAAAGACTTCCTTGCTCAAGCACACAAGCTTGAGACTTCCTGCTCTAAGTCACACAAGACAAAGAGACTTCCTTGCTCTGATCACACAAGATCAGAGGCTTCCTTGCTCAAGCACTCAGGCTCAAGACTTCACTGCTCTAATCACTAAGATTGAGACTTACGTGCTTCTACACTAAGCAGAAGACTTTCTTGCTTCTACACTAAGCAGAAGACTTACTACTAACTTAAGAGTTTAAGACTTATTACATACATAATAACTTCAGAGGCTCTAAGCTAGTTTCTATGCTCACTTCATTTGAGAGATATTATCTATTACAATTCAAATTCTCACTTTCTTCTGAGAGATTTTATCTAATGGTGAGCGCTAGTCATCAATTCTTTCTTTAGCATATTTATATGAGTTGAGAAAGACATTGAGACGTTGGAGAAATTCCCGTTGCAACTTGGACAGCTGTAGACATTGAAGATTCGTTGAGTAAAGCCACGTCTTCCTTTGCAGAGAAGCTTCACCTTTGCTGTCTGTCCAATGGTACAGTTATAAGGTACAACTAGCTCCTAGAGAGAGGGATCACATCCTTTGTGACCGTTGCAGTTTAGTTGACCTTAGAACAAGTCATCAGGCTTGATAAGTTGTAGTTGATGTAGCCCTCTGATGACTGGGAATTCCTTTGCTTCTGATGAACCTTTGATAACTTGGAGTCTGATTGGTCTTTGAATGGTTGACCTCTGATAGTCCTTCGTAATTCAGCTTCTGAACGTCTTCATCCTCTGAATGACTTATGACTAGCAGACAGCCTCTGAACTCTTGTAGGCCTCTGAACATCCTTGAGCTTCTGAACTCCTCTGAGTCCCTGAACAGCTTCAGACGTTCTGATCTACTTTGAGCTTCTGAACTTTGTATAGCTTCTGACCACGTTGTAGCATATGAACTCTTTCAGAGTCTAAATATTCAGACTTCCATTGGTTTCATCAGAGTTTAAATTAAGTGTGCTCTTGATTAAACGTTGAATTCTCCTGCACTTAATTTAAACATTAGTACCATCAATTGTCCATTTAATACTTTGTTATCATCAAAACTTAAGGGTGTGTATTAACACATATTTTGTTCCAACAATCTCCCCCTTTTTGATGATGACAAACACAAGTATTAAATACAATTGTTGTTGATAAAAATCAGCTATGTTGACATTAGGCTTCTGAGTTTTGCAAGCTCCCCCTAAGTCTGATAACCCATAGGGTTAGGTTTGTAAGCTCCCCCTATTTTGTATCCATAGTTAATTTTAATCAGTTTCAGAAATACTTTATTATATGACTTAAATTATTCATATTTCACTATGTAAAGAACAAGGTTTGCAAGTTTCTTCTTTCCATAGTATGATAATCTTTGAGTAAAGTTGCACCCTTACTCAAGATCTAACTATGAATAATAAACTTCAATTAATAAATGCATTCTCCTTGAAAATTAAGCCCTTAATGCAGATGCAAGATGAAGCAGTATTTAAATTGAAGCAATATTTAAATTGAATGACAAAATAGGATCAGAGACGCTTAAAGACTTCTACATACACACTTGGTTCTGATGGTTATCATTAACAGCTTCAGAGTTCAAAATATTTTCAAACAGTTCAGAGCTTTAAAAAAATCTTTTCAAAGAAAATAGCTCAGAGTCTGAAAAAAAATTTAAAACAGTTCAGAGCTCTTTAGTACAATATTTTGAAATCCTCAAAGATCAGATTGTCATACCAAAGCATGTACCTCATGCTACTATTTTGACCACTCTCCTACGTTCTCTCTCTGAAGCACTACAAGGCCCTAAAAAGCCAAGTAATTTCGCTTCTTCCAACAATTGATTTACCAATATTCTTTATCCCCCTTTTGTAATTATCAAAAAGGTAATATAAGCAATTAATAGAAATTCAACTTTCAATGCCGTCAAATCAGGAGTGGTTGAACACATTTAATACTCGTCCATTGAATTATGCTTATAAAAGGAGAGAGATACCTAGTCATTTTACTCACACAGAATAATCTTAGGTTATTGATAGATCTCTTGAGAGAAAAAAATGAAACGCTCAGAGAAGAAGAAAGTAGTTTCAGTGAGAGTCAGTCAAGATAGGAGAAAACACAAAGAAGAAACATCAAGAAGAACAAAGCCAAAGCCTGAGATTCCGCTTACTTCAGAGTCTGAACAAGCAGATTCTCATACAGAGTCTGAAGAATGGGATTCTGACTGGTTAGAGTATTTGAGAACACATTTTCTTGAGGAAAACCAAGCTGATGATCAAATCTTAGATGATCTAAAATCTTCTCCTCAGGAAGAGTCAGTTGACTCATATTCCCCAAGAGAGGTGCCATCCAAGCTGGGTCACCCAATTCCACCATCTAAGGATACCAGTTGATTATCTTTAGAAATTTATGTAACAAATACTCATTTTTAATAAAATTATTTATTTTGCTTGTTGTAGATTGATGTTTTTATTGTGTATATTCTCTTACTTTCCAGTTCCAATCCTTAAGATTAACCAATTATTTGTGCAACAATACTCATTTTTAAGATAAAGACACTAGGATTAACAAAACATGAATAAATATTTCAGAGTAGCACAAGAAAATCAAAGAACATACAGATATATGAACTTAATCTAACTATGTGCCTAACAAAATATTAATCAAAATACTTATTTTAAGCAAACAAAGAGATCCTAGGGTGTTGATTGGGTTTGGTTACAAAGCGAAGCTAGAATTTTTGTGATTTCCTTCTGTTTAGCATTAACTACCTCCATCAGCTCTCTATGCCTTTTCATTTCTGCCCTAAGGTCATCAATTTCAGCCTCATACAGTGGGTTTCTAATGTGCACTTGATTTGCTCCTAGATTGTCCACAATAGGCTCATTCAGTCTTTCCTCAAGTGATGCTATCTCTTCCATTGGATTTTGCTTATCACTTGTTCTTTCAGAAGAGGATCCAGGTTGATTCCTCTATGTGTCCTTTTGAGAATGAATGACCTCTTCACCTATTATGTGCTTTCCTCTGTTATTTTTCCTCTGTTCTTCAATACCAGCCTCCTGTAGACTGTGCAACTTCTTTACTAAATCCTCAGTTAAGCTTATCCATTGAGTAGCATGTTCAGATGAAGATATGTCAGAGTGTCTTAGCTCAGGAAGACCATGTAACTTTTTAATCAGGCTGTTGCATTCACCTAGAACCTTGGGAATTATGGGATTGGTTTGAGAGGGTTCATAGTTTGAGAGAAAAGAGTGTGTTTGTTCTTGATGTTGAACATGATCAGATTGATTAGATGAATTTAATTGTACATGAGTTAATTCTTTTATCATCTCATCAACCTGATCTTTGGTTGGTACGATTGAGGTCTGATTTGGTTCAGGTTATGGTTGATCATGTTCTAGTTGAACTATCTCAGATGTCTTTGGTTGAGTGATTTCTGAGATAATATGGTTTGATGGAGAATTTGTTTGTGGGGGAAGTCCATCAGTTAGGTGTTGTTCAAGTGATTCTAGAGGTGATTCTGATGGATGGTTTGAATTTGTGGGGTGCTGAATATCTTGAGTTAATGCAACAGGACCTTTAGGATCAGTTGAAGTACCTGAAGTGGCAATGGTAGAGCTTTCGACATTCTTCTTTATCTTCAGCTGCTTAGAAATTTTCCTTTTCTTGATCTTCAGAGGTTCATTATCTTCATCTTCTAGAGCTGCCACAATTGTCTTTTCACTCTTCTCAGACTTAACCCTAGTTCTTACCAATCTTTTTCTTTTCCCTTTTACCTCTTCTGGTTCAATTTCAAAGGGTTCACCTAGACTCTCCAATAACTTAATGTACTGATTAACAATACCTTTTGCAATAGGAGGTATGTTAATGTTGAATGTAGTTACCCATGAAGGTCCTAGGTTAGACAGATGTTCTAGAGGCTTTGAATGTAACAGTGTCTGCCCAGACAGAAGAAGCATGTTGGACAAAGTACTCACTGATATAGCAGAGGCTCTCAATTCTCTTAGCAGATGATCTTGACCAGCCGCTTTGATCACATCAATTACACCACATTGATAGAAAATCTCACTGAGAATTCTTGGGTAGATGATGTGAACATTTGGCTTGGTCTGTCCTTGAATGGCGTTTATAGCTTTGCACATATGACAGAAGATGTACCTAGCCCAGTTGACTTGATAACCTCTAGTGAGAAAATAGATAAAGTATCTATGATCCCAAGAGAGTTGATCAGAGCTTCCACTCCTTGGGAAGATTGATCCTAATAAAATCCTGGCTAGGAGCTTCTGAGTTGACTTTAGATCACCACTCTTGTTGCTCTCACAACTCTTCCCTTCCTCATAACAACTCCTTGTCATATCTTCTAGACAGCCAGTGCTTTTAGCCTCAGTAGCGTTGTAGGCATGAAATTTTCCCTCATTTGGAATGTATAACATCCTCGCCAAATTTGACTGAGTTACCACTACTTCAAAACCACAAACGACTGATCTGACCTCATCTTCCTTGACTTCTCTTAACCCTAATTCACCAGGAGTTTTGTTCTTGTTTTCAGGTTTTGCATTCCTCAAGCTAGTCAGTTCTTCAATGTAGTCTTTAACAGTAAAAACCTTGCTCCGAAGCCAAAAATCTTTAACCAGTGTAGGATAGATTGGACCATTTAACACTCTCATGTATCTAAATCCTCCATTTTGATCATTGAAGAATTTTTCAATGTCATGCTGGTTTAATCTAAGACTTTCAAAATCAACCAGTTGTTCCATAACCAAGTTGAATGATTTTCCCTTCATTTCCAGTGATTTTTCTTTGCTGAAAAGTTCTGAACAATTGACGACGTTGATAGGTAGGTCATTTGGAAAGGAGAATTTTGAAGTTGATACTGACGAGGTAGAGATTGCCATTACAGAAGTTAGGGTTTTGGGTTTTCTAGAAGCAACGATAAAGAAGGTTTTTTCAAAGATTTAGAAAACTAGAGTGTAGGTTGTGAAAGTGAAAAGGGTGCAAGTGTTCAGTGATTTTGATTAAAACAGTAAGACAAATCAAATCACAACATTTTTAAAATAACAAAGATAAGGCAAACCATCATTAACTGTTTCAACCAATCAGAACGTGTGTACGTGTTGTCTAATTAGCGCCAAAACGTTTTAGTAAAAATACTAAAACGTTTCCAATTCATTTTGTATTCAAAAGCTTAACCATCAGAGGTTGAAACGTTTCTCAGAGTCTGAGATTCTTCAGATGCTGAAATCTGAAGACTTCAGAGGCTGAAAAACAAGTCTTTCAGGACACAAGAAAATATGTTCAGACAGAATTTTTCAAGGTTTTTTAGTACTGAACACTGTGTTATCCTAAGAAGACATTTTCAACCTTTGAGAGTTATTTCTCTGAATATGTCATTCAGGAGTTAAGCATACTTACCTTGTATTGAAGCTCTCTTGATTAGGTGTAGTCAGAGTCATAGCCTGAGCAATCACTCCACCACACTGAGTTGTTGTCATCTTCAATACATGCTTCAAGGTCTTCATACTCCTTTCTGCTCCTTATGTACTCCATCTCATCTTCTTCTCCATCTGACTCTTCAAGAATGTGCCTTCTATGCACAATTGCTCTTCTTCAATTCACAATCACATGCATCCATGTGATTGAAAGGTTCCGAGTCTTAGTTTCACCTGCAATCAAGTAAACAATTTTGTCTCTTGGTACCCACTTGCTTGAGGGTCCTAGACTGTTAGTTGCCAAATCTTCATCCTCCATTTGTTTCATCTGAGAGCTATCAGATACAAATGTAGTGTAAAGATTTGGAAGTGAGAAGCTTCCATCAATAACTAATGAGCTTGGTTCCTCTAGTGTTTTACTACTAGAGTATCCAATCCCATTAGTATTGTTGGTCTTAAGGTTGCAAAGCATCAAAACAATTTTATTTTGATCAGCATTGATGTTACAGTACTCTTTGAGAGCTAGAGAGTGCTCAAGGGGTTTGTAACATATAGCAAAATCATTCTCAAGGTCTTTGGTTTTGATAAAATCTTTTTGTTCAAGACCTTCAGAGTGATTTGCTTGATTACTTAAATTCTCATAGTCTGCTTTAAGCTTTTTATACTTCTGCTGACTATTAGAAAGTTTAAATAAGGTCTTATTAAGATGTTTGATCAATTTAGCTTTGGAAAGACTAGAATATACCTGATTTATTGTTCTCTGGATGCTTTCTTTGCTCTCAGGTTCTGACTTTTCATCAGAGCCTGAGTCTTCAGAGTCTGAGCCATCTTCAGAACTTGATCCTTCAGCTCTTGGTGCTCTTTCAGACTCATCTTCAGAGAAGTTGTCTAGTACATCCCATTTTGTCATTCCTTTAGCTAGTCTTCCTCCATTCTTCTTGAAGATGTACCATCTTTGAATTTTTCTTGAAAACCTTTCAAGATACTCTTCATCAGGTTCTTCAACAAGATCTCCATGCTCCAATGCTTGCTTTCCTTTCCTTGCTGCTTCTGCTTCTTCACGTTTCAACTCTTGCATATCCTTCAGAGTCAATTCATGGACTCTGAGTAAATCAATCAATGATTCAGGACTCATTGAATTGATGTCTTCAGTTTCCTCTATAGAATGTGGAATTTCATTCCAATCCAGAGGCAAACTTCTCAGCAACTTGCTTACAAGCTCTTTGTTGTTGAGTTTGTTGTTGTGCTCTTCAAGCTTGCTTGTTATAGCTTGAAACCTTATGTTCATTTTCTCAATGCTCTCATTTTCCTCCATCCTAAACTCCTCATATTGATCCAAGAAGCCATTTACTGTTGCCCACTGAATGCTTTCATTATCATCACTGATGAGGCAAAGAGTAGTAGTTGTAGAATCAATACTAGAAGTTTGATTAGCCCCTGATGTGGAAGGATTTTGATTGTTGCTCAGATCTTCATTTAAGCTTAGTTCATCTTCAAATTTCTTGCTAAGATCAGCAACTTGTTGATGTAGCTTCTGCTTCCACTCATCCATGTTTTGAGCCATGGAGGTTTTCTCCTTTGGATCTTGACTGTCTCACGGTTAAGTGATTTACCAACAGAACCATGCTCTGATACCAATTGAAGGTGCGTGGAGAAAACACAAGAAGGGGGGTTGAATTGTGTTTTGGATATTTTAAAAACTTTCCAAGATATTTAAAATCTTTTCAGAGTTTATTTTAAAAAAGAAAAGAATGTGTTAGACACATAGTGTAGCATATGTTTCTATATATTTATTCTATATGTTGCTTCTACTTAATTTTTTATTTTATTTTACTCCAACTTTCAATATAGCGTCTTTATTGAAAAACTCCGTTAGGGTTTAACTTCCTAAAGACTTCTATGTTTGTTGTTAGGGCCAATTGCCCTTTCTTTTTCAATAAAAAATATATGGAATTTTGTTTTACTAAAAAATCTATGCAACAATGAGAGAGAAAATCATTAATATTAATAGAGGTTTTAGATGAAAAAGACCAATTTTGGAGCTCCCTTCACTCCAATATAAAAAGATCAGACAACCTCATCTCCAAATTCATGCAAACCCATGACTTTATCAAACTTTTAATGTGTAAAGTCAAAGGTATCCATGAAAAAGCAGCAAGGGTCATCCATCACCTCCTTTTTTAGTTGGAGTTTAGAGAACTCCAAATTAAGTATAAATTAATACCAGAGTTTATGATATATATATATATATAGAGGTTTGTTAACTTAGCCCCACCTAAAAACATGAAGGTCTAAGTTAGCAAGGTGCACCTTTTCACTTTGGACAAAAAAATGAATTACCACTACTCAAACATGTTATAAATAGAATGATAGTTATGTCAATGTCATTTAATTAATTAAAGAAAATAATTAATTGAAGTGGGAAAGTGATGTGTCTTTCTAGCAACTTCCTCTGTCCGATAAATCAAGTGTTCCATGTTAAGCCATGTGTCCCTTTTTAAAATAAAGTGGGTGTAAATTAGCAAAATGGATGCAAATTAAGGAACATTTTAAATGAAAGTTACAAAACTATCCTCAAGTTAATAGTTTTAAATAATAAATATGAATGATTTTTTTGTTCAAAGTAAAAACGTGCACCTTGCTAACTTAGACCTTCATGTTTTTAGGTAGGTCTAAGTTAGCAAACCTCATATATATATATATATATATATAATCATAATTTTAGCGCATATTTGTATTAATTTTTTTTATCTTATGCTTATTGTTTACTTTATTAACGTATTTTATTTATTCGTTAGCAAGACTCTAATTTTAAATTTAATTTTTTATTAACGTTTCTTAGTCGTGTTGCATCTTAAATTTTAAAATTTTCTCATATCATTATATTCAATATCATATATGTATATCCCGAGCTTATCTCAATTGGTATGGAAAGAGCACTATATAAGCAGGAGCTGATTTTGATACCAGAACACTTCACTTTTTTGAACCTATTTTTAAAAAATATTTAAAAGAAAAAAAAAACTTCAACTTCCGATCAAACCGACTTGTGCGATGTTAAATAGACGAAAAGAGTAAAGAGGTAACATTACCGACCACGTGATCCCACAATTCATGGACATGCGGCATCCACACAGCTGACCAGTCCAATATGATTTTTTTTTTTTTTTTTTTGAACAATTTGAACAATGACACAGCTGAAAAATTGGATAACACTGCCCATCGTTAGTTGATTCAGTAGTAATTGTCGCTGAACTTAATAAAAAGATCATGGTTGGATATCTTACAACTGCAATTAAAAGATGGCTAAAATTACTTAATATCATAACTGACTTTAAATCAGATTAAAGGTTCGGTGAACCACATACTAGTGTGAAAAAAATTTGAATAATGCTCACTAGTGCTCTTATTACACTAATTAGTAATTAGAGATAATAAAAATGTTTTACATTAAAAATGTAAAGATAAAAAAATGTAAACTTTACATTAAAAATAATATTTTTTTTAATTTACATTGTTATTGGTAATAATTTATCTCTGTCACAAATTATTTTCATTGTATAAGTTATCTTTTACTTTTGAAAGGTAGGATAACAAATTAAATTCAAAATTTGAAGTTTACAAATATTTTTTTAATATTATGTACTATAAAATATTTATTATATTATATTCTATCTTTTTTATAAGAAAACTCATTTTTTGGTCCAAAAATCGTAGCACAACTGACATAAATACCGAAATTGCTAGTGTTTGATGTCATGACTGAAGTTCAAACCTCGGTCCCTCAACTTGTGCGTGCCTGAATTTTCAGTAGCTTTGTCATTTTGTCTATCTACAAAAAAAAAAACTCACTTTTTATGTTTATTGAATATTTGATGTATTTTGTCTATATTATAAATCAAATACATCAATTATATTCAACGAACCTATAAAATCAAATGTTTCTTGTAAAAATTAAAGGATCAGAAAGAGTATTAAAAAAATTCTATAAAAAAATAATCATTATTTTAAGTTTATTGAGTAACCAATGTATTTAATCTATAATATAAACTTGATACATTAATTATTCAATAAATTTAAAAAGTCAAATATTTCTTATTAAAAGCACCAAACAAAGTAACTATTAGTATAAATTAGCATATAATAAAAATTCATCAAATCATCACATAAACTCTTTTATTTTTGTTAAATAAAGTAGTGAGCAGAATATAATTTTGCTCATGCATAAATAAGAAATTTCAGACAGGAAATTCGGTTCTGCATGTTGCCATCTTTTGTATTTTGGGTTACCAATCATATCACTATCAATCAGTTTAAAAAACTAAAACTATCGCATACTATATTTCTACTGATTAAATTACATTAATTTTAGAAATAATAACTATACATATTTATTTACAAATTATAGCTTAACTAGTAGAAATATCAAAATCGTTAGTGTCAGACATTATTATCGGGATTCGAACTCCGATCACTCTACTTTATACGTGAGTTCTCAATAATTTTGTCATTTCGTTTATAAAAAAAAAAAAAAAACTAATTAAATATTACAGTGTGTTAAATCCCATTTTCTCAATAATAATAAATAAACAAAAATTTGTTCTTGCGATGAACCAGAAGAATATATATATTTAGGAGAAATTAAAACCATATTTTCATTCATTCTTAAAAACCTTCAAAATCATATTCATTTTTGTTACAACGGTTTCCTTAAAATCTATATTAAAAAAAACCCTCTCTTGTCTCAAATTCCCAATCTTATCTTAGGGTTTTCCGTTTCCTCTTCTCTGTCGAAATTCTTCAATTATTTATTCATGAAGGATTTGAATTCCGATCTCTTTGACCCTGTCACCGTCATGGAATCCGAATGGGCTCACGGTGGTGGTTCAACTTCCGATGCCGATTTTGGATTCGCTTTCAATGACAGTAATTTCTCTGATAGGGTTCTTCGTATCGAAATCATGCCTGACCCTGTTGATCCTCAGCCTGATTCTGAACTTTGTACCACCATCGCTGATTGGGCTCGACATCGGAAGAGGAGACGCGAAGATGTTAAGAAAGAAAACGGTATATTTTTTTATCAATATTTTTTATTTTAGGGTTTTTAGGTTTTTCAGTGATGAATACCGAAATGGTTTGATTCTAGAATTTTTTAGGGAAGAAAAAGATTATTTTGTCAAAAAAATTGGATTTTAGATTTCAATTTCAAAAAACTAAAATGGGTTTTTTTTTATGGCAAAAAATGGAAATGGGTTGATTTGAAGATTTTTGTGTCATTTTGAGAAATGTAATGTATAAGTAGAAATTTGAAAGGGATTGTGATGGGTGTCCAAGATATAGATAAAGGCTGGATTTTGTGAAATGGTTGAAGTTTGGGTATAATGTGATGTTTTTTGTGTATGTTGGGTAATGTTTGTGTTGGTGTGTTAATTTTCTCATTATGGAACATTGTATTTAATGTTGTATGGTTTTTATGTTTGTAGGTGTGGATATGCCGGATGAGCAAATTTTGAATGGGAACCAACCTGAGATGGATGATTTTGTGGCTTCTGAAAATCAGGATGAAGAGGTTGTTGCGATGGTTGAAGAGTTTCCTTCTGGTATTTGAATAGCTTAAAATCTTTAATTAATTGTTCAATAATAGAATTGTTAAGTTTAAGAGACTTGTTCTCTCCGTACCTATGAAGCACTGACACAAACACGGGCATGTCAACACACATGTTAAAATTTGAAAAAATGTATTATTTGAATGTAAACACGTGTCTTTGTCATGTGCTGGACACCGGATATGTCTTCTGTAGTAGTGTCAGTGCTATAGAGCTCCTATGTTTGTATCTTCCATCACTACATAGTTCGATGTTGTCTTCTCGAGGGGTTAGAACAATATGTTTTCTCTATGAAATGCCACAAATCTTGACAATCGTCACTGTCAATTTATGAAATAAACTTATAATTTAGTAGGGAAATTGGTATTACAGAAAGCATAATATTCCCCCTTTGCTTGTAAGTAGGAAACATGTATTCTTACTTTGTGTATGAAGCTATTAGTTTTGC
This sequence comes from Trifolium subterraneum, assembly GCA_951799995.1. NCBI lineage: Eukaryota > Viridiplantae > Streptophyta > Magnoliopsida > Fabales > Fabaceae > Trifolium > Trifolium subterraneum. The sequence goes on from OX637462.1 coordinate 56,455,290, forward strand.
TATATGAATGCTTCTGATTTTGATATGGTTAACATAGGTGATGAAGCTGTTAATAGCAATGATGATCCAAACCCGGGCATGGATTTCTCTGAAGCTGATGTTAGAGTTAAAACCCTACATATCAGTTCACCTATTTTGGCCGCAAAAAGCCCTTTCTTCTATAAGGTAGACAAACATCTCCTTTTTATAGGTTACATTGTGTAGTTCTGCAAAAAATATGTTTTCTTAGCAGTGTTTATCTACCTTCTGCAGCTTTTCTCGAATGGGATGAGGGAATCAGAGCTGAGACATGTCACCCTCAGAATTAATGCCTCTGGTATAAACATATATAAACTTTTTATAATATTTGCCTTATCATTTTAGTTTTATCCTCATATAGTCACCTAAACGCGGTACTTCTTTTGCATGTTACAGAGGAAGCTGCTCTCATGGAGCTACTGAATTTTATGTATAGCAATAACTTGAATGTTAGGACCGCACCTGGTTTGCTTGATGTGTTGATGGCTGCAGATAAATTTGAAGTTGCCTCATGCATGAGACTTTGTAGTCGGTTGTTGCGAAATTTGACCATGACACCCGAATCTGCGTTGCTTTACCTGGAGCTGCCTTCTAGTGTCTTAATGGCTGATGCAGTTCAACCTTTGACCGATGCTGCAAAACAGTATCTTGCTGGCCGCTATAAAGATATAACCAAGCAAGTGTTTGCTTTTCGTTTAATCTCAGTTGCATTATCTTAGATTCAATACAAACTCTCTTATGATTTTTACCATTTATCAATTGCTATTTATTTAGTACGTCCTTTTCAGTTTTATGAAGTTCTTTCAATTGCATATGTATTCAACTTTTGTGTGTGTATTGAGTCTAATCGTTGGAACTCTTGTAGATAGTGCTTTTGGTGGATGACTGTTACTCTTGAGTAGTTAACTTCATAGGTCATAGTCAGTTTAGAAAGGCTTTTGAAAAGTCTTGCAGAAAATATATTTTTTCTTCCTTAGCATCATTGATTCCAATTCTCCTTTCTTTTGAAAAACACCTCTTTCTTTTATTGCCATTCTTCACTGGTTTCATTCCAATGTCATCTTTCTTTTTGAATGCTAACAATATTAAATATTGTATATAACCAGGTTCCAGGAAGAGGTTATGAACTTGCCGTTAGCTGGAATAGAGGCAATATTATCTAGTGATGATCTCCAGGTTGCATCAGAAGACGCTGTATATGACTTTGTGTTGAAATGGGCAAGACACCAGTACAGCAATCTTGAAGAAAGGAGAGAAGTTCTAGGTGCACGGCTTGCACGATTAATCCGCTTCCCTTATATGACCTGCCGAAAGCTTAAGAAGGTCTTAACCTGTAGTGATTTTGAACATGATGTTTCATCCAAGCTTGTACTTGAAGCCCTGTTTTTCAAGGCAGAGGTTCCACATCGCCAACGGTCACTAGCCGCAGAAGAGCCTGCTTTCTCAAGCCGTCGTTTCTTGGAGAGGGCATACAAATATCGTCCCGTCAAGGTGGTTGAATTTGAACTTCCCCGCCAGCAGTGTGTAGTGTACTTGGATCTAAAGCGCGAGGAGTGTTCCAATTTGTACCCATCCGGCCGTGTTTATTCACAGGCATTCCACTTGGGTGGACAGGGATTTTTCCTTTCAGCACATTGTAACATGGATCAACAAAGCTCTTTCCATTGCTTTGGTCTGTTTTTGGGAATGCAGGAAAAGGGATCCGTCAGCTTCACCGTGGACTATGAATTTGCTGCAAGGTCAAGACCAACAGAGGAGTTTGTTAGCAAATACAAAGGCAATTACACATTCACAGGTGGCAAAGCTGTTGGCTACAGAAACTTGTTTGCGATTCCATGGACTTCATTCATGGCTGAGGATTGTCTTTACTTCATCAACGGTGTTCTACATCTCAGGGCCGAGCTCACCATCAGACATTCAAATTTGTAAACTTTTTATTCCAGTTGGTAGCTCTGACCTTTTTATAACTGTTGAGTTCTCATCATCTGTAATATTGTTCTACCAACTAACCTTCTATAATGTCATGTTAGAAACCTTTTCTAATATTGTTCTGTTAGTTAACCTTCTGTTATAGTAGTGTTCAAAATCTATGGCAAAGTGCCTTGCCTACTGTTGCATGAGATTGAAAGGATAAATTTCAGGGAAATAATATATATAAAAAGTGGAACATTTCAATTTTTAATGCGTTAGACTTTACACATTTTCATAAAATTTTCACAAAAACTTACTGCTATTTAAGATACTTAAAAGAGTGTCCCGGGAACACTTATTAGCATTTTTCTAAATTTTATTATCTAGATTATGCATGGAGTTATCATTATCAAGGTTCTCCTTTGAACTTGCCTTCCTTTTCTGTGATTCACTCAGAAGTTGGTTCTCTTGAAGAGCTGGTTTTTGTCATGCATAGACAAATATTTTCAGGCAGTTAAATTTATTTTGGAGATTGTGTCAAAAATTATTTATTTAAGTGCTTATAAAAAGAAATATTTAAGTGATCGGTGTCTTGTCTTAATCAATACTCCGTAGATTCTTTTCTCATATGCACAATTTAATAATAATTGAACTTCTAACAAACTAATTAATGTGCGTCAAAAAATGTATAAAAAAAAATAATTAAAGAAGAAGTTATAGTAGTTTTTTGTTTTGTTTTTCTATTTTTATGGAGGACAAGTATTTATTCGGTGTGTCACCATTGGTGTATTCTTTTTGACTGGAACCAATGATATATTCTATTTTTATTTTTTTTGGTGATTAATATTCTATTTTTTCAATTAAAAGGAACAAAGTACCCAAATTCGATTATCAGAAAGTATCCAAATTCGGATTTATGCGGTGAAGGATGTGGAATTCAATTCACGATCAAAAGTCGCGTTATAAATAAATTTAGGGAGTCACGTCGCATTCATATACTATTTTCAAGAGTAAAAAAAAAAAAAAGTCGCATTCATAGTACTACCTCTGTTCCAAATTATATGTCACTTTGAAGAAAAAATTTGTATCAAATTATATGTCGTTTTACAATACCAATGAAGCATTGAATGCTATTTTTTCTATTATACCCTTAATTATTTATTTCTCTTTCTTCTTTCAATTCTTCAATTTATTTTTCCCATACAATTAATGAAGGACAATTTTGTAAACTAACTCATAAATTATCTTTTTCATTCAACATTAATTGCATTTCTTAATATGCGTAAAAATGTCAAAGTGACATATAATTTGGACATATTGCATTTCATAAGTACTATTTTCAATAGTAAATAAAAAAAAAATTGATCTAATCAATGAGGGTTTCATAAGTGTTAGCTCAACTGATAATATGTCGAAATTGTTAGGCCGGACGTCATGATCCGGGTTTCAACTCAGGTTCTCACGATTATGTGAATTTAATTTTAGTGGATTACCACTTTATCTAAAAAATATATATAATAAATCAGAAACTAGTTTTGTCCTCTAAATGAAAATATCATGAATTAGTTTGTTTGAGTTATATTTTTGTGAGAGGGTAAATTGTCCTATCAGAAGTTTGTGAAGGACCAAAATACACTTCTATTTTTTTTACATCATATTTGTTTCCATATTTTATTTGATCTTTACCATCATATTTGTGTCCATGTAAATGTAGTGTTTAGGGGTGTTCATGGTTCATGAACTGCACTGAACTGAACCATATAAATGGTTCGATTTAGTAACTGGAACCACTTTTTATAAAAACCGGTTTATTTTAAAATCAGTTACAATTCGGTTCATAACCAGTTTAGAACCAGTTTACATCTTTTAACTGGTTTAGTTTCAGATAACTGGTTTGAAACTGGTTTTTTAATAAAAATTGGTTTTCAATCAATTTCCCGAAGAAAAAAATCGAAATTATTTCTCGAAAAAAGATCGGAAACTTTTTTCCGAAAAAATCGATAAATTTTTCCCAAAAAAGATCGGAAACTTTTTCCGAAAAAAATCGAATTTTTTTTCCGAAAAAAGATCGTAAACTTTTTTCCAAAAAAAACAAATCGAAAATTTTTTCCCGAAAAAAATCGAACTGTAACTGTTTCTTAAAAGTGGTTCGGTTCAAAACTAAATTAAATGATTCAGTGCAGTTGAAATTACAATTTAGTTCAGTTAAATTAGACATTCACGTGGAGAGCTGATTACATAAGAAAAACACACGTTAAAGGTTGAATACAAATACAATAGTTTGGTATTGATTAATGATTAAGGTGAGTCATTATAAAAAAAAATGATTAAGGTGAGTCTAATATGTTGTGTATATAAAATATTAAAGTCTAAGGCCTACCGACCACGGTTTTGGCATACTATAATTACACTCTAAAGTCCACCCTGATTAATTTGCTTGTTTACTTTCTACGAACCCAAACAATAGTTATATTTTTAAAAATTTGAAAATACAATTCAAATACATGTGTATATTTTTTTTTCAAATAATTTTAGTGGTTAGAATTTCACAGTTAAAGTAAATAAGTGAAGTGTTCGAAGTTTCAATCTCGCCTCCTACGCTTATAATGTGATGTTCCATCTCACATTCATTTTCATGATGATGATGATGATATATATATATATTTGGGTAAAACTTAATGGATTACCGGTCATGACCCTCTTTTTCTCATTTGTTGTTTGGATGATATGGAAATCTCGTAACGAACAATCTTTCATAAACACTAGCCGCGCTCTCTAGCTTACTCTTAGCCAAATAACTATTACTCTTTTATACTTTAACAAAAAGGCTTTTGGTGGTTGTAATAAGATATAAACCCCTTGACTTGTTTTTTGACACCCTCCCCCAAAGAACGTAATAAAAGTCAACGTTGATGTGGTAACTCCATTGCCAATTTAGGGTCATCCGGCTTCGGTGGTCTTTTGAGAAACACTTTTGGAAGTTGTGGTTTCACTTCTAATATTACATTGAACTTCAAGCTATTTCTTGTGGTCTTGATATTGCTTGGAACCATGGTTTCAGAAATGTGATTTGTGAGCCTGATTCTCAAACGACTTTGAAGCTTATTCAAGAGGGTGTGTCTTCTACTCATCCTTATGCGCCTTTGGTGGATTATATTCAATCTCTTATACATAAAGAGTGACAGCTTGTCCTTATTCACACTTTACGCGAAGAGAATGCTAATGTTGATTGACTTGCTAAATTGGGAGCATCACTTGTGCAACAATTGAATATGTTTCCGACTTGTCCTTCTCCTTTGTCTAATATTTGTTTAGCGGATTCTATGGAAATTCCATTTTCTAGAGTATAGTTTTTTTTTTTGTTTCTGTCATTCTTTTTTTTTATTTTTATAATATCATTCCCTTTTTCTTTTTAGTTTCCCATTGATAAAAAAACTATAACATTTGAAAAATGTCATGTTATAGCACTTAAAACATCGTATTTAACGATTTATACGTTTTTAATCTTCATCTGTTTCGATAACATATCAAACGATTTTAGATTTTGTAAAATTTATACTCCTTCCGTCCCAAAATATAAGAACTCATTGCACATACGTCAATACATAATTTTGATTACGAATATATTTAATTGTCTATTAGTAAAAATTATAAAAGTTTGATATTTTGTAAATATTCATCGAAACAAATTAAGCAAGATTTTATATGATAATATTTACATTTATATACTTTTTAAAAAGTACGGTGGAAACAGGATATATAAATAGTGCATTTAGTCAAAATATGTCTTATAAAATGAGAAGGAGAAAGTATTTGTTAAAGTGTTATTTGTAGAATATGTTATTAGATTGAGTTCCTACTTTTGTGTAGATCGATGTTCTTTTCTCTCTTTTATATTTTTTTTATACAATAATTTATTTGATGTTATTAGAATTGATTCTTGTCCCGTGAGCTTAATTCAGCTCTTAGGACATTGCATTGTATATACAGCGGGTTGGAGTTCAAACTCCGATCATCCCACTAAGCTACTTGACAAAAAAAAAAAAGAATTGATTCTTATTTCTATGTAAAGATTGAGTTCCTACTTTGGTGCATATTTTTCATCATGGTATCTATTCCTATTTTTAATCTTTCTTTTTTCGATTAATCTTTTATTGTTGACATAATCATCTTTGATGTTTTTTTACTAAAAAACTTGTTATATGCTAGATTCAGTTCTTATTTTGATGCCTATCTTTCATATGTTTAGAGCTAAAATTATTTAAGGATAGAACACTTAAAATATTATTAAAATTGATGGAGATAAATTAGGTACTTTAATAGTAATCTACTAAATACTAACAATATAGATAGATTTAGTTCATACTTTGATGCCTATCTTTTATCTTCGCTTTTATTTCTATTTTTCTATTTCATGTATTAATCTTTTCATTTTTTTTCTTCGTATTAATCTTTTATTGTTGGCATAATCTTCTTTGATGTGTTTTTCTTTTTTTGAAAACAAATTGTTATATGTTTTCTTTCATATCTTTGCAGATAAAATTACATTTAAGATTAGAAGATTTAAAATATTATTAAAATTGATAAGGGGAAGTGTCTTAAAATATTAGATATTTATCCGTCAAAAAAAAAAAAATATTAGATATTTATAATATCATAGACTTATTTAAAAGTGTCATATAAAATACGTAACAAACTTTATTAATTTTCTCATAATCAAATCAAATAAAGATTTTAGAGAAAAAAAATAATCAAATAAATATTTTGTGTCAAAAAAAATTGTATGTACACATTTTAATTAAATCTTTTTTTTAAAAATTAAAAGATATCATTACGTGGAAATCAAGTTTCGTGCTAGCGAAGTAAGTAATTTTTTTAATTAAAAAAAAAAACTGAATTTCAGCGAAAAACTTGTCTATATAAATAGACCCACCTCGCTTTATCCCTCACACACAAAAAATCCACAAATCAAGAAATTAGGGTTTCACTTTCATCAAAACACAGAGCGCTCTCGATCGAAATCAATCTTCAACAATGCCGAAGAACAAGGGAAAGGGAGGAAAGAATCGGAAGAGAGGAAAGAACGAAGCAGATGACGAGAAACGCGAACTAATTTTCAAAGAAGACGGTCAAGAATACGCTCAGGTGCTCCGTATGCTCGGTAACGGTCGTTGCGAGGCAATGTGCTTTGACGAAGATGGCGGAAAAAAGCGTCTCTGTCATATTCGTGGTAAGATGCATAAGAAAGTTTGGATTGCTGCCGGTGATATCATTCTCGTCGGTCTTCGTGATTATCAGGATGATAAATCTGATGTGATTTTGAAATATATGCCTGATGAAGCTAGGCTTCTCAAGGCTTATAGTGAACTTCCTGAACATATTAGACTTAACGAAGGTATTGCTGGTGGTCTTGATGAAGAAGATGATGATGCTAATGATTACATCGATTTTGAGGATGAAGATATTGATAAGATTTAAGTGTTTTTTTGTTTTTAACTGTTTTGTTTTTATGAATTTCGAAGTTTAATTACTCCTTGATCATGATGATATGTAATGTTTAGAGATTTTAATGTTAAGATTTTTATCTTGTAATCTGGAATATGGATGAATTTTGATGCAAAATGATGATTAGCTTGTGATTTTAGTTTATTGTTATATGTTCTGTTTTTCTGAGTTTGTTTGATTGTTCTTTTTCTGCAATAGGGTTAAAGAATTTTGATGCACAATGATGATAGCTTGTTTGATTTTAGTTTATTATGTTTTCTAATAAGCACAATTATAATAATTGAACTTCTAGCAAATTAATTAAAGATTTAAGTAAATGGATTTCTAATCCTAAAGAGCAAGGTTTTAAAAACCTATCTGTTCCGCGACAAAACGGTATCAGAGATGTTCTTGTTGTTTTCCTCTGTTGCCAGTGATTGAAAATCACAAAAACGACTGCAATGAAACACTGTTACGCCGTGACAAACTTCGTTGTGGCCGTGATCTTGATTTATTAGGGGTTAATTTGTATTGTAGAAGAAACAAATTTTTTAAAAAGTTATGAATATGAAATACAATTATGAAACTATGAATAAACAACTGTAAAGTAAGTTATTATTCATCATATAGTAGTACAGAAATTGTGAAATTCTTAATTTAATCTCGACTGCGACTGCTATTTAAAACCTTGCAAAGGAGTGCTTAGGATGTCAGAGTAAATGTTCACTGTTCAGGTTGAAGGGGAGCTGGTTCTGATTGGATTGGAGTATATAGTTCTGATTATATAATTTTGCTGTTCTACTTGCTTTATTCAGCTGGAGTGTTTGATATGTGAACTCGGAATCGGGTGATGGAGTACTAAAGTAGCTTTATAATTGAGGTTCAGGGCCTTATTTTGTTTGTTCTATATCATGTGAGATTTGGTGTTTAATAATCCTGGTACAGGTTAGGTTTGGGACAGTATTGTTGCTACACAATTTCAAAATCTATGAGAATTTTAATTCTCTGCAAATAGAGTTGGAATTATTTCGAGACGTCTTAGTTGTATCTTAAATTCTATGTCCAGTAGGCTTCGGAATAGTAGGAATTCTTTTCTTTGGTTGTCCGTCGTTCTTGATGACATGGATCGAGATCCTAGGACGTCTGAAATTACTTGAGCTGTGCAACATACAGGTAGGTCGGATGAATACTTGAGCTGTGCGACTAACAGGTAGGTCTGATGAATATTTTAAAAGATTGTACAGCTCTTTATCTGCATATGTTTGTCGCATGTGTGGTGCTGTCCAGGACTATTGTTTAAATTTTAGAGAGATCACATTTTTTTTTTTGACAGAAGATTTTAGAGGTCACATGTATTCTTCTTTTATCTGAGATGTATTTTGATCAGTAGCAGACATGATTGACCTGCTAAATATAAGGTTCAGTAGATCAGTTTGTATGAGTTACATGGCCTCATCATAGCTTTAGTATCTCCTCTGCTGTGCTTGTGTGTCCGCGGAGATATGTTGTATTGCTCATCAAACTGACCAAGATAAACAGGGTAGTAACCAACACCAAATAGACCACCAATCAATATGCTAACATCACCCCAGTCTGCAATTCCTCCATGAATTCCTCATCAAACTTGTTCACAAATTGCACAGATACATAACACTAACACAAACACACAGAGCATCATAATAGTTTTAAGAACACAAATAATAAAAGTACAACCAACAATCAAGTGCATATTTTGAGCCAATATTTGAGGTCTCTATAACAAGATATTCCAAACATACTACAACAATATTACAACCATCAAAACATCATTCACAACATGTGCATTGCATATATATGTTCAACAACATAATCTAATTAAAACATCACTAATAGTAGTTATCATATCAAAAACAACTATACAAAAGTCACAAAATAACAACAAATCTAGGACAAATAGACAATAGAGTACCAAATTATATTAGGTTTACCAGCAAAAAAATTCCAATATCCATGATGCAAGAAATCCTTTCACCAAACATGGTCTTGAACTGCATCACAATTCTAACATAATCCAAGTAGCATTGCTTTGATACCTTAGGATTAGAAGGCTTAGGAACTAACCTACACCACAATTTCTTTAAAAGCATGTACCAACTTCTTTTAGACTTCATCATTAAGGTTTCTTAAGGCTTATGGTTGAGCTTTCTGATATTAGATTTCATGATGGGATGTTAGTTTTGATGAAGAAGACAATGGTGATGTTAATGATTACAGCTTCATCAATGCAGTAAAGAACAATTCTGTCAAGACAGAACAATCTCAGGAATATGAATGACGGTGTCTATATCCGTGATCCATAGTTTTCAATAGATAGTCCTGTCAAGACAGAACAATCTCAGGAATATGAATGTCGGTGTCTATATCCGTGATTCATAGTTTTCAATAGATAGCAGTCCTGTCAAGACAAAACAATCTCATGAATATGAATATATTCCTAAATTCTTTTGACTCAACCAGACAAAAAAGGATTTATGTCAATTAGTGGAGTTAACAGCTTCTAAATCGCTGCCGTTAGTGTAAGATTCAATGGTTTCTTTAATAAAATCAACAAAATCAGCTTCAACTATTAGAATATTATCAATGGTTAAAGATCTCCTTACAAACACTTTTTTACAGCAGCAAAATCACTTTTATCATGGTCATTCCACCTTCAAATATGAGAGTCCAATTTCACATAATCTTACAAATAGGAGGTTAAAATTATGTGTCTATTTTCACAGATATTTTAACTAAAAGAAATTATTCGTCTAGAGTTGCTCAAATTCAAAAGAAATTATCTGGTTGGAAAAGTTGGTATTTGTTGATAGTTGTACCCTTTATAGAATTTCTAACATTTTTTTATAGAATTTCAAAAAAGATGTATTCTTTTAAAAGGAAAATGCTAAACAATATTTTCGGAACACCAGTTAAACATACTAATAAAAAAATTATTTTAAAACTTATACATTTAATATCTTAAAAATATGAAAAAATTCTTTATAACATTAACTTTATCCCTTTTTTTAAGTATGATTAACAAGTATCCGGACCTATTTAGCACAACTTCTTTAAATTGTTCAACCTTAAGGCTCTGTTTGGATTGATGAAATATAATGGAATAGAGTGGAGCGGAATAAAAGGGAGTGGAATGTGATGGAGAGGAATGAAATAAAATTTTCATTCCATTGTTTGGATATTTTAAAAAGGAGATGAACAAAATTAAGGTAAGTGGTGATATTGGATGAAATTCATTCCATCCTATTTCATTCAATTATTATTTTTCAAATCTAAACAATTGGAACATTATTTTATTTCATTCCGTTCTGCTCCATTCATTATATTCCCTCGATCAAAACAGAGACTAAAATTACTAATTTTTTTTTAATGGTAAACTGTTAGTCGTTAGTATATTACATTATATGTTAGATTTTAGTTTTCTCCTCGCCAAGACTTAAGTCTTACCTCCCACTCTTTTAACCTTCAACACAACTAGTAAAATCAATTGTACCCCTCTCACCTCTAATTTCAACATAATAAAAAAAGAGATTTCAACATAGTAGTAGGGGCAAAATCGTCTATCTAAAACACCGACCCAATCGTTACAATATTCCACACGCTAACCCTAGCTATATCCCTCACACACAAAATTCCCAATCACAAATTCAAGAATTTAGGGTTTCATCCAAACACAAACCTTTCAATCGAATCAATCCTCAACCATGCCGAAGAACAAGGGAAAGGGAGGAAAGAATCGCAAGAGAGGAAAGAACGAAGCCGACGACGAGAAACGTGAGCTCGTTTTCAAAGAAGACGGTCAAGAATACGCTCAGGTTCTCCGTATGCTCGGTAACGGTCGTTGTGAAGCGACATGTATCGATGGAAGAAAGCGTCTCTGTCATATTCGTGGTAAGATGCATAAGAAAGTTTGGATCGCTGCCGGTGATATAATTCTGGTTGGACTTCGTGATTATCAGGATGATAAATCTGATGTTATTCTGAAATACATGCCTGATGAAGCTAGGCTTCTTAAGGCTTATGGTGAGTTACCTGAACATATTAGACTTAATGAAGGTATTGGTGGTGGTCTTGATGAAGAAGAAGATGGTGATGCTAATGATTACATCGAGTTTGAGGATGAAGATATTGATAAGATTTAAGTGATGATTTTGAATTTCTAAGTATAATTTTCATTATATTATCATGATGATGATGATGAATGGATGATATGTATGTTGGAGTATTTTGATTATTATGTTGTATTTTGAGATATTATCATATGGTATTATGGTGAATTTGAATGAACAATAATGATAGTTTGTTGTATTAGTTTTCTTGGTGTTCTGTTTGGAATTTGTTTTAAGAATTTCGGTTTATTAAGACTGATGCGGTCGCGATTGCAATCATGTTGCGGTTGTGGGTGTTAAAAGTCATGTTTTTTGTCGGTAGATGTGGTTGTGGGTGTGTTAAAAACCATGTTTTTGTGGGTAGATGACGACGACGATGATATGTAATGTTTGGTGTATCGTGAGATATGATCTGCGAATTTTGATGCACAATGATGATTAGCTTGTGATTTTAGTTTATTATTATGTGTTCTGTTTGGAGTTTGTTTGATTGTTCTTATTCTTCCATAGGGTTATAGAATTGTGGTTAAATGAGATTGATTTGGACTCGATTGGTATCATCTTGTGGTTATGGCGATGTGAAAAATCATGTGATTTTCTGGGTTGCTGTTGTTGTGGATATATTCAATTGAAACCTTGATACTGTTTGCTTGCTGTTATTGATTTTGTTGTGTTTTCTGTTTGTTTAAGTTGTGTTTTGGGTTAGTGGTTGTTTTGGAAGGATGTACTTGATTTTGGTTATTTTGGTTGTGGATATTCTTTTGAAACCTTGAGATATTTTTGTTGTTGTGATTTTTGTTTGTTTATAGTTTGTATCTTTTGTTGGTAATGAGTGTGTTGTGTTGAAGTGGTGTACTTGATTTTGGTTTTGCTCTTAGGGTGTTGAAATTAGAATCAAGGTACTATTTTAGGTTGTTTTTTTTGGTGTTTCACTGTCCTTTTTTTTTTTGTTCCTTTCTTTTGGAAGCAGTGATAAGGCTCTTAGGAAGTGTGGTTAGTGGTTGGTTAGTCATGGCAATAGCTTGCATGTGAATTCTTTTCGCTGTTCTGTAATATGATCATATCAATCTTTTCAATCTTATTGCAATAGTATATGTGAAGCCTAATTGTTGTGGGTTTGCAATTTGAATCTTTCGGATTTTTAGTCTTCATAGTTTCTGGTGTATAATTATTTGCTTTTGAAGCAATCTGTTCATGGTACCTGCGATTTTTGTAGGATGTGTGGTTTAAATTGGTTTTAGTGAATTAGGATTCCACAAATTGACTTTCATTCCACAAATCACAACTGTTAAATGGAAATTGGTCTGATCACATTTGAGTCTTATTTTAAATATGATTTAAATCTTATTTTATCTTTGATTGTGTGCTGCTTGACTTTCATCTAAAGACTCCAATCTATAGTGTTAGGATAGGGATTTGTTATAGTTCACTTATCAAGCAATATTGATGAGATAAGGTTGATTATAATTGTTCAAATAGCTCATTAGTTATGTGATGACCTATTAAAGCAAACTATGATCCACTCATCTTATTTTGTGTTGAAGATAACAAGATTACAAGAATAGATGTGCAAGAATAGCTGTGCTAGAATGTAAAATAGGTTCTGTTTTATGGTTTTTGAATATTGTTGTGTGTGAAAATTATGATTCAGTTGTTTGTTTGTTTGCTTCATCAAATATGGATGTGGGTGAAAATTGTAAACTGCATGTCTATGAGAGTTGGCATGAATTTCCATCTGAATCTCAGTTTCTACATCTCTTTTATAACCAATAGCATGGTGTTAAAATAGTTTGATTCCTTAGCAAAGTCTCATCTTAGTAAATGTATGTAGTGCTGGAATATTTCCATGAAAATTGTTGCTTACACACTTGCAATCACCATTGTTCACTCCCTCCACTTGATTACGTTATTCAAAAACAAAATGATTCAAGCCTATGTTGTATTCTCCCCTTAGATATCATGTTTTGGTACCTGAATTTGTTAGTCAGCATATTTTTATTTTTCATTTATATAATAGAGGGCTTAAAGTCCAAAAAAGAGAGATTACAAGGGATCAACTGAGGGGGTACTAATTTCCAAACAAAAACAAATGTCTAAAAAACAATGTTACTCTTCAATTCACACCGTGTCAGCCAAATCATCCGCACACGGGTTGACTTCCTTATAGGAATGAGAAATATGCACCTCCCAATTCATCTCCAGGAACCTGTTAACACTCTTCACCAAGGAATACCCCATGATTCTCCTTTGGCTTATTTGTTTTAATCATATTAACAACTGCTACGAAATTAATATTAAGTTCAACATCTCTAAATTCCAACGTCTCACATACTTCAAACCTTCTAACACTCCCCATATCTCCGTCACAAAAACACTACAACTACCTACATACTTTGCAAAACCACCGCACCACCAACCATTACTATCTCTAACAACACCACAACCTGTCTTGATAACTTCCTTGCAAGCTCCATTGGTCTTAAGCTTCACTCTTCCATTTGTCAGAGGATTCCAACCAATCATATGAACTTCACCAGGGATCCTTGTAATAATTTTATTCTCCATGCTAGCTTGGTAATATATTCTTTGATAAAATTCAGCACATGATAGGCTGGTCGTGGTGGTCTATTGAAAGCATATCATGTAATTCTCTATTACGCCACATCCAATTACAATGGCACACCATGGTCCAAAAATGTTTCCATCTAATATGATCAATCCATCAAATATCACTCTTCAGATTAACTTGCACCCACTGTAGAATATCTGAGCGAAAAAACATTGCATGCGCTGTAACCGGTACCGGTACCACAATTAACCACAACGGACAAAGACACACAATCCGCATAGCATGCAAACACGTCTCATCTGCTGCTTCTAAAAAAAAATTGCATCTACTATTACATTAGTAATATTAAAACCACAGAGTATTATGTAATTACGAGAAATTGGTGAATGCAGGGAATTCTATTTCCTTGTTATGGTCCTTTGGATGTATGAATACGGATTTGCTGTATTAGAAAGAAAAGAAAATGTTGCTGCAATTACTGAATTAGACCCATTGGATGAAAATTAACTTGTAGTATAAGTTTGTTTTGGATGTAATTCAGATTGAAATGTGAACCATTCAACCTTTTATGTGTATATGTAATAAAGAGCTTTCAGAAAGAAGAGCATATTGGCATCTCTATGGAGGAACTTATGATATGAACATAATAATTTAGAGCTTTCAAGAATAAGAGAGAAATTTAGAAGAACATTTTTAACGTAAAACACCTTAGGATTGTTCTTTTATTTCTCGTGGTCGAAGATGTTACAATTCTTCTTTTATAGGCAAGGAGATATAATGACAAAGAGACAACTATTCATATTGACATGCATTATAATTATGAAAGACATGACACTTTTGACTAAAACATCACATTATTTTGCACACTTGATACTAAAAACAAATATACAATTTATTTATACATATCAGTAATATTACCATTAGGCAAGACACACTTCTGACTCATACCACCTTAGTAGTGACTTATTTGACTCTTATGTCCTATATTAGTCTTTAAAGATAGACTCATGACTTAAGAGACAAGTTTTGATCAGACAAATATTCATCCGAAAAACATTCTCCTGAGAAGTAGCCCGGTGTTAAGTTTTGTTAATGTAGAAATGTGAATCATTTAATTTTTTGCCTACATCAATATTTGACTAGAACCACACACCCTACACTTCGATGGCCTTCCTCCACATTAGCACCACACATATCATTAGCTAGCATAATCTCTTTATTTGTTTGGCTTTCCTTCCCACTTGCACCACACATCATCTTTTCTAAACCGCCAAATTCTCTCCAACATATCACTTTGTAGTATCATACGAGTATTATCACAGATATGCATCAAAGGCGCGTCGATATGACAAATCCACAGGCCTAGTAATTACAAGAAACACAAACTCAGATTGCCCACTTACCGAATAATTTTAAAACGAAATGTCTGTACCCATTAGAAAACTCTGAAGTGCTTGATCAGTATTATAGCACTTGTAACTTGAGCTTTGATATATTTTACATAATTTACCGAATAACGGCCAGGCAAAACTTAAATTATGTAAAATATATCAAAGCTCAAGTTACAAGTGCTACAATACTGATCAAGCACTTAAGAGTTATACAAATAATCATAGCCATGAAAGATTATAGCATTCCAGTTGAGGGAAGACAAAAGACAGGTATGATTTAGTCATTCACTTCATTCCTGATTCACTATCAAAGAGAAAATGAAGAGAAAAAAAATTGATGTTCGTGAATGCTAAACTACAATTCTCTTGAACAACTTTTACTATTCAAAAAGCTTCTCAAACTAAGATTCTGCCACCATTTAATGAAATCCAAGTTCCCAAGATTGCGGCACACATAAAAGATAAGTGCTTCTGCCACTTCAAGGGGAACCTGAATTTCAAACAAAATAGTTGATTGAGTTATCATTGAGCATTCCTTGTTTGTTTCAAAAGAGATAACTGAACCATTGGAGCAATTACAATAAGAAGGAAATACAAGGGAGAACAAACAATGCAATCCCATCTTAACAAAGAAATTGTCAATAAAAGAAATAAAAATATAAAATGATTTTGCAGCAGCTTCAAACTCACAATGTAGACAACATAGAAGACATTTAAATGCAACTATTGCTACATACTACATAGCTCTATAACAGCATAGATTAGAATATGCACTTATAAATGGCATCTCTGCAAAATGTGGGACTATAAATGGCATCTCTGCAAAATATGGGACTAGAATAACAACAGCAGGTGAAATATGGGACTAGAATAGCAACTGCCTGTGACAATGGTATGAATCAACCCAAAAATGAGTCACAGACACAAATATGAAATTGTAAAGCATAAAAAGCAAAAACAAACTCCAAGCCTAGTTAATTTTGTTGTGCATTCGGTTGATTTTATATAGGATCATTCTTACACTCAACAGTGATCATCACAAAAATTAGCACCCGACCATCCACACCCAAGTGTCACTAATTCAACACTAATCGTTTAAATTAGTGTTGCACGAGATTTTAAAGTTGTTGTCTGTACAACGGAACACATCAGCGCCAGTACTAGTCATAATATAATATGTTCATTCCAAACAAGCAAACTGGAAAGATCAACTCTCAAACAGCTCACATTTTGAGTTTGCTTTTTTAAATACGATTTACCAAGCTAACAGTGTGAATTGTTGGATCTGTATCTAACAACTCCGACTTGATGAATGCAGTGAATTCATGGCATTCTATCCTGTTTGTTATAAATTATAAATACTCTTTTTTTTTCCTTTGAAGATAATATTCTGCATGATCCATAAGGTGTCAATCATGATTTTGTCACTATATATTTTTTCTTTTCAAAATCACACAACGAGGTTAATTCGCTCATTCACGACCAACCTCAATCTTTTTCTTCATTTGTTTAACTATCTAACAATACATGAACCATTGTACCCAAAAACTATCTAACAATACATGAAACAATAACGAAACTGATAGCAACACAATCAAATGGAATAAATGTATCATATCATGACAAAATGGAGATTATCTTCAATTGCATCACTTAAAGACAGTTTCATTTCATCCCAAACCCAAACAAAGATTCAATACAAATCAGTGTTGCCATTCGCATTCCACTAAACTACAATGCTATAGTAGCACCACAATAACAACAACTTGACAACACTTTGCACTAAGTAGTCTATCAGTGTATCACATAACAATAGCAATTTGTTCAAATTCTACTACACTATAATGCCGATAAAATTTCATCGATTAAAGACAGTTCCATTCGATCTTATTTAAAAGGATTCAATACAAACAAAGATATCCAATGAAATGAAATTCAAAATTCCATTTGTTTCGCATTTCAAATCAATACAAACAAAACCATCACACTAACCTGCAATGAACCCATCAATCAATCAATCAATCTATCTAATCTTCTCTTTTCCACTGATCTTATTAGCAGCTTCCCTAATTTTCTCAATATAACCCTCAATAGGAGGAGTCAAACTAGCCATAACACGATTAACAGGAAAAGGCGACAAATCAGGAACCAAAGCAGCCTCCTTCAAACTCCCAGGCAAAGCTTCAATAGCTTCCTTTTTCAACCTCAAAAGCGTCGATTCGGCCGCTTGTCTTGCCCTATGCTTCTTCATCATAAACCTACTATACTCCTTCGCCAATTTCTTCCCATCTTCCGCCGTTAATTCATACTTAGGCAATTTCTCAGCATCAACTAAACCTAACGTTATATAATCCAATCCAGGTGTTCCAATAATTATAGGTTTCTCAGAAACCCTATATTTCTGATTTTTTTTCTTCATCATATCAAGTTCTCGTTGTCGATCTTTGCTAATTAACCCTAATCTTTCACGTTCTGCTTCACGTTCACGTTGTTTAGGTTTAAGGTAACGAAGTGGTGTTGGTGCGTTGAGGCATTGATCGTAAAGACGTTCGCGTTCTTGTTTTTCTTTTGACCCGGTTGGGATTCCGGGTGTGGGTTCGGATCCGGGTTTTTTGGTTGTCACTTTGGAACGTTTTAGGGTTGCGCCTGCTTTTCCTTTTCCTTTTGCGGTTCGACTGACGGAACAGCGTTGGAGGAGTTGGTGAGCGGAGGAAGAGAGTGATGATTGTGGTTTTAGGTTTGTTAGACGAAGCATTGTTTTGGTGATTGAAACGGTGAGGTTTGAAGTTTGAGAAATGAGAGAGAGTGAGAGTGAGTATGGTTATGGAAGTTTGGAAGTGGAAGAATAGGAGAGTGATGATGAGAAATGGGCCGGATGGGCCGGGCTAAAAAATGTGTATTTCTCGCATACAGCCCATAGTTTTTTTTTTGGTGTGTGTGTGTGGAAATTTGCTTTTTTCGCCCCCCGTGCTGCTCTTAAACCCCCCAAAAATCCCAAAATACCCCAAATTTTGGATCCACGATGCTTCGGCAGCCATGTGCCGAACACGCGTAACTTCGGCAACAACGTGCCGAAGTAGTTAAAATTTGGAAAACCAAAGAATTCGGCAGTGACGTGCCGAAAACGCTTATATTCGGCAATCACGTGCCGAACTGGGGAAAATTAGAATTAAACCGCGAAGTCAGACTCTGTTCTTCAGTATCTTTTATTTGAAAAAAAATTGGGAAAATTGGGGCGATTTTTAGGGTTTGGGCGATTTGTAAAGCAAAGTAAGCTTGGATTTCGATTATATTAGAAGATTAAATTGCGATTTGAACGGAAGTTGAAGAGTATCTCACAACCACAAGTAAGTTTCATTGTGTAATATCTCATTTTCATCAATTTTTTGTATGATTAATAACAACCTGCGAAAATTTGTTTGTGTTGTATGATGTTGTATGATGTTGTATGATCATGAGTTTATTTGTTTAGATTTACATGAATTTGGGTTTTGATTGAATTTAGGGTGTAGGGTTTTGACAATATATATGAATGTGCACAAGGTGTTTGTCAAAATGCCTGAATGACTGTTTGTTTTGTATAAAGTGCACATATAATCGATGTTTGATTGTTGAATTTATGATCGGTCACAATCGATGTTTCTGTATAAATTGAAACAACCGTTTAGAAAATATTGCTTGGTCATATGCCTCGTCAATCCAATTGTATGATATCTTTTGTGATGCTGTGGTATTGATATCTTTGTATGATATCTTTGCTGTGTTGTGCTGTTTTGCTTGGTAATTTTATTTATAACTTGGCACCTAGATCAATAGAAGTTATCAACAATCGATTGTATCTTGAATTTCCGTTGCATTTTTGTTGTTTTGTGCATGTTTTAATTTAATGCCTTGTGTTTTGATTAACACTTTTTTTGGTGAAAAAATATATTTATTTTACATAGAGATTTTGAAGTTGAAGTTTTTAACTAATGCCTGAATCATAAGCTTATTTTTTTTGCGTTGGTGTTATTTATTAATTGTTGGCTATTTATTATTTTTTTAGGAATGACGGATGAAGTTGGGCGCCAAAGAGGTGGAAGGGAAAGTAGAGCACACAGCTCTGCACGGAGAGAGGCTACCCTAGGACGTTCTAAGAGGAAAGTAGCCGGTACGTCATCCTTGAGGGCAGAAGTTGAAGAGGGTGGTACATCAACCGTGAGGGCTGAAGTTGAAGAGGCTGAAGCTCAACATCCTGAACCTGTGGCTGAAGAGGATGTTGAAGCTCAAAGGGATGTGGAAGTTGATGAGCAGGAAGAGGAACAATCTGATGAGCAGCAAGAGGAACAAAGAAGTGATGCAGAAGAAGAGGACCAAGTGAATGAGGCTGAACCACCACCACCACCAGCACCAGCACCTAAACAAACCAAAAGGAATCGGAGAACAACAACTGCAAGAAACCCGCCAAAAGTAGCAAAACCACAAGTTACAGAATTTGGTGGCGGACCAAGTGATTTGTCGTTGCTGCCGTCTTTTGGTGGTCATGTAGCCGCTGCGTTGTGGAGAGGAGAAGTAAGTTTTTTTAAATTGTTTAGAAAAATATTGTTGCCGTTTCTTAGATTTACATTTACATTAGAAAATAAAAATGTGATTCCTCTAAAAATTTGTTTTGATATAAAATTTTGCAATTGTGTGATTGTGTTTAGTAGATTATATGTGTTTGGTTAAAATTGTGTTTAGTAGATTATATGTGTTTGTATATGTGTTTGTATATGTGCAATACTTTTGCGATAAAATTGAAGAGAGTGAAGCTAAACCCTATCCACCAAAAAGAACATGAAAAGATTATATGTGTTTGTATATGTGCAATATTTTCAAATGTACATGTGTTTGCTTTTTATTTTGTATGTATAATTAATATGTGTTTGGTTTCAAATTTTGTAGTGTGGCGAAAGGACACTCAAGTGCATGAATCCTGGGAAGAGAATCAATTCGCTTGATAAACCAGAGAGTGATAAAGCATGGTTTTGGGATAGAGTGGAAGGTAGTGGACTGCGACCGTTGTTGAAGACGAATTACAATCATGTGGGCTCCGGACTATTGACGGCATTTACTGAGCGTTGGCAACCAGAGACCGGTACATTCCATCTTCCTATTGGTGAGATGACCATCACCTTGGATGATGTATCGTGTTTGCTCCACATTCCGATAACGGGGAAGATGCTGAACCATGCTGGAACATCATGCACCATGGAGGAAGGGAAAGATATGTGCGAGGAGTTGCTAAACTTTAGCAGGGAAGATGCTCAGGAAGAGTTTGATAAAATGAAAGGGGCGCATGTATCATTTGCAAAGCTTTTGGAAATATATCATGACAACTTGAATTTGGCGTTGGCAGCAGAGGACAATGAAGATGAGGAGGAGGAGACAGTTGAATTTCTAAGGGATTGCACAGTTAGAGCTTTTTTGCTATACCTGATCGGAGGAACCCTATTTACCAACAAAAGTGCTCAATATGTGGATTTGATATTTCTTTCGTATTTGCAAGACATCCCATTAATTAACACTTGGAATTGGGGTGCTTCTGGACTTGCATACATGTATAACTACTTGGATCGTGCGAGCCGGCGTAGATGCGGGAACCATGGTGGATACAACTGCATGTTTCAGGTATACACTTTTTTTAACAAATGTATTATTTTTTTCTTAAACGTTATTTACTCTTAATGTTCTAATATATGTTCTAATTTATGTTTTAATTTATGAAAATTCAAAAAATGAAAATTATGCGCTATGTGAGCCTAACCAACTTGTGCTGTGTGTGTTGTGTGATAGGCGCAATGTGCGCCTATGCAGGCCTTGGTGTGTGTGTAAAATCTAGCTTAGTAGCATTGATGTACTTGCCTATATAAGTTCTAGAGGATTACACTTAAATGTATTATATTTTTCTTAAACGTTATTTACTCTTAATGTTCTAATATATGTTCTAATTTATGTTTTAATTTATGATTGTGATTGTAGGCATGGGTTTTTGCGCATTTCAAGAGGTACGGACAACGATTTCTTGATGAGAACTACACCAATGAAGAACCAGTTGGAGCCAAATATCATCCGTTGAAGACAGGCAAATGGCCATATGAGACGAGGACTTCATTGGATCGGATGGAGGTTGATGAAGTCACATTCTGCCCTTATGAGGATCATCGCCAGTTCCGTCCCTTTCAAGATATCAGTTGGTACTCTGGTTGGATAATGTGTGGAAGTTCCATGATATGTCCACATTTTCCTGAGCGTGTCCTCAGACAATATGGACATGTGCAGTCTATTCCTAGAGCCCCCGGTGTTTCTGCCAAGGCCGGTATGAATCATTTTTCAATTCAAGATGCATTTGATGAATACTTGAATGAAAATTATGTTACGGAGGAAATGCGAGGTCCAAGAGCTGTACATGGATATGAAACCATGCCGGGGTACATTGCATGGTTTTATCGGGTCTCGCATCCGAAGATTTGGCCACCAGTTGGAGGGGATCCCCCACGGCCTGCAAATGTGGAAGTCATGATTGAGGAGGATAATGCGAATAAAAAGTGTAACGCATTTGAGATTTGCAAGACGGTGCAAGAGGAGGTGAGAGAGAAGTTGGATGGTGAGCTTACTTTGGAAGCGGCAAGACAAGTACTTGAAAAGGTGTACAATGATTTGGACCCTGTGGTCAAATATGGTTTGCACCGAAAGAGGAAGAGAGACTCCGGTGAGGGAAAAAAGAAAAAGAAGAAGAAGAAGAAGAGTAAGACAAGAGGTGAAGAGGCCGGTCCTAGTGGTTCCCGATGATTATGACATTTAGGATTTGCTTAGGCTTAGATTTTATTGTTTTGGTTATGTTTAGGACTTGAATATGTATTTTGGATAATTTATGTATTTTGAAAAAAAAAAGTGTTGATTATGTTTAGGAATTGGTTTGTAATTTGGATAATATAATTTATTTTGCATGCATGAATGAATGAATGAAAGAAATGAATGAATGAATGAATGGATGAAAGAATGAATGAATGGATGAAAGAATGAATGAATGAATGATTGAATGAATGATTGAACGAACGAATGAATGAATGAATGTTTGATTGAATGAATGAATGTGACTGAATTACAGGTATTCGCAGATGCCCCGGCGTGGATTAAGTTCCATGAGATAAACCAGAAAATCAATGGTATCAGTCTGTGTATCAGAAGATTTCGGCAGTTACGTGCCGAAATTGTTGCGTGAATTACAGGTTCGACACTCATGTGCCGAAACCACATGTTTCGGCAGTTACGTGCCGAAAGTATGGCGTCAATTACAGGTTCGGCAGTCATGTGCCGAACTGGGAGTTTGAAAAACCAGAAAATCAGACTTATGAACATGAACAATCTTGCATTATTAACTAAACTTATTCTAACAATCTTGCATTAGTATGAAACATAAAAAAAGTTCAATTTTTCCATACAAATAATAAAACATAATAAACTGGATATTTCATTAATTTAAACACATAGAGTTCAACAACTTCCACGAAACATATTTCATAAATTATAAATACACTAATAAAACACGGAACATTGAAAATTAAACACATTACAATGAAAATTAAGACATAACATAAATTAAAGACATAAAATTAGGTTAATTTAACATAGCATACAAACGTCCCCCTTTTGGATCAATTAGAATTTGATTAAACATGGAGCGCACATCATCATCATCTTTCAATTGTTTCCACCCGTATTTCTTTGGTGCATCTTCAAATGAATTGCTTGAACAGTCAGCTGCCAGATCGACCCACATTTCTGCATACCCAAGTTTCGCAATTTTGATTTGTTTGCCCTGTGCATAATGATACATGATTTCAATTCTATTTTTGATTGATTCAACAGTTGTTAAACTGGTGTCCAATGCAAGGGTGAACAACTCTTTGTTACCCTGAAACTGGACATAAAACTGATATGTTTCTACCGGATTGCGAGAACCACGAGAACCACGTGAGGATGACATAGTTAAGAATTGAAAAAACTAGTAAATAAATTGAAACTGAGTTGTGATTTATCTGAATACGCATCCATATATTTATATACTTTTTTGTCTGATTACATCCACAAAAAGTGTCGGTTACATTTCAACCACAAAAAGTGTCGGTTACATTTCAACCACAAAAAAAAAACTGTTACAAACACTATCATTCCACATGGATGGGATCATCTTTATTCGTCTCCATGTCCATGTCACCTTTTTCATTCTTCATCAGTTCTTCAAACTCAATCATCCGATCCAAAAAGGTATCCTCCCAAGTCTCAGCCTCTGGCGCCCGATGATTTTTCCATTCCTTGCAAGTTGGAGGCAGTGGACACCCGTCCTTCAATTTGACATACACACAATGATTCGGAACCATACCAATACACATAATGCGTGCAGATGGATCCAATGGTGGACGACCGCGCAATGGGAAAAATGTTTCAGAATGGCCAATCTTATGTGTAGTCAATTCAACAACAACGCGATTGTAGGCAGTTGCAAGGATATGCCCCATATCCGGAAAAGTTAACCAATTTTCTACCGGTGCAATGCCACTCTTAGGCATAACTTTCGGAGGATACAAACCGTTCAGAATGTATTGCAGACGTTCCTCAGTTTGGTAAATACTCAAGTAGTCTTTCCTAAACATAGTTAACTCTCTAATAAGTTTATGCCGAACTACTACATGGCTATCTTGACCCTTATTAAGATACTCTGCTACAACGCGAAAACCACAATGACCATCACCCTTGACATCAATAATGTCCTCAATATATGAATGCATGAACAGTGGCATATACTCAATATATTTGATAACACGACGAGGGATAGCATTAGGAGACAAATTACCAATGCGAGCAGTCTTCCTCTTGGGAATAGATGGCTTTGACTGTGATGCTTGCGAGTCAGGAAATTGAGCATCGATGTGCTCCCATAATGATGGCTCTCTAGTGGAAGAATTAGCCGACTTTCCCCTTTTTTTTGAACCCTTTGTTTCGAATTGTTTAACCGGCGGAGTCAACGATGTAATTTCTGGATATGCTATTTGCCGCAGTTGATCCCTAATTTGCAGGTTCATAGCATAATCTGATGAATTTAACCGTTCCTACAACAAAGAAACCAAACATAAAATTAAATTAAAATTTTAAGTGTAAAATAAATTTAATTTAAAGTTCAAAGTGTAAAGTGTTTAATTACCTGAATTGCATTAAACTCTTTCGAGCAGTCAACCCTCTCATCATCGTCTTCACCAATTTGTAACCTCTTCCAATGCGTGTTAATCTCATCTAGTCTAATAGGTAGTTTTTTATCAATCTTCAAAGCAAGTAAACAAGCACACGGCAACCCGTATGTTCTCTTTATCACACAACCACACTTTTTCCTATTCCTACCACATTCACGAGAACGATCTTCTTCACCCCGAATAAAGTGCAAGGCTTGTCTTGAGATGTTATACACCAACTTAGAGTACAAAAAATTGTTTCTAAAATGGTGTTCTACGCCGGTAGTACTCTGTCCAAACGAGGTCTTTATCTTGTTTAACTGGTTTGACAACATTTGATCCGTAGCATCCCAAACCCTTACCAAATTACCCTTACAATCTGTGACATATTGTTTTAATACACCGTGTTGAGACTCAACTCTGTTGGTGGTTGTGTTGCCAATGTGCATAACACGGTTTGTCCATAGACTCACCAAATTTTCCTTCACCGGATCCAAAACTGTTGTTTCAACATAGTTTAGGAAATTTGGATATTTCTCAAACACTTTCCTGAACTCAGCAACTGCACTAATATATGACTCTTCTGAACTCGATTGCACAATTGATTCCCATTGAAATGTGAGTGTGTTAAGTAACTGATCCAGGTTTTTTTCTTTTGCCCCGCAAAAGGCCTTGAACTTAGCTCTTACATTTTTTGCAACATGATACCGACACACTAAAGCGGTAGAATTTGGAAACACTATCGGAACCGCATTCATGAGTGACTTATCCCTATCAGTGACAATAACCTTCGGAAACGTTTCTTTACTCTTCAAAAGACTCTTACACGTCTCAAGGGCCCATATGAAATTATCTTCTTTTTCATTCGCAATAAAGGCAAAACCAACATTGAACGAGTCTTCTGTTGAAGTTACACCAACTATCTCAAATAAAGGCATTTTATACTTGTTGGTCTTGTACGTTGAATCCATCATCAAAACAGTAGGGAAAGTGTTAAATAATTTCACACTTTCTGGATGTGCCCAAAAAAAATCTTGTATGGTTTTCGACTCACCATCACCAACCGTTCTACACTTGTAAAAATATTTGTGAGTTTCACAACACTTTAACAGTTGTTGCATTTCAGACATTTCGCCCCTAAGACTTTTTTTAAACCTTTCGCGCGCATTGTATACTTGCTTCATATTTGTCTTGCTCTCTGGATTTCTCCCTTTCAAAGTCGTCAATATGTTCTTTGGGGGCACCAAATTCCTTGTCAACTCTTGGACACACTCCTTCTCCTCCGGTTTTAAACGTCCCGCAAGAGTATGACCTTCTAGGGTTTTTGCCATCTCATGGTTGTGTTCACCACATACAACACTTAGTTTCCATTCCTCTGATGCCAAAAAGTAACCTCGCAGCCTGAACGGACACTTAAGCGTTTTCGTTGCTGTGTCTTGTTTCTTTAATTTCCTTTTGTTTTCTTTGTAGACACTGCCTCTTGAGCAACTCAATAAAAAATACGGTTTCCTTCGGTTACCACCGTTATCAGATTTCCCAATCACGATAGTAAATCCAGCTTTTGTAGCCTCTTTGCGACACCATTCAATCATTTCATCTCGCACCTTATACTTTTCACAATGAAAAAAATAATTGCCGGTGTTAACCACAACATTAGGTTGCTCGACGTCGGGTTGCACAACATTCGCTTGTTCAATGGCGGGTTCATCAATGTTTGGTTTCAATTCAAGCGGAGGTTCGACCATACTAACACCTACACATATCAACCAATTCAGCAAGTCAGCAAAAGCTCCCAGTTCGGCAGTTACGTGCCGAAATCACATCCCATTTCGGCATACACATGCCGAAACACACATTGACAGCAAAACTATGAAAATTCAAAAAATAAACGGTTTAAAGCGCAATTTACCTGTTATACGACTTCAAATGTGTGTGGGAACCCTTTATGCGTGAGAAATCGCTGCTTTTACGCCACTGAAACTTCAAAAAATCGCCCTAGATCCAAAATCTCCGGATTGTGTGTAAAAGAGGTAATGAAAGTACAGGTTCTGCAGCCTAGTCTATATAGTCTGCCTTCGGCAGTTACGTGCCGAATATAAGCGTGTTCGGCACGTAACTGCCGAAATGTTGTCATTTTCAAATTTACGCCTTGTTTCGGCAGTCACGGGCCGAAGGAGAGGAAAACTAACCCCCTTTTGCCCACAACTCATAGGCACATGGCATATTAAGAGGGTTCGGCAGGTGACTGCCGAATTCATCCAACTCAATTTCATATATTTCAAGGGCAAAATTGTCTCATTGGGGGGCTTAAGAGTAAATGAGGGGGGCGAAAAAAGCAAATTTCGTGTGTGTGCGGGGATGTAAATCGGATATTCTCACAAACCACAATTGCAGAAGTATGAAGCCCATACCAGAGAGGTATGAAGCGCATATACTTATTGCAGTGTCTCATATGCGTCGGTATCCGACTATGACACACGTACTACATGTGTCAGACAACTCAGATAAGTACTATTGTGTCTTATTTTACAACTTTTTTAAATGTGTAGCCGTGTCAGTTGCTCAACTTAGATGCACGTTTTTATTCTCAATTTAATTTTTTTATAAATATGTAGCAGTGTCCTATGTCTTTTACATGATTAGTATCAACATGAGTGTGTTGTGTGTCAAATGTCTATGTTGGAGTTCATGCTTCACACGCATGGACTAACCCTCAAATTTTATGGGATTTAAATAAGTGACAATTTTATTTTATTTTTTTACAAACAATAAATGACAAATTATGCCTAAGAATGTTAACATTATTGCCTGCTGCTAGAAAATATATGTTAACATGAACTAAGATAGTTTAGACAAATGTGAAATTAACGGGTAGGGTGTGTTTAGTAAGTCCAATAAGCTAGTTTATAATTTATTGGACTAACTTGTTTGATAAAAATTGATATGTTTGGTAACAAGTTTATCTAATTAGCTTATAGTGTTTTTTGAGATATT
Organism: Trifolium subterraneum; assembly: GCA_951799995.1. Taxonomy (NCBI): domain Eukaryota; kingdom Viridiplantae; phylum Streptophyta; class Magnoliopsida; order Fabales; family Fabaceae; genus Trifolium; species Trifolium subterraneum. The sequence continues at coordinate 56,483,047 of OX637462.1, forward strand.
ATGTCAAGAAGCGTATGAACTTATAATTTTTTACATTTTATTCCATTTTTACCCTTATTTTTCATTTATTATTTCTTTATTTTTTAAAATATAATAATTACCCACTACTATTTTATTTATTTTTAAATATAATAACTATCCACTAACCATGTACTGTTATGTCATTTTATATTTACATAGCTAAATTTTTCAAACACTTTACTTTCATTCTACTAGCTTTTCAACTATAAGTTATCAGTCCACCATTAACTATCTTATACTTTATTTTTACCAAAACAGAGTCTTATTGTGTTTACTGATTGCAGTCAAAGTAAATTAAAGGGAGTTTGTATAGTTGAAATTTACACTGAACTGATTCCAGTGAATTTCCGCAAGAGAGAATTCAAGTCCGATTTTAAGAACTTTTTTTAAAAATGATAACCTCCTCCTTTTAAGAATGATGATACATGTCATTCTTTTAGATGGCTTAAAAATGACAAGAATACTCGTAATAACTGAAAACAAAAACAATACTACTAGTAATAATAACTTAAAACGCACCAACTATTTTGTTTCTTCTCTTTTACAAAACCACCAACTAATTTACCAATCATTTGCCTAAAATAAGAATTTCATACATGGAGATGCATGGCTTCCGCCCCTTCCTATGGTTACTGCCTACCTAAGTCCCCATTGACATACGTCATACACGTACCAACTATATTCTTTTCTTCTTTTATATTTTGACCAAATTCTAAATACAAAGAAACAAATAACAAAAATAATGTACCTAAATAAAAATCTTTTATAATGTTAACTACTCAATAACAAATTAATCATGCAAGTTCCTATGTCTTTTTCAATCATGTGTTGATCAATGTTACAATACAACATTTTAATAAATTTCCCCTCAACCACTTTCTTCCACATACACATCTTATTTCTAGGCACAAGAAACTCCAAGAGGATCTCGACATATATATACAAAGAGTTGAAGAATTCAAAGCTTTGATGTGATCTCATTAAATTTTGGAGGAACATAGTCATTTGTTTAATGTTCTAAGGTGGTATAGGTTTACCTTCTCAACCAAACCCATAAAGCTACAATTCTTTACATCATTCTTCAATAAAGACAAGGCTCAAAAAGGAATGTGATATAGTGGTATATATTCATCTGTGTTATATGAAGCTCTTGTAGCAAATAAAAGAGAAAGAGAAACAAGTGTTCTAAGTAGATTCTATTATACCTTCCCTCACCTCAAATCTAGATGATCTAAAAAATTTCCGCAATCACAATTTGAGTTGTGACATCAAGGATTTTCGGTGTCTATACGACCAATCTGAGCTACGACATCAAGGTTTCTTTTGTGTCTATACGAACACAAAAGAACCACAATTAATATTCGTCAGCCACATTTGATTACAATTCCCTGCAACATCAAGGATCGCAACACCTAATTTGTTGTAAAAACTTGACAGGAAAGTGTTTTCATTGCGAGTTTCATTGATATTTGTCTCTCTATAACTAAATCATAAGAGGTGAAAGTCACATGTTTGCACCCGAAGAAATTTTCCCTTTCACTAATGAGTAGTGAAAACACTATGTCATGAAAGCTTCAATGGATTTGGTTCATAAAGTCATTCAAGAAGAATTCATCAATATAGACAAAAGAATTAGCCTTTTAAGGTAACATATATAATTTCATGGAGCATCACAAATGGTGGCAATTAACTACATTGTTATTTGTCTCTATAATGTTTCAATCATCTTTGGTAAAAACTAATGACATTGAGTCCCTAGAAAACTCCTTATGCAAGCAAGTAAACAAAGAGAGAGAAAACCCAATAACAGGTCTTTTCTACAACATTTCACTTCCTTCTAATTACACAGGAATAAAAGCTAGAGTTATTAGATTAAGAACATCCTCATTTTATCAAAGAGGATTAAATTATAGTCTCTTCAATATTCCACCACATATTGTGCCATTACCAAATAAAAAAAGAATGGCTATACTATTTGAAAATTTTGGAAATTGGTCTTCATATTATTTCAATGTGCCTAATTACACAATGGTAGCACCTGTTTTTGGTTTTGTGGCATACACTTCATCAGGAACTGATTTCTTAGATAATGAGAAAATGAATTTAGTCATCAAAGGGAAGCCTATTTTAATTAATTTTTATTATGTTAAGTTGCATGAAAAAAATGATACACCAATTTGTGTTAAACTTAGTGATGAGGGTGGAATATTGGGATTTAGGAGCATGACAAAAGATTATGCTTGTGAGGCTTATGGATCAGGACACTATACTCTTGTGGTTCCAATTTCAGAAGAATCATATATTAAGAATCAAAGTAAGAGATTTACACAATGGTGGATTGTAGGATTTGTTATAGGTTTTGTTGGGTTGGTTATGTTGGTTTTTATCTTGGTAAATTTAGTTAAGGCTGCAAAGAGGAAGAAGATAGAAAATTTGGAGAACAATTCAGAAAATGGTGAGCCTTTTGATACATTTTGGATTGGTGACACTAAATTGCCATTGGCTTCAATGATTAGAACCCAACCAGTTCTTGAAAATGATTGATGATGATGATGATGATGTTATTCATTGTTAATGTTAGTTGGTCTTGTTTTGTTGTATTGATGATGTTGGTTTTAAACTATGATCTTTGTCATATAAAACAAAACCATTTAGTACAATGAACAACAAATTTGACTCTATATATAATATGATATTTATCATCATTATTCATTTGCCTCAATGACACTTTGATATCATGTTTAGTTTTTATTTAAATTTCTTTACTGAGAATATTGTACGATCAGAAACTTTGTAAATTTCCCATTCTCATTTTATTCTTTTCTATTCTTTAATAGAAACAAGATATAAATAGTATTAGTTCAAAATTAGGTTTGATTTAGTGGTGAATTTTTTAGTAGTATGCATTAGATCTTAGGTTCGATCCTCATTAACTCCAAAAAAAAAAATTAGTTCATGCATATAGGGATTTTTAGATTGAGTCTCTAAATTTTTTGTATGGATTTAGTCCTTGTAAATTTAAAAGTTGTTGCTTTTAGTCTTTATTAGGCTATGTGGCACCACGTGTCATGATTATATTGATCATGTATACGATGTCAAAAACTAAAAACAACAAATTTTAAATTTGCAAGCGTTAGAATACAAATATCTCTCATCATAATTATCATAATCATGTAAATAATCGTTATAGTATGCATATAATTGTCCTACCTTTAATTGTAGCCAATAATCTCTCATATATTGATGTACTCCATCCGTCCCAAAATATAAGAATTACTTTGACTACTGCATGTATACCAATGCACAATTTTGATCACTAATATCTTTAATTCTCTATTAGTAAAAATTATAAAAACTTGATATTTTGAAAATATTCATCAAAACAAATAGTTCTTATATACTAGATATTTATATCTATATTAATAAAAAAAAAATATGGTCAAAGCAAGATAAGTGAATAGTGACATTTAGTCAAAATAGTTCTTATAAAATGGGACGGATGAAGTATATATTTTGACCAAAGTAATGAGAAAGACAACACATTATTTTGGCAAAAGGGAATTGAGTCTCGCCAAATATGACATGCCTAGATATAATTATTTTCTTGCTAGAAAATCATAACATTTGTAACTACGGTGATTTTGTGGATATCCTAGAAAAACACATGGGGTGGTGAGGTAAACTATACGAGTTTACAAGTTGAATCTACGTTTCAATTCCACTTAACCAAAACGAGTTGACGTAAAAATTAGATTTTAACAACCTTGACTTTACTAATATATATATATATATATATATATATATATGGTAAATTCTAATATGGACAACTTCATCAAGTGGTCCTTGGTGGACCAATCATGAATAACATTATAACGAATATGAATTTTACAAAATCCACTGTTTGATTGAAAGTTTATATCATATAGATCATCCATAGAAAAATTTAAAAAAATTGAAAATCATTTGATATGTTATTGAAATCCATCAAGATTAACGGTTTATTAAATACCGTAATCTTGATGGGTATCAACAACGTATCAAATTATTTTCAATTTTTCTAAAATTTCTTATGGACGATCTATATGATATAAACTTTCAATCTAACGGTAAATTTTGTAAAATTCATATTCGGTAGATCACTTGTCCACGGTGGACCACTTGTGAAGGTGGTCTATCGTAGCATTAGTCATATATATATATATATATTAACTTATTTAATTTTTAAAGTAATCTGAAAATAATAATTTTATTTTAAATTTAGAAATTCAATTGTTATGAATATTAATAAAAGAAAATATGACAAAATTAATATATAATTCAATTTAAATTAAAATTATTAGATAATTCACACTTACTTGATTTTCTTCTCTCATTAGTTAAATATGACTATACTCATGCATTTCAATAATAAATAATACAACAACTATATATCCATCAATATATGTTGGAAAGAAATAATATCTCTCTCATTTTTTCTACGTATTAAATGTGACTCTTTGAACCATGCATGTCACGTGAGATTGAATATTATATATGATTGAAATACAAAGTGATTGTATATTTTAACTGCTATTGTTTTATTTTATTTTTACGAAACCCCTATTATATTATATATCTGTTATTTTACAATATTTAAGTATCTATTATTTATTAAATAACTTATTATATTTAAATGTTCACAAATATATTTAAATGTTCACAAATATATTTAAATGTCCACAATCTTAGCTCAACTAGCAGAAATGTTAAAATTTCTAGGTCAAACGTCATTTCGTCTATCTATCAAAAATATATGAATTCATGAAATTCCATTAAAATACACCCTCAAGGAACTTTTATAAAATTCTACATTAAGTCCATAAAATATACTTCAAAACCAGCTTAACCAGATTTCAACTCAATTATATTTATTAAAAAAAAAGTTCAACTCAGTTATAACGATTAGGACCAAGACCATAAAAACAAAAATTAGGATCAAAATATACTTTATACTAAATCTAACCTCACAATCAGCAGTGGATTTCCAGAAATAGTACTTCTTATGGTCTTCATGTTTGGAAATTCTAGGTTTCTCCGGGAGTAACTCTTTGTTGAAAAGTTAAAATCATGAAAAGTAAGAATCAACAGACAATGCAAAAATAAGAAGAATCACTTGTTTTTAGAAGCTCACCTGAGAAGGAAAATCGACAATTTGACCACCAAATTTCAGCTTCATTCTATAGAGGAAGTTAATGATTTCCCCACTACCAAGCAGCGGATCTCCGCAACGATGAAACCATATTTCTTGAAAGCTTGAGCAATGTCAAAGGATTGAACAAGGTTTGTTTCTTTGTCACGGTTGAGGGTAAAAATAGGCTGATTCTGCATCATAATTTTTTATGAATTGAAGTTGAGAATGAGTGAAACAGAGAGAGAGGAAGAGTGTGATTAGAAATGTGATTTAGTTGTTATATAATCATCAAAACAAAATCAAGTACTCCCTCCGATCACTATTATAAGCAAAAAATCATTTTTTAGTTTCATTGTAAACATAATGTATCATGGCAATAATATATATAGACCAGATACATATTGGTTTGTGGGTGTGTGCTGTTTTTCTCTTCACGTCGAAAACAGAGCAGAAGTAACGACGTTGTTGTATTTTTCTTCCCTTTGTGTTTTTTGCAAATATAACATGTGACCGTTGTTGACAATGTTACCTTTTAACTTTTTTTCATTTTTTATTTATTTATTTTTACTAGTAGACTAAAATAATACCAATACTAATTTCTTCTTTTTGAGTAATTAAAAGTAATTTTTCGCGCGGTAACATGTTGGACACGCGAAAGCGGACAGTTAGATTACGTAGTAAAAATTCATTTTAAAATTTAATTTTTTTTACAAGAAAATATTTTCTCATTATAAATATAAAAGACGATTTGTCCACAAATCCTAGCTCATCTGGCAGAAATGCCGAAATTGCTAGTGTCGGACGTCATGACCGGGGCTCGAACCCCGGTCACTCCACTTTGTGTGTGTGAGTTTCCAATGGATTTGTCATTTCGTCTATCAACAAAAAAAAAAGACGATTTGGAGAATACCAACGGTCGATGAGAGTTCCATGCCGGCCTCTCGTCATTTAAAAAGTAATTAAAAAAAGACTTTATTTTCATTTTTTTGCTAAATAACTATTTCCCGCACCTTAGATAAACACCTTGACAACAAAATACAATAGTTGACATTGGTCTTTGTGGGATCGATACTTTTTTATACTATAATTGATATTTTCGTGCAATTGCGGACCTATCAAGTTTTTATGAGTACCAGTTTGGGAATTGATCGCATTCCCTCACAGGAAATACTCGCGCGCCACCACCTGGGCTAGGAGGCCTATTATGTTCATGATCAGTATATATATATATTGATAGTTAATTTTGTATTGTAACTTTCGAAATATAAAAAAAATGGAAAAAAAAGACCTTTGGAACATTAGTTTTTAAATTAGTTAATTTCGAATTAACTACTTTTGTATTGTAACTTCCGAAATATATAAAAAATAAAATAAAAAGTCATTTCGGATTGTAACTTCCGAAATATTAATTTTTTTTTGAAAAACAATTGTCATTCGTAACTTAAGTTTCAAAATTGACTAGAAGTAATTTGGTCAGGAAAGGGACCTTAGAACAACGTTGGGGCCTAAAAAGCAAATTTCAATAAATTAATAAAAAATCAAACTCAAGGATAATCACTTAAGGAGAATGTCACTATGCTATTTATTTATTAAAAAAATTCACTATACTCTAGCTTACAAAATGTAAGATAATCACTTGATATATACGAGATTAATAATAATAATAATAATAATAACAATAATAACAATAATATTTCCTCCGACCCTAATAATAATAATCGAGTAAAATGTCAAATACTCACCTGAAATTTCAAAATTCGTCAAATACCCCCCAGAAATTTGGAAATAGGCAAATACCCCCCTACAATTGTAAAATGTCAATCAAATACCCCCTGGTCCGTTAACTCCGTCTGTTTTGATGATGTGGACGTTAACTGATTATGTGGCACTACCAGTCAGAGTCCACATCACTGAGACTGGTTTGAGTGGATTGTCACGTCATAGGGGGTATTTGACTGAAATTTGCAACAAACATATCATTATAACGGTCATATTCATCTTCTTTATAATAGAGTTTTCTTCATCACTTTAATGGAGTTTTCTTCTCCATTATTCTCATATCCAACATGATGGGTGGTGGAATTGCTTATTCAAATCGTAGAAAGGTGAAAGAAACAAGCTCCTCTTCCATGGGTGAATCTAAGAACCCTAATTTTCTTTAATGTCATTGTGAGAAAATTGCTATCATTAGAGTTGCTCAAACTGTTGCAAACTTTGGCAGAGAATTCTTTTCATGCCCACTTCCAAAGGTAATATATGTTATCCCTAATTCTTTTACAGAGAACCCTAATTTTTGTTGTGCTATTTTTCCCTAATTTGATTTTAACCCTTTTACCCAATTTGGTTCTTCCATTTATGTCCATTCTTGTTTCAAATTTATGGATTTTGTTAATTGTTGTTTCATTTTTTATAAAACTTAGTTTGAATTTTTTTTCAGGATCACCCATACAATTGCAATTTCTTTATATGGGTTGATGAGATTGAAGAACAAGATATGCTTGCTAACAGAAAAAAAACAAGAAGTTTGGAAGATGAAAAATTTAGCAAATGACAATGAAGCAAATGATGTTTGGAAAGGAAAAATGATGGAAAAATTAGAATTATTGGCTAAAAAAAATAGAAGTGAAGAGGTGTGGAAGGCTAAAATGATGGATAAATTAGAGTCATTAGTTATTGAAGTGAAGTTGTTGAAGTATATTTTAGCAATAACTTGTATTTTTCTATTTTTGAATCAAATCTTTGGCACTCATTAGGGTATATAAGTTTGTATTCTGTTAATTGTATTTTATTGTACCTATTTTCATTTATGCCAATGCATTATGTATTTTCTGCATATTCAGTGCTGTTATGAAATTTTAAAATCAAATACCCCCTGAAATTTATAACTTATTGTCAAATACCCCACTGAAATTTACTACTAAAATTTACTTGCCACAATGTTTTACCATGTTAATGAGATCAAAATAATATATCATATTCGGGTCATCTCCCAAACATCCATTTGACTAAATGCATACTCTAATTTATGAGATTCATTTCTAAAAAAACTATCTCCATGCCACAAAATCAGTGTAACATAATCATCCATCCTGATCATTAAAAAAAGTAAAGTTTAATAATATTAGTCCCTTTAAGGAAGAAAATATACCACAAACTAAGATAAAAGTGCAACAATAACTCCTTAAAACAGGGATGATACAGCAGACTAAGAGATAAAATTGCAACAATAACAAACAAACCCACATATTAGAAAACATAAGCAAAATAGAAAAAAAAAAAAAAAAAAAACACAAGAGGAACAATGTCAAAATAAAACATAAACCCTAAAACTTGAAAACTATTTCCAATGCGAATTTTCAACAAAGAAATCAACATATTAGAAGAATCAAAGGTGAAAAGAAGTGTGATTTTACATCTTTTTAAACCCTAGAACAGAGTATAAACAAAAGGGGTTTTTTTTTTGCATGTTTACCTCACAAACGAAGGATGGACGATGATGATGAAGATGATCGGTGGATGGCGGACAAGAACGGCGACGGAAGACGGACGGCGATGATGATGAAGTGATCGGAGGTGATGAAGAAGATACTGAGTTTTGGGTTCTCTGTACGTGTGTTTTGTTTGTCAGGAAACTCAAGGGTTAATAGAAAAAAGAGGGAAATATTAATTATTTTAATTATTTTAATAATTTTGTAACTTTTTAATTTCAGTCAAATTTCCCCCTATGATGTGGCATCCTAACTATGTGCAGATCATCATGTCACGTCACCATTTATTAGCCACATCATCGTACTTAACGGAGCAAACTAACGGAGGGGGTATTTGATTGACGTTTTACAATTGTAGGGGTATTTGCCTATTTCCAAATTTCAGGGGATATTTGACGAATTTTGAAATTTCAGGGGGTTTTTGCCATTTTACTCAATAATAATCACGTGATTGTGTAGTGTACAGCAAAAAGGTAACGAATTGAATTAATTATAGTTATAAGCAGCAAAAATAAAATGGTACACAAAATATCATTTGCATAGTGTTGTGGAGAAGAGAAAAACACATGCAAAAAAAAAAAAGGAGAAAGAAGACAATTAGCTGGTATGTGATATTAAAAGAAGAGGGTGAAAAAGTCATTTTAAAATTTGAGAGAGTGGTTTCATTAGAGCTGTTAAATTGGGTCGGGCCAATAGCCCATGGGCTTGGATGGATCGGACTTCAAAAAAACCTAGCCCAAATGCAACCGGGCCTTTCTGGCCCAAGCCCATGCAGCCCAATAAAAATTGGGTTGGGCCGGGTTAGCCCATTAGCCCAAAAAATTATGCAATTTTTTGTAAAAAAATATCAATAATAACATAAAAAATTATCATCTAATTGAAAAGTTATTATAAATCATATAATTAAATGTGTAAGCTTAATAAAAAATGGTTATATTTCTCTAAAACTTTTTAAAAAATTAAGTTTATAGTTTATTAATTTGATTTAATCTTTTTTACAGGGATCAAAGTACAGTTTAATTGATATTTAGTGCTGCTGTGAAAATTATCTACACTAGCATACAAATATATCTCAATAAAATTGGTAGATATGAGGAAATAGTACATAAAAGTGATATAAAAAAATATTGAATAAATTGAAGAGAAAAAAAATGGGCCGGGCCGGCCCATTAGCCCACATGGCCCTACAGGCAGGGCCGATGCTTGTTAATGTGCAGCCCAACAATAATCGGGCCCGGCTGACTCATACTTATCGTCTGACCCATCGGGTCGGGCCGACCCATTTAACAGCTCTAGGTTTCATCACATATCTCCTAAATTGGATACACAAAAAATGGGAGAATATAATGGAATATGATGGAATACATTCTCTTATGTTCCATTCCATTCGATCTTAATTTTTTAAATCCAAACAATGAAATCATATATTATTCATCTAATTTCATTCCATCCAAAACCATCAATCCAAACATAATCTAAAGTTCAGCTGCAAGGTAAATAAATTCTAATAAAAAATTATTTCCACCAAAAAATAAATTCGAATTCTCTAAAATGATCGATTTTAAGGAAAATGTCACTATTCTATTTATTTATTAAAAATAATCACTATACTCTAGCTAACTAAACGTAAGATAATCACTTGATATATGAGAGTATATATAATAATAATATTAATAATCTAATAATAAAATTTATATTCGTTATAATGATATCATTAATTTATATTTTATTCGGCTTTATTTATAAGTAAAATTTACTTTTTAGGTTTATTGGACAATTGATGTATCTAGACTTCTAGATACATCAATTATTCAATGAACCTAAAAAATAATTTTTGCTTATAAGCAAGACCGGAGATAGTATACCATATGGTACATGTTAGACTAAGCGTAATTAATAACAATATTTCATGATGCTGTGATATTATACTTATCGATAAACATTCTCTCACTAATTTGTTTCATATACCGGTAGCAATCATTAGTTTGTTGAGTGTATTGACTGTATTCTCTTCCTTAAAAAAAAGTTTGTTACTCCGTGGAGCACACTCGTGAGTGAGTATTTCAATTCTTGTTTTGCCGACAAGATGGACGAATCTCTCGAAGCATCTTCCAACCTAAAATTTTGTTACTCCGTGGAGCACACTCGTGTGACCACACAAGATGTTTTGTCGACTACATTGACCATTTAAATTCTTGTTTTTTATTTCAATTCCGGCCATGATGGCTGCGCTGAACCCTTCTTGGCTTTTAAAAGACCGACTACATTGACCATTTAAAATTGTTGCGTTATTGGAAAAACTCTTTCTCTTTCTATATCAAGTACCACTCTTGTCAATTTAACTTTATCCGAATATGTTGCCAATAGATACAATCTATCTATTCCGAGTCTTTGTAAGTTTGTTTTTACTGCTTTTCCGGGTAATAAACTATGTGGGAGTAGTCTTACCTCAGTTAAACACTTATTCATTGATGCATTAATCGGATCCGATTACGGTGCTGAAGAGGATTCATTGGGCCTACTCAGCTGGCTGCTACAATTTGCTAATATCACATCATTGACAATCTCTTCTAGTACTCTTCAAGTTTTCAAGCTATATTTATTTTATTTTATTTATTTATTTATAAATTTTGTATGACTAGACTATCAATCCTAATTCACTATCTATGAATCCTAATTGTATAGGTTATCTCCTCAATTCCTGATTTATTCAAAGTTAAGTTCACTTCCTTGTGTAACTTGGAGACATTGAAAGTAAAAATGAAAGTAATTTAACCTGAAGCATTCATTGCACTAGGAAATGCCAACTCCAGCCAAGAAGGTGGACTGCATAAAATGATAAATGATACTTCCTCAAATCATTTGATTATTTCTATGGAAGTAAATTGTTAAACAATGCTCTATCAAATTCATCTCCAAATGTCAATTACCATATATACTTGACATAAATATGATATTGTCAAAAAACATACAATATAAGCACAACGGCAAATCATGGTCCGTCAAAGTTCAACAATTCTTACAAACAAGGCAACGTATTTTCATTAAAATTATATTATACAAAAATACCTTATAATATAAATGTAACACCTCACAAAAGAACTATTATTTTACATATCTTGATTAACTTCAAATTTTTGAAACTTATTATTGTTAAATAAGATAAACATAATATAAACCCTTATAAGCATTGGATCAATCAATAGGTTGAAGATGACAAAGCTTGTGAAGAAAGAAAGGAGGATCAAATAGAGAACCATTGAGAATGGCTTTGGCCACAATCTTGTTTGCAGCTTCTGTGAAATGAATTCCATCCCAACTCACATAGTTTTGAGGATCTTCACATGCACTTGCAAGCATATTGCCACATAAAGCTTTAGGGTCAAAGTTGTAATCTCCACCTCCATGACCACAACATGCTCTAGTACTATACTTTAGTCCTGTTCCAATGATACAAATTGAAACCATAATACCACTAGCCACATATGGTTATGAAAACATATCTCTAATGAAATATTTAATATTTTAATTTACAATAATATATCAATAGCTTAAGAATAATTTTTATATAAGAAACTCATTCTTAAGAATAAAAATATAATTTCCTTGATATGCACAATTTTAAATTTTGTGACCCATTTAATGTTTTAAAAGAGTTGTGCTATTTGAGTGAAAAGTGTTAAATTTAAACGCGTGTTTTGTTTTGCGGCATTAAAAAATTTTATTCAACTCATTTTTATATGAATAGATTCATTAAAAATGATTTTGATTAAAAATGAGTTTAAAGTAAAATAGTTTATACTTTGACACATTCATATAAAAATGAGTTGAATAATAAATAAGACTAAAAATCAATTTTAGAGACAAAAATTACAAATTAAAATCAATTCTTGATATAAAATTAATTCTAAATTGAATAGTAATAAAAAAAAAACATGTCAAGGAAAGGTTCTTGTACCATAAGATGTAGGATGGTGGAAGAGCTCCAATAAAGCAGACTTGGTGTCCACATAAATTAGAGAAGCATCTGATAAAGTTTCTCTAGTTTGACTTAATGTCTCTTTCAACAATTTGTTGTAATCATCTACAGCATTGTTGTAAGAAATAATGCATCCATGTTCATCTAAATCAGAATTTGTATGAGGAAGCTCCACCAAGTATCCAGGATAGCATCCAACTGGACCAAGATTTAATACCATAAATGTACGTCCTCCTTCTGCATATAACTCCTACAAATTTCATTCAGCAAATCAAATTTGTTAGTTTTTGTATTTGAATTTGTTAATTGTTGTTGTGTAATTGTATTAAGTTCACATATACACATTTTGGTCCATCTTTGCCATTTCGTTTTCGAATTTGGTCCATCTAAGTGGATGACTGAACATCATCTTTGACACATTATCCTAACTTGTCACGTCAGCCTCCATTTGCCACATATTCGTTTTTTTAACAGACTTTGACGTCAGCGAACAAAACCAAAAATATTTGGTCTTTTAGAGGTTGTTTTAAAATATATATATATACAAGGACGAAAACCAAAAACTCGCAAACCTATAAGAACAAATTGATTATTTAAGTCTATTTCAATTCATCTATTGACATAAACATTTGATGAAACTATTTATGAGAGCTTGTGAAAATAATTTTATGATATGTCCATAAGCAGCTGATGAAAACAACTTATAACCAATACGAAAAAAATTGATTTTATCTTTGTTACAGAAATAAGCATTTATATGATAAATCTTTATGTTATAAGATACAACATCCATAACAAGAAGGATATAGTCAAACCTTGATGGCAGAAGAAATTTGAAAGATAATTTCAGGAAGGTAGTTTTTCCATCCATTAATACCACCACCATATGCTATTTTTGAAGTGAAGTCATTTTGACCAATATAGAACATGTAAATAGACTTTTCAAAGATATCAAGTGAAGGAATATTGTTGATTTTTGAATCACAACTAGAGAATTTCAAAGGATCTGTATTATTGTTCAATATTAAAAAGAAAAAGTAGTGAGTATATATACATTAATATACAAGTAATTTCTAGTGAGTTTTTTGTGTGTACCTCTTTTATGAAAACCATGAACTTTGGCTTTGAATTGTTCCATTTGCTTAAGTTGTATTTGAAGAGCAAAAGGGCTGAGTCCACTTACAAAGAAAGATGTTTTGGGCAAAAGCACAGTGGAAGCTGATGTTGCAAAGTTGGCTCCATGTGTGTAGTCTGATCCAATTGATTGTAAATATGGACTCAAATAAGGCAATCCAAGAGCCTCAGCTGCAAATTTATAGCAATGAATGACATGAAATGGTTGCCTTGCGTCATCGATTATTAGTTGATACGGTGATCATTAGCGTTGGATTTAGTAGGCAGGACCACAATTTGATTTCCTGCAACTATAATCGAAAGTGGACTGGAACCACTTGATGTTAGAACTAACCTACGAACCAGATTAGGCGGTCCAGTGGACCGGATAATGATGGTAAAAAAAAAACTTCCGTTGTGTCCGAGAATTTAGTCTCTAAAATCGATAAATTTTAAAATATTTTTAGAATTTAAAATTTTGGTGATTACATTATTTGTTTGGGTCAATAAATTTAGTCTATGAAATTATTTCCAAAAAATGAATGTTATCAATTAGAAATAGTAGTTAGCTACACTTACTAGCCGGTTCTAAAACTTATTCAATTAGAAATAGTATTTTAATTTTTAACTTTATACTCATCAAGTATATGATGGAACAAAAAATTTGAGAATGGAATTAGAAACTAATGACAAAAAATAAAGGTTAAGCTTTAAAGAATATGTAAATGCATAAGATTATGAAGATTGATTCATTACCCAAAAAATCAACAATGAGCCTTCCATCAGAAGAACGTCCAACTGGCTTTTGAAAATAAGTCATTCCATAAGGATTGGGCTGTGCAGGAAAAGCTGAATAGAATCCACCTGTATCTGAATTTGAATCTCCAAAGTTGAATATTCCCTTAAATTCACACATTGAGTAACTTGAACCGATCAATGAAGATATCATTAAGCATTTTATCAAGAGCTTAAAAAATGCATAAAAATTGCTTGATACCTTAAAGGTACTCATTTTTTTAATGATATTTTCACCATGCAATTAAATAGCAATGGGAGATTAACATTATATAAACTTTATGAAGATATCAATTATGTTAATGTTGACTAATTAACAAACGGATGGTTGATAAGCCACCTACAAATGTATATAAAAGGTTAAGAGATTATAAGAATGATTGAAGAAATTGCTAATATTTTTTTACTTAAAATTCTAAAGTTTTTACAAAATATAATTATATTAAAAGAAGCTCAATGAAAATGAAATTATTTAAATTTAAAAATGTATGGACGTCTCTTATGTCTATATTGAGAGCTAAGTAGTTCTCAATGTTGACTTATTAACAGAACACATTAATGACCAACATCATAGTGTGACACAATACTTAGACCCCTTAACCATTTGATCATTGGTTTGATTCCCGGCCGGTGCGTATGGAAAAAAACATTTGCGGAAAGAGGTCAACCCCTTAAATGAATCTCAGTTATCTCAAGAGGATTAATCTCTGCAGTTATGTGCGGAGAATACAATTGGTTTAAAAAAAACACATTAATGGTGATGATTGTGCAATTTCTATACGTATAAAATAAATGCATACAAATTTCTTCACTTGTTGTGAGTTAGTTCACATGATGGATTATTCAACACTTCAACTTACTTCTCTTTATGGGAAGTGAATGGTCAATGTAATTAATGTTAGTCCTTTTTTTCCTCATTTAGTGTATACGGATCGAGACTATATAGTAGACTATGTTATCTCTTTTTTATGTGATCACACAAATTTAGTCACATATTTTGGTCGGAGTCAGGTTCCTTCCATTCGATGAATAATCCATTTAGTCCATTGATTATATGCATGAGTGCCATGTGTAAAAAAAAAAAATCTAATGGCTGAGATTAAGTCTTAAACACAACCATTCCCTTACTGTAACTTAAGGCGGCTCTATACTCTTCTTCTTTCTTCTTGCATCGCGCCGCCGGTTCCACCGCCTTCCATGTATGACTTTAATTTAACCCGAGAAAGTTACATGACTTTGGGGAAAGAAAGATCCACCCATTTCACAAACCCAAAACTCAATTCACCGTCCTGAAGTCCAACACCGCCATCGTCATCCACAGTTGTAAGTCCATCGTCGTTATATTCCCTCTGTCACCCTCACCAATTTTGCTCTGATCTCAAAGAGTATCACATATAGGAATACAATAAAAATCATTGTGTGGTTTCCAATTCATCTAACTACAGAATTAAAGAATTGAAATAGGAAGATCTATGGTGACGAGAATAATGGCGAACAGACAGTGGTGACCGGAACGGCGAAGGACAGACGAAGGTGGGGATCGGAACGGCGAAGGACGGCAGTTGGTAACAACAGTAGACGACAGTGGATAACGATGGGGTACAAAGTGGGACGGCGGTGGATTGCTGATGGTTGCTGATATGCATAAGAAGACAGAAGCAAAAGAAGAGTATAGCGCTGGGTTAAATTACAGTAAGGGAAGGGTTGTGTTTTGAGACTTAATTTCAACCATTAGATTTTGTTTTTTACACATGGCACTCATCCATATAATCAATGGGCTAAATGGAGTATTCATCAAATGGAGTGAACCTGAACTCATTTTGGTCTCACTCACATACAAATTTAGTTTTTTGAGTATGTGACCAAAAGAGATGATTATAACTTTATGACTACACAAAAATTGCTCATACAAATTAATTTAACTACATATTCTTGTTTTTTTTCTTTTAGAATATGTAAACTTTTATTCAATCGAAACCCTTCCATCAGTAAGACGTAAACATAGCTCGGATCGAACCTCATACCAGCTCTACTATTGATTTTACATCGTTGTTTAACTTGATCTACCTCGGAGGAGGAAGCACTCAACGAACCGAAATTATAAGTTTTGGTGCCATTTTGCATCTTTAATGAAATAATAGCTTGAATGATATGAATCATTCTCATCGTAATTTTATTTATTCAGCGACAGCAACAAGTAATGACAGGTTAAGGCCTCAATCTGGAAGGATTGTAGTAAGTGCCGAGTGTTTAATTACACGCGTAATTTTATTAATATGTTAGTGGAAGATGAGCAGTGTGGCGATTGGAGGCTAACGTGTTATTATGGGTATCCTGAACGGAGTAGGCGTCGTGCTGCTTGGGATCTCTTACGAGATTTAGGTAATATGTCTTCTATTCCTTGGTGTATTGTTGGTGATTTCAACGACTTACTCTCTCAGGCTGATAAAAAAGGTATTCATCCTCACCCGAATGGTTTGTGTATGGGATTCAGACAGGCAGTTAGTGATTGTGATTTAACAGATATTCCAATTGAGGGACATCCGTTTACTTAGATAAAGAGTCGAGGTACCCCTCATGTGATTGAAGAAAGGTTAGATAAGGCTATGACTAGTACTAGTTAGCTTCAGTTATTTCCCCAGGTGAGGTTATCTAATCTTTTGGCTTCACATTCAGACCATAGTCCAATATTGCTACAATGTAAGCCTATTATTAGGACACAGATCAATCATTCTTTCCGGTTTGAGAATAGTTGGCTAAAGGAGCCTGATTTAGAGGATGTGGTGGTTGAGGGTTGGGGGAGAGAGAGAATCTGGAGGTGGTTGACCGAGTGACTAGATGTGCTAATAAGCTTCAAAGGTGGGGAAAAAAGAAAAGGATAAGGTTTAAAGAGGAGATTGATGAATGTGTTAGGCGGATGAATGAGTTCCGAGGTAACCAGGATCAAGAGGGGAGTATGCAATATCAAGAGTTATCAGAGAGGCATGCCACTTTGCTGATACAAGAGAAAGGGTATTGTAAGCAAAGGGCTAAAATGCATTGGCTCCAAGAGGGGGATATGAAAACTAGATTTTTCCATATGTCAGCAACTGTGCGTAGCAAAAAGAAGAAGGTCACAAAGTTGATTGCTGATAATGGTACATAGGCACATACTCAGGAAGAACTTTGTGAGGTGGCCAAGAGTTACTTTGATACTCTCTTCAAGCCAAGATATGGAGATCATGACCCCGTACTTAATCTTATTCAGCCGCGAGTGACCGACGATGATAATTTCGTTCTGACGGCGCCTATTACAAAAGTTGAAATTCAGCAAGCGTTGTTTCAGATGCATCCAGACAAATCTTCGGGACCAGATGAGTTTAATCCAGCTTTCTATCAGAGGTTTTGGGAACAGTGTAGTGATGATATATTTAGTGTCGCATCTACTTGGCTAGAGAGGGGATATTTCCCTACCAGTCTCAATGAAACAAATATTTGTCTTATTCCTAAATGTGACAATCTTACATCAATGAAGGATTTGCGCCCTATTTCGCTTTGTAATGTCTTGTATAAAATGATCTCTAAAGTGTTAGCCAACAGGTTGAAGTGTTGTCTAGATAAATGTGTTTCTCAAGAGCAGTCTGCTTTTGTGGAAGGTAGATCGATCCTTGATAATGCTCTTATTGCCACAGAAGTTATCCATGCTTTGAAGCGGAAGACCCAGGGTAGAAGAGGTGAGTTGGCACTAAAGATTGATATTAGCAAGGCCTATGATAAGGTGGATTGGGGTTTCCTCCGCGGAGTTATGACTAAGATGGGGTTCACTGATGTCTGGATTCGGTGGGTTATGATGTGTGTTAGTTTAGTCAACTATTCGGTGTTGATGAATTCTGATCGAGTTGGCCCTATTTCGCCAGGTCGAGGTTTGCGACAGGGTGATCCATTATCTTCTTATTTATTTATTTTGGTAACAGAATGTTTAACTGCTCTCATTCACCAGGTTGTTGGTAGGGGTGACCTTCATGGTGTGAGGATTTGTCGTGGTGCTCCAGAGGTCTCTCATCGTTTGTTTGCAGATGATTGTTTCTTATTCTGTAGGGCTAATGTAGCTGAGGTGAATGAACTCATGAGGATTTTACATACTTATGAAACAGCTTCAGGCCAGGAAGTTAACCTCGTTAAATCAGAAGTTTTTATTAGTCGGAATATGTCTCAGGCAGCTAAAGAAGATCTCTCTCGTATCGTTGGTGTCAAACTTGTATTGGGTACGGGTATATATCTTGGATTACCGTCCATGGTTGGCAGAAGTAAAAAAGCAATATTTTCCTACATCAAGGATCGTATTTGGAAAAGAATTAATTCCTGGAGAGGGCGTGCGCTGTCAAAGGCAGGCAAGGAAATAATGATAAAGTCGGTCCTGCAGACAATACCCTCCTATGTAATGAGTATGTTTATTCTTTCTGCTTCACTTATAGATGATATTGAAAAAATGATAAATGTTTTTTGGTGGCGGGGCGGTAATAATAATAATAATAAAGGTATTCATTGGTTAGCATGGGAGAGACTTGTTTGCCCGAAGGCTCATGGGGGTTTAGGCTTTCGTAATTTTGAAGCTTTTAATAAGGATATGGTTGCAAAACAAGTTTGGAATATCGTCCAGAATCCGAACTCATTGGTAGCAAAATTAATTAAAGCCAGATATTTTCCACATTCCTCTTTATTTGAGGCTCCATTGGGATACAACCCCAACTTTGCATGGCGTAGTATGTGGCAAGCTAGACAAATTCTTTCTCTTGGATGTAGGTGGCGGATTGGGAGTGGGGATAATATTTGTGTTATGCATGACCCTTGGTTGCGTGGGAGTGCTAATAGATGGGTGCCCTCGCCTCAACCAGCAGGTGTATATCAGTTATATGTCAGAGATTTGTTACACGAAAATTATAAAGCGTGGAATATAGCTAAGGTTCGAAACCTGTTTTCAAAGGATGTAGCGGAAAAGATTCTAGAAACACCACTTGTAAGCTCGGTCCGTGAGGATAAAGTGATCTGGGAGGAGGAAAGAAATGGGTGTTATTCAGTGAAATCCGAGTATAAGTTAGCTATGCGTTACATAATAGGTAGCGACAAATATCATGTTGTGGGTGGAATGGTATTTGGAAAGCTCAAGCCCCACACAAGGCACGTCATCTGCTTTGGCGCTTATGTAGAGGATGTCTCCCGACTCGTTCTCGATTGTTGGAAAGGCGAGTGGAATGTACTCTCAATTGTCCTGTGTGTGATGAGGAGATTGAGGATGAGCTTCACATATTCTTTAGGTGTGCAGTAGCCCGGGATAGTTGGAGTGCAGCTGGTCTGTCGTCTGTCTTACATAATGCTACGTACCAACAAACTAATGTTATAGATCGTATTTTCGCTGTTTGCAGCAATGAAAGTAGTGATACTGTTAGTAGAGTGGCTATGTTACTCTGATGCATTTGGCACAATCGTAATGATAAGCTTTGGAATGATAATGTCCAGATGCCACGTCAAATTGGAAGACATGCTTTTGATGCTTGGAATGATTGGTACTCAGTACATAAGTTACAAAGTAATACTGTGAGCGGGACTACAAAAGCAGATTTGGTACGATGGGAGAAACCAGCTCTAGACTGGGTAAAGTGTAACGTTGATGCTGCCTTTGTGTCTGAATCTGGAAGGACCTCGGTGGGAGTGTGTTTTCGCGATAATAGTGGTCATTTCATGGCTGGTATGACACAGTGGCAGCAAACTATGATTTCATCTGTAGAAGGAGAAACATGGGCTTTACTTTTAGCAATGGAAGAAGCTAGACATAGAGGACTGGATCGAGTTCAATTTGAAAGTGATTCGAAAGTTTTGATAGAGACCATTCATATGAAGCGTAGAGGCAACTCTGAGTTTATGTCAATTGTTCATGATATCCTTAGTCTTATGTCATCTTTTATAAACTTTGAGGTTAAGTTTGTTAGGAGGCAAACGAATTTGGTTGCTCATACTCTTGCTAGGGCAGCCAATTCTTGGGCTAGCTTCCATAGATTTGAGAATATTCCCTTTTGTATTGAACATTTAGTTTTTAATAAAATACAGTAAGTTTGTTTGGTTCAAAAAAAAAATTATAGAAGCATCAATGCAAAAAAAGCATCAGTAAAATTTCTCTAATTTTGGATCAAAAGTAAAATGTTATATATTTGCAAGAATTAAAACCAAATATATAATTTTATAAGGACCAATGTTATATATTTACAGGACCATTTGTATACTTTAACTTTTTTTTATTGAGTCTTATAAGTTATAACTTTAAATTTTTGTTAAAAATCTTAGAGTCTTTTCAAATCTTATAAATTCTATAAAATTTTAAAAATCTTTGTTACAAATCTATTAAAATCCAAACTTGCAAATCAAGATTGTAAAAAGTTTTATTATAAAAAAAAAAAGATTGTAAAAAGTTTTTAATAAAAATCTTAAAAGTGAGTACAAAGAAATAAAATCTTAGCTTTCCAAAAAAAAATCTTATAAAATTTTGATGGAAAAGAAATAGAATCTTTTAAAATCTTCGTAATGTTCTTCTTTTTTACTTTTTGGTAAAGAAAAAAAATCTTCATAGTGTTTAATTTATCAAAATAGTATCTTAAAATCATAATCCAATGGATATACCCCTTAAATTAAATAAATTCTGTACAAAAAAAAAAGGGCTTATAAATTCTTAAACAGGTGCGTGCAACTTATTTGTTTCTCAAGTTGATTTCTTTGGTTTTCAAAACTAAGTTTGTGCAAAAGAAAAGACCAAGTTTGTGTAGAATTTGGTTTAGAGACAATGATGAAGACAGTTGAAGATAGACTGAGCAATCTATCTGATTGTGTTCTTCTTCACATGCTCTCCTTTTTGGAGGCCAATCGCGCGGTTCAAACTTGTGTTTTGTCGACAAGATGGACGAATCTCTGGAAGCATCTTCCAACCCTTAGGTTAAGTTCAACACACACCAAATCTTTCAAAGGCTCCTACTCAAACTTAGTGTCTCAAATTTTAAGTGTTCGCGATGATTCAACCGCACTACACACTCTCGATTTTATCTGGGACCAGGATTTGGTGGAGCCTCACACACTCAAAAGTATTATAAATTACGCCGTTTCACATGATCTCCAGCAATTAAGAATCTCTATCATCACTCGTGACATTCGACAATTTCCACCTTGCTTGTTTTCATGTCAAACTTTAACCTCTCTTGACCTTTCTGGTAACCCTCATTATATGCATATGAATCCAGTATTTCCAAATTCTCTCATTATGCCTGCATTAACCACCTTGACTATACAAAACTTATTCATTCGTTCCAGCCATGATGGCGTCGCTGAACCCTTCTCGGCCTGTAAAAGACTGACTACATTGACCATACAAAATTGTTGCGTTATTGGAAAAACTCTTTCTCTTTCTATATCAAGTACCACTCTTGTCAATTTAACTTTATCTGGATTTGTTGGCAATAGATACAATCTATCTATTCCGAGTCTTTGTAAGTTTGCTTTTACTGCTTTTCCGGGTAATAAACTATGTGGGAGCAGTCTTACCTCTGTTAAACATTTGTACATTGATGCATTAATCGGATCCGATTACTCAGCTGAAGAGGATTCATTGGGCCTACTCAGCTGGCTGCTACAGTTTGCTAATATCACATCATTGACAATCTCTTCTAGTACTCTTCAGGTTTTCAAGCTATATTTATTTTATTTTATTTATTTATTTAATTTTGTATGACTAGACTATCAATCCTAATTCACTATATATGAATCGTAATTGTATAGGTTCTCTCCTCAATTCCTGATTTATTCAAAGTTAAACTCAATTCCTTGTGTAACTTGGAGACATTGAAAGTAAAAATGAAAGTAATTTCACCTGAAGCATACATTGCACTAGGAAATGCCAACTCCAGCCAAGAAGGTGGTTCCAAATTTGAATTGAAACAATCTACGTTTATACCTGATGGTGTACTGGACTTTTTGCTTCAAAATGCGCCGTCAGCAAAGCTTCACTTCATAGAATAGAATAGAATGAATAAATTATAAGGGTGGTGAAAATGTGATGTGGTTTCAACATTTTAAGTAGATTTTGTTTTCTTCTGGTTTGTTTTTTTGTGACAAGAGGATGATTATTGTAAGTTAATACTTGATGCAAAAGTTCATATTCTTTCATCCAAAGTTGTTCTAATTAACATGGAATGTCTAGTAAGATAAAATATTTGCATGAATTGATTTATTTTAATTTATCTATTGACATCATGAGCACTTGATGAAACATTCAAGAAAATGTCTTAATTTAAATGAACATTGAAGATTACTGCTAGTGTTCTTCGCGCGTTTTTCGTTCTTTTCTACATTCTTTGTATCGTCTTTCAGTTTCGTCTTTGCGTGTTTTTGGAATGAGATACTTATAAAGTTCTCATTCCACAATGCTCAGTTCCTTATATAGCAAAGGATTCATTGAAGTACACAATAATAACACAATATGCGCGGAGACTTTTGTTGAAAGAAGTAGCAAGCACTTCTGCTATATTAACTGAGACAACATGAGTTGGACTGCAGCTGCTTATAATCTTTTTCTTTATATGCTAGCAAGTCATGTAAGCTTATAATTTTGTTACTTGTGTCACAAGCTTCTAATTTATTTATGTTCCTTGTTATTGATATTTCCAGTCGCGTGTTCAACGAAATTGTGGTGGAATGTGATGGCTGCGCGTTCAAAGTTGGGAGTTGTTTATGAAAGAATTCCGGAGTTTTGTAATCACTGCAAGATTATTGGTCATAATATAGCAAACTGCAAATGGTTGCAATCTCAACAAGAGAAACATGTGGAAGACTATGGAAAAATCAAGACAGAAAAAGCTAAGACAATGAGTACACAGTATGTTGCTAAGGCCAAGCCAATGGACCCTCCTATAGATGAAGCCAAGAAGATTGACAATGTGGTTGATTTGGTAGTCAGTGACTCTGAATTTGATGAGGAAGTGCAAAAAGATCTTCGGTTTATAAAAACAAAGGGAGTGGTGATGGCTGAAAGCGAACCATTCACACTATATGTCTCTGATACGCAAAAGAAGAAAAATAAACGCCTTGCTAGCAGTGTCGGACAACCTTATAACACTCGGTCGAGGGGTGTTAAATCAAATATGTCGTTAAACAATGAAAGTAAAAAATGATTGTTTAATGACATATTTGATTTAACACCTCTCAACCGAGTGTTGTAAGGTTATCCGACACTGCTAGCAAGGCGTTTATTTTTCTTCTTTTGCGTATGAGAGACATATAGTGTGAATGGTTCGCTCTCAGCCATCTCCGCTCCATTTGTTTTTTATATAACAACCAAATCACATTTCTAATCACTCTCTCAACTTCAATTCATAAACAATCATGATGCAAAATCATACAATTCAAATTCTCAAATATTAAAATTCATACAATTCAAATTCTCAAATTCCATTAAAATACACCCTCAAGGAACTTCATTCCATATTAAAATTCAAATTCATGAAATTCCATTAAAATACACCCTCAAGGAACTTTCATAAAATTTTACATTAAGTCCATAAATATACTTCAAATCCAGCTTAATCAGATTTCAACTCAGCTATATTTATAAAAATAAAAATAAAAAATAAAAAGAGTTCAACTCAGTTATAACGATTAGGACCAAAACCATAAAAACAAAAATTAGGATCAAAATATACTTCATATTAAGTCTAACCTCACAATCAGCGGTGGATTTCCAGAAATAGTACTTCTTAGGTCTTCATGTTTGGAAATTCTAGGTTTCTCCGGAGTAACTCCTTGCTGAAAAGTTAAAATCATGAAAAGTAAGAATCAGCTGAGAATGCAAAAATAAGAAGAATCACTTGTTTTTAGAAGCTCACCTGAGAAGCAAAATCACAACCTGATCACCAAATTTCAGCTCCATTCTATAGAAGAAGTTAATGATTTCCCCACTATAAGCAGCGGATCCTCCACAACGATGAAACCATATTTCCTGAAAGCTTGTGCAATGTCAAAGGATTGAACAAGGTTTGTTTCTTTGTCACGGTTGAGAGTAAAAATAGGCTGATTCTGCATCATTTTTTATGAATTGAAGTTGAGAGAGAGTGATTAGAAATGTGATTTGGTTGTTATATAAAAACAAAGGGAGTGGAGATGGCTGAGAGCGAACCATTCACACTATATGTCTCTCATACGCAAAAGAAGAAAATTGAACGCCTTGCTAGCAGTGTCGGATAACCTTACAACACCCGGTTCTCAAAGTTATTTTTTTGCAGTTCTGTTGGGCAGAACCATATACATACTTGTTATATAAACAATGAAAGTAAAGTTTGATACACAAGTTATCAATTTTACTTAGCCAAGGTGACTATGCTAATCCAAAAAGCCAAGTATATATACACAACAATGTTAGGACATGAAGTAAATCTTCATAGTTTTGAAGTAAAGAGTGATGACAACACATAGGATTGGGAAGGAATGCTATTTTTGTGCAAAATTTAACAAAACAGTAAAACAATTGAGAAAGCAGCATTAAAACACATGTTAAGTAACAAGGAGTTACTTGACATGGCATGTCAAATACAACCACGTATAAAATATAACAACTATGATATGTGAAATACTAGAATCATTCTTTTTTTTTGTTTTTTTGTACCTTCCGGTTTAACAGTCTTGGGAGTGAGAGATGGATACATCTCAGGAGAGTGTTTATGTGCAAAAATCGTGGGATACTTTAGCATGGCTTCCGAGGTATTGTATCGTCCAATTGGGGCCATTTCAGTATCTGCATAGAGTTGGTCAAAAACCGTGGAAGTGACTATCCATAGACTGATGGCCCGATTGATCATTACCCTATCTTTCTGTAGTTGCTTCATGGTGTTTTCTGTTATCATAGCTTCATGCATAGGCGCCACAATGATCTCCTGTGAGATACTCAAGTTGTTTACTCGCAATTGCATATAATATAATAAGTACTTTGTGATACTTTTTGGCTCAAAGTTATTTTTACTCTACATTTTTTTTAGTCATATTATATACATTAACCTCAAGTTATTTTACTCTACTTTTGTATTTATATGACAATGATTAACATCTAAAAATTATTTAGAATATTCTCTGAAATGACTACATATTAATTTATTTGCAATAATTTATAATGTGTGAAAAAAAATCTATATTAATTATTAGTATTGAATGGAGGGAGTACTACATTTAGATTTGCAAATAACTAGAACAACATAGTTTTCTATGATCATTTCTAATGGTGATCATAACTCGAGAAGAGCAATCTAAATTGTTTCTAATGTTTAAAATGTATAAATGTTTAAAATGTTTGTAATCATTTCTACGAATATAGAGGTTTTCATAAACAAACAAAACCACTAACTAGAAATCCACCATCTCCAACAATGCATGATTTATTTATTTTTTTGGCGTAAACTAATAAACTAAATATCATTTGTGTGCAACTGCAAAGATTAATCATAAGAGTTTTAACAATGTTGTATGCTTAGGGATCAAACTCAAAACTTTGGTTAAGTTAGAAGAGACCCGTGTCATCTTATCTAAGTGTTCTCGGGTGCATGGTTTAGATTTACACATGATAAAAAGAGGCAACCAAGAATGAACCTTTTTTATTAAATTTTAATATGTTGAAAAAAACTTTCTAATATAATATGTTGTTACTTCAAAAATGTTAATATTTTATAATAATTAAATTTAAATAGTAGTCTAGTAGTTAGAAATTTCCCCATAAAGTTGAATAAGTGGATCTTTGGAGTTCGAACTCCAACTCTTGCATAAATAATTATATAACATTATAACTAATATAGATAATTTTAAATACAAGCTAAAATATATTTTGAAAATTATACTTGCAAAAGCAATTTTTATCCAAGCAACATGAATTGATAATAATTTTTTGCTAATATATTCAAAATATAAATCAATATGTTCAATTCAATTTTAACTAAAATTAATTCACTTTCATAAATAAAAACTAAAATCAATTCACTCCAAATTATTGATGTCAAAATTAACTATCGCCACCGCAGAATCAAACATATACCAAGTTTTTGATGCATTATACCCTCCTTTGGGTTTTGGTACATACTTAAAAAAATTTATAGTTAGTCTTCGCTCCCCTTAATTGTTCATATTAGAAAAGACATTCTTGAAAAATATCTTCTTGTACGATTCACACTACTAGAAAATATTTTCCTGTGTAAGATTTACACTATCATCAGGAGATATCTCCCATTATATATGTTCTTAGCTTCAAACGAGATTGTTGGTGCAGACAATTGAAGAATACTGCATTCTTTGATGATTCTTATCTGAGCAATGGATGAGTCAATTCGATACCTTTTTCGATTCTCAACAATTCTACTACTAGTCCTCCTTACCAGGATCCTGATGATATCATTGATCCAACAATTTTCAATTTTGGAATATTTATTGATGCGCTAACGTCGCGTGTGGAGTATATGGTTATTTCTTTATGGACTTCACTCAAGACCTCACTCGCCCACTCGTTAGCGCAATAGTAGTCGGTGGGGTTTGCGCAATTTAAGGTTGGTGATAATTTTCTATAAGCTCGTTTGAAGCTTATGAAAATAAGGCTTAAAACAACTTTAGGACAAATTATAAGTTCCTCCAAACATTTGTTTTAGTTGTTATATGATATGATGAGCACAAATAAACTCTTCCAAACACAGCCTTAACTTTATTCACTATGTTTTGATAGACTAACCACTTAATATATTGTGACATCTTATCAAGAAAAACTTGGTTAATTTATTTTGTGGCGAGGCTAAAAGCATTTTAAAAGTCAATATATGTAGGGCAAACCCCGATCATCTCACTTATCCACCTTAAGGGTAGAATTTCTAATTACTAGACTACTTAACCCAAAAAAAAAAAAAAAAAAGAGGGTTCCATAATATTATTATCTATTATATGATGAAAAAGAAACGGTGATTATAATAGATAAAAGTTGTCATTACATTCAATTGGGATTGGTTTCACCAAACGTTGAGCATCTCTTGCATATATAGGAGGGTATTCGTTTACCCTTATAGAATATTTTTTGAAGCTTTCTAAGGGCATCATAAGTTCATCTGGTGCGAGGTGTGCATATAACTACAAGCGTCAACAAATATAACCGATCAATATAACGGACAACTAAAACTCTTTCTCAGGAAAATAAAATAAAATTATGCTCTCTAACCGTTGAAGAGGCTCTCCATAAGCTATGACCTAGCTCTTTTGCTTCATTGATTGCTAACATTGTCTTGTTTGTGACAATTACCTCATACTTGCAAGCTAAGATGTTCCCTCCAGTGAGCCATTCCATCTTTATTTCAAAACAAAAAAGAAAACATAAAAGGACGTTTATAAGGTCAAATTATGTAAATTTTGAATTGCTACAGATAAAATATTATGAAATACAGTTTATTTCAAATTACCTGTTTTCCTGCCGTAATAAGAAAACATCCTCTAGGAACATCCACTTCAATTTTCTCACCATTTCTTAACCAGATGCTATATCCCGAAAATATATTACTGTCATGAATAGTTAGGAAGTTATGGTCATAGTGAGATGCTTCAATAACCGTTCCCTCCTCGCCGTATTTTTCAAGGTCAATTCCAGTTAACGATAACACATGCGGACCCTAACACCGTGATAGAAAAGAACACTAATTAGGCGCTCCAGTGAGACGGATACTGATAAAATAACAATAACAGAAATTGATGTGCTCACCAACTTAATTTTAGATGTGAATGCATCAAATTTAGGAATCGTCAACCCAGCAGCTGTCTTTTCCTCAATCATAAACGCAGCAGCTGTCTTTTCAGCAATCTCCTAAATAACAATAACAAATATGCACAATCAAATTACACACATTATAGAACAAGTATTGAAAATAAACTAAAATAAACCATAATTTAATGACTACACTAACATGAACTGTGGCTAGCATTTTGTTTGCGCAAGTAACCATGGTTTCTTTCAAGTCAGAGACACCTTCAGGAAGTACAGGATCTGCAATAAGTTCCTACACACAACATGATAAGCAAAAAGACATTTATGATTAGTAGAAGTCTCTTTTGGCCACTATCATACAAACTCACTTTATGTCAGAACTGACCCTCAAACCAGATTAAAGATCATGACTTAGATTGCATCGCATGGTCCGGTATATAAACAAGAAAATAAAGAAAGTGACCTTATAAGTGGTGTTTGCAGGTGGACCGGCAATTTTCCAATTGTAACGGAATTTAGGATGAGGTCCATCAGAGTTTGTGGGATGAATTTGAGTAGTTATTTCCGGGGTAACTCCAACCTTGAAGTAGGTTTCGAAGGTGTCGATGAAGGTATCGTGTTCGGCTGCGGTGTACTTGAGATCCTTAACAATGAAATAGCCATCCTCTATCAGTTTATCCTTCATAGGGACGCAGTGATGAAAACCATATGCGAATTTTGAAGGAGGAGGCATATATAACACTATTACCGGTGGGACGTCCATTGTTGAATTGAGAGAATCACAAGGTTTTTTATTTTTGATTTTTGATTTTTGTTTGTGATTTCTACCTTATTTATACACATACGTGACTTTTGTTTTTTTTATTAAGATTTTAATTAAAAGAATATTTCGACAAAATAAAAATTTTAAAGATTTGGTAGGACTATATATTTTTAAAAAGTTTAAAAATCTGTTAAAAAAATACTGTAACAAACAATCACACCAAAATCCTTGGAATTGTGCGAGACTTTCTTGAATTGAAACCCATTCTACCATGATAACATGGAATAAAAATGTGTCAAATTACAAATTTTCAGCAATTTTTTTTATAAACTCCTTATTAAGCCCAACAATAAATATATTATGAAAGCTTATTAATTTTATTTTATTTTATTTTAAGCAAAGCAAGCTCATTTCATTTCATTTAAAATAATTGAAGAGATACAACTCGGGGGATCATAGTAAGTATTTGGGCTAGCTCTAGCTAGATTATGAACGACTTTATTAGCTTGCCGTCGAACGAATGCTATGTTGTAACTAGCATTTCCAGACAAAAGAGACTTACAAGTTGACAAGAGGGTGCCTAGCTCATTCTCATACCTATAATCATTTAGAATTGAATTTACGACCGTTTGACTGTCGCTTTCAAAAATGACTCTTTCAAAACCACTTGACAATACTATTAACAAAGCATGTTTTAGTGTTGAGGCTTCACACTCATTTATCCTAACTTCTAAGGGAAAGTACATGGTGTAAGCTTGAACAAGTATACCTTGATTATTACAAAAGCAAATGCCAATACCAAATTTCCCTTCAGTTGAAAAAATGGCTCCGCCAAGGTTGCACTTTAACCAATTAGCTTCCGACTTTTTCCATCAGTGCACCGGAGGAGATGATTGAGTTGTATCAAGCATGTTACAACACCATGTATAATCACTAAGAATGTTTGTAGCAAGTCTACATGTTAATGCAATAACTTATATCAAGAAATAAGCCGTGAATCCAAATTAAATAAAGGTCTGCTTGAATTAACTTATTTTTGAGCTTATGCAAACAGCTTATACAATTTTTATGTATTTTTATAAGTTTGTCAAGGTAGTATATAATAAAATAACTTATAAAAATACAATTTTCACTGAACTTATAAAATAGTATAAAACATAATATATATTGTATAAACTATTTGCATAAGCTTAAAAATTAAAAAATCCCTTAGACACGTATGTAAGCGAAGATGACGGAGAGATCCGTGGTGGGCTAACTAGGTTATACTACCTTCTAATCAATCACCACGTGTACGTCCAAGATTTACTTAAAATAAACAAATAGCCAAGTCACCACAACAATGTCCATCCAACCGTATATACGGTATAAAAATACGCCAGCTCCTCATACGACACGTGTATATGATGACGTGGAATTCGCATTCTCTCTTCCACCTCCTTCCTTTTTCTGTCACCACCCCTTTCTTTCTCCTTTTCTCAAAGCAAACCCCTTTCCCTCGTTTTTTCTAGAGAGAGAAACCAGTGAGAGACAATTTTTGAGGTTAATAATTTTGAAGCTCCGAGGATTCCTTGTTTTTTTCTTCCTTATTTTCTTCGAAGTGTGTTTTCATTTTGTTTCTTTTTTTGTTCGGATATTGTTCAGGTACGTTATAAATTTTGCTGTTTTGTTTGTTTGTTTCAATTTTGTTGTTAATATAAGAAAATTTTGATTTTTTGTTTTGTTTTGGGTTTATTGAACTTGGAAGTTTTATTTTTATTTATGAAGGGAAAATTATTGAAGAATTTCTTATACATAAAAAGAAATTATGTGGTTTAGTTTGAATTTTTTGTTTGTTGAAACACTGAAAATTGAATTCTCTTACCCTGGATTTTGTGTTGTGTGTATTAATAAACAATTATTTTATCTTATGTTTATTTGCTAATTTTATGTTTTTTATTATTTTATGCTGTATTTTTTTTTTTTTTGTAATGTAAAATAGCTGAAAATAACAAGGGGTGTTTTATTTTGGATCAGGATTAAAGTATGTAAATTATGGACTATGGAGGTTTAGGTAGCAAAATTCAGGAATCTGAATAGTTTTATGATTTTATCTTACCATGTTGAAGTGAAAAAGTTGTAAAAAAAATTGAAGGGCTTTTTTGTCCTGTTAATTAATTATGATAAACTGTGTCTGTTTGTGATTCTTTTCTAATTGTATGTGACTTGTGACTTTTGTGGGGTAGCAAAAATAAATCTTTGACTCTCTATACCATTCGGTTATTGATTGACTATGTAAGGTCTTTGATTCCATTTTATTTGTGGCCCTTAGCAAGAAAATATGATGATGTTTGTATGATGCCATGATGCCATCTTCTCTATAGTAGCTTACTATGTCAATGTCAAACAGAAGAAGTTAATTGTCTAATATATATTGTTTGTATTTGATTTTATTTTTTTATTGCTGAAGCAATGTTTTTAAGCTATGTAGCATCATCAACACTTGATATTATGCATGTGTCGGACACCGACACATGATTGACACTTGTTATTACAATATTTATGTGTCAGTGTTGTGTCTGGTGTCTGTGCATAAATGATAGTGCTTCATATATGTTTGAATTGGTTTTTCGCTTTTGCTGCTTTTCTTTTATTTTTTTTTCTACTTTGTGGCTATCTCTCTTGATTTCTGATAAAGTTTACATGGCTTTTTTGTAGTGCAGTTGAATAGTTTCTCAGAAAGTATTTGACGCACTCTCGGTGCTTTTCTTTTGGTGCTTACCTCATGGGAAACAGTGAGGATGGAAAATCCATTAAGATTGAAAAGCCTTCTTCACCTGTAACAACTGTAAGCATGAGAACAGTGCATGCATGTGTTAAGCATTTTAAAATGCATGTGATTAAAAATACAATTGTTTTTTTTTTGTTAACAGGATCAGATCAATCAAACCAACCAGCATAACATTCATGTCTATCCTGATTGGGCTGCCATGCAGGTTACCGACCGTTTGCTTTCGTTTCCTTTATTTATACCATGATGACTTGAGTTTTCATTCTTGTTATCGGTTTAGCTATCTTCATTTCAGTGTAATTGCTTTACAACTTTAGTAATTGAAGTGTATATATTATATAGTATATCCAAAAAAAGTAGGATTTAATTGACACTGTAAAATGTATCTACCTTAAAAATCATACAAACGATGGTTTGTGATTGGTTGACAGTGTAAAATGCTTTACGCAGACAATGTATCAAAATTGATCTCTAAAAAGTATAATAGTTTAAAGGTGTGGCGAACTTTATTGATTTTCCTACCCAGCTATTTTACTCTTTTGAAGACTCTTATGATCTACATATTGATATTTATATCAACCATTGCATTATTGTCTTCATCGCCACTGTTTATACCATGCTTCAAAGTCAGTAATCTGGTCCTACAGATTTTCATGAAGACTTCAGCTACCTTATTTGAAATATATTGTCCACTTTTTTTTTTCCCATTTTGATTTGCTCTTAAACCAATGATATGATAAAAGCTGTTTATTCTGTCCCCTCTTGCAAATTTTCAACCTTATTTATCGTAGTGTCAAGACTTATAGTGCCATTTCCTTGGTACGGTGTTTTATGTTACACATCCAGTATTTTTTGAGTTGCTATGCAATATATTTACTAATTAGTATCATGTTGAAATTCTGCATCGTGCTGCAATTGGTTTTGATAATCCTTAGGAATACGGTCTATGATATCTATGATGGCCTTTATACCAGCCCTAAATTGCTTTCACTTTTGAAAATAATTGCCCTTCAACAACTGCTTTTGGTGATTTAAAGTATCTTTATATCTTCAGGCATATTATGGGCAAAGAGTCAACATTCCACCATACTTCAACTCAACTGTTGCTTCTGGTCATGCACCTCACCCATACATGTGGGGACCGCCACAGGTAGTGCTCCATAAGTTCATTTACTTTGTTGTACCATTAATATTTATGTGGCTATTTTTTGTGTGGGGGTTTTGTCCTTATGTATGTCCTTGATGGCAGAGATGAATAATTTGCTTACTTATTGTTTCTTGCAGCCTATGGTTCATCCATATGGGCCGCCTTATGCATCATTTTATCCACATGGAGGGGTTTATACTCACCCTGCGGTTGCCGTCGTAAGTCTACATTCATACAATTTTGGTTTATAGTTATCACTCATTCATGCTGAAATTTATGTTTATTACTGTTTGGACCATGAATTAGTCGATTATAAATGTACTTTAATTTATGAATATGGACGATAAAATGTTAGTGATAAATTGAGATGTGATTCTTCTGTTCCTATTGGAACTAGATATTCTTCGTTCTTCGATGTAATTAATGTAGCAAGCCTTGTTGTTGAATGTTTTCTGGTGTTCTTATGAATTATGTTGATAAAATGCAGGGGCCAAATTCACATGGTCAAGGAATACCATCTTCACCTGCTGTAAGTTTTGACTTTTTTTTCTTTCCCGAAATCACTTCTAAGTTCCTAGTTTTGATTCTCTGAACATTGTAAACTATGGTGGATTTGACTTGGGGAAACTGCGCAGGCTGGGACTCCTTCAAGCATAGAGACACCAACCAAATCATCTGGAAACACTGATCATGGTTTAATGAAAAAATTGAAAGGATTTGATGGGCTTGCGATGTCAATAGGCAACGGCAATGCTGAAAGTGCTGAGCGTGGAGCGGAAAACAGGCTATCACGGAGGTTTGTTCTATGTGATGATTACCAGAATTAGCTGCACTTCCTATCTTTGCTTGGTCTATGAGTTTGTTATTCTATGAGGTTTGTGTCGATAACTGAATTTTTTGATGATATCGACAGTGTGGATACTGAGGGTTCCAGTGATGGAAGTGATGGCAACAATACTGGGGTGAGAAATTTCTTGCTATTATCATTTTTTCTCAGTTGCGTACACTAATATAGTCTATCTTAATTAAAATGGCCTGAAAAAATTGAAGCATGAAAATGTTTGCCAATGTTATGCACAGACCAATGGGACGAGGAAAAGGAGCCGGGATGGAACACCAACAACCACTGGTATGATAAACAATAATAGTCGTTTTGGATTACAACTATATACTTTTGGTGTCATGTCATGACCGTAAACATGGTGTCAACAGTTAATTGTGAAATTAATCTGCTTTTAACTTTCTGATTAACTTGAATCATTTGATACTAAGAATGGTGCCATATTTGAATTGATTACTGTAAAAAAAATTGGTGTCCTATGGATTTCATTAAGACGTCCTAGTTAAATTCAGATATTTATTGTTACATACAAATATCTTAAGTTTTAATTACCTGAGCAGATGGAGAAGGAAAAACTGAGATGCAAGATACTCCAGTTTTGAAAGACATGACAGCTTCCAAAAAGACGGTGTTAGTTACTCCAACAAGTGTTGCAGAAAAATTTGTTGGACCTGTACCTTCTTCAGGTATGACTACAGCACCGGAGCTGAGGAACCCTTCGACCGTTTCCACCGGTGCTGCACAACCTTTTGGAGTTTTGCCTCCTGAAGCTTGGATGCAGGTACAGTCAGATTTTAGTCCTCGTAATAGTTTGGTTCTCTCATTTAGTACATTAGAGAATCTTTTGAAACACAGCAATAATACAGCATCCTCATCTTCTGCTGTCACTAAAGTAATTAATCTGTTGGCATGTCTGAATTCCTTAGAATGAGCGTGAGCTGAAACGTGAGAGGAGGAAACAATCAAACCGTGAATCTGCTAGAAGGTCCAGGCTGAGGAAGCAGGTATGAATTTTTGCAATTTCCGTTTCACATGTTTTTTTTTGTCACTTTTTTTTTATTTGGTGCTTGTTTGGACTGATTTATGTGAGCTTATCTGCTGACATAAACACACAGAAACAACTTATTGTTTGGACTGATTTATTTGAGCTTATCTATTTTCAGCTTATTTCCGTAACCTCTGCAAGATAGTTAATGAAAACAACTTATAGCATATGAAAACAGTTTGACTTTATTTTATCTTTTGTTATAGAAATAATTTAATACATAAGCATTCATATGATGAGTGCTTATGTGGCAAGCACTTAATTAAGTTGTTTATCCAAACAAGGCTTTGACACATGTACATGTAGGCAAGAAAAAGATCTCACAAAAGGAATGTCCATGACTAATGTTCTTATTTCCTCTATACAGGCTGAGGCTGAAGAACTAGCACGAAGAGTTGATGCATTGACTTCTGAGAATTTGTTGCTGAAATCGGAAATGAATGAATTGGCTCAAAATTCTGAGAAGCTGAAGATGGAAAATGCTACATTAAAGGTAACGAATGCACACACAAAACTCCCTTATACCTCGGTATTTCATAATTCATAGTAGGTAATTTGCGATAATGAGTATAGATAATTTCGATTCAGGAAAAGCTGAAAAACACTCAACTAGGACAACCAGAAGAGATAATTTTGAACAGCATTGACAAGAGGGCTACACCTGTAAGTACAGAAAACTTACTATCAAGAGTTAATAATTCCAACACTGATGATAGAACTGCAGAAGAAGAGAATGGTTTCTGTGAAAACAAACAAAATTCTGGTGCAAAGCTGCATCAACTACTTGATACAAATCCTAGAGCTAATGCTGTTGCAGCTAGTTGAAATTGAAAACCAATATTTTCACTGGTTTTTGTTGATTATGTAGTTTTGGCTTATTATTACAAGTCCAAAATTACTGCTAACAGTTTTCAAATGGATGGATAAGTTGAATTTTAAGTTCTAAATCCATCACGGCCAGAACTAATTTATTACTTTTCAGTTTTTTAGGATATAAAACTATGTATTTTGTTTAGATTTGATAGGAAATGAGTGACAACTTTAAAAGTTTGTATATTGAAGAGAATTAGGAGATTTAGTTTATAGACTTTAGAAAAGGGTTGTGGTTGAAATCTTATATATGATTTGGTTGTGTATTAATGATTGGTATGAACCTTATAGTATCCAAGTAAAGGTATTATGACTTTTTTTTGTTAGTTTAATTCGTTTGTTTATGTTAGTAAATCCTTATGTTTGTGGCTTGGTTACCTTTTATACTCCCTCCAGTCTCATATAAATAAATTTTCACTTTTTAGGTTGATTTAATTATTAACATATTTGGTCTATATGTGAACTAGATATATTAATAATGGAATGAATGAAAATTTGTTTATATATACTGGAGGAAGTACATTTTTAGATGATGGCTGCCCATTTAGCGAAAGAAAAAATGTTTCTCATTTATTTTTAGTTTGTGTGAAATAAAAAATCTATATTGATTCATAGAAATAAATATAGTTTTAAAAAATCAAGGCAGAACTAATTCATATTACTAGATTTGCAAAAAAAAACTAGAACATTGATTTCTATGATCTCTAATTTTTTTGTGGGATTTGCAAAAGAAATATGGTTTCACTATTACTTTTCAATGTATAAATGTTTAAAATATTTGTGATCATGCTTTTTTTTTTTTTACAATAGAGTAATGAGATTTTTTTTAATAATATTTGTAAACATTTTTTTTGCGGTTTTGAAAAGTCGATCTATTCAATTCTAATATTTGAAAAAATCATTTGTTTATGGAAGTTCTTGTCTCCATTATTAAACAAATGATTTTTTTCAAATATTAGAATTGAATAGATCGATTTTTCAAAACCGCAAAAAAAAAAAAAAAAGGGTAAATAGGGTTTTACTCCCCTGCAAAATACGCGAATTTTGGTTTACCCCCCTGCAAAATTTTGTTTTTGGATTACCCCCCTGCAAAATAAAGATTCCTTCAATTACCCCCCTATGTTGACAACTAGGATATAGAATATTCATTTTTGCTGATGTGGCATGTCTAGGTGGCTTTTATTTTATTTTTAATTAATTTAATGATTAAAATATTGCCACATAATAATTGTACTTAAAAAAAATTAAATTGACATTTTATTTTAAAAAGTAAAAGAAAAATTAATTTTTTTCTCGTTTCAATTTCCTGATTTTATTTTAAAAAAATGTCAAATTTAATTTTAAATTTTTTTCTCATTTTTTATAAAAAATGTCAATTATTTAAAAAAACTATTGTCATTTTAAAAAAAATTAAATTGACATTTTATTTTAAAAAAAAAGGATTTAATTTTTTTTGGTTTCAATTTTCTGATTTTTTTAAAAAAAATGTCAATTTTATTCTCATTTTTAAAAAAAAAATGTCAATTTAAATTCAATTATTTTAAAAAAAAAAAATCAGATTTTTTTTAACAAATGTTAATTTAAAAAAATGTCAATTTAAATATATTTTCCGATTTTTAAAAAAAATGTCAATTTTCTAATTTTTTTTAATTCAATTATTGGAATAAAAAGAAATTCAATGTCCTAAATTTTTTTAAAAAAATGTCAATTTAATTTTTAAAAATAATTAAATTGACTACCCTTTTTTTAAATAATTCAATTTAAAAAAAATTTTAAAAAAAATGGACTTAAAAAAAATCAAATTGATTATTTTCTTAAAAAGTAATTAAATTTAAAAATAAATTGACATTTTTTTAAATAATTGAATTTTTAAAAAAAAATCAGAATTTTTTTTAAATAATTGAATTTAAATAAAAAAATCAGAAAATTGAAATGAGAAAGAATTTTAAAATTGACATTTTTTTAAAAAATAATCAGATTTTTTTTTTAAATGACAATCTTTTTTTAAAATATTGAATTTAAATTGACATTTTTTTTAAAAATGAGAAAAAAATTTAAAATTAAAGTTGACATTTTTTTAAAAAAATATCAGAAAATTGAAACCAGAAAAAATTAAATCCTTTTTTTTTTTTACTTTTTAAAATGTATTTTTTCTGATTTTAAAAATAAAATGTCAATTTAATTTTTTTTTATAAAAAATGAGAAGAAAAAAATTTAAAATTGACATTTTTTAAAATAAAAGCATAAATTGAATAAAAAATTAATTAATTTTTTTTTACTTTTTAAATAAAATGTCAATATAATTTTTTTTAAATACAATTATTATGTGGCAATATTTTAATCATTAAATTAATCAAAAATAAAATAAAAGCCACCTAGACATGCCACATAAGCAAAAATGAATATTCCATATCCTAGTTGTCAACATAGGGGGTAATTGAAGGAATCTTTATTTTGCAGGGGGTAATCCAAAAAAAATATTTTATAGAGGGGTAAACCAAAATTCGCGTATTTTGCAGGGGGGTAAAACCCTATTTACCCAAAAAAAAATTATGTGTTTGGATGTTCTTTTGTGAAAGTCAATAGATTAAGTTTCCCAATTCAAATCGAACCAAATCACGTACAAATATTTTAATATATATTTTTTATTTTGATATATTGCATTAATCTATTATTTGATGATTTTTAATTTTTTAATACTAATATGAGTTTTTATCAATTTGTAATTCGGCTAATACATTTTTACCATGACATAGTTATTATTTATAATTGTAACTAGTTATTATTCGTCAGAGGGAGTGAGGGAAAAATTGAAGTTTTTGTATTTAACTTCTAATATGGGTTGTTACACTATCAAAGTTGGTCACTCTTTTCTTTCGCGGCTTCCACATTGTTGTCCCAATGGCACCAAATAGCACAAATATGAGAAAACACGGTGGAGGTGATCCTCCACAGGTTAATGTAGCGACCCTTCGCTGCCATAGCTTAAATGGAGTTGATCATTTTTAATTGTTTTTTTGTTGTCAAGCAGCCTAGTGGCTAGAAAATCCACCTTAAAAGTAAATAAGTGGAGTGTCCTAGGTTCGAAATCGGACTTCTGCACATATAGTGTGATATCTCTACCAACTGAGTTAAACTCACGGGGATAATTTGTCATTGTTATTATAAGAAAATGTACTATTTTTTTTTTGTCAAAATCCTTTGTTTTGATAATTAATGGCTTAATGAAATGTTTTGATGATCCTGATTTTTCAATGCAACAAAGAAATAAGTCTCATCCTATAAATTACCATCAATCCATCCTAGCCATAAATTTAGATTAAAATCAACCTGGAGTAACTTGTCAAATTTACTTTTTGAGTCAATATATCTCTCCTCTATATATATATATATATATTTAATTGTTGTGCATTGTCGGTATAATACTTTTTGAATTTAATTGTTGTGCACTGTCAGTGTAATACTTTTTTACACATACATCCAATAATATACCAACACATCATGTATTGTGTTTAAAAGCAAATGATGTGTCACATTCATTAAATGATGTGGCAA
Organism: Trifolium subterraneum; assembly: GCA_951799995.1. Classification (NCBI taxonomy): domain Eukaryota; kingdom Viridiplantae; phylum Streptophyta; class Magnoliopsida; order Fabales; family Fabaceae; genus Trifolium; species Trifolium subterraneum. The sequence continues at coordinate 56,522,390 of OX637462.1, forward strand.
CACATCATTGGATGCATGTGTAAAAAACCTTTACACTGACGGTGCACAACAATTAAACTCATACTTTTTTACACATACATCTAATAATATACCAACATATCATGTATGGTATTTAAAAACAAATGATGTGGCAACACATCATTGGATGCATATGCAAAAAACTTTTACACCGACGGTGCACAACAATTAAACTATATATAAAATAAATAATTTAGTGATAATAAAAAATTCATATGCACCATAGCCGTGGTTGTGGACAAGATCCACCATAGGCACAAGACAAACAATAAAATAAAATCAGTAAATACTCGCGATATTGACCCTGAGCAGGGTTTAAGATGGACGACTGCACAGGGCCACATAATTAAAAGGTGAAAAATATTTTTTAGTAATACATATAATATGTAAAAATATTAGAAAACATAAATTTACTTTAATATAATTGTAAATAGTTAGAGGATATATGTTTTCTAGTAGCAATGTACTCTGTAAGTTTGCACTATTGTCTTTTATTTTTACAAAATGTATGCAAAAAAGTTTAAAGGAAAGAAAAGAAAAAAATATAAAAGAAAATATGAAAAGAAATAAGAAATCAAAGAAATAACGATGCATGCAGTATTACATGAAAAATAGTTGTTGGTGTTTGATATATATATGACTCCAAGAGTCATATTTAATAAATGATAATGTGATAATTGTGTATGATTTATTAATATTACGATTTTTATTTTTTTTCCATTTAAACTTCATAATTAGTTGGTGGTGTTATTGGTTATTAATAGCATGACTTCAAGAGTCACATTTTACGCATGAAAACAAGGAAATATAAATTGTGTGTTATATATCTAATATTAAAAAAAAATTAAAACATTATGATATATTATTTGTGTTTTAATCATTTCTTTAATTAAAATTTGGGACATCTAAATTTTTAAGTTCAAACAAAAAGTATTCTCAAGTTGACATTAAGTTCAAAATTAAATTTTCAGTCAAAAGTATTCAAGTTTAATCTCTAACTTATTTATTTGTCAATGAACTTAAGTTAGAAATTAAACTTGTTAGAACCGTCAAGAAATTTATTTTTAGATTGGACGAATTTTTACCTCTCAAAACTGATTTAAATCGAACTGCGAATACCCCTAAATACATGCATAAATAAATATTTCACAGAAAAAAAATCAATAGTTACTACTATACATAAATATTTCCGTAATTTATTTCAACAACTTCCAAATCAACTAATGAATAAACATCCAATTAATTATTATATCAAAAAGAAATCAATTGCGTAACTTATCCAAACACATCAATAGATTGGTTAAGTTGAATTGAGTGATTTAATTTTCTCTTTCAAGTGAATACAAGAAAAACAAGTTTTTAGACTAGCAAAGACAGATAAACCAAACTTGCTTGCAAAGTTACCTAATTAATAAAAGTAATGAGAAACTGAAATTGATACAAAAAAACTCAGACTTTTGGATGATTCACAATATCACATGGGATGGTGCTCTCACTAAACTATCCTCAAAATAAATAGACAACAAAATTGGACACAAGATGAAAATTGCTTTTATTAGAATGCAAAATCTCCTTAAGCAACTTCAACATATGACATTTTGCCCTTATTCCGTAGAATTATTTTATCGCATATTACCCTCTCGCAAGACATCAATCATATTGTATATTCTCTTGGGATCCTTTGCTTCAATCTGCATACATAAAATAAATTCTGACTCAGAAATTGCATATGATACATGTGTAGTAAGTAGTAACTAGTGAGTACATTTCATGCTAAACTACACAATATGGTGGAGTGCCATCTTCTGATAATATTTTATTAAATTATCATAAAAGATTAATTACTATGTATTTTAATATTTTACACATGCATTCAATCACATTTTATCATGTAGATATTTGTAGAAATATTTTATGAACTACAGAAACAAATAAAGTCACAAAATAATTTGATTTAATGCACGTGTAAAAAAGTTTTACATACAAATTGTGAGAAATGCACTACTTGTTGAAAAATACAACTAGTTAGGTGTTTTTCATCACTCAAATCATGTAGTAAAGATTCATAAATTGGATGATATAAAAGGTAAGTGAATGGAAGTATAAGCACCTTCTTAGCAAGAAATAGTACAGCGTCAACAGTGCCCTCGGCATATATTGATCTACCACAAACATTATGTTGGAATTCAAAAGAAACTCTGCAACAATTTTTAAAAGAAACACAATAAAAAAATTAGTAAATGACAAGAATAAATATGTCAAAAACATAAAAGAAGAGAACACGAAAATTTTAATTCTTACGTTTCATCTGGTGATGTCAAATGATACATATGAAACGCATGACCCAACAAATGCTCCTCTGGGACTCCCACCATTTCAACTTGTTGCCTGGGGTCCCTGATCAATTGTATCTAATAAAATTCATTGAAAAGAAGAGGGAAATCCAGTAAGAATCTGTGCGTATAAAGACAAAAATGGAAATTAGGTGTTACTTTTCAGTGCGGATAATTAGCTAGCCAACACGAAATCATGCAGATTAGTGAGATTACTTTAAACATAATATCGTCGTCTTAGCCAAATTAAGTGAGAGCACTGAATAGGAAAACCAACAAATAAAAATGTATTGATAATTATCATAGGATTAGAATCCAGAAAGAAAAAAAAAAAGGTCCATGCGAGCTACAATGATGCTAGGACACTAGTTTTCCAAATTAATTCAGACTACACAGAAGGAGGTTCAGCAAGCTAGGGCCGAGGAGTTTTGCAACAGTCGAGAGATGAATGACATACTGTGTTGTATGAAATGAAACCGTGCAATGTGATCTAACGCACCTGATCCATATCGAAAGACACACCCAGTTTCTGGAAGCAAGATATCACAGCCTTGGCAGTTCCAGATGCATCAACTTTGCTTGCTTGATGAGACTCTAATACCTACAATCTTGGAAGAATGCATCAGATTTTAATATTGCATCAAACAGAAGCTTTAATAAAGGACGAGAACCAATAAAACTGAAGAATTTATGAAACTTCATGTTATTTTTACCAACACGAAACAGTTTAACTATCCATTTTATAAGCATGATTCTCCCTCTGAAATGGTAGAGACAGTTCAGAGGGTGTGCCAAGATTATTATGTTCCTAACAAAACCCTCCCAAAGCAACATGATGTAAATACAGCAAAAGCGATACCTGTAAGGAATACCCAGAAAAGGCTCCAGGAAATTGCTCTGCCATAATTTCCATAGCTGCAAGAAAAGCAACAACCTAAAGGAAAAAGTATAGCAGCATAAGGATGACAAAATACAGGAGTAGACGTGACAAATAGAGAATTTCTCAAGGTTTCCAGAATTATGATTTACCTGTTTTCCCATTTGTGGGGATATCACCGCATAATTCTTCGAGTCTTCAACAGTCTTATATAACAAGTCCCTATCCCCACCAGTGGTCCCAATCACAAAGGGTACCCCGACCTTACTGTATAACTCTGCATTGCCTGCAAATGAGAATGAGTTAATAAATAGCACCAACACCATTATAATGTTTCATAAAATACTTCTAATCCAATATTATAAAATCAAAAGTTCAATCACAATTCTATTTAGACAAGAAACGTGTTTTGCTTTTGCATTAAGGCTCACAACGCACACTGGTCAACAAGAAAGCCAAGAACAGCCCTCATATCATTTGCCATCAAATTACGGTTAGGTGTAAAATAGAGAGAGCAATTTAGACAGCGAAGGGGGAAATATTACCAGACTCAAATGGGGAAAATATTCTAAGAAAAAGAAGAAACATGTATACTTAGATAGCAGGTTGCATAATTGTTAGAAGGACAATGTCAAAAAATATATTCAGCACATAGATATACCAAAATAAAATCCAAAGCACATAATTAATGACACTACTAACTGGTTAACATTTTAAACTTGACATAGAAAAACAAAATTCCTTACTGCTACAACATAACCTTGACTCCTTCAACTATATGTGGATATTTCAACGCAACCATCTATTATGTTGCTTTCCTTTTTTGGCTATCAAAACAACCGCATAAACTACTCAAACACACAAGACTATAAACACATCTTGAAATCCAATGTATTTAATCCTTATTCATTTAAGACAATCAATGTCTTTCTCTTTCATATATTTTCTGAAAAGCCTATATCATATCTCAAAAATCACGGTGAGCGCATATTTTGATTCATGTTTCTGAAAAATGTATAATGAAGAAATCTACAAACTTATTCTTACTTAGCATATTGTCAACATGTAATTTTGCCTCTTCAACTATCTAATCTAATATGAAACACATATTGGAACAGCAGAAACCAATATCAATCCTATTGGCAGTGGAAGGAAGTTGTCTACAAATTTCAAGAGAAATGGTTCAACAAAATAGGTAAAATGAGTAGTAGAAAGGGCAATATGCATTAAAAGATAACAATATAGTAATTAAGAGTGGTGTTTGCATTAACTCAAGTACAATTGAAAAAGTGGAATAAAGTAATTGTCCTGATTCTATTTCTCTCCCTCATAGAAAACACAAAAAAATCAAGGTAATTAAGTAACAACATTAAAACAAAAAGAACCAAAAAAAAGAGAAATGCAACACATAAATAGATGAAGTAACCCATAGTGATCTGTGTTAGTAGTTCGCAGAGATGATAGGGAGAATAGTGAAGGCCGCCTTGGCATGGTCTTTATGACAAGCAGTGTCTTTTTTTAAGTACAAAAAATAAAGGATGTGTATGTGCTTCGAATATCAATCGGCAAAGAAAATTACCGTATTTAATACAGTAATTACTGAACTTCTACCGGCTAAACAAAAAATGGTCATTCACAATACTAGGTGTGGGCATTATATACCAGTGTGAGTAATAAAGTAAGGGCGTGCAGTGACACAGCTTAAAGGTTCCGCGACATTGAAAACATCAAGATGTATACAGATAGGTGAAATGACTCGGATAAAAGTGAATACTAGTAAGTTTTAAGTCTATCGAACGATTAGAAAAGATGCTTCAAAATACATACCATTAACAGCATCTGGTATTGTGTAATCCACGATAATTAAATTTGGATATTTATCACGAACAGATTCAAGAAAACTCTCTCTATCAGACGGACCGTGCACGAGGAACTCCTTTCCACAGACCTCAAAAGTCTTTCCAGACTCCTCTTCACACCCAAATGACACTGGAACAACATTCAGTCCAGCAGCTTCTGCTGCATTAATAACAGCTTTTCCCATTTTTCCAGTACATGCATTAACCTAATCAGAATAAACAAAAATGAACATCAGTGTTTAACAGCTAGCATGTAAGAAAAAGTTAGAACAAAAAGGTATTATGGATAATCACCATTATTGGAATTGCGGTGCTTTTAGTGGAAGGAGATGATTTTTCAAGAAAAGTTTGAACTGTTGTAGCTGACATTGAAACTTTGGGAACCAAACGCGATCTCCGATTCTGTGAAATGGGGAGATTTGTTCTTGTAGTGGTGTTATTGGAGAAGAAGGTGAGGTTGTTATGGTGTCTGTGAAGTAAGCTGGTTGCGGTTTTCAATGTGAAAGTTGCCATTGAAGATTGGGATTTGAGGTCAATTTGGGGGTTTAGGGTTTTCGGAAGTAGCTACTCTTCCTTCTTCGCTATGTGTAAAAACGAATCTTTCTGCGACAGTGATGAAAGAGTGGGTCGGGCCGGGTCGGGTCAAATTGTAATGAGGAATACCGTAAAAACACCGCCACGTGCCAACTGTTAGATTTTTTTTACGGATGTGAAAATAATCTAAACAAGGGCAACAAGAGTAGATATGAAGGAGAAGAATGGAATTGAGAAAAGAATAGAGTTATGAAGTCAGATACATTAAAAATGGCGAAGAAGTATTGTGTTTGATACAGGTCCAATATCGATACTCGTATCGAAGAATATCGGATAGTTAATATTATTTTTTAAAAAAAGAATTTATCGATACGTGTTGGATACAGACAAATAATGTTAGAGTATGATGTACGTTCTTTGGATGGTACCCTTGGGGCATAACCCAAGCAATGAGCTTTCACTCTATAAACACTACTCCAAGAGGTGTCCTTACCAATGTGGGACTAAATGTGAACTTTTTTCAAATTGACATTAGAAATGGGAGTTCAGCCTAACTCAACCTTACAAAACCGGTTTATAAACACATGTTCAGGTCATCTCGCGAGCGATGTGGGACATCTTTAACACAAAATACAATGAGTTTTGCAGTAACTTTATTCTCATCTATGAAGCACGGACACTCCTGACCTCATATTAGGCATGTCCGGTGTCGGACATCGACACTTATGATTATATTGAATCATGTCATTTTTTCAAATTAATATTGGTGTCGACGTGTTAGTGTTCATGTTATGTCCAGTGTCTATGTTTGTGTCGATGCTTACCAAATTTTATCATTGTTGTCCCTTGTCAATTGAAATTAGTTACATAGTTATGACATTGTGTTTTGTTGATACAATTGCATGAATACGTACTCCAATTCAGATTCCTTGTTATTAACTGCCCTGTATTGAGGAAAATGAAAACCTACAGTCATGCATTGTATCTTCCTATATATTAAATTTCAATGGTTGACTTTATGTTTAAATTTTCATTTTCAGCATATTGTTGCCAAAATATGTGACAATCAGAAATGCTACTTAAGTTTACATGATTTCTATGACAGTGATTAATCATAACTAAGTTCTGAACAAACCGCAAACTTGAAAGTATCTAAATAAGTAACTATGTTTATCAGTTGGTTGGGATCCTATTTTGATAAACAAATTATAACAAGCGCCAAGCATGCTCTTGAGTGTGAAGTATCTGGCTACAGCTCACAATCATGAGTATTGAAACCAAAAGCATTCAAGAACTTGCTGAGATATAGAAAAGTGTATTTTGCTAATCCAAATTTGTACAGAGTAAAATCCCATAAAAATAAGAGAGACTATACTCTCTTATTTGAATGTATTTATGAACCTTGTAAATTTTTCCCTTCTTCAGCTCAACATGTTATTATATCATGCTAGCACATGGATTTAGTTCAACCAGTTGCACCATTGGCCATCTGTTCACTGACGTAAATGTTTTACGCCATGTAAATGGTACGAATAGGTCTCTAAGTAGCAATGTGCAAATATTACACCGGTGTAATTTGATTTTCTACAGGCACTCATTATTAACCAACCATCCAAATAAGCATATTTTAAACCAGCCTAACTTGCCAATTTCATGTACTCTTGCTTGAAGAAAATGTCTCTAAAAATATTTTCTAACTAGAATAGAATGATTTGGCCACTATTGAAGTTCCTACTCAACAGAATCACAATAATCCACCTATTTAGCATGGCTATGTTTCCACTTCTCTACACTTTGTATTTGTGCTTCCACTTCTATTGATCATCTTTCTCATTTTTCATTCCCTTGCATCCATTATCCCTATAGTAGTTTTATTATATCAGCTATCAATGAGAAGAAACTCGGCAAGTTAACTTCTAAGCATATACATTGTGTGATAAGTATTTAATTTGTTGTAAAGAATCTAGAGATTTTTTGCAAAGCCAATTATAATTGTCAGATCATTACAAATATTCAATTTTTGAAGTTATACATATAAACGGTTGTGATTTATAGATCGTGTAGAGTTTCCACGCTCGCGCCCACATCTTTGACGTGTTCACTAAGTTATACTTATACCCACTCAAAGTATTAGAAGCACATGCAGTTGAGAAACCTCCAACATTTACACCAAGCCAAACGTAAACATTTAGTCCATTATGAGAGGAAGGAATGGTTCTCATCTTATTCAGAGGCAACCATGTTTTTAAACTCTTCTAACTTCCAATCCCCATTATCATCTACAAGATTCAACACTCTGTAATTATGCATGTTAGCTGGACTACTTGATCTGAGAACAGCCATCCTGAGCAGTGCCTCAAAACAACAATTATCTCATGCATGTATACGTTCTCCATTCCAATCCAACAAAAATAACATGCTACTAAGATTATGCCATAGTTGCATCAAAGCCTCCACAAACTAGAGTCTGTTTGTTTGGCTACAGCTACATCCATCTCCAAAGTCTCCCAATTAGTTAAGTTTAACTTGCAATACTGCACCTAAAGGCATTGCACCTTTTGAGTCTCTTTCAAAAAGAACTCATCATATGACCGAGGGAAGATAACATTTTCACTTTCTTTGTTTGCCTTTACTTTTTTTTTTTTGGTGATTTGTTTGCCTTTACTTTTATTGTATAGAGTATGAGTTTTTGGCAGCAGATTTAAATATCTATATTTTGTTTTGATCTTAAGAAAAATTGTGCATTCTTAATGGCGTTATTTCATCTATTTCAATTTTATCAACAACAAAAAAACCAATAGCAATGGTTAACTAAATTTAATTAGAATGGCTTTAGAATTTGTTAAGTTAATTGACAAAAAAAACTTAATTTTCTGTGCCTACACAATTAAAAGCGATCAAAAGTGATGGAAAAATAAATAGCAAGGAACTTGTATGCAACAAGTAATTAAAACACATTAACCCAGGCTTAGTCAAAAGTTGAACTAGAAAAGTATCCAAAATTTTAACCTCAAAAATAAATAGTACAGGCAACAAAAAATTTCAACATGTTTATCTAAATGCAAATTCATAAAAAGTTCTAGATATCCATCACTCAGACTGCATAAACAACAATTTTCACTCATCATCGTCCTCATCATCATCATCGCCAACAGCAGCATTAAGAGCAGTCAAGCGTGCAATCAACTTAGTTTTCCGCTCCTCGTAGGTAAGCTTCTTCAAGTTATACCTGGACAAAATAAAAATAATAATTAAGGAATCTCCACTTGGAGCATGCAATGTTAAGGTGAAGTTGCCACGTCTAATCTAGGAGGATAAACAGTGAAAAAATAACAATCTCTTGTTTGGAATAATTTAAAGAGATGTTTCCTTGTCTAGGAAACTAATTCTTCGACCTCAAATTCCAGTTGAATAAAAATGAGAAAAAATTCAAGATACAATGAAAAAGGACAGTCAATTTAGGGGAAACTCCATTGTATGCCAGTGCTCATTTTCCCTCTATCGCCTACACCACTCCACTTAAAATCTTCTAAACATGTTGAGAGAATTACTTAAAAATTGCTGAATTTTTCTAGAAACAAAATACATATAGATATGAGAGTTACCTCTTGTGTTGTTTTGGCGGCTCCTTCTCTGATTTCTTAATGGAAGGATCAGCACGAATGTTAGCATGAACCTTCTTGTACAGCTCCTCAAGTCCATCAGCCTCAATTCCTTTCTTGATATACTCGCTAAAGTGGGTCTGGTATTTCTCTGGTTCATCTTCAATCAAAGTCTGCAGAAACAATAAATGTTATACACAAATATTGGAACTGTGCATTGCACACAAAAACAACACTAAAAAGTATAAATGAAATATGTAGTCATGCCTTCATGTAAGCAGCAACATGTCCACCAAAGATATATTTGCGGTGAACCTCAGCATCAAGCTCTTTCTTTTCCTTATCAAAACCAGCAAACCTCTTGTCACTGTGGGGAATATCCAAACCCCCATCAAGTGCTCCCTGTAAACCATCACAATTATTCAATTCAACCATCAACAAAAACAAGAAAATGTCAATAACTATATGTATTACAATACAATGTTTTTATTACCTTCAGGGCACCAAAGACACGGTTTCCAGTTGTGGTCTTGACGAGACCAACATCAAGGAGAGCACGGAATGGCCTCCTGGACTCGGCAGGCTCCACTGAATAATCCTCACCAGTAGCCTGTAAAAAAGCATAGAACTAATTAGTTTACAAATAACAATATCAAGATACAAAAACAAGAGAATAAAACAATCATAAGTACCTCAACATTCCCCTCATACTCCTCGTCCATCTCAAGTGTCTTGAGAACTCGACGGGCCAAGAGGAGTCCAGTGCAGTAAGCTGTTCACATTTTAACATATAATCAACCGCAATACAGAGTGTAAAAGATAAACACAATATTGAAGAAAAAGGGGATATATTTCTGGTAAACAAAATTACCTGCAGCATAATTTGTAAGGCCTACTTCAAGACCAAAGTGTGGTAGCTCATGAGCATATGCAGCAGCAAGAACAATATCACCAGCAATGCTAGCAGATACTATTTGTGCAATAATATCTTTGTTGGTCTAATAACAAGTTAAAGTTTACAATCATAGAAAAACACTAATAACCAAAAACCATGATTTATTTACATGTTACCTATTATTAAGTGACATAAAAAATTAATAACATGCTACCAGAAGTTATAAGTTGGTTTAGAAAAACAACAATAACAAGAATAACTATCAATTGTTTACATGCTATCTGTAATTAATTTCATCAAAAATTAATAACATGCTATCGAAAAAGTGATAAGGTGAGTTAGAAACACAGCGATAACAAAACTAACGATCAATTATTCACATGCTATCTATGATTATGCAATAATGTGAATCGGTAGTTTGGGAAGAAGAACTTATGAGTGGGATTGATTGAGGGTTGTGGATTCAACCACCAATCCTCAAACACTAACATTTCTAACAATTAATTACAAATATTCTCCATTAATCAACAATTAATAAAAATGCTAAATTCATTCTAAGAACATAAAAACATTTCTTCATGAAACAAAACAAAAAAAAATCAAAACTGCAACATAAATATTAGTAGTGCATCAATAAAAATGATAACTAGCTAACAACTAACAATAGGATACGAATCGAACGACAAATCGGTACTTTGGGGTGTTATACTTGTTCTTATCTTGATTAATCAACCGAATCCTAGCACGGTAATCAGTCTTACCCTCTGCAGATTTATCATAAAATAAGTAATCAGCATATATTTTTGTCAAAAATAAATAAACAAACTAACCAATCAACATGTAAAACGCATCGTAGATGCGATTCAAACAAATATTATTACCTCTTCTTCTCTTAAACTTAACTTGGTACCTCTTGAAATACGCCTTCGATTTCTGAGACTTAACGTAAACCTAAATCAAAATAGACAACAAACAATGAAATTAACCATAGTCTCTAGAATGACAAAAACAAATTTACAGCAGATAACGATGAAAACGAAATGAAATGCGAAAAAGTGAGAGAAGAGGGAAGGATGAACCATTGTTGCAGCCGGATCTCTTCTGCGTGATGAAGTGATGAAAGAGTGAGAGCTAGGGTTATGGGAGGTTTAGGTTTATATGGATTTTATTTGGGCGGGTCGGGTTAAATGGATTTGGGTTTGTTATTACATGTTTATATTGGGCTTGGGCTTTAGTTGCATTTTAGAATTAAAACTTTTTTTTTTACAATGGCAATAACAAATTAAAAGATATGCTTAAATGCAATTTTGTCCCCCTATTTTGATTAAATCGAAATTTTATCTCCCGTATTTTAAAACTCAGATTTTTATCCCTCTTTTTTTGATTTTTTTTGGATTTTTCCCCCTAACATATTTTGCTTATGTGGCAGTGGTGATGTGTAATATTATTTTTCATGTCATTAATTATTTATTATTAAACATTATCTTTTTTCTTTTTTTTGAATGAAAAAATTACTAAAAAAATTCTAAAAATGAAAAAAAAAAAAAAAAATCAAGTAAAAATAGTACTACGGAAAATGTTTATCATTTTCTCATGATTTGCTCTTTCACTTCTCATTCGACGAATAGAAATCCTCTCCATTTCTTAAAGAAATGGCAAATGCAAGTATCAAAGCTTAAATGTATAAATATTCAAATAATATCAATTATTCTCAAAAGACGTGCATTTATATTCTTGATTTAAATCAAAACTATAGTAATTACATTTGTCATTTTTTTGAAAAAATGAAGAGGATTCCAACTTTCATTCGACACTATCCATCACACACACACACTTTTTCTTTCTAAACAACCCATCCTCTTCACCTTTATCAACTTATACACCAACTTTACTTTCCACTCATCATTCTTGCATAAAAACATAGATATGGGTAATGTGAAGGATTATTTTTTCTCATTATCAAATTAAAATTAAGGGTTTTAACATAAAGATGGATCTACGTATTGTGAAGGATTAACTTCTGGACTAGATAATGATTCACATATCGAAGGTTTCACTAATACTCCCTCTAGTCTTGAATATTAGAAACAAAAAAAAGATATACCCTTTAAGAAAAATGGATAAAGTATAAAAAAAAATATGTTATTTACTATTTTACCCTTAATTTTATACGGTTTCCAAGGTGTATTTCTTTTTTATACGGTTTCCAAGGTGTAGGCATGTAGTACTATAGAAAAGTAAAACAAAAGGTAAAATTGGAATATTCAAAATAAATGTAATGATTGTAGTAACTTTTTCTTATATTTAAGATTTTGTAAATTTTTTTTTGCTTCTTATATATGAGACCGAATGGAGTATCTCTTAAATTGAGACAAGTACCATAAAAAATTTAATGTAAACTTTTCATTAGTGAGTTAATCGATTTCAACATAAAAGATAGATTTGGATTTATACACATTGTGCTGGAGACAAATTGATTAAACGTTCTAAACAATTACTATGTGGCAATGACAATATGTTATTTTGGATGTTTTACTGATAATTTGTGCTTTCTTATGTGTCAAGGCCCAAGGGAGTTGGGAAGAAGATTGTAGTGAATCTGCGCTATGTTGAAAGAGGGGGGTGGATAAGATGAATGGTTAAAAGATTAAATAATTAAAAAAAATAAACAAATGGGTTTCCGGTGTAGGACAAAACTTACATGCATTTCTTACTTTTCCACTCACAAAGAGGTGGTTATTTGTGATTTTTCATTTTGAAAAAATAAAAGACAATTATTTTTTTAATAAATAAAACTACCTCTTTGTGAGAGGAAAAGTAAGAAATGCATGTAAGTTTTGTTCTCCGGTGTATATCCCGTACAGGTAACCAAGAGAGAAAAAGAATAATAGATGGGGTGACATGGCTCTATATAATTGGAGTGTGTTTGAGAGTGTAGTATTAGCATTACTCTTCACCGTAATGTATAAATTTTTTATTTGTTTTATGAATAAACTTTTATTTATTTATTTTTCACTATTAGTTTGATTGAAAAGTAATTAAAATTTGGAACTTTTTAATGTTGATAGAGTCCCCGCAATAACTATGGGGAATGAGGACGGTGATGAAAAGTATTTTAGATGATGAAGAAGTAAGTGGTAAAGCACTTTCCACTACCATCCCGTTGACATCCCAAATTTTTACAATGTTACAAGTACAAATCACATATTCAATTAGGTCAAACATCATGGCCTATAAAATATAGTATTTACTGTCTTTTTATTCAACCAAACTAGCGGGTAATGTGTGTTTGTGACTCTTGTTGGGTACTCAAGTATTGATCAAGTTAGAGATCAAACTTGGATATTATTAACTGAGGATTTAATTTTGAATTTTATTTAAAATTGATAATTTTATTTTTAATTTAAAATTTTAGTGTTGTAAATTTTGATAAAATGGTAGAATGAAAACACAAATAATATATCATGAATTTAAATTATAAAAAAAATGAATATTAGATACATAATACACAATTAATTTTTCATCTTTCTCACGTCTTAAATATGATTATTGGAGTCATACATATCAATCACTAAGAACACAACCAACCAACTACATGCATGATACTACCAATATATTATGAAATTTAAATTAAAAAATTAAAATTTGAATATTGAGCAATATATTATGAAATATAAATTAAAATTTGAATAAGCAGTTTTTGGGTGTTTAAAAGCGGCACATGCTCAAGACTTTCTCCTCACTATCCCCATTGATGGGTTAAGCCAACACATGTCACCGGTTGAGTATCGTACCATCCTTAAGTACCGCCTCATGATTCCAATATTTCCCAAGGATGAGATTTGTCCTGTTTGTCGTAAAGCATGTCTCAACATTTTTGGGGAGCATGCAGTTCATTGTAGGGAGCTTCCCGGCTTCAAATACAGACATGACTTAGTCAGAGATGTGCTTTTTGATATTTTTAAGCGTGCGGGAATCTCTGTTAAGAAAGAGGCACCAGTGAACTTCTTGACTGACCCACAAGAAGCGAGATCGACACTTCGGCCAGCGGATGTTCTAGTGTTTGGATGGGTAGGTGGGAAACATGCTTGTGTAGATTTGACTGGAGTTTCCCCACTTGTGGGATTAGGGGTTGATGATTTTACAGTGGGACGGGCAGCCCTCAAAGCTGCTTCAAGCAAAATGGCAAAACATGAGAAAGCATGTTCTGACAATCAACACGTTTTTATACCTTTTGCTTTCGACACTTTTGGATTTCTAGCACCAGAGGCTGTAAACCTTTTGAAAAGAGTTCAAAAGGTTATGCATTGTAATGTCGTGACGCCTAGGTCTAGGGATGTAGTTTTTCAAAGATTAGGTTTTGCTATTCAAAAAGGATTAGCGGCGCAGCTTGTTGCCCGTCTACCTTTTGTTAATGTATATAAATATTACACGATTAAGGTTTCCCTCATTTTCATGTATTAGATATGATTATTGAATTTGTGCATATCAATCTTTAAGAACACCCCCAACCAACTACTACATGCACATAATGCATATTATGTGATAACAAATATTATATACGTTAGAAATAGAAAATCATTGTAAATACTACTCCCTCCGTCCCATTTTCATTGCCACATTTGACTATATTGCATTATTCACACATATTGTTTTGACCATATTTTTCTACTAATAAATAAAAATAAATATTAGCATATAAGATGTTGTTGGATTCGTCTCGATGAGTATTTTTAAAATATCAAATTTTTATAATTTTTACTATAATACAATTAAAAATATTCATCGTCAAAGTTATGCATCGGCATGCGTGAAACAGTCAACTGTATGAATCAATTTGGGACGGAGGGAGTAACTTATTACCATTTTGTAATTCATTCATCCCTATTATAAGA
Source organism: Trifolium subterraneum (assembly GCA_951799995.1). NCBI lineage: Eukaryota > Viridiplantae > Streptophyta > Magnoliopsida > Fabales > Fabaceae > Trifolium > Trifolium subterraneum. Next base: position 56,537,403 of record OX637462.1, read on the forward strand.
CTTTTTCAGTTTAATATATATGGGGTCTTGCAGAGGATTTTCTTCTGCACTCCATCTGCTTTAAAAAAAATTATAAGGCTTTTTCATCCCTTTTTACCCTTAATATAATATACTCCTTCCGTCCCAAAATAAGTGGCCTATTTTTGACTTTGCGTACTATTCATATGATTTATTTTGACTATATTTTTCTACTAATATATATATGCAAATACTAACATATGAGATATTGTTTTATTTGTCTCGATGAGTATTTTCAAAATATATAATTTTTAATAAAATATAATTTAAGAAATTAACAATTAAAGTTGTACATTGACAAACGTGACAATAGTCAACTAGGTTATTTATTTTGGGACGGAGGGAATACTTTATATAATTTTATATCCACCAACAATTTCTTTGCAAAAATGTTCAATTTAATGAAACTGATGCTCTGATTCTAAAATCTACATCAATCTGATGGAAAGACTTTTGACAGAGAAGATCCATATCAGATACTTTAAACTGAAAAAGTTATAACTTATTACTCTATTTTTACCCTTGTTTTAATAAATCATTATTATGATTACTACTAAAATCTTATTTCAGCCAACAACATAACCACCAAAACAATAGCTTATGACCATATAAAAGTATATGCCAAGAATTTTGTAACTGAAAAATATTGATCCACGTGATTTTTGGAAGTTGGGTTGTAATATAAGAAAATATTGATCCATCTCGTCTGAAACCACAGCAAAACAACATCACTTCATTGGGAGTGAGGGGAGTGGAAGTTGGAATTGTTCCCTCATATGGTCTGCAAGTTTCAAAACAACATCGCTTCATACGGTCTGCAAAACAATAAAAATCAATTCATGCATCTCAGAAAAAATAAAAAATGTGATTCAAACAAATATTAATACTTCTTCTTCTCTTGAACTTGACTTGGTACCTCTTGAAGTAAGCCTTCGATTTATGAGCCTTAACGTAAACCTAAATCAAAATACACAACAACAAAAAATGAAATTAATCATAGTCTCTAGAATCATCAATCACACAAACACAGTTGAATTTACAGCATAATGAACGAATTATTAACGAAAAACAAACAAATTAGATCGATGAAATTGAAATTATGATGGAAACGAAATGAAGGTGGAAAATGGTGAGAGAAGATGGAAGAATGACGACGAACCATTGTTGCAAGCGGATCTCTTTTTGCGAGAGTGATGAAAGAGTGAGAGCTAGGTTATGTGAGGTTTAGGTTTATATGGATTTGATTTGGGTGGGTCGGGTTAAAAATGTAAATGTGTTTTGGGTTTGTTATTACATGTTTTTGAGATATTGGACTTTGACTGGATTTTAGAATTAAAACTCCTGAAAAATTCTCTTCTCTGCCACCCTCTATGACTCTGTTTTCCCCTCTAAAAATCCAATTATGTCCTTGTGAAAAAACTTTAAAACGTGTTTTTAGAAGTTTTTTTAGTTTAAATTTGGGAAAAAATTGGAAAATACATTTAGAAATTGTTATTCAAGGCAAAAAATAAATCGAAAAAATGTGTTTCAAAGTTTTTTTACAAGGGCAAAAAAGGAAATTCGGGGGAAGAAAAAATATGTGGGGAGAAGAGAATTTTTCAAAACTCTTTATACAATGACAATATCTGGGCTAGAATTTTAAATTAAAGCCTTGTATTTTCTCATGTTTGGTCGCTCGGTCCATACGGGGCTGACTCATTTTGACTGTTCCACCTGCGATCAGTGGTAGAGCCAGAAAATTTATAAAGTCCGAGCAAAATATCAATTTTTAACAAAAATCTCAGTTTTGCACTAAAAAAACCTCGACTTTAAATTAAAAAACTCAGTTTTGCCCAAAAATTAACCCCTAAATATCTCAGTTTTGCTCAAAATTAACCACTGAAATACCAACAAAATTTACTGGAGCACAAGCAAGTTCCAAGGCTTGTCGGACTATAGATTTGCCCCTGCATGCGACTACCCAAACCACCACCAATAAAAGTGTGTGGTGGTCGGATCCTCGCACCAGGATGATTGTGAAACGTTCTGATGTGGTTGGGTGAATTCTTTTGTCTTGGGTTCATTGCTATTTGTCCAATTTCATTTTGTTTATATTCTTTTTTAATGACAAATTGTTATTTGTTAGTATATTACAATATTATGTTAGTTTTTTCCTTGTCATGATTTGAACCATGAACCACCAACTTCTTAACCCTTAGTTCAACTGGTTTAATCAGTTGAGCTACCTATCTCGCTTAGGCATGTCAATGAGGCGGGTCGGGGGCGGATTTTGTCTTTCCCAAACCCATAAAAATCGGATTTTCCCAAACCCGTCCCAATTCTCAACGGGTATGAAAAGTAGAACCCCAAACCCATACCGAACAGTTGTGATGCTAGTAAGCTGAGGATCTTCCACAACAACATAACCATGTTGTTTGAGAGCCTGTGCAATTTCAATGTACTCAAGTATGTTTGTGTCATTGTCCCTGTTCAGAACGATAATTGGCTGCTGCATTTTGTGAAAATTAAAATGTGAGTTGAGTGAGAGAAAGCAGAAAGATGATGAGAGAAAGAGGGACTTGAGAGAAAGAGATCGATTTATATTTGAGAGATTCAAATCGTGCATGTTGTTTTTCGTTTCTACCAAAACACACCGTTAAATGTAACCCTTTTGTTTGTTGTCACTTTTTAACTATTGTTTTTTTATATTTCTAATAATACTTCATCATGTTAGAGAAAGTTGACACTTGCAACATCACATGAGTGACCACAATACACGTAGAAGGTCAGCGTCATAACCGACCTAGCTAAAATGACATCAAGTTTTCTATTTGTAATTAAAGTCGTTGATATCTTATAAATGAAAATATAGGGTTATGCCACATTATAATTTTGTTGCCAAGTCGCTCTCCTCTTTAGAGACTCCTAAAAGAATCATATCAATAGTACTAGCATAGGAAAAGAAAACTCCACTAAGCAGCTATCTATTTAGCAAAAAATAATGGATAGCTAGCTAATAAGTGAGGATTATATAGTTGACGAGTTTATAACAAATGACTTATAAGATACTTGATTGAATTTATAGCGTTTGGTAAAATTAACGGTTGAACTAAAAATTTATAAATATCAAATGAAATAAAAAAGATATGTTTAATTTGTATGTAATTTCTTTTCAAGTAAGATGACATGTATAAGATTGAGAGGAAAAATGATGAGCTATAAGCTAATTTGAATTAAATGATAAGCTAATTGTAGCATAAGCTAAGAAAGTAATTTATCTTCCATGTTATCACTCTTTCAAAGTTTACTTTACACGTGTTTGGTGTGCAAAACTTCAAGATTAAATAAATCAAGAACTACTACAAAAAAAAAAAAAAAAATCAAGAACTACACAGTTAAACAATCTTTTTTTGTATATTACATGAAGCTGTAATCTTTGTTCCAAATTCCAATATTAGATTGGAAGGGTAGATCATCTATGAATAATTGTTCTTAAAGTTACAAATAACAATACTAATGTACCTCTACCTCCATCCAATACCAGAATTATTATGACATGTGATAATCTATATAGATGGTAGCATCTAAATAATGTATAATTAGAAGCAACCACAAGTTTAAAAGTACATTTTATACAAATCAAGATCTCTTCAAACAACTGATCTTAAACACTCAGCTGTATGCAAACCTTCCTTTAGAGATAGTTGACAATTCTGTATCATCTGAATGGAAAGTAAGGACTTATGCACATTACTTCTACTTCCTTTATGCAAACATTGGCTCTATGAGACTTGAATAACTCTAATGCAAAAGGCGTCACGTGAACACAGCCATTCATGTACAAAATGGAGAGACTTTTGCAACCGTCTCGTAATGCCTGCAAGCCATTATCATTGAGATTGCGGCATCGATTAACATGCAGTTTCTTCAAATTCTGGCAATAATACCCCACTGCTTGCCATCCAGATATCCTCACCTCATGACATAATGCTAAGTTCCATTCTTCAAGTAGTTTACATCCCATGGCTATTGCAATAATAGAACTATTGGCAACAGATCTGCACATTCGAAAGTTGAGGATTTTGAGGCTCGAGGAAAAACTTAATCCATGTAAGGGATCTCCTAAAGGAGACCAACTTAAACAAGATACGTCTAGATACTCTATACCGCCACCGCTAATAATTCCTGTCACCCCTTCCAGGTTAAGCTTACAAGACTCGGCCTCTACATAAGTGAGAGATTTTGAACACCCTTCGAAGCCAACACCGTTTATACTCTCACAGTGTGATATGTTAACAGCCTGAAGCTGGCGACACCGCTGAGTAAGAGCTTTCAACCCTTTGTCGGATATTTTTGAGCAGTATGAGAGGTTTACATATTTCAGATATAGGCAAGCAGTGGCTAAAGTATCTAATCCTTCATCAGTAACGCCGAGACACCGATAGAGGCTAATTGTTGTCAATAAGTGACAACCAGATGCAACCAGGGATAGCCCGTAGTTAGTGACTTTAAAACAACAATCCAGATTAAGATTTTGTAAATTTGAACCGTAGCTAATCAAACGGGTTAATCCCGAATCATTGAGCTCTGCACAACCACATAGAGATAAAGACTCTAAATGTTGAAAGCGCCTCAGCAACCTATGGAGATGGACTGTGTGAACATCAAGACTCTTTGTCAACAAAGAGGAAGGATTTAGTATATTGAATGAACACACAAATTGCAGTGATCGACGGTTGAAATTTTGAATATGGAGCCATCGGCGGCAAGTCAAACCAAATGATTCACGGTCAGTAGGACAATCCAAAGCACGGAAAATAATAGTAAGGCAGTCATCTGGGAGGTGCATGATGGAGGTAACACCAATTTTTGAATGATCTTCCATGTCAACCTTTTCAAGACTCTTCTGAAGAAGGTTGTAATGAGCGAATCTTTACGGTGAATTTTGTCAGAGAGCCAGGTGAAATGGAAGGCTCACATCCACAAAGTGTGCGCGATTCTCCACCATAACCATAGCCAATATGAACTCCGCATTTACGGCAAAGCAGTTTAGTCTTTGAAGGATGCAACCATGAGATTGGAAGACAATTTATTTCATCAACCTGTGTAAAACGGCTGAGATCAACGGAAGAAAAGGAGATTGACCCTTTCTTAACAGACTTTTGATATTCAGATGCAATGTTAGATGTGATTCGATTTGAAGATGTCAAGTTCAGAGGGTATCCACAAGAGCCACAGCTGCAGTGGACACCAAAATCTCAAAACACAATTAATACATACAAAATTATAGAGTAAAAGATAAAAATATGCCATGATTTTTCAAAATTACGTGTGAAATATAAGAACACCATCCCATGTCAAGTCAGAAAACCTCTATTGAACACTTTCTAATTCATTGTTGCTAATCCAATTCCCAGGTAATTCACAATTATCAAGTATCATTTTTCATTTCTTCCTACTACAACAGATGAATTCCATTCACCAATATTACGCCTTGTTGACATTAAATAATTGTATTTCTTCATGCCCCCCAATGTGCATGTTGTGCATGTTTGGTATCATGGTGAGTTTGTTAAAATCACAATGAGCCATCATCATGATTTTGCAAAATCTAAATCAATATATCTCAGCAAACCCACCGTGATACCAAACATAGACTCCACAAAAGTGCTCGAGTCTCCATGTCTACAATTCCTTCCATCCCTACCCTTATGAAACTCTATTATCAAACCAAAAAAAAAAAACTATTCAATTTGTAGTGCATTGCTAAATGATAAATTGCAAGATTTTGATTTCCAAATATTAAAATCCATGAATGAAAAATGGACTAGAAAAGATAAACACAATGGTCAGAAAAATAAAATAAAAAGATAACCAAATAATCTTCAAAACATAATGATGCAAACAACCATGACCAAAGTAGTAACCAAGTACTACAACCAACCATACAAAACACAAGTAAAAAAGAGAAGAAAAAACCAGGGACCAAGTCAATAAAATCTCACATCAAAAGTATACTGATCCACTGGAAAAAATTGAAACTCCATTATCAATAGATGTGTGTAAAACATTAACAACCGTGAAACAATACAAAAGTATGTGTATGTTTGGTTTAGCTTTTGAATGAGTTCACGGTGAGTATGACAGGTGATCCACCGTGATTTTGCAAAGCTACATAGTGTAGCTTTAGGAAAATCAGGGTGAGTCAGTGATTCTGACATACCCGTGGTGATACCAAACATTGATTTTGACATGTTTAGTTGCTCTAGTAAAATTGATTTTGTCACCATAATTGATTCTTCTGAAATTGTAACTTGTGATTCTAAAATTGATTTCTAACTCAAATTTATGGTTAAACTCACTTTTACACGAATATATCATCAAAACATAAATTATTTTACTTTCAACAATTCATTCAAAATTAACCAAACATACTGAGCTATGTAATCAAACAAGTAAAAAATAAAATGAAAACCCAGAAAGAAAAACAGAAAATAAAGCTACGGCATACACAAATTAAGTTTATATGAGAATTGAGAATAATAAAAATGAATTGAGGGGTATGAAAAAATTACCAATAAGAAACTTCAGCTTGTTGTGACATCCTCTGTTTGATGATGATCAGTGATTGAAATTGCAATCACCGTCATGTTCGTCCATTACTCTTTCTGAATTTTGTGTTGAAAATGAAAAGAAAGAGAGAGAATGAATGAATGAAAATTGCGAATTGCGAATATCACCTTCCTTCTTTCCTTTCTTGAGAGTTGTTCGGTCTGTCCTAACTCTTAACCCAAAATCCATAAATGTCACTCGTTACACGTATGCCAACCTATAATAAATACACACAGTTGCCGGTGTTTTCACGGTATCTACTATTGACTTTTCTTCAAACAAAAAAAAAATAGTAGATACCGTGAAAACAGACAAATACCCCTTGAAATTTGAAAATAGGAAAATACCTCCCTGAAATTGTAAAATGTAAATCAAAAAAGAGAGAAAAAGATGGATGAGACAAGAATTGATAAAGAGTATGATGTTGGTGATGATTGTATCTTGTCTGATTTTGAATCTGGTGACTCAGATTGGTCTATTGAGTGGTTAGAACCTCTTGGTTATGATTTTGAAAGCAGTGATAATGATGATGAGGATGATTTTAGTCATGATAATTTTGTTGTTTTGGTTAATTGTTGTTCACTTGGTTGAAATGAGGTTAAAGACTCAAACACTGCGCTTTTGAAGGCTCAAAATAGACGAGGTAAACGGAGCAGAGGGCAATTGAATTTTTACAATTTCATGGGGTATTTACCTATTTTGAAATTTCAGGAGGGTATTTGACGAATTTTGAAATTTCAGGGGGTATTTGACATTTTACTCAACAAAAAAGGAAACCAAGTTAAATGTTTTTTTTTTTTTTTTGGATTTCAATCTCGAGATTTTTTTTATAAATTTTTTTATCGATTGAGTTAAGATGATATTGACAATTTGTTTTTTAGCATTGTATAAACGGTCGATATTGGATGATAGTGTAACATTATTGGAAAATATTAAACGGTGTTCTGGAACACAAGTTAAGTATATTAATAAGGAAAATTTGTCTCGAATCGTTTGCATTCAATATCTCAAAAATGTAAAAAAGTTGTCTTTCTAATGTTAATTTTATCCTTTGTAGGTACATTCGCCAATGTGAACCACCACTCCAAGAACTTCCACTACCGTAATTTCCTCAAACCTCACTGTTAAAGTTAAAAAAAATTCAATCGATTATTAATTCAACTTGGACCGAGCAAGATCTAGAAATCAAGATGGGTTGACTCGCCTCAGTAAAAAAGGTCCAATAGGGCCACAAGATTTGCCCACTTAGCCATCAACTTGGTCAAGATTTCAGATAGCTTCTAAGAGCTAAAAAAGTTAGGTCAAACAGACTCCAAATATCTACGCAAGCACACATCAGTGACTAAAAGTTAACGTTACAAATTATGAGACACGGGTTTTCCAATAACTTTAAGTTTATCACATTATTTATAGACACTTTATTGTTTTATACTATTAACTTGGTGTTGTGAGTTTTTATTTTTAGCAATGTTGAATTTATATTTAACATACTCTACTAATTTGAATGAATATATATCATTTTTAATAATAATAAAACATTAATTATATTGTAAAACTGTTTTATATTAACGGTGTTTAACTATTAAACTCTTTTCAAAATACTTATACATACTTATCTACATTGTAAAATTTAATTGAATTTTAGTATCAAACCATTTTACATTTTTTTGACAGAAACTATTTTATGAAAAAAAGATATTATTGTATACACATTTACGAGAATAGAATTTTTCAGAAAAAAATGTGGAGGAATGTTATTTAATTAATATCTTTCCTATATTTGAAATGGAATTTCAACACACCTAAGAGATAATTATATTTTTATATAGGGATTCAATGAATCACAAAACGTGTTAACATCAATAGTGATGATAAGAAACAAAATATGTAAATATTGTCAATTGACACAGTATATGACTTAAATAATTATTACATTACATGCTTACAAGTGGAAGCACAAAATAATGTAATAATTATATAAAAATAAAAATTAACACTAATTAACACCATGATGTAAATATAAAAATAAGTGTTCATTGTGACTTTGTTGAGTAGGAACTTCAATAGTTGCCAAATCTTACAGGTTAGGTATGAACTGGTAAAGCAGTTGGCAAATATTTTGCTCAGACATTTTCTTCAAGCAAGAGTACATGAAATTTGCAAATTAAGCAGGTTTAAAATATGCTTACTTGGAGGGTTAGCGAATAGCAATATGTAGTGCAAAATCATTTATGTGTTTGTGTAGGCGTAATCACTTTTGTAAGTATGCGCGCACATGTGTAAAGAGGAATCAAATTACATCAGTGTGACAGTGACATATTTTTACTGTTTACACGGTCTAAAACATTTATGTCAGTGAACATATATGGCCAATAAAATCCAGTGCAACAGGTTGAACTAAATCCATGTGCTAGCATATTATAATTTCATGTTGTGCTGTAGAAGGCAAAATTCATAAATACAGTCAAATAAGAGAGTAATCATGTCAATGATGCTCAAACAACTATTTCATACATATATGGTTTAGATGTTGTTGCTCATATAAATCATAATAGTAGTTCAATCAATTCAGAAAGTAATCATGTCAATGATGAATGATCATGATTCATGATCTTTCATTTCAAGGTCTCATGGACAGCAGAAAAATCAAGGTCTCCTAAACCCATGCTTCTGGCTTTCTTGAATGCCTACAAATAGAGTTCAAACTTTAGTACCTTGTGTAACTTATTATACGATAGAGTCATTGAACATAAAAGAAAAAAGGTTTCATCATTTGCTAATTTTATGGGATTGTGAAGCACCGGCGGAAAATGGATAAAGTGAATAAAAATGTTCAACGATGTCTTTGGGCCGGATATTGAGTCTTCGGAAGAAAAAAGTTCAACTATTTCACCATATAGCATATGCATCTTACGGAATTTGATTAGGTTAAAAAAAACTTCTACGGTAGAATGATTTAAACTCATTTATACTTTTTGTATCTTCAACAACCAATGAGTAAACATTTGAATATGCACTTCTAAAATCAACCACAAAATGAAGCAAAAAAACTGTATATTTAGGGGATTTTACTCTACAAATTCAGGTTAGCAAAATTCACTTTTCTATATCTCAGCAAGTTCTTGAATGCTTTTGGTTTCAATACTCAAAATTGTGAGTTGTAGTCAGATACTTCACACTTAAGAGCATGCATGTTATAATGTGTTTATCAAAATAGGATCCCAGCCAACCAATAAAAATGACTTTTTTTAAGGGTTACTTATTTAGATGCAGTTGTTAGCGATTTGTTCATGACTTATGAGTTGTGATTAATCACTGGGATAGAAATTTTGAGAACTAAAGAAGCGTTTTCTGATTGTCACATATTTTGGCAAAAATGTGTGCGCGAGAAGAGTTAAATCACGGCCATCTATCTATGAATGCTGAAAAATGAAACTTTAAACATAAAGTCATGTGACTTTTTAAAATGGTCACTAGACCATTAAATAACTTTCAACTCATAAAAATGTCCGTTTACTATATGTATTTGCGCGTGCGCACATAGACAAAATAATATTACCTCATTTGCTGCAGCTGCGACAGGCATTGGTACAGCATTTTCATCTCCAAGGGCAAGAGCCAGTCTCATGTCCTTCTGCTGATGTTTCAGTGGAAAAGCGGGGGGGTAACTGTTCTTAAGCATTGTCGGTCCTTTCAATTTAAACATGCCATTACTTATAGCACCAAGATCCTGCCAAAAAAAGTACCACATATATTCTCAGAATGTTAATAAAAGGCATTAACAAGAACCATTGTTATCAAAGTAACTTACCAGCACATCAAGAAGTGTGCCAGGGTTCAAGCCACTTCTTTCAGCAAGTGTCAGTCCCTCAGAGAAAGCATTCATCATACTGCAACAGAGATAGAAGAGAATAACTATTTTACCGAACAAGACAGAAAATAAGGACATGCAATCTGGCTTGAAACCAAATAAGGCATACTAATATGCAATCTGGACAAATGAAATACCCATTTGGATCAACAAATTTGAACTTATCTACTAGGATAAGCACTAGTGAGAGCTTACGAAATAAGCTATGACATGCCCGTAAGCTATTTTCATAAATCATAAGCTCTACGAGATAGCTTATGAAAATAGCTTGACTAATTTATTTTATCTTTTGTTATAGAAATAACTTATATGATAAGCGCTTGATTAAGCTATTTATCCAAACACGACTTTTTCTTGTTTTCTGATTCATAAAATGCTCTAAATTGAAGTTGCGAGCAATCCACCTTCTCACTTCCAAATAAAAAAGAATAGAAGAGAAAAATGGGGATGAAAAGTACCTTCCCATTACCATGTTGACAACAAGTTTCATTTTTGCACCATTTCCAACCTCACCGAGAAAGAAAGATTTCTTCCCAAGTACATCAAATGCTGGAAGTGCTTCGTCATAGAATGCCTATATATAAATTGAATCAACCACTGAAATTTAATATATAGGAAGATACAACAGGGCAGTTAATAACAAGGAACCTGAATCGGAGTACGTATTCATGCAATTGTAATTTGTATCAACAAAACACAATGTCATAACTATGTTACTATTTTCATTTGACAACAGTGATAAAATTTGGAAATCAAAGTATGTAAAAAATGCATAGATCCATTGTATATGATAAGCAAATCACGTACAATAATTACGATACATGTGGTTTTTGAATTCATTACAGTTTAGTCTATTTGGTTAAGCTTCACTTCGTAATCTAAACGGATTGATTTGATCACGTGTTTCTTTAATTTATTCCCTCAATATGATACTTAAAGCCTAATGAGATACAACCCTCATCTGTGCTAATGCGGTGGACCTATTTCCAACCTATTAAGGGGATGTTTCCATAAACATCTTAATTAAGCATTTATCATGTGTTTATGGCAAGTAGAACACTTCAAATGCCAGCAAAATGATTAACATACCTCTACATCTCTACTATATAATAAGGGAACGAGTGATAGTTTTTCGATATCTCCTACTCTCACTGCATAAATGCAGTGCAAGAGAGACAATAACAACACAAAAACACTGTCTCACTGATATTCAAGTGTATCAATACATCAGCTATACTAATGTTTATGACAAATATAAAATGAATGCCGCAATATACGATAACAGGAAACTTCTAAACAATTCAATTCTCCAAATAGTTAAAAGTGCAGCTGAGCAGAGTACGATGACATAATATTTATCCACATCTTTTACATTAAAAATACCTTGTCGCCAGCAGCAAGTATTACTAGTTGGCCGTCTTCTGCCGGCTTCTTGCTACCTGAAACAGGAGCTTCAAGGAAGTCACCACCTTTTGCTTTGATTGCCTGTAGAAAGAAGGCCTTTCAGTTGCAATTTATATGTAAAGTCGGCCTTATTTCCATTTTGAAAAGTCGATTATTATGTAAAACATAAACTACCAGCTCAAGTTTATAGCATGGATAAAGCATACACACACACACACACACACACACACAACAGTGAACCATTAGATTCATACATACAGAACATCGTCAAAGAAAAGTAGTGGACATGCACAAATGTTTTCCCCTTTTTGAACAAAATAGCATACTAGTATATTCAAACATTCTACGGCAAGAATCTGTAGATAATGTAGTACACAGTCTTTTAATTATCTGTTTCAAATTAAGAAAGCTTAACTTCACACTTAAGCATTCCTCATCCAAACATAAATCTCCAGAACTATAGATTTCTCAGCAAACTAAGCTTCCATAAAAACAGAAACTTTCAATGGTCAAAATCAGCAATGCTTAATAGTTTATACAAAACTTAAAGAGTCTTGATCATGTCACAAGCTAAATTCATTTTATTCACATTTCAATCTAGGGAAAAGAGAGAAAGATTTTGGCAATATTTCTCAGCTATGGGATACTTAAATCTAAAAATACTAATTTTCATAGAAAATTCCTAGTGCAATATAAAAAAGATGCCGTGCAACATGCATCAAAATTTCTCTTTAATAAGAGCAATAGAAAATTTAAGAAAAGTAGCCTCAGACATGGCTAGATTTAACATAAATCGCAAGAAAAAACTATTGAGGAAATTTTAATGATTATAAATGTTTTAAATGAAGTTGAAATACAATTCCGCAACATCAAAGTATACTAACCTCAGATATCTTGATAGATGTCTCGGCATCAACTGTTGACATGTCAATATAACCTTTTCCGTTAATTTGCTCAAGAACACCATCCTTATCAAACACAACCTAAAGCATCCAACACGAAACAAAGTTTAAGTATGAGTCAATACATACTCCCTCCAAGGTCTCAAATATAAGCAAAAGTTGGTCAAAGAAAGTTTTTGGTCCAAAATTTAAACCAAATACATCAACTTTTTTTTATATTTGAGACCAGAGTAGTAAGTTTTATGTTCAAAGGCATGATTCACAGCCACTAACCGACAGGGCAGCTGAAGGATCAGATAACATTGCAATTGTATACTTGCATTTCTTGACTACAGCTGCAGGTGTTTCTCCGACTGAAGCACCATGCTCCACGAGTTCATCACACTACAGTCAGAGGTTCCAAAAGACACATTAATATTAAGTAGTTCAGTAAACTGAGTCACCAACAGATTATTCAAATCAAAAGTATAGAACTGAGCCATGAGTTCATCACACAAAATGGTCTTCCCACTGATTTGAAACTTTCTAGATGTTTGGATCAACGGATTAATTAAGTGTTTATCATCATAGCCACTTAAAGTCAAAAGTCATTTGCATCTGGAATCTAGATATACACATTGAAAAGCTATTTGCATTCCCAACACGAGGAGTGCTAGCACACACTCTCTGACACACACTCTCTTTCAATGGTTAAAATTCAATCCAAACAGACTCAAAATCTTCCAAAAGCTTAATATTGTTTAAAAACATAAATCCAGATAGACTGCTAGGCTAAGATGCTTCAAAAAATGCATGGAATTAGAATAACAAACAAACATTATTGAAAGAAATCATCACAAGGCTTTACATACTCACTGACAATCACACACGATCACAATAGCTGAAAATCAGAAAACATATTAGATGTAATAGTCCGTTACAATATTAGTCATGATACTAATTAGTTAGACTGATTACCTGTTTGGATAAACAACTTATTTGCAACTTATAGCACAAACACTTATCATCATTAACACTTATGTATAAGCTTACATAAGCTGTTTTTATAGCAAAAGATAAAATAAAAATAAATTGTTTTTATATATTTCACGAGCCGTTTTCATAAGCTATATTTGAAAACTTATGAAAATAAGCCAGAAAACAAAAATTAAGAAAAATCGTCATAAGTTGTTTACATAAGTTCTCTCAATCAGTCTCTCGAAACTTATGTCACTAGACGAGCTCAAATAAGTCAATCCAAAATCCAAACAGTCCTAATTAGTTAGTTATTCTCATTGGCTATGTAAAAATAATTTTTGCAATTACTTTTCTATACATTTCTATATTTTTCTCTCTCATCTATGTGTTGTAGCAAGAATTGTAATAAAACAGTGTAAAAGCAGAAAAGGGTTGTTCTTGAATCCCATTATTGAATGAAAAATAAAGAGTGTAATTAATGAAATGAATAGCAGAAAGTAGATACTACCTTGGAGAGGGTTCTGTTCCAAACAGTAACCTTGAAACCATGTCGTAGAAGGTTAATTGACATAGCTTTGCCCATTATCCCCAAACCCAAAAACCCAATCTCCATTTTTGTATGTTGATCACTCTCACTCAGTCTCACTGTGTTCTCTTCTTCCTCTCAACCAACAAACACCCTTCGTTTATAGAAATAGAAATCAATCAGAGTCGTTAATGGATGCTTAATCTTTTATTTCTATTTTTTATTTATCATTTTTTTAAGGCACTTATTTATCAATTTATAGGTATTAAATTCCCACTATTCTTTTTTTTTTTTAGAAAAAATATATATCTCAGACTCAGTATCTTGATCCGCACGTGACAATTTTAAGAGAAATACACTCTAAAATTTTAAACTTTTATCATTAGGTCAACTCGTTTAACTTGATCACTTATTTAAGAAAAATCGTTGACTCATTTATTATTAGTATCACGCTTTATTTTCAATATTTTATTATTTCTAATAATTTAATGTAAGAATTTTAAAGATAAAATAAAATAGGAACATAAATATTTCTTGAGAAAAATAAATCAAATGTTTAATAATAATTTACATATTTTGCTTTAATAGTTTTAATAATTTAAAATTTGGTTGATAAGTACTAAGTCTAACGAATGTCTGTTTAAGTTTTAATTTAATTTTTTTTTTTGAATGATTCGTTTTAATCGGAGTTTATTTGAATGACTTCCTCGTAATCTCTCATGATAAAAGCAATTGTTTGAAATAATTTAGGCCTCTCAAAGTTTTTATGTTGCTCGACGTCTTTTTCTTAACAGACTCCCTACAAAGGACAATTTGGACCGTTGTTATGTTTTGAATTCTAATTCTCTATTATGTTTTCCGGATGTGGGAAGGATGAAAATTGTAATCATTTGTTTGTTGGATGTGTGTTATTTCTTTGTGAGGTGTGGCGAGCTATATGTAATTGGCTTGATGTGTATCTTTTCAAATAATTCTCGCTATCACGTCCTTCAGTTTTGTGGGACGCGTTTATTTGGAAGACATGACTAGTCTGTTTTTAGGTGATTTGGTTGTCGTGCAAATGGTGTATTAAGAAATAAATAACATGTAATTAAGATCCATGGTGTTGACACATGATCAATTGATTGCCGTATCATTTTCGGAAGAAAAAAAACACACACACACACCTCGCAATATTTTTATAATTTTGATTGGAAATCACTGTTTTGAAACCAAGCACAATATAGAAAGGCGTGGTTATGTTCTTATTAAATAGGAACCTCCACCAGATGGTAAGTAAGTACATGTTCAATTTCGACGACTGACACAACAAGAAGAGTGGTAACTCAACTCGTGGTTGTTAATGTTTACTGAGGGTTGCTTGTAGAAATCTTATTCAAGGTTCTTATTGTAAAATTGGTACTAGTAACTTTTAGTTTGTCAAGATGTGAAGTTTGGTATATGCGTCGCGATGTCATCTCCAAATAAATAACGTTATTTTTTAAACAGATTCTTCATTAGTAGTAATGATCCTCACCCACACTACATCCATCTCTTATCTTAAACCTCCCCTAAAAGAGGTTATTAATCTTCTCAATCTCTTTGATTGGCATGCTTCAACACACTACTACTTTCAGGAGGCTACCCCTTTGTGCTAATATGCTAGCCAAATAAGATCATAAGCCCCCTTCCATCCGATTTTAATTTATGCATATGGTAATTTTCATTTGTGCTAATATGCTAGCAAAACAAGATTTGTCAAATACCCCCTGAAAATTTGTCAAATATGCGCCAAACAAGATAAGAAGCCCCCTCCATCCGATTTTAATTTATGCCGACCGTAATTTTAATTTGTGCTAGCCAAACAAGATTTGTCAAATACCCTCTGAAATTTCAAAATTTGTCAAATACCCCCTGAAATTTAGAAATAGACAAATACCCTCATGAAATTGTAAAATGTCAATCAAATTGTATCCTGCTCCGTTTACTCCGTCTATTTTGATGACATGACTATTAACTGCATACGTGACACGTCACACGAGGGAGTAATTGATCAGAATACACGTCATAGAAGGAATCGGTGGGCTAATTGACTGAAATTAGAGCAATTAGCCTCTGATTTTGCAAATTTTAGTTAATTATCCCATGTGACGTGTATCCTAATAAATTACCCTTGTGACGTGGTACCATGTTGGCATGTGTCATGTATGCAGTTAACCGTCACATCAACAAAATAGACGCAGTAAACGGAGGAGATAATTTGATTGAGGTTTTACAATTTTCAAATTTGGTGTTGAGAGCACAGTGGCGCTTTTGGTACCTATGAGTTGAACGACACCAACGTGGGATATACAAGAGTCGTTCGTTAATTTAAACCCATTTTATGTTTCTTTGTTTTACCATCACCAATATCACACCACTGTCACTAATTTCCAACATCAACATGTCAGAGAAGAATCAAAACAAGAACACAAGGAGTAACATTATTGGGGTCAGCAAAAAGACACGAACTTTGGTGAAAACAGAAGACATAGAAGATGCAGTGTCATTCTTCTCCAAAGATGAAACCCACAAACTTAGAGCAGTTTTATTGGATTGGTATGATAACAATCATAGGGTTCTTCCTTGGAGAACCACCTTGAATGATAATCATGACGAAGAAGAAGTTGAAAAAAGGGCTTATGGTGTTTGGGTTTCTGAGGTTATGTTACAGCAAACAAGGGTTCAAACTGTTATTGCTTATTATAACCGTTGGATGCTTCAATGGCCTACTATTCATCATCTAGCAAAGGCTTCTCTTGAGGTTTTCACTCATTCCCTTTCCCATTTTGTTTATAAAATTGATTTTGGTTAGAGTGTGCTCCTTTCAAGGTATCGGGGTCGAATCCTCTCGGTGCCACTTTCTGTGTTGGACCAGTCCATATACTTTAAATAGTCCCCCGTTAGTGGACGGTGGGATTGGTGTATTTTGGATTAGTCGGTCTTAAGCCGGGTGCCTGAGTCTTAACAAAAAATGATTTTTTTCTCTTTCAAACATAATGTTGATTGTTGAGTATGACTCATATTCGGCGATAAGTGGGTAGGTTCTGCAGAGCGAGTCGAATGTAGTATAGTAGTTAAACCCTGCATTGTACTATGTAACCCTAGGTATTGCAAATGCTACTCTTGAAGTTTTCACTCATTCCTTTTTGTTTATAATTATATTGTTGAGTATGATATGACTCATATTCACTGAGACGATCGAGTGTAGTAGAGTTGAGCGAGTGGACCGTAGTATTTAAACACTGGATTGTACTTTGTAACCCTAAGTATTTCATAATTGAAAAGCTATAGCAGTCACTCTGATACTGGAGATGTAGACGCAATTGGCCCAACCCTGTGATCAAGTGGGTAGACGATCGAGTGTAGTAGAGTTGAGCAAGTGGACTGTAGTTTTCTCTAGAGTTGGATTTGCTGTTCTAACAAATATTATGATGGATAAGTGGTTACCTAAGGTTGGATTAAAATATAATCACTCAATAGAAATTTGTGAATCCCCATTATAGATGTGCTGACACAATCCCATTTAACTGGATTAGACATGAATGGAGAAGTTATGTGGAAGCTATAAGAAGAGTGGAGCTATGTAGTACTGACACTTCAAATCGAAGGCTTGTCTGGTGTGAGACACAGCACCGACACATGTAACAACAAACACTCGCTTTTATTTTCTTAAATTAGGTGCCACGGTTGTGTTCAGTGTTCGTGTCAGTGTTAGTGCTTCATAGGAGTGGAGTAGATGGAGTGAGTCCAATAGGTTGAGGTAGACGGTGAAGCTGACTGATATACGCAGCTTGGTTTGTTGCTGTTTATCTTTTTGTTAAACTTCTGCAAATTTGAGGGGCTGTTACGAAAGTTGTGAACTCTAATGCAATGTTCTATTACTCTGTTATCAAGTTTCTGTCATTTTTGGGGGTCATGACTAAATTCAGAAAACATTGCTTTGACACTGATGTTAACAAGTTGAGAAAGTTAGTGCTGATTATTTGGTGCTATGGTTTCACATTCAAGTTATGAAATTGAAAAGCATTTTTTGTCATTTCTGTGCAGGAAGTGAATGAGATTTGGGCTGGTTTGGGTTACTATCGGAGAGCTCGTTTTCTTTTAGAGGTAGTCGCTCTCTCACTACTACATTGTTTTTCTGTTTGAATTTCTAACGGTTAATATGAGTCGTAAACCTTCACCACTTAAAATTTTCTGCCTTCTTAGTAAAATTAAGAACAGTTAAAAAAGGCTTATATAATTTATAAATCAAAGTTTTATATATGGATATTGCCAAACATAGCCTTTGTAGAGTATCAAAAGTTTCTTTAGGTCATGATCTTTTTCATTTCTTACTGAATAACTTCTCTTTCTGCTTTTGCTTTTGATGTATGTTAAAAGATCCTCAATCTCATGTAGTGAATAATGAGAAGGTAAATTCCTCTCAAAGAAAGTAAAAACAAATCAATGAGAAAAATATGCTAATAAGTAATAATATCAATACCTGTTGCAAGGTTTGACTAGATTCTTTACATTTCTTTGTTTAGGGGGCAAAGAAAATAGTTGCAGAAGGAGGAAGTATTCCTAAAACAGCTTCAATGCTTCGAAAGATTCCTGGCATCGGAGACTATACATCTGGAGCAATTGCCTCTATAGCATTCAAAGAGGTGAGTAGTGTCTCTGATTTTGGTTACTGAGAAGTAACTATTGGCTAATTCTCATGCATTGTATTATCAGGCGGTACCTGTTGTTGATGGAAATGTGATAAGGGTGATTGCGAGACTAAAGGCTGTTACTGAAAATCCGAAAGACTCGGCAATCATTAAGAGATTTTGGTGAGTGTTTGTGAACTTCTGAAAGAAGATATTCGTCATTTAATCTCAGTAAAATTTTATAACATTGTTTGCATTTCTATTCCTTAACTTATTTTGTTATTTATTGACGTGTGTTGGAATGGAGATTAAGGGAAATAGCAGCTCAGTTGGTTGATCCGCTTCGTCCTGGAGACTTCAACCAGGCTCTCATGGAACTTGGTGCAACTGTATGCACCCCTTTGAACCCAAGTTGTTCGTCATGTCCAGCAACAGAATTTTGTCATGCACTATCAATTGCTAAACGTGATAGTACAGCAGCGGTTACGGATTATCCTGTTAAGGGCGTGAAGGTTAAACAAAGATCCGATTTTTGTGCTGTATGTGTTGTTGAATTACTTGGACGTGAAACATCGTTAGATGAGAACCATTCTAGCAGCAAATTTGTTCTCGTAAAAAGGCCCGATGGAGGATTGCTTGCCGGTCTATGGGAATTTCCGTCTGTCTTAATAGACGAAAAAACTACTCCACTAGCTAGAAGAAAAGCAACCGATTGCTTCTTGAAAAAAAATCTCAAAATTGACATAAAAAAGACTTGTGATGTTGTTTCGAGGGAAGATGTCGGAGAATTTGTTCATATATTTAGTCACATTCGCCTCAAGTTGTATGTTGAGTTGCTAGTATTACAATTGAAAGGTTTGAACCTCTTTCTATATGACATTACAAGTTGAACTTAGTCTTTTAGTTTCTCCACATCGTGTTTACTTTACTTGCTGCATATTTTATTATATATTTCCATCATTAAATATTAAGGACATGCTCGATGAAACATGCTCGATGAAAATAATGACATTGTATCCATCTAGTATAGGAGATTTGTTGGTTTAAAGAAGGCTCTAAAAACTGTTCAGCCTTTAGTTGTGTATGAAACTGAATACAGCGATTACATGCTAAGGCTACTCTTTTGTACTAATGCTATTTTTTTCTCCTTCTGTAAGGTAAAGTAGATGATTTGGTCAAAAGCGAGGATGATGAAACTATAACTTGGAAATGTGTTGACAGTGATGCCCTCTCGAGTATGGGACTGACGACCAGTGTAAGAAAGGTAGTATGATGCTCTTAGCAACCTGCCAACCTCATACTTGATATTGAGTCAGTTTGAATTGACTTATTTGAACTTATCTAATGGCATAAGCACTTGTGAGGCTATTTTAGACAGCTTATGGAAATAACTTGTGACACTTATGTAAGTTGTTTAGAGCTTATTTCCATAAGCTCTCAAAGATCGCTTATGAAAACAGCTTATGACTTATACGAAAATAGTTTGACTTTTTTTTGTCATCATTATAAATTGTGAAATTGCTCTATTGTTTTAACTCTGTCTTCAGTTTTCAAATATTTGTATGAAGAATGTTTTCTCAAACGAAACATACCGTTATCTTCTTTAGATTCAAAGAATCAAATCGAAAGTTTCTTATTCTTCTTGCTTATATCTTAATACCTATTTTCGTATCTTAAAAAATTGATATACTACTGCAGGTGTACGACATGGTTCAAAAATTTACGAAGAAAAGAGTTCCCTCTAACCATGTACCAACCAAAAAGAGAAATAGAACAACCAAGAAAAACTAGCTTGGTTGAATCAAATTGACTGCATTATACAAAACTACAAATCAATTTTCTGCTACATAACATTTCTTGCATTTTATTCTTAGTAGACTGCATTGTTACACTTTTTGGTATGCATGGCAAGCTGTGATACGTAAGGTTCTCAATATCTTTGCCATGTTATTAGTATGTTTCTTCGTAGTCGAGGTACCGATATATCTTGAGTTTGTTTTGGACAGAGTTAGCAGGAGATTAAGAGGACAAAATACATGTATTATGTATAATTTATCTGATTAATCATATGTTAGTTGCAAAATTTCTTCCCATTAAATATCCCTCATTAATTTATATATCACACTTTTTTATTTTATTTTATCATTTGTTGACTTGTTTCTTCGAACTTAAGGATTAGTCATTTCTTCGAACTTATGCAATATTTTCGATGTCATTCAATTTTTAATGAGTGATTGTATTAAGGATTGTCAAAATTTTCTCTAACAATATGACATCTCATTTTTTGAAAAAAAAAAAAGAAACTTATTTTTTAATTACTCAATATAGTGTTTCACTATTAACACAATAACGTGTTATTGATTTGTTATTTAAATTTTTCATATTGAACTTATTTAAAAATTTGGTATTTAATCAGTATAAATTAAAAATGCAAGATACTATAAAGAATCAGAAGAAAAAAAAATCATTTTTAGTTTTTTAAACCAATTAAGATACACTTAGTGTTACTACATGTAACATTGAGATTATGTTCAAAAACACTACAAGTATGGTTTTTTAATAGCAAAGCCAAAATAGATAATTAAACGAAATTTAGATGAAACTAGCAATAACATAAAATATTGCTTTTCAACTTATTTTTAATGTTTAAAAATCTCTTTTTTACTTTCCCTAATATTCAATCTGTCTTTGGCAATTTATTATATAAGGTTGATACTCAGTCACACATTTTTTGGCACTAGTTGTGACTGTTTTTGTATTCTAGTGTTCTATATTTATATTTTCTTAAATAGATATATAGAAGGAAAATGCAGAAAAATCAGTGGTACATATTGTCTCAAGAACCATGTGGATCAGAAGGTTCATTCATTTTGTTCCTCCAACTAATGCTTCTAACTAAAACCATCAACAAACCAGTGACAAAAAATGGAATAGAAAATAAAAATAAAAATAATAAGAAAGAATGCAAATGGCACTTTTGTTAAGAGGTGGAACACTTGGAGATTCTAGCTTTCGTTTGTGTTCTTTTACTTCAACTTCTTCTTCTTCACATGTCTCTCAAAATGTTGTCATACCCAACTCATCATCATCACCAATACTACCTTTGGTATGTCTCAATTATAAATTAAAAAAAAAAAAACAACTTATTCTATATATCTATATGTTCATCTGTCTATTTATCTATCTATCTGCATATGCGTGTGGTGCATATATGTGCGTGTGCGCGCGTATGTTTCATTCAATAAACAATGACCAAGTTACATCTTTTTTGGTCCTTGTGTAATTCAATTTATGTGTCAAATTTAACTTTCAAGTTCACTTTTATAAATTTTGGATGAGATTCTTCAAATTTAATATTGAACATATGCAAGTAAAATATTAGGATATTTCAATTGTATTGATTTTTTTGTTATTGTTGAGGTAACCAAATGATGATTATTTTTTATGTATCTTTTCCTGTGTTGCAGATTGCAAGTAGATTTAAAACAATCAGCAGAAACAAAATAATTTGTTCTGCAGTTCAAGAATCATCTACTAGTACATCAGGTCTGTTTCTATACATGAACATAATCAACAAAACTTTGGTTTAGTTTGGTTTTATTTTATGAGTTTAATTGGTATGTTGTGTCTGATGTAAAATTTTCTTATACATGCATGTAATCACACCTTACCACATATATTTGAAGATATTTTAGGACTAACATAACAAAAGTGACAAAAAGATTAAATTTGATTGAATGCACATATAAAATATTTTTACACTAACAGTGTATACAAATTAAATCCTTACTTTATTTGTGAATAACTTTGAGGTTTAGTATTGTAAAAAAAAAACTTTATTTGTGAAAAACTAAGTTTTTATACATTGTTGTACAAAGTTTTACGTTACTGGTGAATCACAATCAATCTTATGTATGACTTTAGAAGTAATTACGACTAACGCCAGACATTTTAATGATCTAATGGTTATGTTTGGTTGCCGGAGTAAAAAATATTCACACTGACATGTATATGAATTAAATCCATAATTTTGCAGTCCACTAAGTATGATTAGTCTAATTGATATTTGAAAAACTATAATGTGATTTCAATTTTTGCTTTTAGCTACTGCTGAAACAAAGGAGGAAGTAAAGGCAGCTCCAAAAGCAGCAACAGAAAAGAAGACTCCTCCTGCTAAAGCTCCAGTTAAGCCTTTACCACAGATGATGGAGGAAGATGTGATTCCTTCATTGAAAGCAATATTAGAAGCTCAACAAGATCTATCTGATCTTCAGCTGGTCTTTCAAGACAATAAGGTTTGGAATGTAGCTATGCTATTTAAGGGGTTTGGATTGTGTGACTTTAGGGAGAGAAAGTCACCATGACTTTCGCTCCCTAAAGTTATCTAACCTCCATCCAAATATCCGCTATGTTTATAATTCATTTCATTCGGCGCAAGTTCTACAGACTGGTACCTAGAAATTGTCCAACAACGATGATTGACATTGTCCTCCAAAAGTAGAATCTCACGATTCTCTTCATCCTAACGTTTAATGTGATGGCCTGATTGGTGTTGATTTGACAAAAATAATGGCAAACAATTATGAGTTGAGTTTTGAGACACATACATATGTATTATCTTGTTTTTGCCAAACTGAACCATATCAAGTCAAAGTTTCAAACATTGCAACAAGGAACCGTGAACTTACTTTACTTACGGGAGCTGATGCCATTCATCATTAGAGTTTCACACGACATTAAAACACAGTACCCGGTGTAGAAGTTGCCTTCATTCATATGCATACAAAAGCTAGATAAATATTCTACCACTGAAATCATGTTTCAATCCCCAAACCATACTTGAAAAATAAAGGAAATGTGTTTGTAAACATGGTTTTGGTGCTCCAAATGTAGTTGCAAACATGTTATAAAGCTTCACATTATTTAAACAAGTTACAACATTTGATTCTTTTGTTATTATGATCGACAGTTGGAAGGTTCATTTTGGAAAAAAGGAAATCCCTATTCATTTTGGGCATTCTTTCCCACAGGACTTACTGGTAAGTACATTTTGTGTCCCCTATTAAGAAAGTAATTCCTCACTAACATTGAGTTAAGTGCAATTATTATTAACAAATTGGTACCATCATTATGTGTTTGAATAGGTCCAAAGGGGTTTTCCTTGTCATCTTATAACTCAGGAGCAAGCACTGTTGAACCATTTCTGGTTGATGAGAAGAAAGTTAATGCAAAACTCATTGTATTTTGGGTTGAAAAACGTTTGGCAGCACAGGGGATTATTCCTGTATGGAAAGATTGATTCTTCAAAAAGATTTTTCATTTTGGTTGCAAATGATGTAGTATACAGTTCAATATTCTCTTGTATCTTGGCTAATTGACAATGTGGTATTGGTATATAAAGTGTTGTTTTTTGATCAATGTGCATTTTTTTTGTATGCTTTGAAAATATTTTTACTTTGTTAGAGTTGCTTGACTATTTAATACACACACACATCTACATGGTCAAAAAGAGATAGACTAGTATATTCAATTAATAAAAATATAAGTAGCAGTAGAGAAAAAAGTTAGAGCTCATGTATTCAAGGGAATGTGTAGTTGCCTGTTGGCAGAGCCAGAAAATATGAAACTGTCAATGCATAGTATTACTCTTACATATAATGGTCTATATAATACAGTAATAAAATAACATTGCATACTAAACTTTACTTCATCCGTTTCTGGTTTACCTCAATATTGGATAATAAGCCTAATCTCTCAGGGGAACAAAAAAGCAAGTAAGAATTTTAAGGTTTCCAAGCAGTCTGTTTTATTATGGTAATTTCCTCTACAAACATTTTGAAGAAGCATAAATCTCTAGAAAGCAATTTACTGTAGCGCAAAAAGATATCTAGCCTTCAACCTGTCAAAGAGAATGAAAGCTTTATCAATATACCACTTACAAGCAAATTAGAGCTATCAAGAACATGTAATAGTAAGAATTAAAATAATTATAATTGAGATCTCTCCCCACCCCCCCAAATTCTCTTTCTATAGTTCCTAATTACCAGCAGAAAATGTTAAGGTTTATTCTAACAAATATGGGCTAAATATATGACATCCTCTACCATAGTACTGGTTTGACATCCTTTGAGTGTTATACGTTTTGATTCTAGATCAGCATTTCAAGAAGTTCGAGTATTCAATGTAATATTTGAAAATGTAAAGGGTCAGTGAGATTAAAAAGAATGTAGCCAAAACTCATCTCATGTACTAGACGTTCTATGATAGAATATACTAGTTTACACTACTCTTTCACCAGACGCGTAAAAAAAATGTCGTGAATTTTATAGTTTCACTAACATCATAATTCATTGGATGAAAATGATATCTTTTATGGTAGGACCAAGCCTTAAGCCCTTATTCCACTAGGTGGGTCAGTTAAGCCAAAAGCCAATTTTTTAGCAAAACCATTTCTAACACGGGATTTCTTAATCATTCATCCTTGTGTATTTTTAGACTTTCCTCTGCCCTTTTTAATCATAGGATTCAGAACATCAGATTATCGTAAATTGATCCGCTTCTCTCATCTGAGCCCAGTTGCTTCCCACTGGCCAAAAACCACAGACACAAGTTTCTGCTATTGATGCAAACCCAATATTATCCCGGATATATCAATTCCTGATTTTATACACCAAAACACTCAGCCACCTTTTATCACTAACGAGTATCATATAATGCAGTAAACTAGCGGTAGGATGTATAAGACTTTTTGGTCTAAGGATGCTTTGATCCTGGTAAATCTTTTCAAAGTGTAAGATGCGTCAGTATCGGAACACCAATAACCACATCAACAACCATAAGCCTTGCTATGAATAATACCCGATTCCCATAGTCCATTTAAAAGACTAGATATGATTCCTAAGTTGTTGCTTCAAAAACTTGACAATAACAAAAAGTTCTAAGCAATACATAAAATAACAAGCATCTACACCATAGTAAAAATTCCCACATCAAGCAACATAGCAATGAAGTTCTTCTTAGTTTTCTGAATCAATAGGTGATGCTAAACTCGTATATTATTCCACAACAATGTTGTTAAATAGCATCTATAGCGGCACTAGACCACTAGCGTATCGGAGTTTGGACAAACAGCTATTGTCCCGTGATACACTATTGCATAAAGGAATTTTAACAATTCACTATTTTCCGTTATCCGCAATTAATAACATTGTTCCACCACCATAGAAACCTTTCTTCATACTACTAATAAAAAGAAGAGTGCAAACAAGTAACAATACATTCTCTATTACTTTTTTCTTCTTCTAGACTCTTCTTTATTAAGTAAATTCAAGTGAATTCCATCCACTAAATCATGTGAGTCTCACTTTCCTATTTAGTGAGACTTATTATTGAGAAAGGTGGTAGATCCCACAAAGACAAGAATAAATTTAAAGGAAAAGATTGATTATTTGAAATCGATAGTGAGAAAACTAGATATTACAAAGAGTGTAGGACACACTTTATATAGTGATCCTATCCTAAGTCCTAACAAACCTAACTAATTATAACAAGATGACCAGTATCCTAAAGAACTTGCAACTAACTTAACAGTTTCCAACTAATTCTAACAATCTTAAAATCTGAGTTGAGTCTAACTCAAATCTACAAAAGTGAGAGACCGCCTCTAACTACAAACACATTTACAGCTCATCAAATATGGAATTCTCGACACGTCCCCTCACAGCTACGAGTATTCGTCTAGAGCATAAGTAAGCAACACTATAGCAGGTGATTCAACATATCTTGAATAGATTCTAATAAAATTTTAGAATGTGATTTATAGACCTATCTCAATCCTACGAAACCTGTTTGTAAGATGATATATATCTCCCACATAACAAACACATTTTCAAGTCATGTCACATTCCAATGTGAAACTTCCAACCCTTATTCCCAAAATGATGAAGTTAACATGAATTTCAAATTCAATCAATAACAAAAGCATCTACTACTACTACTACTACTAATAATAATAATAATAATATTACTAACAATTTCTATTTTTGTGCAAATCCTAGATTATCAATAAAAATAACCGTAGCTAGGGTTTATTCAGCGAATAACTTAATTAAGTGAAGTACCTGATCATGATTTGGAACAGGATTTTGAATCGGCGAAGAAGATTCGAGATTCGAAATTCGAGTTTGAAGAGCGTCGAATTGATGAGTAATGTGAGAAGATAGAGCGTGACGATCAACCCACAGATCCTTCCAAATGAAATGAGAAACCACTGCAGCAGATGCAGTGAATCCTACGCCGAACCATAACAATCGAGTTCGCATCATTTTTACTTTCTATCGCACAGTCACCGCCGTAGAAGAACAGAGCTACTACACCTCTTAGTTCTCTTTGATGATGATGATGATGGAGCGAACGAGATAACCCGCACAGACTAACGACGTCGTATTCACTATTACTAGTAGACTAGTTATAGCATACATCTTGGCCGTTGGATATAGAGTTCTATCATCTTGGCCGTTGGACAAGTACGGTGATACTATATGTTTTAAATTAATTTCATAAACGGATTTCGATCTTAATATTTTCTCATCGTCAGATCATATGCTATTTCGTTTAAAACATATCACATCGTAAATTTGTAATTAAAAATTATGATAGGGTGGCCAAAACTATCATATTTTTAAATAGGGGACCAAATATGTAAAATGATAAAAATAGGGGATCAAAACTGTAATTAAGTCAACAGACATGTCTAGTCAAAATTGGGACGAGTTTGGTGAAACCCGAACATTATGGATTTGAGTTTAAGAACGGTAAAATCCACCCCGCCCAATGTTTAATATTAATAAAAGAAAGGCTTACCTATCTAAAAAAAAGGCTAACCCTCTTTATCTTTATCTTGATGAGGATATCAAATTATATATCAACTATTTTAATCTAAGAAAAAAATACGTTGAGTAAATAACTTGATTACCCCTTCAGTTTTATTTTTTTTGGCTAATTAGGGATATAGTTGTTGTATTTGTATAAAAAGTTTCAAATTCATCCTCACACCTTTTTTTTAAGTTGGTAGTTTTTACCCTTCTTTCTTTTCAACTAAAATTTGAAATTTCACATGGTCTTTCAAGGTTATTTACGGGGTTTGCCTAAAAAATATGCACACTCGCCAATTGTATAAGTCAATATACTTCTACTTCTATTTATGATGGACTATTGCATTGGTCTAAAAAACAACTACATACTTACACTACAATGCTAAATCCCACAAAATGTGTAGAAAACATTGGTGTGCGGCATCTCATAGATGGAATATACAACTTAAAAGTAATTGAAACATGTTGGATACTCTTTTCTGTCTAGGGTAATTGAAACAATTGGAAACTGTTTTCCTTTGAAAAATCTATTTTCTAATGTTTTCTCTCTTTTCTGTCTAGGTTCCACATCAGTGGTGTCAACTGGTATCAACCTTATAGGAGATGACATGCATGAATGAAACAGTTTTGGAATAGCCACATTTCGATCTCAACCTGCTCACTATACAAGTAAGGAATAGGTAGCTGAAACTGAATATCTGGTTCAAGCAAGACCAAAAGGTGGAGATGGACATACCAATAGGACATTTCCTCATTCTTGCCGAAAAGCAGATAACATTGTATTCCTCATTTTTCTATATTCTTTTTTTTGAATCAACCAAAGAACCATATATTAAAAATAGCAATCTAAATTAGCACAAGGTGTGCACAATCTAGATGCTAAGAAAATGTCAATTTACATGAATTAGGAAAATCTAAACAAAAAAAGTTACAAATCGGTCAAACCCAAACAGAGTAAAGGATTAAAAATCCAATAGCTAAACGAACAATCGAAATCTTTGAACCTCACCTTGAACCACCACCAAACATGTAATTTAATATAAAAAATTGTTGAATCTGCATCGAAAGTTTTACCATTAAAATAGCAATCATTTCGAGCCCTCCATATCCCCCAAATTGTCGCCAACCAAATGACTTGGAAACACCTCCTGTACTTCAAAAAACGAACCTGTAACCCGCTAAACTGATGAGCATTAACAACTTGATTGTTATGAAGAGCACTTTGAATCCCTAACCATTGAAGCATTCCGCACCACACCTTATGGGTCTTATCACAAGTAAAGAAAAGATGTGATAGTGTTTCATCGAAACCGCAACCAAGGACACAATGTTGAGCATCAATATTCAAAATACCCCTCTTAAAAAGATTATCACGAGTAGGAATCCGGTTCTCCATGAAGCGCCAAGCAAACACCGATACCTTAACCGGAACCACTTTATTCCAAACCAACTCAATAGAATTCAACATTGGTTCCGCTTCTTCCTCAGCACGAGTTAATGTTTGATAAGCGCCTTTAACCGTAAAGACATCTGAGTGCAGAGACCTCCAATGCCACCTATCAAGTTTGTTAGGCTGCAAAACAACGTTATGAAACAGACCACAACACCCTGCTAACAATTCCTCTTCCCACACAAACAAAGGACGCCTCCAACTCCACCCCCCGCCACCCATATCCCAACCTCTCATACACATCTCCCCCACTGACACTCCCTGATCCGTAAAGAGACCTGCTAACCTAGGAAACCGATCCCGCAATGACACCCCCTCTTCTAGCCAAGGGTCATCCCAAAAAAGGGAATCCTCCCCGTTGCCCACCTGTTTAAATATAAAATTGTCAAACCAATGGTCAAATCCATTGAAGGATCCATTTTTAATACTATTAATGTCCTTCCACCACCCTGAAGCCTTCCGCCCGCCCTCACCAATAACTCCTCTACTCTCTCCATATTTACGAACTAGAACCTGGCGCCAAAACCCGTCCCTCTCCGTCCTCAACCTCCAACACCATTTACCTAACAAGGCAACATTAAACTCTTTCACCTTCCTAACACCAAGACCCCCCTGACTTCTCTGTAGGCACACCTTATCCCAATGAATCCAATGAATCTTACGAGCCTCCCCATCCCCACCCCACAAAAAGGATTTAAAAAGAGATTCAATGATAGATACAATACCTGCGGGAGCCTTGAAAAAGGAAAGAAAATAAACCGGGAGCGAAGACAAGGCAGCTTTGAGTAAAACCAACCGACCCCCCATAGACAGATTACGACACTTCCAGACTGACAATCGAGATTTGATTTTATCAATAACCGGTTTCCAGAACGATAGTCTTCTAGGATTACCCCCAATAGGCAAGCCGAGATAGGTAAAAGGAGTCTTCCCAGTTTTACAATATAACACACCAGCGGCCTCCTCCAACCATGAATCAACAACATTCACCCCAACCAACAGACTTTTGTGAAAATTAACTTTTAAGCCCGACATCACTTCAAACAA
Organism: Trifolium subterraneum; assembly: GCA_951799995.1. Classification (NCBI taxonomy): domain Eukaryota; kingdom Viridiplantae; phylum Streptophyta; class Magnoliopsida; order Fabales; family Fabaceae; genus Trifolium; species Trifolium subterraneum. The sequence goes on from OX637462.1 coordinate 56,567,694, forward strand.
CAACAAAATAGATTTTATAGCACGAATATTTGCCCAATTCTTGTCGGCCACCAAGAGGGTATCATCAGCAAACTGCAAATGAGTGTCTCCCCAACCGAAAAGCCTGAATATAAATTAGCATGAACTGAAGCATTCACCATTGCATTCAACCCTTCAGTTGCAATAAGGAAGAGAAAAGGTGACAAAGGATCTCCTTGTCTCAAACCTCTTTCAAATGTGAACTCGTCTGTAGGGCTACCATTAACTAAGACCGATGCAGAAGCTGATCTTACACACTCTGAAATCCATCTTCGCCACTTCCAGGGAAAATTCATTTTCCTCATAACAGAAAAAAGATAGCTCCACTCCACTGAATCATATTCTTTTTCAAAATCCACTTTGAACAAAATCAATTCCTTCTTTTTCTTTTTTGCTTCATCCACAATCTCATTAGCAATTAAGATACCATCAAGAATCTGACGTCCCTTCACAAAAGCCGATTGGTTGACAGAAATCACATTACCTATCACTTTACTCAACCTGTTGGCTAACACCTTTGCCAAAACCTTGTAAGTACAACCAACCAAGGAAATAGGCCTGTAATCAGATAATTTTAAAGGGACGTCCACCTTAGAAATAAGAACTATAAACGTGCAATTCACCCCTTTGACCAACCTCTCATTTGAGTGAAATTCATTGAAAAAGCGTACAAAATCCCCTTTTAATTCTTGCCAAAAATCTTTAATAAAACCGAGATTTACCCCATCTGGTCCCGGGCTTTTAAAGCTATCACAATCCCACACTGCCTGCTTAATTTCATCTTCTCCAAACTCTTCCACCAACACAGTAGCCTCAGACTCCGATATAGTCTTAAAATCTAAATTGCCAACATCCGGTCTACTAATTCTTTGAGACTTGAATTGACTAGAAAAATGATTAAAAATAGACTCTCGGATATTGCCAACTCCCTCTACCTGAATTCCATTGACATCAAGGAGAACAATCAAATTCTTTCTCTTCCTACTGTTTGCCGGAGCATGAAAAAATTTGGAATTCGCATCACCTTCAAGTAACCATTTTGTTCTGGAATTTTGCCACAACATGCTGCACTCAATTCTAGAAAGAGAGAAAATAGTAGAAGTAACCTCTCTCCTTTCAATAATTAGATCATCATCAGTTAAATTAGCATTTTCACCTCGGAGATCCAATCCTAATAAACGCTCTTTCGCCTCAAGAATCTTACTACCAATATTTTTTGCATGACTCAAATGCCACACCCGAAGAGAATTTTTTAAAAGTTTAAATTTTCCCTTCAAAACAAAGCCACCCCATCCGTCGATAAAATAAGAGCCAAAAACAAAGCCACCTTCATTTTTCTATATTCTAATTCTTGCTGGAAATATGTAACCGGAGAGCTTCCCTTAATTTTGGACATAGTTCATTTGACCTACTTACATCTTTCTGTCCTAACTTACGAAACTGCAAAACTCATGGTTAGGCATTGTTCTATGCCATCACATGAAGTACATATTCTCGGATTTGGATCCTCTCCAATTTTCTCTCATGTTTTCTCTCCTTTTTCTTAATCTAAGGGTTGAGAAAAACATGAGGAATAAAAAGGAGAGAAAATCAACCATTGGATTAAGAAAAAGGAGAGAAAACATGAGGGAAAATTGGAGAGGATCCAATCCCTTAATATTCTCTCTGATCTCTGAGTTTTCTATGAACTGTATTATTTCCTTTTGCTGCAATTTTCTATTGTGATATTAAATTATCAATAACTCTTAGGCCCCGTTTAGATAGACTTATTTTTGAGCTTATGAAAATAGTTTATGCAAATAAATAAACTATTATGTTACTTTATAAGTTTTCACTAGCAAAAACACTGTCTTTATAAGTTGTTTTTTCATAAACTACCTTGAAAAACTTATAATAATACATAAAAATTTTTTTATTTGCATAAGTTGTTTCGTATAAGCTCAAAAATAAGTCAATTTAAACAGACTCTTGGTCATTATTTCACGTTAAAATTGATTACTATTTAAAAACAAATTTTGTATTTTTAGCATGATCTTTATACTCATGTTATCATCATAAAATTTGTGATCTTTTGATCCTAAATAGGATCTCAATTTTTTAAACCTTTGGTTGTCATATATAGTTTTCAAAAGTGCTGACAATAAGAAACATTTCCCCCCATAGTCGAAGAACACCAATATACCGAAGAGTTGATATGGTTCTTTCACTAGTATTGGCACAGACAATATATCACTACTAAGTACTAACTACAACTTTGTTTTTTTCATTTAGCAAGGTAGAGTCACTCAATTCTCATCTGCTTTTCATCTCGTCATTATAACATTTTATTTTGTTGTCTTGCTGAGTTATTCTAAATACTCCGTATTTACTTATAATTTAGATATTTTATGACGCATCATGAACTTTTAAATGATAGTTTTTATATTTAGTCTTATTAGTTACATTTTTTTTTTGACGATTAGTTACATATTTTGACTACCTAAAATAAAATATTATTTAATTTAAATGATGTCGTATTTGTGTGTGAAAAAATCAATAGTATGGCTTTACCTATTACCTATATATGACCCACAAGAAGGAAGATCGACACTTCGTCCAGCGGATGTTCTAGTGTATGGATGGGTAGGTGGGAAACATGCTTGTGTAGATTTAACCGGAGTTTCCCCACTTGTGGGACTAGGGGTTGGTGATTTTACTGTGGGACAGGCAGCCCTCAAAACTGCTTCAAGCAAGATGAGCAAACATGAGAAAGCATGCTCTGATAATCAACACGTTTTTATACCGTTTGCATTTGACACTTTTGGCTTTCTCGCACCAGAGGCCGTAAACCTTTTGAAAAGAGTTCAAAAGGTCATGCATAGTAATGTTGTGTCGCCTAGGTCTATGAACGTAATTTTCCAAAGATTAGGTTTTGCTATACAGAAAAGTCTAGCGGCGCAGCTTGTTGCCCGTCTACCTTTGATTCACGTGTAATTATCTCATTATATATATGAAAAATTATCCATATTTATAAAAAAAAAAAAAAAAAAAAAATAGTTATTAGTGGACCACCTTGATAGCAAACCATTTTTGTCAACTTTTGCGAACACGACAGCCCCTAAAGGCACAATGGAATATGCGCTTACGGAAATTCTAGTTCTAATAACAATCATATATATTTTTTGGGTATGCTAACCGGTGCCCTCCCGCGATATTGGTTAAGGAATCCAGAAAAAGAAAATTTCAAAGTTAAAATAATACTTTTTAGACTTTTGAAGAGTTGATTACACAGACTCCAATGCCAAATTACTATATTTACCTCCATAAACAGTGCCCCGGAGACACTGTTTAGCATTTTTCATATTTTTTTTATAAATTCGGCTATTTTAAAGTGTAAAGTAAATAATATTAACTGTTAATAAATTAAAAGTAAATAATTCACCAAACAAATAAAAATAAAATAAAAGTAAATATTATAGGTACATATAACAAATTATAATTTGTACAATCACAATTTTATTTTGCACTTTATTTATTTATTTTAGAGAATCCATTTTTTGTTTTGAGAAAGAATAATATGCACCATATTTTACACTGTCAACCAATCATAATTACATTTTTTGCCACATCATCTCAATTAACTTCATTTTTTTGATATGATATGAAAAATTCAACCATTATAATCAATTGTCAGTGTAAAATTAATTTACATTTACGGTACTTGCTTTTCTTTTTTTTACTTACTTGAAAGTTTGACGGTTAACAATGTTAAAAAAGCCAAAAGAAAAATGTAGGTAGAAGACAAAAAAATTTATGGACTCTTTTGTGTTGGTTGAGTATGGAGTATTTATTTTGAAATTGATATTTTGATATTTTAAATGACATCTTGTTATTTTTTTGTGTCAAATAATTTAACAGTTAAAATTATATCTTTAAAATGAATAAATTAGTTGGTTGGAGTTCAAAACCAACCTCAATTTTTTGAGTTCTATTTATTTATACTTTGTAAATTTGATCTCTTTGAGTTATTGGATAATCATGAAAAATTATTTTAAAGGTCCACTAAACAGTCTAAACTTAAATAAAATAAGCAAACAATTATTAGGTTGGAGGAGAATCGAGATTGGTACAATAAATAAATGGCAAATTCTACAGTACATGTGATAATTCCTAATGTACCGGTACATTAGGTAATTAAATTAACATGTAAATGCATTTTTTTTAATGGAACTTATTTTTCTTATCATTAAAATGATTATAGTAACTAAATATTATTCATCAAAATTGTCAAAAATATAAAATTTGATATTTTTTGAATTTTTATTCTTCATAATAGTAAATATTGATTTTATTCTAAAAAATATTAGAAAAATTAGTGTAATGCTTATAAACAATGAAATTGTGTTTTTTCTTGTGATATTATTATTTCTAATATACAATAATCGACTAGTAGTTTTTTAATTCATAAAAATAATCGTTAATTTATCAATTTCTTGATTTAATATACCGGTACATTCAAATTATTCGAATGTACCGTAGAAGCTCCCTAAATAAATAAATAAATATAGAAACAAACTCCCGCAAAATCAGTCGAGTCCTCCCTATTTCATTGCAAAGAATATAGGATACATAAATAGATAGCCAAACGCATCACGCAATTGCGAGCGAACAAATGTCTTCTCCTCTGATTCAACCTCTTCTATGCCTATTCCTAGCTCTTCTCTTCTTCGCCGGAACTTCTTCTCCGGCACCTGCTTCCGATGAGTTGGAGCGTGGAGGAGGTGGAAAACAGAGAGAGTTTGATTATTTCGCTTTAGCTTTACAATGGCCTGGTACTTATTGTCAACGCACGCGTAAATGTTGTTCCTCTAATGGTTGTTGCAGAGGGTAATCTTTTCCTTTTCTTTTTCCTTTATATTTATATTTTTATTTTAATTAATTAATTAATATAATAATATCGGATTATTATTCAATTCAATCATTTAGGCATACCTTAAGTTGTTTAAGTAATCTGTTTGTTCTTCAATTGGATTAGCTTATTTTTGAGCTTATAAAAAATAACTTATGCAAATAAATAAGCTTTTATGTTAATCCATAAGTTGTGGCTAGTAAAAATTGTATCTTCATAAGCTATTATTTCGTAAAATACCATAACAAACTTATAAATAATACATAAGCTAGTCCAGGGGTGGGATGGGGAGCTCAACTGGTTAACCTAGTTGACCTAAGGGTTAAGGAGTTGGAGGTGAGTGAGAAAAAACTTTAATCTCTGCAAATTAAAAATTGTTGTTTTTAATTAGTAACATCATAGGTGATCTAATATATTTAAGACCATGTGGAACATTAAGACTATGGTGTGTTTGGATAAACATCTTATTTGCAGCTTATAAGACAAACACTTGTCATGATAAGCACTTACGTATAAGCTTACATAAGCTATTTTTATAGCAAAAAGGTAACTTGTTTTTATAAATGTTACGAGCTGATTTCATAAGCTATATTGGAGAACTTATGAAAATAAGTTGAAAAATCTTTATGAAAATTGTCATAAGCTGTAACACTATAGTTGCAGGGACTCAAATATGGCAATCTAAGGACTAAAATCAATAGATGTAATTACGTTATTATAATAATGCTTATACAGTACTTATGAACTTTTTTGTTGCTTGTTATTACTTATGTTTGTGGAATGAAATTGGTTTTTAATTTGCATTTTACATAAATAACCTGATAAGAGACTGAAATACTTCAATTTCTGATTGCTAATTTTGTTTTTTTTTCCCACCTCCTTTTCAGCTCCAATTCTCCGGCAGTATTCACAATACGTGAGTTTGAATTTTGTTATAGTTACATTGCCTGTGTTCTGAGTCAATTTATACTTCTTAATTGTGGAGTGCTGGCTGGTTCTTGAAACTTTAAAAGGAGATGCCGAGTATACGGGATTCCCTGCCCCATTTTAGGGTCTAGATCATTTCTGAAAATTATGCTGATGTTTTAAGGCCTTTGAGAAATTAACTTTAAGCATGCTTTGTTATTTATTTTTTATTTCATCAATCCTTTTCTCTCATTGCTTTCCCATACACTTCTTGTTTTTAGATTCTTTTGTTTGTAAACATTTTTTTTTGACAACTTTTGTTTGTAAACATTAAAATCTGTTTCTGGAGGTAAACTATACATTGATCATTTTGCAATGTCTCTTATGAGTATGGACATTCCTACAACAATTATCTTAACAGATTATTTATATTTGCTTGCATAATAGATGGACTGTGGCCTGACTATAATGATGGAACTTGGCCGTCATGTTGCACTAAATCTAGTTTTGATCCAAAAGAGGTACAATTTTGCTACCATAATTTGTAAACCATTTGATTACAGATCACATGTATTGGTCTTCAACTTTTCATGCTTTGACTGACAAACATTGGACAGAATAAAATTGAATTACCTTTCTTAGTTATAGCATGAAGTTCTAGTAATTCCTTTTAGTTTTATTGAATGCTTTTGTTAATAAAATATTAATTTGATGGAAGTCAAGACACTCTTTTAGCCATTGAAAACTGCAATATTTAAAACTTTTTCTCTTGTTTGATGTTTATATTTTGGTTGTGTTAGTGTTGCATTTATATATACTGTTAGTCAAATTTGTTGCATTAACACTCAATTTCATCTTTTCTGAGTTATAATGTTTCATTTTATGTGTAGATATCAACATTGAATGATGCTTTAGAGAAATATTGGCCGTCATTGAGCTGTAGCAAACCATCATCATGCAATGGTGGAAAAGGTTCATTTTGGGGTCATGAGGTGGTCACTGAAAATGACTTATTTTCTTATTTATCCTTAAATTATTATCAAATCTAATTTGTTTTTTATTATATGGTCTATGTTTTTGGGGCTACGACGGTCGGTGCACATTCACAGTGGGGTAATAATCTTTTATATCTTTTGCTCACTTCAATTTAATAAGTTCATTCAATGTCTTACTCTTGCTTGAGAGTAATAGTTTGGATATTTTCTTAAAATTTTGTGCATTTGGATAGAGTTGGTTATATATAGTATGAAATGTTCAAGAACAAAATCTTCGAAGTTTCAAATATATTTTTGTATTACGAAATTTTCTTTTGTATCACACAGTTTAAACTTTTTCTGCTATTATGTTTGAGGAATATCTTTTGACATTCTTAATTCTTATACTATAGAATTCCAATCTTCTAATATTGAAATTTCGATTGCAGAGAAGCATGGCACATGCTCATATCCCGTGGTTGGAAATGAATATGATTATTTCTTGACAACACTTAATGTTTATTTCAAATATAATGTTACGGTAAGTTTGTGGAGCATACTTTTTTCTTACCCATAAATTTCTGTATTGTTTTATCTGTTAATTATCTCATATAAAGTAATATTCAAAATAGGATGATAATTATATACTTGGCTGAATATCTATTTTTGGTCCATGGCTTTTTCTCATTTTTTCTACCAGATAAAATATCAAATGTGCTTTACTGAATACAAGTACTTAAGTTAGAAAATAAAATGTCATTTCATATAACTGGTATTTTCTTTCTTTTATCTTGTCCATACCCACCATAGTGAAAAACTAATAAATTTTGTTTACTGATTAATGAGTTAGTTCACCGGTGATTCCCCCTCAACTTGATATGATTTGGATATTGATTAATGAATCAATTATCCTCTTATCCTCTCCCTCCAGTTGATAGAATATGTCCATTAATTAGTGAATTACCAAAGTAGTTGCCCCTTCAGCTTTGGTGCATATATGAGTATGCTTGATAGTGGAATCTTATAAGATTCAGGGTTGGCTCGTTGCTGTTGTATGATCCAAACAAATACATGCAAGTTTGAATTATAAAAACATTGTTGGCAACCGTGTGCACCATCTTATCTATTGCGAGAGGTGTTATTTAAATTCCTTACCATTTTTTTATAGGGTAATGCATACTGAATCGGCATGAAAAATTCTGACTATGGTTTGAGCTCTTATTATGTTTTGGACTGACTACCGTTTGTATATGCAAAACCTTTGATTGTGACTAAATGCCTACTTGCATATGCATCACAACGTACTTTGACTATTGTGTTTTTTCCCCCATTTTTCCAGAGTGTTCTAAACGATGCTGGATATGTTCCGTCAAACACAGAAAAATATCCCCTCGGAGGTATTATCTCTGCCATTGAGAATGCTTTCCATGCATCTCCTCAAATAATTTGCTCAAAAGGTGCTGTAGAGGAACTTCGTCTATGCTTCTATAAGGACTTCAAGGTTGGAAATATGCTCTTCTTTGTAATAGACTCAGCATATAAGAAACTAAAATTTGTTGCAAAAATATTTGTGTTTAACTTTATTTATTTTTGAGAGTTCAAGAATATAAATATATAGATACCATTTGATTTAGTAAGAGATAAATAGCACTTTCTGTTGTAGGTGTTAATTTCCAGCTATTGATCTTGCTATTTTCTTTCTTGGTAAGATTTATAGTATACCACATCAGATCTACATGTAATAGTTTTGTGATCACCGAAAGGCTCTAGACCCATAGGAGAGTTGAAAATTATGAATTTTATGAAAATTTAATATATTATCAGAAAATGAAGGAAAGCCCACCTTAAGCAGATTTTCATGAGGACTATGAGAGAATTCCTGTGATCTTGTACTTTAAAATGGTTTACTAGTCCTATTCAAACACAATAACTTTGCCACCATACTTATTCTAAGTCTATTTGTCCCTTTTTTTTTGCAGCCACGCGATTGTGCTATTGCATCAGATGCTAAAATTGACATGGTTACTTCAAAATCATCATGTCCTAAATATGTTAGCTTGCCAGAATATGTATCAACTGGTAAGTTCGTCACTCTTTGATCTTTATGCTAATATAACTGTTAATTTAACCGTCAAACTAGTTTGCTAAAATTGAATATAAGTGGAGATGGATTAACGAGGGAGGAAGGAACTGATCCATAGTCCATTTCAATTAAGACGTAATGAAGGATTTTGATGAATCACTTAAGAAAACCATGACGCTATCCTAGTTTCACTATCATTTATATATCCTGTTATAATTTTCTCCCAACTAGCTCTAACTAACTATTTAACATTGGGGTCTCCTAACATGTATGAACTATAAAATCATTTCACATGTCATCACCTAGAGATTTGTGCTTTTAGGATAGTTATTTCATGGTAGAAATGTAAACATATTTAGTGTGGGAGGACTGAAAATGTGCTCCATTCTAGAAAGGGACAATTTGTATTTGACTCAACTTCTGTCGAAGTAGTCAATGATTGGTAATCTGCTGCAATTTTATTGCTGTCTACTTTATAGATGCATAGTTTTCTATTTATTTTCGGTGAATATCACTGCTTATTCTTAAATATTTACTCAGTTCATGATCACTTATATCATTTTATGGGTTGGGGGTTGAACATTATGGTAGCCCAAAATTGTGTAAATCAATGACCATTGTGTTTTCTGTTTTATCAATTTTATTTTATAATAATAATAATAATAATCTCTGCATCTGTAGGGCGGGATGGACTTCAGAGTTGGGCGTCTAACGATTCAGCTCTTTAAGGTTGCGGTAGTGTGCTATTTGTAAATTTCTGTACTATGCGAATAAAACAAAGCCACGAGCATAAATTTGTTTGGACATTGTATCATTTATCAATTTGGATACGACAAATTGGATTAAGTGAAGAACTGGACATATGCCTGCTAAACTTGACCGAAAAAATGAGGGATGGCTGAAAGTATCATAGGGGAATTGGGATCGATCTCAGCTTGCTGCATTGCTTTGGGGGTTGATTGTATCTTTTTCTTTTGTTTATCACTAAAAGAATGTACAACCGTACAATGAAATATGTTGTACTATAAGGATTTGTGGTAAATCAATATATATTCCTTTAATATCATCATGTACCGCTGCGTACATCCCATTTTCTTTGACATCATATATATTTGCATTACGTACAGGTTCAAGCATTATCATATTGTCTGTCTTTTTTTTTTGTTTTTGATAATTCATATTGTCTATCTTTAATTAGATACCGATGTACAAGGTGACATCATCAAGCCAATAACAAAAACCGTATTTGGTGGTGGCTCATAGCACAGTCATCGGGTTTCGATTATCAACCTAATCAATGGTGGTCTAATATGTTAGTGTGTGGTGGAGCTTGATGTTTTTGTTCTTATGTTGCTTTCTCGGATTTTTGTTGTTACTTGTTTCTGTGGGGTTGGTTCAAGCTGTGTTAGGTCCTTTGACCAACTTCTAGTTTCTATATAGGTGGTTTTAGCGTTTCTATATATAATCACAACCTTAAATATAAGTCATTTAGACACACTCACAAAATACATATCAAGTCTATCGTTTGCACTCCTTGTGCTTCAGTTGTCACTTTAATGATATTTTGGCTTCTAATAATTTTTTTGCATGTGTTGATGCAATTTATTTATTTAGTTTGTACTTAATCTTCCTTCTAATGTATGATCATATTTGAGAATGTGCCCCTCTACCATGTATGTTACAAGTCACAATTTTCTGTACCATGTGAGTACAACGAAGGCATGGACATAACTTTGTTTGGATGCTGTATCATTTATCAATTTGGAGACGACAAATTCGATGAAGTGAAGAACTGGACATATGCCGGAAAAATGAAGAGACGGCTGAAAGTATTATCTGGGGTCTATATCAGTCAGCTGCTTTTTTCGGGGGTCAGGTTGTAACCTTTTCTTTATCATTGAAAGAATGTACAATTGTACAATGAAATATGTTGTATATACATTTTCCTTTAATATCATTATATATTTCTACTTTTCTTGTGGACCTTAATCTTCATGTTAATATATAGTCATAATTGAGAATAACTTCCTCCACCATGTTAGTTACAACTTACAATATGATAATCATTACATCGCTTAATTTTATTTCCCAAAACTTACCAAATAAATCTACCTCATGATATCAATTTTTTCAAACACCATCACACCAAAAAAATAGAGACAACAGATGAAGGCACCTCTGCAACTCTTCTTTGTAATTACCTTTCTCGGTTCGGTCCTCCGTGCAAGGACAGAAACAGACTCTTGTACCAGCAATCTGAACCTCAAAGCTCCAACCCCTTTTGATACAACAAACCTCCAATGTCTTTCTGTATGGGATGCTCAAGGTTTCATCCTCAGGGTAGGTGCACCATTTTCAAATCTAGCACATATATATCCTTACTCAAATAGTACTACTACACATACCAATTATTATTTTTACTATTTTGCAGTATGTTCAAACTTCTACAAACATTTGGAGCTTCATTCTCTCAACTCCAGACACAAATTCTTACATAGCTATCGGGTTTTCAGCCAGCGGCAGTATGGTAGGTTCAAGTGCAATTGTCGGGTGGGTGGCATCTAGAGGAGCTAGTGGAGGTATAAAGCAATATTATCTTGGTGGGGTTACCCCAAATCAGGTAGTTCCTGATAAAGGAAACTTGCAGGTTATCGGCAATTCATCATTCATCAGTTTGCAATCTTCTCGTTTATATCTGGTGTTTCAGTTAGAAACTACTGAACCTTTATCGTGGTTGATACTTGCCACCGGATCCACTGGTTTATTCCCTGCAGCACCAAATTATTCACTAACAAAACACTTAGACAAATTTTCCACAAGAATAGACTACTCAAAAGGTTAGTATATATATTTAGTATTTAAGCTGTGGTTTCATTCAAGGTTTAAAAAACGGGCCACAACCGCGATAAAGGGCTGTGCTGATTTTAATTTACGGTTGTGGTGACACTCAAAACCTTTATATTGCGAGAAAATTCGGCAAATGCTGTCAAAATTACGGTTGCGATGCCATTATAGAGACCTCAAAATCCTGAGTTGCGGCCACGTGACATCATTTTTTTGTTGCTGCGACCATGATTGAGGCTGCATCAACTGTATTTCATAAATGATTCAAAATAATCATAAATGATTGCTATTTGCTTTTTAAGAACAAACTATATATTTTTGTAAAGGACAACTAATTGGATAATTAATTGTCAATGAATCTGAATTGAAAAAAAACAAACTATTTTCAGCACAACTATGTAAAATATAACTAAGCTATGGTTTGGTTGTTGTAAGCCACACGTGGGGAAGAGTATAACTTAAGCCACAAAGTTTTATAGTACAAAGGAGATATGTGTTTTTACTTTCTTGCTTTCCATGAGTATAATTAGTGGCTCATGGTCAACCACACATCATTATAGGTCATTATGTCTGTGGTTGAGAATTGAGGGGTTTTAGTTGAAAATTCATTCACTTGGAGACATTTAAGATTGGGTATGTACATAGTGGGTGAGATGTTTTTATGATAATTTTAACCCTATTAATTAAATCTCATTTGTTGACTTAAAGGTTGACTCTATACCAACAAAAAAGAATGAAAGGTTGACTTGTTAATGGTTTAAGTTAGCCTTCTACCAAATCTACTTAATCAAATACTATAATGTAATCATAATTATTAAGTATTGATAAACTACCTTTGCCACCAATACCATTGTTTAATTGGTAATAATTGCTCCTTTTCCTTTTAATGAATCAAATAACAATATGTACTCATAATAACTTCACAAATCTCATGAATAGTTTTACAAACACACAATCATAAACCAAAGACAAAAAAATGAAGGCTTATGTAGCATTCCTCATTTTCACAATTTGTTTTCTTGTTTCAGTAAACAATGGAAGTTCACAAGTGATTAATGGAAGTTCTTCTTCACAAGGTGATTCATGTGACTCCAAGTTAAACCTCAGTATTCCTCTCAACTTTGACACAACCAAGCTCAATTGCCTTTCTATTTGGAATGATCAAGGATACATTCTTAGAGTAAGTGCATACTACTCTTGAACTTCAAATTTTGAATGTCAATATTTGCAATACAATCATCATAATTGTAACAAAAATAATATGCATATATTACAGTATTGTTGTCCTAATTAATTGCGACCGCATCTTCTCAGTGTCTCCACTCTCTACAGTAAAAAGTTGGCGATTGGCTCTAAAGATGGAGACACCGAAGATGATCCGAGATAATTTAATTATGATTTGAGATCACATTTTGAGACTTATGTAAAAATCCTAACATGATATACGATGGATAGATACATTCAATCAAAATGGACAAAACTTACGTGCAATTTCTTGTGTACTAATTTTTATCGGTCTTTAATCACAAATGGTCGAATCGATTCCATGATTGTAAGTTCATTCCATTTAGGATTAAGAATTAGGGGTATGTTGTTTACATATCTATTTTTACATATCTATCATTATATATTGGGGCCCCTATAATCACCCCTTTTAGCTTCTTTTGTATAGAAGCAAACAAAGAGATCAACAGGATGATTTGTTCTATTCAGATATTCAGGACCAATAAATACAAAATTTTATTTCTTTTCGGATAGACCCTCTAATAGTATAAACAAAACAATTTTGAATTTAAATCCAATATCTCAAAGTTTTCTGAAATTATATTGATATCATCTTAAATTTTAATTAATTTCATATAATCTAATGCACATTAAAATCAACTATATGCAGTATTCTCAAACTTCTTCAAACATATGGAGCTTCATTCTCTCAGCTCCAAACCAAAATTCTTATATATCAATAGGATTCTCTCCAAATGGAGGCATGGTAGGTTCAAGTGCAATTGTAGGGTGGATCTCATCCAATGGAGTTACTGGAGGCATGAAACAATATTATCTAGCAGGGTATGCACCAAACCAAGTGGTTCCAGATAGAGGCAACTTACCAATTATTAACAATTCAACTATGATCACATCACAATCGTCGCGTTTATATATGGTTTTCCAGCTACAAACTAATCAACCTTTGTCGCGGTTGATCTATGCCGTCGGACCTAATGGAGTCTTCCCTACAGTTCCAAGTTTTGTTCTAATGCAGCACCAAGACAAAGTTTCAGTAACTGTTAATTATGCCACAGGTAATAATTCTCATTTTTATAAAATTATGTAACAAATGGATGAAATTTTCAAAAACGGTAACAGTATTTTAAAAAAGTTGTTTTTTCCCACAAAACGGTAACAAATGACTTCTATTTCGGTAATTAATTATGGGTTATGCTAACGGGACACTAGTTAAAAAAATGTAAATGTTATATTGAAAATAGAATTTTTTATATTTTTAAAATATTAACTACACAAATTTTAAGACAACTTTACTAAAAAAAAAAAAAAGTAAAAGAGAAAAAAAAAATTAACATACAAGTCACACAGTCAAGTGGTTAAAAATCTTTGTAATTGAACAATCGTTAGTTGGTTCAATGGTGATTAACGCTGAACTTAGTAGGGAGGATCACAGTTCGATTCTCCGCAACTGCGATCGAAAAGGAGCTAGAGCCACTTGATGTCAGGACTGACCCTCAAACCAGATTAAACCGGTGGTAAAAGCAAAAAAAAAAAAAAAACTTTGTAATTGGATGAAGATCAAACTACTCATATTTTCAGTCGTATTTTACTCTCATCTTGTTGCCAAGAGAAGTAACAATTAAGTTGAAATGTAAGATCAGAATTTGACACCCTACCAAACTAAACCCATATGCCTTGTCCTTTTTTGTATGGTAGGTAGAATAGAACCATTAACCATATGTTCTGAAATCTAATTTGGTGCATTAGTAAAAGGCTGACTCAACTCAAATTCCAAAATTAAACTTTGAATATGATTTTCAAATCATAAAATGTAAAATGTAAGACAACTTACATTTAGTCAACAAAAAAATCATATTCAAAATTCATATTAATAGGGATTGTCTTGTCCGGTCAAAATTTGGCGATTCAGATCTTACATTTGAGGAAATTTCAAGTTTTTGCTACTTCTATTAGTTTCTTTTGTAGAATACATTTTATTAATTACCGTAAATTTTAAACAAACATTCAATTTTGCAGAATTATTCTAAAAATATATTCAGTGTCAGTTAAAAAAATCACATCATAGTATTGTAAAAAAATTATTTATATAGTACAAATTGATTGATGATATAAAAATTTAAACATTATTTATTTTTTATGGAAATTTCAACATAAAATTATCTCTATATATTTAATAATTTTTCTTTTAATAACCAAGGATGTCTGAAATAGTTTTTTTTTGTCAGGTAGCCTAGTGACTAAAAATACCTGGGTGTTTGAATATATTTAAATATTTCTTCCATTAATTTATAATCAAGGATGTCATTCATAAGAATAATTTGTCTATCATTTTTTTTATTTGTTTATCATTTTATTTGGAACAGGTTCAAGTGTATTAGGAAACTCATATATGAACCTAAAGAAAACCCATGGAGTGTTAAATATATTGGGATGGGGTATATTTATCATAATGGGAGCAATAGTTGCTCGTTACTTCAAGGATTGGGATTCATTTTGGTTTAATTTCCATGCTTCAGTTCAATCATTGGGCTTTATACTCGGATTAATAGGTGTAATTAGTGGGCTTATCCTCAATAACCAACTCCATGTTGATTTTAATCTTCACAAGGCCCTTGGAATCATCATTCTTGTTCTTGCTTGCCTCCAGGTATTTTCTTTAGGCGGTCGTTCATCCAACTCTTCTAAAATGCGGTATTTTATCGAAGTAAATTATTTTGTTTATATGTATTCAACAATTGATTATGAATGAAATGCCGTAAGCACCTTTAAGTCAAAAAAAAAAAAAAAACTTGCTCGAGTTGAAAAGAAATATTAATGATTGAACTGTTCAAATAACTAAATTGTAAATAATGTTAGTGTATTTGTTTTGGTAGGTAATGGCTTTTGTTGCTCGACCAAAAAAGGAATCAAAAGTGAGAAAGCATTGGAATTTATATCATCATAACATAGGGAGAATAGTAATTATATTAGCCATAGCCAACATTTTCTATGGAATCCATTTAGGCAAAGAAGGAAGTGCATGGAATGTAGCTTATGGTATTGTGCTTGCAATATTAGTCTCTATTGCACTTATTTTTGAGATTGGACTATGGAGTAAACACTAAATTCTTTTCTTTATATACATGAATTTAAATTATTTTTATGATTGGTTTTCATCTTGGAGCTTTTTAGATTCTTTTGTAATCTTATTGTACCATGATGATTAGAAAAGGATTAATTTTGTCGAAATTGCTAGCATCGGATGTCATGATCGGGGTTCGAACCCCAGTCCTCTACTTTGTGTGTGTGTGAGTTTTTAATGGCTGTCATTTCGTCTATAAAAAAGAGAAACAAATTAATTTTACATTAAACGTATATTTTAGTGTTATCCAATTAATATTGGGATTGAAATACAAACATCTTGGATACAAGGCTTCAATAAACTCTCCTATTTTTGCCTCCTATATTATTTCACACTCCCATAATTATTAAAAATTACTCACATTTGGATTATAATACTTTGGTATGCATCGCAATGGAACGGGGGACATATTTTGCGTTTCCCAAACCTATAAAGTTTGGGTTTCCCCAAATCCGTCTCAATTCTCAATGGGTATAAAAAGTGAAACCCCAAACTTATATTCAACGGGGTTCGGGTATCCCCATTTCGTCTCACCTCAATATGAACTTGCGTTGAATTTTGGTACTTTTTTATTAAAAAAGAGGTAAAAGTCGAAAACTATTTTGTTTTGACAATATTATTTTTTTAAACAAAGAATATAAATAGAAAAAAACAACTTTGTTTAATACTCAACTTAAAAGTAAAAATATGAATATATTTAAGACTTCATTTAAGGGTTTATGATTTAATAGATGTAAAATATAATTAGATATATGTGGGGCGGTTCAGGTGGGTATCAATGTCCCCATTTTCCGCCCCACACCCGTCTTTCAAATTCAGAAAAACCCTAAACCCGAACCCAAAGCCAGTCAAATCGATTTTTCCTGTCAAAATCGGGGCGGGGCACACGGGAACCTAGAGTATGGGTTATGTTGTTTTAAATACATAAGACTCTCTTAAATAAATTGTGGAATTATGCAATTTAATTGCGATATTAAATTTGTTGATTTTTTTCACTTACGTTCAGGGACGGAGGCAAGCAGGCCTGTGTGTGTCATCAGAAAATATCAAAAGGTTCTCTCTCTGCCGCCGACACTATTTCTTCTTTTCTTCAAGTCTCCTTCTTTGAGTGGTGAAGGGTGGTTTTAGGTCATTTTTGGCCTAGAATCACCCTCCGCATTTTATTTTTCTCCCGTTTAATCAAAATAAATGATTTTCACATAACCAAGTTTTTTAGTTTTTTCTTTTGTTTTGATTTTCGTCGTCTAAGTGCGGAAGTGTGTTGGTCGTCGTCCGATTGGTACGGCGTTTTGGATTTTCCATCTTGTTGTGGTGTTCATTTAGTTCGTTTGAAAGATCAACTTCAATCAATTGCAGATTCAATCAATGATTTGAGCATCATCTTTGGAGATCTGGAAGCATATGGACATTCCAGTGACTTTAGTTTTATCATATTATTTGTAGGCATTTTGCCGTTGTATGCTATTAACTTGGATGTTGTGCAGGTTCATCATTTTTGTTTTTAGCGATGTTGAATTTGTACTTGCATCTGATGTACTCTATCAATTATTGGAATGAATGAATATCGTCGTTTTTAGTAAAAATAAATAAATAAAAAAACTGGTAATAGTAGTAGTATATTTTAAAAATTATTGTTTGGCCTAATTTCTTACTTCTAAGAAAAAAAATAGAAAAAAAATCTAGGCCAAACGATAGTCAGGAATGACAATTGAACCCATATTTAATGGATATTCACAAAAAATATTCACAATAGGTAGGATAAAAATTCATATTATGAATACGAACATGAGCATGGATAATTAATTACTTGAAATGAGAGGAGATATATGAGTGCGGGTGTGGGTACGAGTATGTTAGTACCCACCCCCACCTCATACATGTATAATATAATTTACATTTTTTTCAATTTATATTACAATATAAAAATATGTGTATATCAATTTTAAATAAATAATAAAAAATACAATGTGAATATGAATACAATGTGAATATGTCAACAAATATATATAAACTTTAGCATGATTAATAATTGTTTTGTTTATAATTTTCATATGTCAACATTAAAATATTTTTTATTCTATTAAAACGATATCATATTTTTTGTAATTGATTGACTTATTTTTAATGAAATTGCGGATAATGGATGCGTGTATGAGTACTTAGGTACCCACAGAGTACAAGTACAAGTACAAAGGTTGTTAGCCGCACGAGTTTGGATCTGGATACAAGCTTTTTTCAAGCTGCGGGTACGAAGATGAGTACTATAGTATTCTACCCATCGCATCATCTCTAATTTTAGTGTTATCCAATTATTAGGATCGAAATACAAACCCTCTTGGTGACAAGGTTCATCGGTGGTACTTGGGGTGGGCTTTGAGCTGTCAAAATGAGATATCCGGCCCATTTCGGGCCGGCTCGAGCGGACATCGGGCTACATTGGACCGGACTAAAATGGCCAAACGGGCCTGAAAAAATATGGCCCGAGCCTGGCCCTATACAGGCTTCGGGCTTTTGGGTTAGCCCACTTGAATATAGGGCTTCGACCCTATATTCAATATTGAATGTTGTTTAGCAAGAATTTTGGCAAAATAAAAAGTACAAAAAGCATACTTTTATACTATACATATAAATACATGATCAATATTTTTTTCACAAATTGAACTAAATCTATATTGTATTTTCTACATGACAAGGGACCATTTGTTTTCACAAATTAGATCTAATTAATATCAAACCAACATTACATTTTCAACAATCCAAATCACAACACATCTAGTTATCAATCATCCAAAGTAAGAAAAATTAAATCTAGACATCACATATCAAGCAAAAGAAAAAGAGATGGCCCCTTGACAGAGAGTTTCTTTTGTCGCATACGAGTTTTTCGCGCGCCCTATTTTTTCTCATCCGCTACTTTAGTAACAGATGAGTAAAATGAGAAATTTGAGGAAAAACACGGTTCGCTACTTAAGTAGCGGATGGTTTTTGAGAAACTCGTAAGGCGGCAAAAACAACTCTCATAATACAAACTAAATTCAAATCATCCAATACAAGTTACTCATTTTTTTATTATATTTATTCGGGCTTAGGCTGCCTGTGGCCCATATTTTAATCGTGCTTTAACGGGCCGGACTAAAAGCCCGGGGAAAATCCAGGCTAGGATTTGAAGGCCGAAGCCCAGAAAAAATCCGGACTTGGTGGACCGGCTCATTCGGACTAGTCCATTTTGGCAACTCTACCTGAGCTTGGGCACGACCCAGCCACACCCTAATTTTTTTTTTGTTGTATAGGTAGAGTTTTAATTTAAGTATATTATTAATTAATGATTTTAAGTAATTTAGTATATGTATTAATGTAAATATTAACATAAGTCACTCGATACATATTCTAGTTCATAGTTTATTATTGATGATGTCAAGTCACTTTGTATACGTAAAATATTATTTTAAAGTATGCAGTTTAAGTTTATAATAATCAACTTCAATTTTGTTTGACAAAAAATAGTAGATATTTGATTGAATTTTTGTGTTGGATAAAGCTAGAAATTGAACTAGCATATGAATATGAAATGATATAGAAAAATATGTTTTATTAATATTTAATTTTTGCAAGTAAGATAATAGTTGTAAAATTGTAATAAACAAATAAGAAGTTATAAACTAATTGAATTAGCTTATTATAATAAACTATAAGCTACAATATAAATTAATACTCCCCGTTCCAAAATATAAAGAAAAACTCTTTTTTTTTGAAAATTAATACACCCTCTCATTTTCAATAATCAATAACAAATAAAAATTATTTTTATATTTTATCATGCAACTATTTTCAAGAAAAGAGAGAAACAGAAGAGAAACCTTTGATTAAGAAAGAGCCACCATGCCTCTAGATCACTGGCCTACCAACAAAGAAAGATAAAAACATAAGAGATCACCAAGAAAAGAGAAAAGAATAATGTAAAAATGATTGATGTATCAAAATGAATCAATTATGATTTTTTTATTTGTTCTATAAAATGCTTTTTTTTGCCCCTCTCTCTGTAAATGCTTTTGTGAAGAATATTTTTTTTGCTTCACTTTTCTATTTAGATTCTTTTGTGCATATTTAAGTTCATTTCATTTTTCTAATCAATTTAGATTATGAATTTCTAGAATCAGCCATATATGTAAGAATTACATAAAAAAAATTGCATGTGGAGTTTTGGATAAAGTATTTGCAAGTGAATGTGTAACGTGTTAGCTAAAACATTGTACTTATGTGCAGGGACGGAGTTAGAAATTTAATTTAGGGGGCCGAATTTGAAAGTCCAATTCACTAAAGAAAAATTTAAAATTTAAAAGTATAACATATACAAAAAAATTGTAAAATAAATCAAAAGTTAATATAGTGAAGTGAATCTTTATTTTATAGGCAATTTTTTTAAGTCAAACTTTTAGGCCCTTCCATTTTCACATTTATTATAATTTTAGTCTCAATTCATGTGTTTTGCCATAAAAATTGCGAATTTTTTGTGTAAAAAAATGCGAATTTTAGTCTCAAAAGAGATATTTTGTCATTAAATTCAATATCGAGGCAGACACTTTTTTTAGTAAAAAAATAATTATTTTTTAGGGGAAAAACAGTCGCTAAGATCAAATTTACAATAAATTTATAATAGTGCTCAAAATATTGGATTAATAAAGGGCTATATGCATAAATTTAATAAAATAAGGAGACTAAACATGAAATTGAACCAATAGTATAACAAAATACTAGTATAAAAAGAATTTATAAAAAATTTAGGGGGGACCATAGCCTTTGCTGGTCCCCTACTAACTCCATCCCTTCCTATGTGATTAATGAATTTATCTATAACAAATCCTTTAGGAAAATTTGAATTAGTTGGAAACAATTTTCTTAAGAACCATAAAATTAATAACGTGTCCGCTTACTCACGTTTGCTCGCTTGTGTACAGTACATAAATTTAATGTTTAAATTAATTTTTTATCTTGATATCTCAATTTATCTTATCCTTGTCTTTGAGATATGTATATTTGCTTGCATGGTACGTTCCATATTTATAGCGGACTTATAAAGTCTCCCCATTCTTCACGGTACACATTGATCATGGACCATGATTAAGGGTCCATTTTAATTATTTTATTTTTAAGCTTATGTATATAGATTATGCAATATAAATTATGTCTTATGCTATTTTATAAGTTCACATCTATGAAAATTGTATTTTTATATGTTATTTTATCATACATTATCTTGAAAAACTTATAAAAATACATAAAAATTGCATAAACTAAAAAATAAGCTAATCCAAATGAATTCTAATTAATTGATGTAAAAATAACAATACCAAATAAGATATTAAGTTTAAGCGGTTAATAAATTTGATTATGCAACTAAAAGTTACAATGAAATTGTTTGAAACATAACAAACCTATATTTGGTACATACCGAACATAACAACATAACAAGAATTCTTTAGATTTGATAATTTTTTTCATCCAGTACAATGTTTAGTTAATGATCAACGCAAACAAAATAATGTAAAGTATAATACAATACTATCTAGGCTTTAGTTAAAATGAAAAAGTGAGACAAGTTGTTCACGGTGTACCACTTGTCGATAACACTGACGAATTCGAATTTTATAAAATCACCGTTGGAATGAAAGTTTATATCATATAGATCATCTATACAAATTTTTAAAAACATTTGATGTGTTATTGAGATCCGCCAAAATTAAAGGTGTTCAATAAAAATTCATAAACTGTTAATTTTGATGGATCTCAATAACATATCAAATGATTTTCAATTTTTTTTTTTTTAATTTTATAAATGACTTATATGATATAGTTTTAGATCCAACGATAAATTTTGTCAAATTCGTATTCGTCATAATGTTATCGGCAAGTGGTGCACTGTACACCACTTGTCAAACTCTTTCATGATAGAACTCGGCTACTCTCTATTATTAATAGAGGAGAGAAAGAGTGAGATAGAGGGAGGGAGGGAGAGAGAGATAGATGGGGTGAGAATGAGAGAGAGGGAGATAATATATTATTTCTTGAATAGAGATAAAAGCATATTGTATTTTATTTCAAAAATAATTTTTAAATAAAATACAGTATAGTTAGAGTTATCTCTTCCTCCCGTTTCTTACTTTTTAGCTGATTTTCTTTTTTACTCTTTTTAGATGATCAAATCAAAAGCATAATAAAGCAACAATAAACAAATTAAAAATGTTAATACATTTTTTAATAAGTACATAAATAATTTTTAATATACGTCAAAAAAAAATTAATATAAAAAAATTAATAAACATTATTTGTGTGCATGTTAGAATTGTCCATATTTTGTTTTTTGAAATCGCCAATAAATTTTATTAAAGGGGCATAAGGCATGCCACAAACCCTGTCACAATACAACTTAGACGGACCTGAATTTGCTGATGTCACACAATGACACAGTTTTACGCGGTAATCAATCATGACCATTGATTTGAGATTAAATAGTTCAAATTTAATATACAATTTTATAAAGGAAAACAATTTCAGCCGTCAATCAGAGATCCAATAGCCCGGAGCAGTTACAACACTGTGCTGCAGGAAATCTGTTTCCCAACTTAGAGCCTCCACCTAGGGGTGTAATAGGACGGGTTTGGACCGAGTTTGAGTGAACCCAATATCCGAACCAATGAGCTCTCGATTGGTTCGTTTTGGTTTGATTTTTAGTGTTTTTCAAAAATGAATCCGAACCAAACTCACCAGTTTGGTTCAGATACTTTAATAAGTTTTACAACACATTTTTTCCGATGTATTCCATGCTATTATTTTTTTCCGATATATTCTTTTCTCATAAGTTCATCAAATACAAAATACAATTCATTTCTCGTAAGTTTATCAAATACATAATACAATCATATTGAAATTAAGTTCATAAGTTCATAAAATACAAAATACAACCATATGGGGTAGGATGCGTAACTCAATTGGTTAAGTTAGTTGAGCTAAGGGTAAAAGGAGCTGCAGCATGGTTCAAGTCATGGCAAGGAGAAAACTAACATTGTAATATAGTATCTGACTAACGGTTAAACTAACAATTTACCATTAAAAAAAAATACAACCATATTAAAATTAAATTCATAAATTCTTCAAATAATAATGTAAAACAAAAATAAAACTTCAAGTATAAGTTCATAAGTTGTTTGCAAAGTGTTGAGAGAAGCTTGAGAATGAGGTCAGAGCAGCGTGAGGTTGTTTGTGGCTG
The DNA here is from genome assembly GCA_951799995.1 of Trifolium subterraneum. NCBI lineage: Eukaryota > Viridiplantae > Streptophyta > Magnoliopsida > Fabales > Fabaceae > Trifolium > Trifolium subterraneum. Next base: position 56,591,037 of record OX637462.1, read on the forward strand.
TAATTGTGAGGGAGAGAGAATCTAACAGTTTCTAAGTTAGGGTTTGTATTGTGATACTGTTGTGAGTAAACAAATTTTTCTTTATAAGTAGCCGAGTCTATTTTATTTTTTAATAGATGTGAGCTGTCTAAAAAAAAATTATTAACTTAAGTAATATATATTGGTTTGGTTCGGTTCTTAAAATTGAAACCGAGAACCGATCAAAACCACATCAGTTTTCAATTGGTTCGGTACGGTTTTGATCCGAACCATAAATATTGATTTTTTTTTCCAGTTTAAATTGATTTAAAACATCGATTCAATTGAATTTTTCCGATCGGTTAGACCCTTACCTCTACCATCTCAAATACAAGGCTACCTGTAAGATAAACTAACTCCTCTACCTATTCCAACTATGCAACAACTCAGGATACCACGAACATAATTCACCCACCCCATACACCATACTAGATTATCATTAATTAACAAGGCATAACGTACACCCTAAAATTGTCCATATTAACGAATGTACATCTACATTTATTTATTTATATAAATAAAACGTGTACTAAAAAAATTCACCTAAAAGCCGTCTAGTTAGTTACCATTTACTCTCTATAGTCTTGAATATTAGAAACAAAAAAAAAAAAATACACCCTTTAAGAAAAATGGATAAAGTATAAAAAAAAATATGTCATTGACTATTTTACCCTTAAAAGTAACCTTTGGTATTCTTCTTCCACGATTTTCAAGATGTAAGCTTGTAATAGTATGGAAAGTAAAACTAAAGGTAAAATTAGAATATTCAAAATAAATATAATAATTGTAGTAACTTTTATTTATATTTAAGACTTTGCAAAAAAAAAAAAATTGTTGCTTATACAGTATATGAGACCGGAGGGAGTATATGGATATTAAAAACAAGACCACTTAGGAATTTAATGATAGTACTTTATCTAACAATAAATAAGCTCATCTAGTACTATATATACAAAGGAGGTGATCACTATCTGTACATATATACAATTCAATTCAAATACATATAAGAGATTTATATTCAAAAATGGAATTTCTTCAATGGTTTTGGATGTGCGTTGCCACTTTGTATGCATTATATATTTTTGCTATCAAAGTTGTGAGGAATTTGAATGAATGGTATTATGATTTTAAAATGAGAAATAAAGAATATCCACTACCTCCTGGTGACATGGGATGGCCTTTTATTGGGAACCTATGGCCCTTCTACAAATCTCTCTCATCCAATCACCGTGATACATTCATCAACAACATTGTTCACAAGTCTCTTTCATTTTCTCCCTCATTTTTCTTTCTTTCTTTCTTTCTTTTAATTTAATTTTCTTTTTCTCTAACAATTTATAATTAAGGCCTGTTTGGAGGGTTTAATCGAGCATATTTATTGACATGACCGTATGAGAAGTTGTTTCAGCTTTCGCTCATAAGTTCTTCAAAATAGCTTATAATTTCAAAAAAATAATAATTTAACTTTAGTTTATGAGTTTAATGGAGATGAACTGACAATGTATGATAGTCATATTAAGAAAATTGGGTGAACTGGGGTGACGTGGTGGAAAATATAGTTGGTATATATTGATCAACAGTCTAAAATTATTTTACACTATTAGTGTATATTCTTTTTTCTCTTAGCTTATAATAATAAGGTGCAAATAAATTGTTTATTCAAAATATAACTTTAATCAATCTTGCAAATAAACCATTTTTATGATATGTTTAATGTCGGATATGTTAGAAATAATATAAAACCATTGATGTAGCCTTTCCTAACAGCTTAAGCTTTTGGGATAATCGGTTATCTGACAGGATCATCTAATTTATTGTCACATTATAAAATTGAATGGTAAAAATTACGAATAGGTCAATTTTTTTTTAATTGAAGACCAAAATTACGCAATTAGAAACGAGATGAGGCCAAAATTACTATTTGACCAAATAAAGGACCATAATTACTGTTCGACTAAATTACTATCCATGACACAATAAAAAAGAAAATCGAAAATATTTTGAGAGTCCTAAACTTGCTTTTACATGATATATATTTCAGATATGGACGAACTGGTATCTACAAGACACATTTGTTTGGGAGTCCTTGCATCATTGTCACTGGACATACAATTGCCAACAAAGTGTTGAGAGATGATGTAAACTTTAAGCTTGGTTATCCAAAAGCTACCGTTGAACTAATAGAAAGTAAACCCTTAATTAATGAACACAGACGTTTTAAACGATTAATCACAGCTCCTATTGCTGGTTACAATGCATTAGAAAGGCATTTAGAGTTTATTGAGGATATTGTGATCAATAAGCTAGAAGAATTGTCCAACATGAAACATCCTATCGAGTTCTTGAAGGAAACGAGGAAGATTACCTTTAAAGTTTTCTTTCATATTATCATGGGCTCTTGTGATCAACGTATTGTTAATAAATTTGGAGATTTATTTGATGTTATGTCTATTGGACTCTTCTCTTTGATGCCCATAAATGCACCTTTTTTTCCTTTCAACAAAGCATTCAAGGTTTGTTGCTTCTATTTCTTATTCCATTTTCTCCTCACTATATTATTATTATTATTATTATTATAGTAGTGATAAAATTTATTATATTCATTTCAAAATGAGTGACATTTAAAGTTTTTACACATAAATTAAAAGAATTGCAATTAGTAGTAGTGTTATAACAATTTTACTAAGCTATAATTAATCTTATCTTATAGAATACTTTTGGTAGTAGTGTGGACTCAATTAATTAGAGGATAGACCTGAAAATAAAATAATAGTAGTTCTACATTAAAGTGTTGTCTTTAGATATTTTTTAGAGGTCCATATTTAACACAAATGTTATTGTTGCTATTTTTCTTAAAAAAATGGGTCATTGTTGCTACTACTAATATGTTTGAATTTGTTGTTGTTCTCACTTTGCATGATTTATTTTCAGGCACGTAAGAAGTTGGTCAAAATAATTCAATCAATTATTGATGAAAGGAAAATGATGATACCAAATGGGGAAAAGAAAGATATTATAGATATTCTTTTGGAAACTAATGACAAGAAGGGTAAATATTTGAAGGATGATGACATTATTGACTTATTGATAACACTTTTGTTTACCGGTCACGAAAGTATAGCAATGGCTGTGATGTGGTCAATTACATATCTTACAAAAAATCCACTTTGTTTGAAGAAAGCCAGGGTAAATTACCTAGAATTAATTTGCCACTTTTTTTTTTCTTTCAATATTTGCATAGTAGTTTGTATTGAGAATGATATGATTAAATATTTTTTATATATATTAGAAATATATTTTGTATCCCAATTTAATTCTCTATATAGAGCAATGAGTAAAATTTTATCGAGAGACTTCTTCACTTAAATATATCTCATAATTTTACAAACACAAAAAAATATCATTTTGACAACTAGGCAAAATCTATTTATATGTAGGTTGGTAGGCGAGTTTTATAATTCTTTGTGTGTGTTATGCGGGTTGGTGATGGAATCGGAAGATTAAAAGTGTTAGTTACTTGCAACCATATTTCCTATCTGGTAGAGTATTTCTATGCAGTCCTCAAAGGAATTTAGTGTTTTTCGAAAGCTTATTAAGGTTGGGTATGTGTTGGTAGGTTAGGTTGTTTATTAGTTTAACATGCTATCGTGTAGCCCATCTATAACTGCCGTAATGAGCTTATCTTTGCGGAGGAAACATCATTTGTTGAGTATCTAGTACATAGAGTGAATTTTTCGTTATGGAAGTGATATTTGGACAAAAATTCTAGCACTCTTGCTTCTTTAATTTATGAGTGGGAGAAACAACTTATTTTGAGAATACTTATGTGCTCCTTCTTGCTTGTATTTGGATTCACTCCTTCTTTCAATATACTATAGTGTGTGCCATTGTCTATCTTGCAGGAAGAGCAAGAAGAAATCATGAAAGCAAGAGCATCCTCGCAAAAACGATTAAGTATTAAGGAAATTAAAAAAATGGTTTATCTTTCTCAGGTGATTAATAATTAGGAGATAACCTATCACTTATATACTTCATTTATAATTAGATTTTACATTAATAATAAATTTTGATCCAATATATCCAGATAATATACATTATATAATTAATATGAAAATATATTGGTGTTTAATTCTTTTCTTGCCTTGCAGGTTATTGATGAAACATTAAGGCATGCCGATATCTTTTCTGTTTTTCGAGAGGCAACAACTGATTTGAACATCAATGGTTTTGTATTACATTCCTTGCACTATATTTCTAGACACTTCCAATTATTAAAAGGGATATAATGAATTTAATATGTTCTCTATTTTTAGGTTTTTTCATACCAAAAGGATGGAAAGTGTTAGTTTGGTTAAGAGCTATTCATATGGATCATGAGTATCACTCAAATCCAGAAGAATTTAATCCAGATAGATGGAATGTAAGTTAATTTCATGTATAACCAGTTCTTGTATAACACTTTTAGAATTAATCACTTTCAGTATAGTTCAATCATATAAAATTAATTGTCAAATCTTACTTAATTTAGAAAATGATTTTTTAGTTATTTTTGTTAGGCATGGAGCAAATAGCGCTCATGCTTTTGCTTAAACTGATTTTTTAATTCTTTTTGTATTGTCACTTTTATTATGAATGAAATACCATAAATTCACTAGTTGCATGATAAAAAGATGCAATTCTTGTATAAACACATCAATTCAAGTTTTCACATACATTATATTATCTAAGTGTTTAGATTTTTATCTTTGATTTATTATTATTTTTTCACTCTTTTATCTCATTGTTTTGGCTTTTGCTTTGTTCTTTGGTAGTCTTTTATGGAATACTTGTTGTACTCTTTTAGTTCTTTACATTCTATTTCATTTCTTTTTATATACAAAACAATATCTCAAATGTTATTATTTCTTATCTATTTCTCTTTTCTTACACCCTCTCATCTATTCTATTTCTTTCTTCTCACTTTTTCCCCAATAATAGTATATATAAACCTCAAATGAATGAAAAGTTTAAATTTTTTTAACAAGAGATTAATTAAATATGATTTTTATTTTATTTTTTGCACATAAAAATTTGTAAATAATTCATCTTATGTTAAAAAAATTTAAATTTTTACCGGAGATGTTCTTATAATATTATAAACATGAATACAAAAAATAATTCAAAAATGTGAAAGTATAAAAAAGAGTTTGATTAAAAGTATGGACTAAAAACACTGACGAAAAAAATTTCAGAGACTAAAAAGTGCGAAAAAATCTTCCGACACTAAAAACGAAATTCTAGGAAACTATAGAGACTAAAATTTTTCGTTATGAACTTATAGCTTATTTTACTAGCTTATAGCTTATTTTCCAGATGTTATTTCAAGTAGCTTATGAGCTTATAGCTTATCATAATTTTTTTCCAATTTTACCCCTGACTTTTTACTTAAAAAAATTAAATATTAAATAAATATATTTTTTTATGTCATTTCATACTTATAAGCTAGTTCAACCACTAATTTTACCAAACACTACAAATTAAATAAATATATATTTTTATGTCATTTACCACTTATAAGCTAGTCGCTATAAAGTCCTCAACTATAAGTTACCTTATCAATTATCTGTTATTTTTTACCAAACAGATCCATAATATAGTAAAATAAGTTATAAGTCCTTTTTGAAAAACGTTTACCAAACAATTTTTTTGGATCATATGAGCTTATAAGTTATAAGCTATAAACTCAAAATTTGGTCTTACCAAACCAAGACTAAAACAATAAAAAATATTGTGAGTGTAAAAAAAAGATATTGTTACAAATTGAGTTTATGTTTCTATTAAATTTAAGTCATGTATTAATTGAGTTATGCTTTATGTGCGTAGGATTATAATTCAGCAACAGGAACCTTTATGCCTTTCGGAATAGGCCCGTGGCTCTGTCCAGGAAGTGACCTAGCTAGATATGAAATTACCATATTTCTACATTATTTCCTCCTTAATTACAAGTTAGTATGGTTTATTTCTCACTCTATTTTAATCAACATTTAACATGATACTACAATGCTTAATTTGTTAATTATTTTTCTGTTTAAATTTATAGGTTGGAGCAAATAAATCTAGAATGTCCTTTGACTAATTTGCCGGGTCCTAAGCCAATAGACAACTGTCTCGCTAAAGTTATAAAGCTCTCTACTTTTTAACTACACTTTCTTTAATTTTTATTATAAAAAAATTATTTTTTAAATTCATTGAAAAATTGATATATATCATCCCTCAAATACATCAATATTTTGATGAATTTAAAAAATAAATTTGTTTTTTATAATAAGAATTAGTGATAATAGTTAATAAATAAGATTGAGATTTTCAATTGTATGGTGGAACCTTCTCTTTGTTTGCGTCGTTAGGATCTTATCTATTCCTCTCTTTAATTGGTTAGGGATAGAGAATAATGTAATAGTCAATTAAATAATTTAAAAGAAAAATTTATATCGTTATTTGAGCTTTTTATTATATTAGATTGTTTTGTTTTCACCACCGGTTTAATCTGGTTCGGAGGTCAGTTCTGGCATCAAGTGGTTTCAGCCTCCTCTCGATCGCATATTATATGAGATTGTTTTTGTTGGGTTTTGGGGCCTTTAAGCTTTTTTAGATTATTATCCATCATAGATACTATTTATATGTAGAGCTGTCAAAATGGGTCGGGCTAATGGGTCGGGCCATAAGCCCACGGTCTTGGATGGGCCGGACCTCAAAAAACGTAGCCCAAAATGCTATCGGGCCTTTTCGGGACAAACACATTTGGCCCATATAGAAATCGGGCCGGGCTAGCCATCGGGCTTTGGGCCGGCCCATTAGCCCATCATTTAATTGATAAAAACACATTTATGTCATTTTTGTAAAAATATTATCAATGAAAAATTATCATTTAATTGATAAATTATTATAAAAAAATATTTAAATGTGTAAGCTTAATAAAAACGGTATATTTACCTAAAATTAGAGTTTAATTGATATTTAGTGTCGATGTAAAAATTATTTACACTTGCATCAAATAATATCTCTATAAAATTGATAATTATAAAGAACTAATACATCAAATCATATAAAAACTATTAAAAAAAAGGAAAAAAATAAAATAAAATGGGCCGGGCTGGCCCATTAGCCCACGAGACCCATGAGGGCCGGACCCGGGCTTGATAAATGATAGCCCAATAATAATCGGGCTAGGCCGGATTGACCCATTTATTTTGTCGGGCCTAGCGGGCCGGACCGGGCTGGGTCGGACCGACCCATTTGACAGCTCTATTTATATGTAGTCTTTATCAGACATTTGAAATCAATTAATAAAAAATGAAGAATATAAACTTTTATTTTCTTATATAGTTTTATTTATTTATTTATTTGACGAAATATATAGTTTTATTATGTTTCCTAATTATAGGGTAGAAACCTTATATTGTTAACTTGGTATATCAACATCCTACCAGTTAGGGTTTATACAAGAAGTAGCTATTTTTTTTTTTTTTTAATTTTTTTTTTTTGATATATAGTAGCTCTTTTTGTACCCCGGGAGTCGGGAGCTAGGCATTTTACATTTCTTTGTATCTTTCTGGTTTTTCATCTATATTTTGTAGTAGTCGTCTTTTCTATTCCTTTAACTTTGTTGTTTTTGCTTTCTTTCTGTTATTTCTTTTGTGTGTGCGTGTGTGTGTTTTTTTTAAATAAATAAAAGAAAATGATTATATTAGAAGTTTGCTACCAGAAGTACTAACAGATGTCATGTCCCTTCCAATTTTTTAAATTCTTTTTTATGTTAGTATGTTACTACTATATTTTTTAATTGAATTTTATATGATATTGTTGTTGAAACATATCAAAGTGGTAGTTAAAGTCATATATTAATTGAAAAAGTTGAGGTTGAACAACATATATGTGAGACGATTCATAAACTCACTGCCTTAAACTTTTGGGTGCGGAGGTTGTATCAAAGTCACTTGTGTGATTGCTATAAGACGAAATGCTCCAATTAAGGGAGGAAGATTTGCGAAGAGTGTTCATTCTGTAAATATTGATCAAGTCAACTCGCATGCCACATCTGCACTTACAAACGATTTTACATTTATTTGATGTTCAAATGTATTATCATTATTATTATTATAAAATATTGGAATTGGAATATGATATCATATAAAATCATATTCTCTAAAATATAATTTTAAATATTAAAATGTAGCATAATCTCAAATGTCATATTGATTACTTAAAAATGTTAATATGAAATAGACATCTCAATGAAGAAAGAAAAAACATTCGAGATACAGACGGAGGGAGAGCAGCTAGCAGCACCGGAACGCCAAAAACAACTAGAAAGAAAAAATTGTATATATTATATAAAAATCAAATGAACATGTTTTTCTTTGTAATTTATGTTACCTTAATTTAAAAACTACCTTGCTAGTTGCTACAAGACAGTAGTTAAAACAAGTAAACATTTTTTTTTAAGCAAAAAACAAATAAGCTGTATTTAACTCACAAACGCGATTTGATTAATTTCTACGCACATATATGCTCCAGTAACTATGTCAGCAACGGTTTTTGTCTGTCCAATCATAATCAACATTCAAAATTGATTTTTAAATTTTGATTTAAACCGTTCGATTTCAAATCAATGGCTACTATACATTACTATACGTGACTGTGTCATTTCCATCCATATCCAGTTTTTTGGCCATATCATATATTTGAATACAACTGTGGCTTTATATATATGTCCTGTTCCAGCCAGAACTATTAATAGCCAAATAAATCGTTAATTTCAATGTTAATATAATCTATAACATTTCTTACCTTTCATTATTAATTAAACTTTACATGATTAATTAAGTGCATACATCCTATAATATTCCTATCAATTTTTATGGCCTTCCACACAAAAATGAAGATGGCATACCTTTGCTTATTAATCTTTCTCATTCTATGTAATAATTCATCAATTCTTGTGAGTTCTCAAGATTCATGTGCCTCTAATTTGGTGGAACTTCAGCAACCAATCCCTTTTGATACAAAATCACTTCTTTGCAGTCCTGTTTGGTCTGATCACAATTTCATCCTCAGAGTATGTGAGCAGTGTTCCATTTTTATTTTTATTTTAAATTTTTTTAATTAATTTTTTTAAAAACCTGACATATAACTATTTTTTTTTTGGTCAAGTGACATATAACTATTTTAAGATAGTTAAACTTAATAAAAATGAGTATATGAATATTAATTACAAATTTACTATTTAAGGATCAATTTAACAGTTAAATTATTTTCTCTTCATAGCAACTGATTTAATGACCGATAAAATTTTGTAATCGGTCCCTAATTTGGTCTTTAAATCTTTCACTAAATGAGTTTATAACCAATTTAAAGACATATTTACAAAATGGCGCTAATTAAGCCACTATTGCTAATGTTAGTGACCAGATTTGATTTCGGACCTCTAAATCGGTCGCTATATGTTTATTAGCTAATTGTAAATTGTGTTGTGAATATTAAACAGTATGCTAAGGCTTCATCAGATGTATGGAGCTTTATATTCTCATTCCCAACAAACATAAAAGCATATGCAGCTATAGGGTTCTCAAAAGATGGTAACATGGTTGGTTCTACAGCAATTGTAGGGTGGATGCCCTCTCCAGGGGCAGGAGGAATGAAAATGTATTCTCTTGATGGAAAATCAACAAAAGAAGTGATTCCTGATAAAGGAGAACTTTATATGATGAATGCTTCCATTGTTCCAGCTAGCACTTCATTAGGCTATATGATTTTCCAATTGAAAGCTACACAACTTACTACAAAACTTTTATTTGCCATTGGACCAAATGGTGTATTTCCTGATTATCCAGATAATTATGCCTTGTCCAAACATAGTGGTCAAATATCATTGGTCATAGATTATTCAAAAGGTTAGTCAATTTTGTACATTTAATTAAACTTTTCATTATGTAGATTTATAGTAGTTAATTTGTTAATCTTCATGTCAATAATTATGTGTGCTAAGTTTTTTAATATGTTTTTTTTTGCCTTGATAGTGTTTTTTTGGTTAAGTAATGTAGTGGATAGAAATTTCACCCTTAAGATTAAGGTGAATAAGTTGAGTGTACAAGGTTCAAACTTCGACTTCTACATGTATAATGCGATGTCACTACCAACTGAACTAAGCTCATATGGACGATCTTGATAGATTTTAAATCAATCAAATGACTAATTTACTATATTTAAAATGATAGGAATCGGGCCTAGTCCTTTAAGCATTATCTATTTTTATTAAAATTTAGAATAATCTCTCTTTGACAATTTTAAAAACTAAATTGATCGACATAAAGTTTTAATTTCATGGACCATTTTAAATTTTAGAGATTAATTCGTGTAACATCTATAATTTTAGGACACTAATTAAGTGATTCACTCCTTTTAAATGTTATTTTTTTGCTTACAATTAGAAGTTTTTTTTATGTAGCACAATTAAAAGTTAAAACTATATATGTGGGTCTATGAATCAATGTGAATATTGTAACTTTGGGTATTTTGAAACAGGTACAATTAAGGAAATTTCTAATCTAAAACTTAGAAGAAGCCATGGAATTATAAACATTGCAGCATGGAGCATTCTAATGATAATAGGATCCATAATTGCACGTTATTTCAAGCAATGGGATCCTATTTGGTTTTATTTGCATGCTTCTATTCAAATATTTGGATTTCTAGCTGGAATAGTTGGAATATTTTGTGGACTTGTTTTGTCTAAGAAACTTGATTCAAATGTCACTCATCACAAGAATATAGCAATTCTCATTATCGTTCTTGGATGCCTCCAGGTTAATTTTTCTATGTTTTATTTATTTTGCTAATTTACATTTCAGAGTTCATCATGATATGATATATTGATATATAATTTGTTATTATAGTTTTTTTTCTTCCAAGTGTCGGTGTAAGGACCAAGCAACAAATTTAAATAAATATAGCTACTTTTTTTAAGAATGTTCTAAATTTTAGCGTAACTGACAGAAATGCTAAAAAATTACACATATACACACACATTACACATACACAAACATAAAATCTTGAAAATTTCACACACACACAAAATAAACTTAATTATTTCTACAAAAAATTTCTCTATATAATTTTTTTTTTATAAATTGAATAATATCTACGTGCAAATGTAGAAATTAATTTATTTTGATTTCATATATAGGTATTGGCCATTAAATTACGACCAGGAAAAGATTCAAGGATACGTAAGTATTGGAATTGTTATCATCATAACATTGGAAGAATATTGATTTGCTTTGCAGTGGCTAACACATTTTATGGACTCCATTTAGGAGGTGAAGGATCTAAGTGGTTTCTTGCTTATGGAGTTTCAATTGCAATCTTAGTTATTTTTGCTTTCATTTTGGAGATAAGAAAATGGATTATTATTAGAAAAGAGACTAACTCCACAAAGATTCCATCTTTTCCTCAATCCAATGTGGAGTTAGCTTACTAACATTTATTTATCATGAATCAAACATGAAGCATCATTTGTAATTTTCAATGTAGCACACAAAGATTACATCCTTTGTAAGCAGCATTACAATATATTTCTAGTTTTTTGTTTTTTAAAAGAATATTTGCAAGGCTCTCATTGCTGCGGCCGTAATTTTCATTGAGAGAAATTTTTTCTCTTTTTTGTAAGTTCTTCCTCCTTCATTCATCGAAGAGGGTGATTTTAGGTCATTTTTGACCTAGAATTACCCCTCTACATCTTTTTTCCTACTCTTTTAATACAAATAAGTGATTTATCACATAGATCAAGTTTTTTCTTTTGTGTTTTTTTTTATATCGTCGTCTGAGTGCGGCGTTGGGTTGGTGGTCGTCTTGTGCGGCGTTATTTGATTTTCACGTCTTGGATGATGTGAGTTTGTTTGCAGATTCACCGTTTACGTTTTTAGCGATGTTGATTATGTGGTTGTATGATGTACTCTATCAATTGAATGAATGAATATAGTTTTGTTTTTGTCAACAAAAAAAAAAGAATATTTGCAACACTTACTATTAGTAAGCACGGATGTTGCCATTTTTTTTTATTTATGACGAATACTTTATAGTGCAATATTAATTCCGTTATAAAATTATTTGCTAATGTAAAATTGTTGTCTGGTGTATGATAGTTATAAATATAGTACTTTACCAATACAAAAATCGAACCAATCAAATACAAATCATTTGATCAGGATAAATCACAAAGCCCGTCCAAAAACTATCTAACAATACAATTAAAAGGATCAACACACCACTCGTAGAAAAGACAAGGTGATGAAGTCTTCTTGGAGAGTAACCATTTCCAAGAGACCGCTTGAATTCTATCGAATATCTCCTCCGACCCAACTACAACGCCGTTAAAATCCTTTCATTCTTTGTCCGCCATATCACCCAAATAACGGCATGTCAAACCAAAGTAATTCCCTTTGAAGCATGCTTTCGGCTCCGGAAATATGGGAGGAACCCTTGAAATAAAGAACCAATCGTGCACGAGATTACCGAAGAGAACCCAAACCCTCGGTGAACCTTAGACCAAACCTCCCAAGTCGCGGGGCAAGACACAAACAAATGATCCTCTGTTTCGCTACCAAACCCAAACAACACACAACCCACCAAAGGTCCCTCAAAGGAGATCTCTCTCTTTGCCAAATTATCCTTGGTAGGCAAACAACCTAAAAGTACTTGCCATGAAAAAAACAACCACTTTATTCGGTACCCAACTATCTCGTGTTTATTTTAGGTTTTAATTTGCTCATTAAGTAACAAATTTGCATATGTGACAACTTATAAAGTATAAAGGTGTCAAGTGAAAATTTTAAACGAAATTAATAAGGTTACATAAGCAGGATAAGAGACTAAATTAAAACGTTTAAAATATACAGGACCAACTTAGAAGAAGTTGAAATAAAATAAGAGACTAAGGAAATAATTTATTTTTTTAATGTTATGTTATGCTTCTATTCCTTTTCAGTTTTTGTTTTATATTTCTTTTTTATTTTAGTTGTTTTTTATTTAGTTATTTGTTTCTATTTTTGGGCTTTTGCTGCTTGACATAGGCTCTAAACCCATTTAATCTATTAACACCTCTTAAATCTGCTAATAAGAGAGGTGTTAATAGCATCAATTTGCATCGCTGATTTTCTCTTTTGTCCTTCAATTTCATTAGGCGTGAGAGGGAGAGGGGAAACATAAATGTTAATTGATATCTAATGCTGATCCTCCACAAGCTAATGAAGCAATCTTTTGTTCCTCTAGCTTCATTCAATTTCTCCATGATCTTCTTAGTCACCACAACTTAACTTCATGCTTTAAAGCAATCACCTCACCTTATGCGAGGTGTTCCAATTGTTTTCCAGCAATAATCAACAGAAGACCCGTTGGAATGTTGATTTCAATCCTTTGGTTCTTTTTGTCCCAAATCCCACGTATTGTGGTCTGCATGTACAATGAAAAGGTTGTAATCGAGATAAGGAATTTCCAAAATCTTTCCTCTGTCTTTCCTCTGAGGTTACCCCGGTGGAAACTAACATCCCAACTGATCTTTTTTCATCAAACTAGTCATTTGTTGATCATTGCAGGAAAAGAATTAGAACACCTCATGCTTTGGAGCCATCGTCTCATCTTCTGTGAGGTGTTCCAATTCTTTTCCAACAAGGATTAACAAATGACTAGTTGGTATATTGGTTTCAATTGGGGCGAATCTTGGAGGAGAGTAGAGGGAAATGTCTTGGAAGTTTTTCATTTTGATTTCACTTGTTTACTGTATAGGCAGAACACAAGTATGTGGGACTCAACATCTGGTTAAAGAGGACCAAAAGGTTGAAATCAATATCTCAACCGGTTATTTGTTAATCTTTGCTGGAAAAAAAAATTAAAATACCTCACAAGAGGTGAGGTGATGGCTCCAAAGCATGAGGTTGTGGTGACCAAGAAGACAATGAGTGAATTGGATGAAGTAGAGAAGCGAAACGTCGCTCCATTAACTTGTGGGGATTACCTCCACTGTGTTTGCTTATGTTTCTGCGGCTAAGTATTTAGTGCCATTGGGACAGCAAAATATATGAATTAACACTTCCCAAGGATGTAATTTCCCTCTCACTCCCAATGAAATTGAAGAGGTAGAGGAAAAGAATGAGTGATGCAAAGAATGGAAATTACTATTACTGTTGTATAAATATAAAAAAAGGTAAAATACATTTATAGATTTTTAAGTTTTACGTTTGTATCATATGTCCTTTAAGATTTTTAAGTGTCAGATAGGTCTTTTAAGTTTGTTAAATATTAGATAGGTCCTTTAAGTTTTACATTTGTATCAGATAGATCTTTTAAGTTTTTATCAAATAAGTCCTAATAGGTTCTTAAGAAATAAGACTTATTTGATACAAACTTAAAACTTAAAAGACATACGTAAAAAACATAAAGCACCACAAACTGTGCCGATTTGATGTCGAGGGTTGATTGATTCGTCAACTTTGTCGCCGAAGAAGAGACGAAAGGCTTGAATTTGGAGTTAGTTAGGGCTTTTGAAGAATTAGAGAAGATTGATGAAGAAACGAAATAGCAAAATCATAAATTAGAGAAGAAGATTGAAGAAGAAAAGAAAAAGAGAAACGAGATTGTTGTTGCTGGGTCTCTTTGTTTTTACGTTTTTGTTGTATGGTTAAATTAAATATATTTTTGTATTTAATATAAATGGATTTTTGTAAAAAAATAAATATAAATTAATGCCATGTTAGCATTCGTTTGTAAAATTAACAGTAGGGATTAAAGTTGATAACGGAAAAATCATAAGGCTTTTTTTCATCATATGGTTAGGAATTATTGTTATGTTTACAATAATATACCGTAAGAAGTTGCAATCTAAATCAACGTGCATTGAAGTTAAAATGAAAGAAGTGGAGGTATAATATTGTATTTTGAAAAATATAGAAATGAAAACTTTTTTGTCAAAAAAAAAAGGAAATGAAAACTTTACATTTAGCATGAATATTGTCAAAACTCTTCATTTGATATACGGGTATATTATCGACACTTCCAACAAAGCACAATACCTTTAGAAAAAGATAATATAACGAGAATGATAATGATGAAGAAATACAATCACTCGGAAAATCTTTTATAGTCAATAATTTTTTGTGGTTGTTGATATGAGAATAACTTTATTTAAAAATAGATTTGAGCGGTTATAAATATTTGAAAGTATTTTTAGATTTTTATTTATACAAAAATGTTGAAATTATTGGATAATGATTAATTAAAAAAAAATTGCACAATTCTTAAGACTTTTTTCCTTTCATAAGGATTTATGAGATGTTGATGATATTTTTTCTGAATTGAAAGTGATGCAAATGTGTCAGCCAAATGTATTGGTGTCAGCAATTGAAATTCTAGAGCTTGTCAAAGTCCCATATTGTTATCCAAATGTTGCAGTTGTTTATCAGATTCTCTTAACTATGTCGACGACTATTGCATTTGCAGAAAGACGTGTTTCGAAGTTCAAATTATTGAAAAAACTACTTGAGATCGTTAATGTCACGAGAAAGGTTGAATGATCTATATATATGGGTCAAGATCAAATGACACCAACTTGTTTGACACCAAATGTTACACCTCTTAATAATGTTTTAACTGATATAAATTTCATAAAATCAACCGTTAGATTGGACGTTTATAACATATAGATCATTTGTGTAAAATTTAACACAAATTCAAACTCATTTGATATTTTATTGAGATACATCAAAATTAATGGCGTTTAAGAAAAGATGCACACCGTTAATTTTGATACATCTTACTAACATATTAAATGATTTTGGATTTGTGTGAAATTTTACAAAAATGATATATATGATATAAACTTCCAATCCAACCGTTGATTTTATAAAATTTATATGGGTTAAAAGGTTATTGAGAAGTGTAACATATTGGTGTCAAACAAGTTGATGTCATTTGATTCTAACCCTATATAAACAATTATTAGTGATTTGCAACTAAAATTGCTCGCATGAAGTTCCTATACGAGTATTTTGATTTTAAAGTAAAAAATTCAGTATTTTTTAAAAATTCAAATTTTATATACCATTAATAATAATTAGACCCAAATTATAACTTCGCTTCTAAAAATCAAAATCATAAAAACGGGGTTTGGCATCGAACCAAAATGTTGATTCAATTAATTTTTATTTTTTTTATACAATGGAGGCCGTTTGGCCAAATTACATACAAATGTAATTTGACCTAACGGCCTCCATTGTATAAAAAAAAAAAAAGGTAATAGATTTAGCCGCCCTGTAGTACATGAGTGCCCCATATCTCCTATTAATGTTCCAAATTAGATTCGAAAATAATATAAGTCACGTTAAAGATTAATAACTAAAGAGAAATGCTAAATATTATGGGACAAGTTATGGTACATAAGCCTTTTTTTATACAGGTGCATAAATACTGAAAATTGTTTTCCTCCCTCCCCCCAAATTTCTCGTGAGCTCCCCAGATATCTTGCGTGCCCCCAATTTCCCCCCTAGATTTCTAGCCAAAACCATTTTGTTGTTACAATGGTTTCAGAGGGTTGTACTACAAAACCATTTTTTTAGTTGCAAATGTTAAGTGCCCATGTTAGCATGACTCTAGGAAATTATGAGTGAATTCATATTGAATTAATAGCTCCCTCAACAAACTCTCTTCTTTTCCCTTCCCCGTAAGTCTCTTGTTTATACTTTTGTGTCTTCCCCAAATTATTCATCTCTACAAAACACTGGTAAAGTGCCACGGTTTACATGAAATCTATGAAGTCTGGATACGTGACACGATATTGATACGATATGATATCGATATGGTGATACGAGAAAATTTTCAAAATTCCCGATACGAAACTGCCGCGATACGTTATTTAAAAATTAAATTTAAAATTAAATATATAAATGCACAATATATAAACATAACAAAAATCAATAATGATAATAAATTAACATTCAAATTACTTAAACTGAACAAACAATTGACGATTACATACTGAATAAACAAGTGACGATTACATATCTTAAGTTAAGTAAGTACTACCCAAAAATAACATAACTAGTACTATCCAAAAAAAATATCATAAGTACCACACAAAGAACATCATCCCCTAACATTCACTATTTAAGATGAAACACAGATTGTAATCAGTATGATGTCCTTCAATTCTATCATCATAGAACATTAGTTGTCTGATACTTCTCTGATATGCGTATCGGAGAAGTATCCGACACGTATTGGTAATTTTTTCTTTAAAAAAATAATATTAATTGTCTGATACTCTCCGATACGAGTATTAGAGAGTATCGAACGAGTATCGAATACGTATCGGACACGGTACTTTACCATTTTTAGAGTATCGGTACTTCATAGCATGAAACTTAACCTTCTTTACTGACGTCATCTCCATTAATTGAATCTACAACTCAACAAACATCCAAAAAGTCCCAATTGGGGTCTCTATTTTTTTGGAGTGTTTTATTAGATTTGGGGATTTTTTTTTTTATGGTAATTTGAAAAGGGTTAAGGGATTTGTATTTTAAGGAAATAAATTCAGTTCATAATATTAATCAAATGGTTGTTAATATAATGAGGACTCAACTCCAAAATATAGCGTCCAGTCGTTGAATATATATGCACTCTTGCTAAAGTGTGAGGACCATATTTAATATTAGAAATTAAACTACTCCTAGTCCTTCCGCTCTTTTTTATAAGGAACACTTTGAAAAAAATTACACATACCAATGA
This sequence comes from Trifolium subterraneum, assembly GCA_951799995.1. Taxonomy (NCBI): domain Eukaryota; kingdom Viridiplantae; phylum Streptophyta; class Magnoliopsida; order Fabales; family Fabaceae; genus Trifolium; species Trifolium subterraneum. The sequence continues at coordinate 56,608,872 of OX637462.1, forward strand.
AACACATCGTACATAGTTATTTTCTTTTAATTTTGTTATAAATTTAAATTTATTTCATGTATACTCTTATTTAATTACTCTTAATTCAATTAACTTGCTATTTTTAATATTCTCTTTTATAATAAATAAGGGCATAAATGAAATTACACATTTAAAACATTTAAAAATTTGTCAAAATTTCTTATAAAAATAACCAATTTTTTTCCATGGTGTTCCTTATAAAATAGACCAGAGAGAATACTAAGTTTGGAGGAACCATACCGCCTAGAGAAAATAGCTTCAATGACAATTTGTGAGTCACTTTCTATAATCACATGACAGTAACAGTAGCCTCTTTGTATCACTCACCAGTAGCTTCTTCCTTCATAGTCATAGCTTTTCCGTCAATAGTGTTAAGTCTAGCATGAATCATATTGGAACCTACTAACAAAAATCTACCTTGATGATCTCTTAGACACCATCCCCAACCTGTTGAAATGTTCGTATCATAGAAACTTGCATCTATATTACACGTACTTCAAATGGCCTTGTGTAGGAGGAGACCATTTTTCCTAACGTGACCAGCAACTTGTGGTGATGTTATGATTGTATAGGCTGATATTATCCCATTGATGGTTGCTTATTCGTTCCCCATGCTCGCCGCTTGCAATCCTACATGTCGTGCGCTAATTTTGACATTCAACATAGTGTTTCTAGCATTATCCGTGTTGGTAAGCATTCTTTACAAATTCACCACATCAAGTGTTTTGTTTTAGGGGGAGCTTAAATGAACTTTCCATATTTCCCCCCAATATTTATATGATGCTCTCGGATCTTCTCTAGGATACTATTGTTACCGGTGTTAAAAAACCGTTAATAGTTTTCACTCACCAAAGATGTTATTGGGTTGAGTCACGAATCAGTTCACTTTCTATTATAAGACGTTTGACGGAACTATCCAAAATCGTGCAAGACAGATGATCAACCACGAAGTGGATAAACTGTCCAGTTACAACTATACTGGAGTCCTACTGCACAGTAGGATCCGTTCTAGATATACAACTCTTAAATATGGTACTTTGACCATTCCCAAATGATATTAAAAATCATTCAAATATAGTACTTAGATCATTTTAATATAGTACTTTGACCAATATAATATAGTAACTAATATCTTTTTAAATCAAATGGATTATAATACTTTAATTATAATATTGTAGTGTTAAAACCACTCTTACATGCAAAAGTACATATAAATTGTTAATTAGCACACATTCTTAGCACACAAATCAGCCTAAGGAGAATTCAATTGATCAATGTCACATCGGTTTTGCAATGGGGCACTAATAAAACAAAACCTACAGATATGTAGCAAATTCACAACAATTTTTGTTATGCTCCCTTTGCTCATAATATCATGATCTAACTCAAATTGATAAGTACAATATAGTTTGCAAAATAAACTAAACGCACCTCTTGATCGAATAACTACATGCATCGAGTAAAATAGATATCCAACTCTCTAACAAGTGCTTCTAGGGATAAATCATTGTTTGTTTAAGAAATATACTTGGTACGCTAATTCATCTTATGCTAAAGTAGATGCACACACAAGTAATTAATTATGTAAACAAAATTGAATAACATTAACATTAATCCAACTAGAGACCTTACCTTTCTCAAAAGGCATAACCCTCTTTATATATAGGGTTAAATAAAGTGTGTAATTTAAGCAATGTGGAACTTTGCTATAAGCCACCACCAAAGATTTTATTAATCACTTGACGATGTCTCCTACTAGTACATCATCATTTTAAACTTTTCAATTGGTAAAGAGACCAATCTGGCACTGCCACCCTACACTTGTAACAATCGCGGGGGCAAAAGAATATTGAGAGGTCTTTATAACCCTAATTCTTTCCTTATATATGGTGTGCTTTATACTAGAAACAATTAATGTTGGGTTGAACTACACCAGATGTGATTCCTCTAGCATGATTACATAGTGATTCAGTATGTTGGTTTTTATATGTAAGCATCACATCTTCCAAGCTTATTCCAGTGCATGGATTTATTGGACTACAATTCAATTTTACTGCTACCTCTGTTGCTGAACTTCCATGAATATCTTGAAATATAATGTTGCTAATTTTAACCCCTGATGCCTGCTTGTTTGTCAACATATACAAAAATATAATTATGTTAGGTCATATATCTGCTATATGAACAAAAAAAGTCGGACAAAGATACGACACCGCACTCTCTCCACTTATAGCACGGATACCGAGACGTGCAAAAAATATTTAAAAAAATAAAAAGTGTAGCTTTGATATATTTTTGTTAGAAAATTGTGTTTAAATAACATTTTTTGGTCACATAAATGTCAATAGAGTTATACGGTCTTTTAGAAAAAAATAGAGTTGTAGGGTAAGACTTGAATTAGATATATCAATAGGGCAAGACGGGGGTAGGGAGTACTCTCTTGTTCTCTATCCCTGCCACAAAAAATACTTCCGCACTTGCCCTTGTTTTCCACCTTTGGGAGTTTTTCTCTCTGTCTTCATTCAAGTGGAGATTCACTTGAACGATGACAGTGAGAAAAATTTCTACAGTCCTACCATCCAACAAAATACCGTTTAATCCATCCCAACGGAAGAAAAAAAAAGGTTGTCACACATGCATGAGGCTCTAAATAGCCAGTCACTTACATATATAATTTGACATCTCTAAACTTAAACATAATTTCCTTAAAGAAAAAACTCACCTGACCAGGACAATCCTTCTCATTAGGACAATAATTTTGGTCTATTACAATAGGATTTTGAACATTAACCATGGTAGCATGTTGGAAAATAATGTTTTTTGCAAAACCATTGCTAGGCCTTCCCCAAGACTTAATTCGTACACCATTTTCAGTTCCAATAAATTTCACTGTTTTAACCGTTACGTTTTGCACACCAAACTCTACAAATTCCTTTCCCAAACTTCCAACACTGCACAACAAACATTGAAGCAATATTAAAACAAGAATACACACAAAACACACAAAACACACATATATGTGTGTAGAAGTACACTCTATAAATTCCTAGAAAAATAAGAATTTAAAGACAAAAAAAATAGTACCTAATTCCATGTCCTGGTCCGCAAGCAATGTTTTCTATCCACAAATTTGTTGTTCCTGGTCCAATTGAGATGCAATCATCACCGGTAGCTATGTTAGAATTGAAGATGGTGACACTTGATGACAGTTGAACATGAATACCATCTGTGTTAGGACTATTCCCTGCAGCTATTACCTTAATCCCTTGTACTCTAACATTATTGCATCTGTCTAGCACTATGTGGAATATTTGGCTATTCAATGAGGTTATCCCATTGATAACAATGTTGTTGGAATTGGCAAATCTTAAGTTCTGTAATTAGATTAAAAATAAATAAACCGGCATCAATGTTTGATTGCTTAAGTTCTTATTCAAATCAACTAATAATTATTTTCTCCGTAACAAAATATATAAGTAAATTTTACTTTTTTAGATTCATTACATAATTAATATCTTATTTATATGACTAGATACATTACATAATTCAAAAGTTTTACTTATCTGCAATCGAAATTTTGAATAAAACATACTCATATTTAAATTGCAAGATTGAAATTTATACCGTTGCACCCATTGGACAACTCTTGCCAGATCTTTTACAATCCCACAAACTTGTGCCTTGACCATCAAGAATACCATTACCAATAATTGAAACTCCATCAACATCATCAAAAAGCAACCAACTTCCTTCATTTAAAATAACATTATAATTAAAATTTGCTACTAGTGTACCATCAATAATTACCGTGATACCCTTGTTATTGCACCTCCCCTTAAACACTACACTACCCCCAACTAAGAACCTTCCTATTGGCACATAAATTGTTGTTGGTGTTGTTGAGCTACATGCCCTAGCCCATGTAGTAAGAATTGCATTTTTGGAGTCAGTTTTACCATTTGGGTTGGCCCCAAAATCCATTATATTTAGAGTTCCCCCAATACCAATGGCTGATTTAAATGTGAGTGCTACAACATACATAACTATAAAAGTGAGATTATTTTGCCTTAGTTGTGCCATTCTAGTGTATTCAAGGGATTTTGTAATCAAGTTAAAGAAGAAAAAAAATTAAGACACACACAAGGCCTTGAAGAAATGGGGATTATGGGGTAGTGTGTTACTTGTGGTGACATTGTGAAGAGATTGAAGAAATATTTATAGATAGGAATTTGGTTTGTAAAATTAATAAAATAAATAAATAAGATAGAGTTTATCTAATAGTAAGGAAAAAAAAACCATGCACGTGTCAACTAATTAATCAAATTGAAACACGAGGGAATGGATCGGATTGGATGCAAGATTTATGGACTTATAAATGAATATATAAATTTTTTCGTCAAAAAAAAAAAAAGAATATATAAATATCAAGTTATATTTATATGTATAAATGTATAATATATCATTTGGCAAACTAACAGAATAATGCAAGAATATTGTTCTTATCTTCATTTTCATTTTTTTTAGAAGAAACACAGTAAGTAAATTATAAAGAAATTAAAAAAATTTAAAAAAAAAAAACAGAAAATTGTTTGATTCCCTTTAGAAGAAATAGAATAAGTAAATAAATAAAATAAAAAACAGAGAAAAAGGTGTACCTTAACAAAATATATATATATCTATTCCATCTTTTAAATTTTATTATTATATAAAATTTAAATTTTAACTAAAAATATTAAGATCCCCTTTAAGTCGTTTTACGAATGTTTTTTTTTTAACGGCAAAACTGATTGCACCTCTTATTCATAGAAGGAGCCGGAGTTATTAGAATTTTTGGCCAAAAATCACTTCGAAGATGAAAGTTTTACTTTATCAACCAAAAAATGGACAAGGAGTCGCTTACCTCGCTACTAACCTACTAACTCGACGTCTTAAGAGGTTTTGTTTGATCAACACTCTATCCAAAAATAATTGTCTAAAGAAAATGATCACTTTTGAGGTAGCTCAATACCTCCACAGCCCAGAGCTCATCAAAGTTCATGCCAACTTGAGTTGTTTGTATGGTGTGCAATTAGATATTTGGTTAAAATAATTAATATTAGAAGTTTTGTCTACTAAAGAAAAGCATGCATGTGCATGCAAGGTTTATACAAAGAAAAGACAAAATACTATTACGTAAATGTTTGCTTTATATATGACCAAGAGCACACACGTGTGTTAAATTTTAGTCATAGCAACTTGTAACATATAGTTAGCAATGTATATAAAAGCCACCATCTTATTCTTATTTTCTGGATTAATGTTATGTATATTGCCAACAAGCCCATTATATATCTTGCTTTAGGCTCAAGATAAACGCCTTCACATCCATCTAATCTCAATTCATCTATCTATTTTCATTCACATGTTTTATATTGTGGTTATCCAAAATACAAATAAAAATAAATAAAAGTGTCCCCTTATAATTCAATTGGTATCAACAGTGTATTATGCATGTCAGAATTTGAATTCAAAATTTGAATTCAAAATAGTGTAATATGCATCTCTATTCATGTACCTATTTTCATTCGCATGTATTATTTTGTGGTTATCCAAAGTACGTACATACAATAAATTAAATAAAAGTGTTCTCTTTGGTTTGCAATTCAGTTGGTAGGAATAATGTAATATACGTGGTAGTTTGAATTTGAAATTTTTCGTTTATTTATTTTAAAGAGTAAAATTCTTGTCACTTGACTATTTAAAAGAAGAAGAAGAAAAAGTTACAAAGAATATATAGACTAAAGACTAAAAGGACTAAATTACCCTTAGTATAGTTATAATACTAAAAACTCTATAACAACTGCTAATAACTCAATTATATATAATCTAACACTCACTATGCCACCTAGAAAGCCAAAAGTTTGAATATAAAACCAAATGGGATCCCATCTCCATTGCTTGAAATAACGAATGATTATGGATCCAATTATCACTGCAATGTCGTTCCATCCCACATTGTTTAGAATACCATGGATTCTTCTTCGAAGTTTTTGGTAAGGAACTTTTCTAATTGTACCTGTTTCAAGATACACAAAGCTATAACATTAAGATTGAATGGACCCAAATATAAGTATAGTTTTACGGTTTAAAATGAGTTAATCACTCTTTTGTTGACTCAAGGAGTGAATCACTCGGTGTCCTAAAATTGTAAGTGTCACACAATTTAATATTTTAATGTTAAAGATTAAATTATATGACACCTATAATTTCATAGAGAGATTAGACCTTATATCAATATCTTAAATGCAAAAATAATATTAAAAAATGCACACTCTTGTAAGGTGAGGATTGAACTGAACCTGACTTGAGTGATCCGATAGCAATGACCTAATAGAATTTGAGTTGAGTCCAACTCAATCATATATAAAACCGATTTGTAAAATCAGAAGCGTCTCTACTTATAAATTCTTATTCATACATGAGATCCTTCTTAATACACAATTATAGAAATCAAAATTAATTTAACCAAACCATTTAAATGTGAAGAGAATCTTCATAATTATATAGATTCAAAATTGACTAACCTTTTGAGTAATCTATGACCAATGATATGTGATCACTATGTTTGAACAAGGCATAGTTTGGAGAATTAGGAAATCCACACTTTGGTCCAATGGCAAATAACAATTTTGTAGTAGGTTGTGTAGTTTTCAATAGGAAAATCATGTAAACTAGTGAAGTGCTAGCTAGAGCTATAGAAGCATTCATCATATAAAGTTCTCCTTTGTCAAGAATCACTTGATTTGTTAATTTTCCATCAAGAGAGTACATTTTCATTCCCCCTTCACTTGAAGATGACATCCATCCTACAATTGCTGTAGAACCAACCATTTTGCCATCTTTGGAGAATCCTATAGCTGCATATGTTTTTATGTTTGATGGAAATGACAATATAAAACCCCACACATCTGTTGAAACCTTAGCATACTATTGTCACCCAAAAAAAAAAAAAGCATTAGCATGTTGAACAATATAATATACAATTAACTAATTCATTCTTTATGATGGACTCATTCCTAATTAGTTTAATTGTCTCAAAATAGTCATATGTGAAGTTTAACTTCTTAAAGTAAAATTATGGATAGAAACCCATACTTCTTAAAAACTTTATCATAGTTGAAATCTCATATTCCCTTCAAAATTAGTCATAATTTTTTATTGACATGACATAAAATTTGCTTATTATAAACTCACCTGAATGATTGTATATCAACAAGTTTTATGTCACGTCAATTAAAAAAACGTTACATCTCCATTTTTTGATCCAAAAATTTGAGTTCGGAACCAAAAAAATTAAAATTTAAAAACCGACTATCACAACAAGTGAAAATAGAAAGACTAAACTATAATTAAAATTAAAGTATAATAGACAAAGTTATTCATTAAAAAAAAGGTTGGAAGACACTAACACAGCAACACATACTCTGAGGATGAAATTGTGATCAGCCCAAACAGGACTACACATAAGTGATTTTGTATCAAAAGGAATTGGTTGTTGAAGTTCCACCAAATTAGAGGCACATGAATCTTGAGAACTCGCAAGGGTTGATGAATTATTACATAGAATGAGAAAGATTAATAAGGAAAAGGATGTCAACTTCATTTTTGTGTGGAAGGACATAAGATCATATAGGAATAGGATGTATACACTTAATTAATTATGTATAGTTTAATTAACAATGAAATTAGATAAGAAATGTTATAGATTATATTAACATTGGAATTAACGAGTTAATTACTTGACAATTGGCAATACTGGCTGGAACAGGACATACATATATGGTTAAGGTTGTATTCTAATATATGATATGGCCAAAAAAATTCTACATAGGATATTTCGTTGCTACAAAATTATTCAAATTCAAATAGGTGTTTGCGTTTAGTTTACTTGTTTGAATTATTACATTCTTCTAGCAAAATGCTTTTTAAATCAAGGTAACATAAATAGAGAAAAAAAACATGTTATTTTTTTCTTTTTGCATACGAGTAAAAAAAACATGTTAATTTGATTTGGTACAAAAAATTTGACTTGGTATATTAATTGTCATAAGTTTTTTTTTAAGGTTTAAGTCTGACATTTTTAAAGAACTGTTATAGCTTGATAGCGAATTAAAATGTCTATTTATATTAACATCTTAAACAAGTAATTTGACATATTTTTCAATAGATTGACAAGAGTGAATAGACTAATGAGATTGTGCTCCAGATTGTGTGTTTTCTTTCTATTTTTATATGCTAATTGGTATTTAATGTGTGAGCCATTAGATTTAATCCAACATATAAGAACATTGCAGCAGAAGAGGCAACATATAGGTCGGCTGCTGAGGATTTGGATCGACTGCACGATATGGTCATTCGGGAAGTCCCTTCGAGGACGACTCCCATAGAATTCTTGCGAGTTATAAGATTCCCTTTTTATATTTGTAGTCTCTTAATATAAGACTCTACAAAATTTCAATCTTTGATAATTATTTTTAGTGAAACTCTTTAAAGGGGACAATTACGAATTAAACTATACCAAAATGGTGTCACAACAATGTTTTTAAAATCAGACCGGCTGATTCGACGGGGAACCGGACCTGTCACCAATTCAGACAACCTCACTAAACTGCTAGCCCACAAAACTTTCAAAAATTGCCAAAATCGATAAAAAAAAAAAAAAAAAAACCGGTCTAGGTTTTGGCTGACTGGCCGATCCAATATTTTGCTGAAGAAGAAGATTGATCTCTTTCTTTCTATGTTTGTAAGCAGGTTAAGCTATATTCTTTCTATCAATTTGAGAAGAATTTGGTGTTGAGCAATAAAGCTATATTCTATATATCAATTTTTTTGTTAAGACTAGTGTAATGGACTTGGACCATATTGACCGTTGAGCTGTGTATTTTAATTTTAGAGATTTACTTTTGTCAATCTACCTATTTTCTCGCGTATCCTACGAGTACGAATTTACCAAAAATACTCCCGTCTATTACTTAGATTGCGGACACCCCCAAAACACCATACCTTTATAACATCCGCTACTATGACTGTTGAACTATAACCTGGAGGTCGCACCGATTCGATACCCGATCCAATGTTTAAAATAATGTGATAGAAGAGCATACGAGGCATAAATAAATAAGAATAAGAGTGAATATGAATTGTGCACACTTTATTGATAGCATACAAACTGCTAAACAATTATAGAAACTGTAACACAACAGGATGTCTATTATGAGACATCTTTATTCGATTATATATTATAATATAATCTTTAATAATTATTCTGAGATGAAACCTTCAAATGTTTATATAGGAATTGAGAAGGGTACCTAAAAGAGAACTTGCATGTTCTTGCACCAACTTCCATGTCATAGTCACATGATGTTCTTCTGTTAAGGTTGAACCAATAGCACATCTAATAAAAAAAGCTCCTTCAACCTCACCATGAGTCATGTAAGTCTTGCCAGAACTATTAATTGAATCTAGCAATTTACAATTCACTTCATTCACCAAATATTCATCATTCATCATTTTTCCATCATAGTAACCTTCACCATCATTTATAGCACTAATTGCTGATGGAGAAATCCTAAAGCAAACCAAAGAGAATTTACTAGGCACAACAATTTCAAACCTCTCATCTTTCCTCACTAGCTCTTCAAATGTTTTAGCCATTTCAACATGATTTCTCAAAAAATTCTTGAGATTTTCGACGCCGTAGCTTCGAAGAACAATCCATAGTTTGAGTGCATTGAATTTCCTACTTAAAGGTACTTGCCAATCTTTGTAATCAACAACTTTCTTAGAATCAGATTTCTTGTTTCTCAAGAATTCAGGATATGTTGACAATGATGATGTCAAAGCATTGTGATCTTTCACCCAAAGACAACAACATGCTAAATTAGTCAAAAACCATTTATGAGCATTAAAGCTAAAAGAATTTACCTCTTCAATCCCATCAATGTAATGTCTAAATTCAGGACAAATACAAACTGGACCTGCATAAGCAGCATCAACATGAACCCAAATATCGAATTCTTTTGTCACATTACACAATAACTTTATAGGATCAATAGCATTTGTTGCAGTTGTACCAATAGTAGCACATAAAAAACAAGGAACCAAACCATTTTCAACATCTAAAAGAATGGCAGAAAGCAAAGAATCAGAAGACAAAGAATATAAATTTGACCCTTTTGTTTTTATGACTCTAAAGTTTTGTGGATGAATTCCAACAATTTGAGTTGCTTTTTGAAGTGCACTATGTGTTTGATCAGAACAATACACAACAAGTTTTCCAATATTTTCTTTTCCAATTTGAGCAAGTTTTTTATCTCTTGCCGCTACTAGTGTACACAAAATAGCTTCACAAGTTGTACCTAACAATACACCACCACCACCTTTATCACATGATGAAAAAATGAAACTTTTTGGTAGGTTCAACATTTTTCCAAGCCAATCCATAACAATAGTTTCAAGCTCAGTCGCAGATGGTGATGATAACCAATTGAATCCAACAACGTTGAATCCAGTGCTTAACATTTCACCTATAAACCCTGCTGTGCTACCACTGGAAGGGAAGTATGCATAAAAATTTGGATTCATCCAATGTGTGAGACCAGGGATTATATGTTGTTGAACATCTTCAAGTATGGATTCAATTGATTCTGGTTGAAATGGAGCTGAAGATGGCAATCGTTTTGTAAGATAACCAGGTTCTACTGTACTTAGAACAGGACAGTTTTCAATGTTTTTGTAATAATCTGTAAGGAAATCAATCATCATGTAGCCTTGTCTTTTGAATTCTTCAAGGTCAAGAGGATTCATGATTTTAGGTGAATTAGTTTGAGGAGGGTTGGAACTTGATGTATTCATTGTATTTTAGATATGTAAAAGCATTTATTTATAGGGATATTATATAAACTTTCTTATGAATTATATATACACATAGAGATTCATTTAAGTATAATTAGTGGCTAATGGTCAAGTACACATCATTATAGGTCATTTCATTATGTCTGTGGTTCAATATTGATGGGATATAGTTGAAAATTCATTCACTTGAAGGAAATTTTTGATTGGGCATGTATATAGTGGGTGAGATATCAAAAACAAGAAAAATCAAAAATTAGTTTGAGTGACCGACAAATGATAACCATAATGCTTTTTTTTTTTTTTTTATAAGCCCTCTAATAATGCATGTAAAGTTTGAACTTTAATATTTTTATGATAATTTTAACCCTATTAATTTTATTTTATTTTGAAACAAAAAAGGTTGACTCTGTACCAACAAAAAAAGAATGAAAGGTTGACTTATTAATGGTTTAAGTTAGCCTTCTACATAAAACAGAGAAGCTGAACTATGTATTTCATATAAAGAGAAGCTGAAATATGTATTTCCATGTTCCAACTACTCACAAAAACAATAAATCTCAAAACTAAGTTAGATTATTTACTTTATCAAATCAAGAATTTTACTTGTGATTTAACATGTGTATCGATATCAGCATGTAAAACAGACCCTAATGGTAAAATGAGAATTGGGAGTAGGAAAAAATGAGAATAATTTTTTTTATAAGCTGGAAGTTATAACATAGAGTAGGGATCTAGAAGTTGACAACAAGCTTTGGAACTTAAACTGCAGAGTAATCATCTCGAAACAAATAATGAAGGATTAACCAACTTCACCTTCAACTAGATTGAAAATAAACTCATACTCAATAATGCAGCATATACAATGAAGAAATTATTATATGCTATTAATATAGACAATGTAGAACATAACATACAGTATTGCCAAACCGTGTAACCAAGTTGGCAAATGATTCTGGCACGGGACCTGATAATTGGTTTTCATCCAGTTGGAGTCTATTCATATTTGAAAGGTTGCTAAGCTCATCTGGTCAACTACCAGATAGTTGATTTCCATTCAGAAGCCAAGCCTGCACAGAAAATATGTCCGAATACGGAAATAATATGTCACTATTTTCTCCACTGCATGATTGCATTCTAAAATTTTATATGTAGCACAGTAGCAGTACATAAGTATGCTGAGTAGGACATACAACACCACCTTAATACAAAAACTCGATGAGAATCAATACTAATAATTCAACTTCTTTGGTAAGGTTCTTACAAGAGTTTCAATGATGTAATGTTGCCAATCTCCTTTGGTATTGTGCCTGTCAGATTGTTCCACGTGAAATCCCTTCAAGCATAAAACAATGAAGATATTAGCATGGTATAACATATTAGCATTTATCCTTCTGATACATATACTTTGGTTCGAAAACTCACATTATCTCAAGATGAGGGAGAAGACCAAGCTTAGGTGCCAGAGTTCCCGAGAGATTCAAAGTCATCAAGTAGCTGAAGTAAAATTAAATAACAAAACAAAATTTAGAAATCTATGTAGTATTTAACTATTAACCCTTCTGATAAGACATTATAATATTAAAAAATAAAATTGAACTGAACTGAAATTCAATCAAAATGAAAACAGAAGGACAAAAAGGCCATACACCAAACTCCAGTCAGTTTGCTGCACAATGATCCACCCTTATTCTAGTTCCACAATTTGTCCATGGGATCAATCAAACTCTTTTTGATGTCAACCAGTGTTTTTACTGCATAGATAGCAAAATTAAAACAAGTATTTTTTGAATTAAAAACAAATCAAACTACATTGAAGCAGCATATGAAATAAATGAAATGAAATGCAGAGTACTTAGCAAAATTTCTCGACAGAAGCTTATAATTGTCAAGAAGGTTTCTAAAAAACAGTGATCCGAGCCATGAAATCACACACTTCCCTCGGCTACTGGACCATACTTAATATTTCAAACAATGATTCTGCACTATCATCGCTCCCGTTATTAAAACTGTTGTTAACAGTCATAGTAACCAATGCATATCTATATACTATATACTTTCTCTTTCAATTTTATATCTTGACAAGTTCTATCACTACCAGTTTAACATCCACATCTCCTGATACTAATGATATACTTGAGGAGATACATAAAACTCACTCTCAATAACAACTGGTTTTGAATCTTCCTAAGGGCCTGTGTGGATTGGCTTATTTTTTAGCTTATGCAAAATAGCTTATGCAAATAAATAAGTTTTTATGCATTATTATAAACTTTTCAAGGTAGTTTATGAGAAAAATACAATTTTTGTAAGTGAAAAGTTATAAATTAACATAAAACTTTATTTGTTTGCATAAGCTATTTTCATAAGCTGAAAAATAAGCCGAATGCAAACGGACCCTAAATCTATGATGGTTTGGCCAAGTTGTTGCTTCCAGTGTACTATGCATGAATTTAGTCTTAAAACAAGAATTTAGTAACACAGTGGAACTAGTTGGAGGATTAATCTGCCACTCGATGAACTCTTTCTGGAGCCAATTGCAGGAAGAAGCGAATCGAACAATGAAAGTGCAGAAATGGTAAAAGAGCAATGAAATTGAACAAGTTAGGACTCACCTTGCGAATCGAACGGTGTTACCACCATCAGAGCCACGACCACCACCACCGCGGCCTGAGATGGTTGTGGTTGGTTACGACGGTTATCAGGATGGTTTCTTCCTCGCCACGCGACATTGCGATGAAAAACGGTTTGAGCAAATGTGTATTTTATTTTTATTTACTTTTTGAGAAAATATTATTATTTTTTTATTGGAAACTTAGATGGACAAAAAAAAATTTCCTCATGTAAAATAATTTTAGACCGTCCACCAATAACAACCATGTTTTTCGTCACATCACTCCACTTAATCATATTATTTTTATATGATATGGAAGGTTAAAATATTCTTATTGGTTGTCGGTATAAATTTGTTTTTTTTTAAATTAGTGTAAAATTAATATACACTGACGCTGTGTATTCTTTAAACTCTTCTAGATGAAGTTGACTAGAACTTATTTAATTATGATTTGAGATCATTTTGAGAATTGTGTAAAAATCCTAACATATACTGCAATTAGATAAATCCAATCAAAATAGACAAAACTTAGGTGCAATTTCTCGTGTACTATTTTTTATCCGTCTTTAATTACAATTTAGTGCATGGATTGTCTAGCTTTAATCTAATATAATAGTATAAACAAAATACTTTTAAATTTAAATTCAATGTGACATTTTATTATCCAAAATTCAATATCTCAAAGTTTTCTGAAATTATATTAATATCATCTTAAATTTTAATTAATTTCATATAATCTAATGCACATTAAAAACAAATATATGTATGCAGTATTCTCAAACTTCTTCAAATATATGGAGCCTCATTCTCTCAGCTCCAAACCAAATTCTTATATATCAATAGTATTCTCTCCTAATGGAGGCAAGGTAGGTTCAAGTGAAATTGTAGGGTGGATAGTTGGGGTTGATTATCAAGTCTCACATCGTTCCGTCTTTTAAATAAAGGTGGAGGCTAAAAATTGACTATTGGAGAAGTCCCACATCTCCTAGTGTGGTGAATCAAGGGGATTGTTGGACCTAAGTTCTTTGTTTTTAAATGCACTGGTCAAAAATATTTTATGTTTATATCTGACTCTTTGTTTTTCTCTTAAACTCTTGTATTAGAGTATTGATAGTGTGGGTGTACTGGGGGCCGGGGGTTTCTCGAGGGTAGTCTTTGTATTGTATCGATTTTCACATTGTTAAACATCAAGCTTCATTGACAGATAACTTGCTTCACAAGCTATCTGTATCCACTTGTTTGCAGCTGCATAGTTGTTATTGTGCCTCATATATAGATGATCGTAGCTTGTAGTTAGTTACAGTTTGTTATAACTGATACTTAGTTAAGATTGCTAGAACTATCTAAATATAGTTCCTTGTAAAACTCTCATTTTCATCAATTCAATCATGCAATCATTTTGCACTTTCTCTACAATTTTCCTTAGTTTTCTTCCTTCATTTTCCATCATGTTGCAGAAGTTCATGATGTTATCGGTCACAAAATATTGTGTTAGAGGAAGACCATACAAGGAATAAATAGGAATAAGATTCAATATGAAATTTTCACACTATTGATAGCATAAAAACTGTTACACAATTACAGAAACCATAATACAAAGATAGAAACTGACATAAATAACCACTCCTCTAGGTATTATAGTCCCAAACCACACCAAATGACAACATGATGTCATTATGCGACATCTTTATTCTATGATATATTACAATATAATCTTTGATAATTATTTTGAGTTGAAATTCTTCAAATGTTTGCTAGATTTCATGATGCCAAAGATGAAGAAACAATGGACATAAAATAAGTAGTTTGAGAGATGCACTTGAAAGTTTGTAAACAATGTCTTCATCCAGTTTGAGTATCAGAAACTTGCTTGTTCTCCAAATCCAATCTTTTCCCTTGAATTCAAAATATCAATAGAAAATAATTAGATGTGAAACTGAAATTGAATTTGTGGAAATAAAACAAATACTATAGTTGATATAATTGATGTAACTGTTTCAATTTGTGAACACTCCAATAGTTAATTCAAATTATTTTTAATATACTTAACTACCATTCTTAATTCATTTCTAATTAGTTATTTTTGTTTATATATGAATTGAGAAGGGTACCGAAAAGAGAACTTGCATGTTCTTGCACCAAGTTCCATGTCGTAGTCACATGATGTTCTTCTGTTAAGGTTGAACCAATAGCACATCTAATAAAAAAAGCTCCTTCAACCTCACCATGAGTCATGTAAGTCTTGCCAGAACTATTAATTGAATCTAGCAATTTACAATTCACTTCATTCACCAAATATTCATCATTCATCATTTTTCCATCATAGTAACCTTCACCATCATTTATAGCACTAATTGCTGATGGAGAAATCCTAAAGCAAACCAAAGAGAATTTACTAGGCACAACAATTTCAAACCTCTCATCTTTCCTCACTAGCTCTTCAAATGTTTTAGCCATTTCAACATGATTTCTCAAAAAATTCTTGAGATTTTCGACGCCGTAGCTTCGAAGAACAATCCATAGTTTGAGTGCATTGAATTTCCTACTTAAAGGTACTTGCCAATCTTTGTAATCAACAACTTTCTTAGAATCAGATTTCTTGTTTCTCAAGAATTCAGGATATGTTGACAATGATGATGTCAAAGCATTGTGATCTTTCACCCAAAGACAACAACATGCTAAATTAGTCAAAAACCATTTATGAGCATTAAAGCTAAAAGAATTTACCTCTTCAATCCCATCAATGTAATGTCTAAATTCAGGACAAATACAAACTGGACCTGCATAAGCAGCATCAACATGAACCCAAATATCGAATTCTTTTGTCACATTACACAATAACTTTATAGGATCAATAGCATTTGTTGCAGTTGTACCAATAGTAGCACATAAAAAACAAGGAACCAAACCATTTTCAACATCTAAAAGAATGGCAGAAAGCAAAGAATCAGAAGACAAAGAATATAAATTTGACCCTTTTGTTTTTATGACTCTAAAGTTTTGTGGATGAATTCCAACAATTTGAGTTGCTTTTTGAAGTGCACTATGTGTTTGATCAGAACAATACACAACAAGTTTTCCAATATTTTCTTTTCCAATTTGAGCAAGTTTTTTATCTCTTGCAGCTACTAGTGTACACAAAATAGCTTCACAAGTTGTACCTAACAATACACCAATTGAGGTGGAGTTAAGTTAAATTCATATCACTAATCTATAAAACTCTAATTGGACTGTGATTTCTTTTGCACAAGGCAAATTGTCTGATTAGTTGTTTGTTTTATTCCATCAATTCATGTACTTAAAAACTAAGAAACCAAACGAGAAATCTCAAACACTGATAACTAATGGCAAACGCTAGCATGAAGTTAAGTTTAAGTCGTATCACTAACTAATAAAAACTAGAATTGGACTGTGATTTTAATTACAAAAGACAAATTGTTTGGATGGTTGTTTGTTTCATTCCATAAACTAAAGAAATCAACCAAGAAATCTCAAATACTAGTTATTAATGGCAAATGCTAACATATTCCAAATACAGGCATGACTTGGTCAGAGATGTGTTTTTTGATATTTTTAGGCGTGCGGGAATTTCTGTGAAGAAAGAGACACCTGTGAATTTTTTGACTGACCCACAAGAAGGAAGATCGACACTTCGTCCAACGGATGTTCTAGTGTATGGATGGGTAGGTGGGAAACATGCTTGTGTAGATTTTACTGGAGTTTCCTCACTCGTGGGACTAGGGTCGGGGTTTTTACTGTGGGACAGGCAGCCCTCAAAGCTGCTTCAACCAAGATGAGCAAACATGAGAAAGGATGCTCTGATAATCAACACGTTTTTATACCGTTTGCATTTGACACTTTTGGCTTTCTCGCACCAGAGGCGGTAAACCTTTTGAAAAGAGTTCAAAAGGTCATGCATAGTAATGTTGTGTCGCCTAGGTCTATGAATGTAGTTTTCCATAGATTAGGTTTTGCTATACAGAAAGGTGTAGCGGCGCAGCTTGTTGCCTGTCTACCTTTGTCTCACGTGTAATTATCTCATTATATATATAAAATAATTTGTAGTGAGTTGTGTTAGTTTTGTTATGGGTCTGAATTTGAATTTTTCTCATAATACATAAACTTTTTTTTAAAAATTCTATTTGAAGTTTGTGGTTCTTCTTGGTTTGCATGATCAGAGCATCGATTAAAGTTACATTTTTATATGAAGTTACGATTTTTAACCGTCAAAAAACTTATATATATGGTTATAAAAAAATTAAGCTTAATTGCAGTTTTACTCTATTTACTAAAAATAATTGCAATTTTGGTCTCATATTTTTACCATTTGGTAAATTTGGTCCTCCTATTTTAAAATTTGATAGTTTTAATTCCTCTATCATATTTTTGAACTAAGAATTGATGATGTGATATTTTTTAAATGGAATGGTATATGATCTAATAATGAGAAAACATTATCATCAATGAAATTGTAACTCTTAAAAAATTATTGTGAAACTTGTCATATCAAAGTATTTTAAACCAAATATTTGATGAAGGGACCAAAACTAATAACCATTTGATCTCGATCACTTTATAATCTCAAACACTTCCCTCCTAGAATAATTGTCACATTTATAACAAAAATTTATACTGGCATTTTTATCTATTTGTATCGTTTTGAGATGTAGTGGAATTTCAATCCATATCTATTTGTATCGTAGCCAAGTTTGATCCTCGGACGCATGGACTGAACGAGAAGAATGATATTAATATGTTGGTTGTTTAAAGGGCAGATTTGTTACTGATTTTTATGTTCAACAAGTAGGACTTTATAAACCTAACTTGAATCTCATGTCAAACATAATGAACCGTGTGATGGGATTATATATGACTGGACAATTATCATCTTTGAACCATGATTTTGATTCATATAACTAATTAATAAAACTCGAATTGGAAACTAAGAGCAGCATTATCGCATGCTACAAAGAGTTCCTTCACACTTATCAATATTTTTATGTCAAGGGTAAATAGATATTTCACTACTAATGCACGTTCATTATAATGGTGTGCAGAAGAACGTTGCTTGTCACTTGTTGGCAGATGCAACTCATAAAATTAAAGCATTTCATATTATAAATAAAGCATTTCAATGATATATGGGTGCAATGTGGAAAAAGGTGTGGGGTCTAGTGGGCCCATTTAAGAGTTTTTAGTGAGTTGCATAGATATTTAAGAAATGTGACGAGTTGTTTAAATAATTGAGAAGTGTGAGATAATATAAAAAATTGAATGAGATCCACTTAAAAGACTCATATGGGTGCAATGGATAATGGATAATGATGCTCTGAGGAGAAATCTCAAACACTAATAATTAATGGCAGGCAAGAGAACAGAGCAACATGTTTGGTCCCTGTTTCTGTAAGGTATTGGCCCTTGTGCCTTTTCTATTGAAGACATCCTATATAGTAAGAAAATAAAAAAGAGGAAAGTGTAATACCTTTTAGCCTTCACATTCCCAGACCTCAACCCCCGCCCATCTAGCCATCACATTCAACCTGCCAACACACATGGTTGTTGACACAGTAGAGGAGATCGGGTAACAGTGACTTTCGCCGTTGCAGCTGTGACCCACAGGGACGCTACAAGCTGAAGGTGTCCTGTGGTGGTTTAAGGTCTAGAAATCAGAGAACAGTTATGCAAACCCTTGCAAGATAGCTCTGATGATAGAAACACTACTACTATAATGCCATATTATGGTTCTTTCTAATTCTATGCAACTCCTCATAACACCATGCAGTACAGTAAACAGTAACACAAATTTTCATATCAGGGATCAACATAGCCTTATTATACACTTAAATTACAGGGTCACTTCTTAACATAGTTTAGTCACATTAAGACTATTAGTCACAACACAATGATTCAATTACAAGAACAGAACATCAAAACACATGAGATAAGAAACGCAAATTTGGTTCTAAAGCCATGCGATTCCAACATCAAGTGATTGATTACATGCATTTCACCTTTGAAATTCAAATAATATAATCAGACCACTCAGATATAAAAGAAGTATGGTCCATCGACTCCCCAGGCACATCCTCATGCTTAGATGGCTTCTCCTTACCACCAACCAGTCTCGCTGGGTTCCCAACAGCAGTGGTCCTCGGCGGCACATCAATCAAAACAACAGAACCAGCACCTATCTTAGCACCTTCCCCAATCTTAACATTGCCCAGAATGGTAGCACCAGCACCAATGAGCACCCCATCCCCAATCTTGGGATGGCGATCCCCACCAACCTTTCCAGTTCCACCCAATGTGACATGGTGCAGGATCGACACATTATTTCCAATCACAGCCGTCTCACCTACCACCACTCCTGTGGCATGGTCAAACAGAACCCCTTTCCCAATCCTCGCTGCCGGGTGAATATCCACCGCAAATACATCAGCAACGCGAGAATGTAGTGCCAAAGCTAAGGGCCGCCTAGCCTGCCTCCACAACAGGTGTGACACACGGTGCGCCTGCAACAATATGCACACAATCACACACAATTTCATAGAAGAAAGAAAACAAAAACGCACACAAGAATTACGGTTAGTCAAAAGAAACAAAAAGGGAAATAATATTTGTTACGAATCCTAAATGACAAAACACAAGAATAACACTTACAATGACCCCATGTTTTCTGTTAAACCACAAACTTATACCGTTTAAACAATGATTTTGCCCATCGTGTGTTTCTTACCCGTACTAGATAGCATAACCCAAACAAAAACGCCTTAAATTGAAAATTTAATGTTGAAAAACAAAAAACCAGAGTTGAATTATGGTTTAAAACAACATGAAATCCATAAATTTAAGAATTAACATTCAAGAAAATGAAAACCCTAAAATTGAAGAATTAGGGTTTAGAAACACAAAAAACCCTGAAATTCAAAAATTAGGATTTGGTAAAAAAATGAAAACCAGCAAACCTTCAATTCAGTCTCTAAACTATCATTTTTCTTTCCTAATTGGTCTCTAAACTATGAAAATATAATCATATAACAAATACTCTGTTCTCAATCCATCAAATTAGCAACTCAATTCATTTCAAAATACAACTCTGAAGATTAATTCAAACAAAAACCCTAAAATTGAAGAATTAGGGTTCAATTAAGCATAAAAAAACCTGGCAAGCGAGGAACCCTTTGTAATTGAGAAGACAGTGAGAGTAAGAGATACAAGCAGGATCACGTTCACGAGCAGCACGAAGATCAGCAACAGCAGCAGAACTCAAAGAAGGATCAGTAGCAAAAGCGTTGAGAAAAAGATCATAGAGAAGAGTTGAAAGAAGCGTTGATGAACAAAGCTTGTTACCAAGATGAAACGAAAGTGATCGTTCAAGTGAAGAATGAGAGAGAATCGTTGAGTAAAGATAACTCGCTAACGCTGGTTCCGATTCAGCATCACGACGTGCTTCAGCTTTGATTTGTGACCATAACCAAACTTCGTCTTCGAATCCGATGATAGCGGTGGAATTGTTTGTTGATTTTGGTGGTGATCGGAGTTCGCCCGTCGGCATTGTTCGGTGAAGTGTGGTGGTTTGTGGTTGTTGTGACGGTGGCGTGAGTTTCACTGTGTGGTTTGAAAAATGTGAACGATTTTGTGATGATAGAGTCAATGTGATTGTGATTTTGTTAGTATATGGTGTTGCTTTTGATTTTGCATGTAAATTGCATGTAATTTGCAACATTTGATTAATTTTGATCTATGTTTAATTATTATTAATATTATATGTGGGCGATTATTACTAATATGGAAAAGTTATGTGAAATGTAGTAATGGATAATGGGAGGCTTGCTTGCTTTAAGAATTTTGGATTTGGATATGCTTTTCATTTGCATGGATGGTTGGTTGGTTATCACATGTTCTACAAAAGAGAAAGAATAAGAATATAGTTTCATGTTCCCATGAACATAGTTAAGTTGTTACGATGCACGGATACTTCATTTGAAGAAGAGTATTAGTATTGGGTACCGGAGGCATATCATATGCCTTCGATATACATTAACACCGTACCTGAATTTTCACTTTTAATTTTGCAACGGATATGTGCGTGGTATGTCTGTGGTACGTGCGTGGTATACGAATCCAAAAAAACACGTTTTTTTTTTCTTTCTTTTGTTCGTTTTTTATAGAAATAGTTAAGTTTTTAATTTGTTTATGATATAAAAATAGCGGCTATTGCTAAAAAACAATAACAAAGTAGCCGCGTGATTTATTCATCCAAAGAAAGTTGAAGATTTAGTTTTTATTTATAATTTTCTTCTTCTCTCGAAAAAGAGAAATAATAATACTTATAATGAAGGAGCAACAAAAAGGTGAGATATTGATAGAGATGAATTATATCTATTTGATGTAGCTGATATTCTTGAAGTTCCTGATCTTTCTCGCGATAAACATGAACTAAGGTCACTCTTTTTAATAATGATGGGAGGGAAACAATCGACTCTTTTTGAACTAATTGCTTTTTAATTTGATATTTTGATGTTTAGAACACTTTGAATTACTTTTAAAGTGTGGTATTTTTTATATTTAATTATATGTTTTACCAATACAATTCTATTATTTTATTTATATAATTATATTAAATAAATAAATAAATTTACGGATGTACCCGTACTTTAACTTTTCTAAAAATGTCGTACCCCGTGCCGGTACCCGTCCGCACCTAGGCAACGTACGTAAGAGACATTGTAATTGCAATATGAATGGATTGAGTAGGAGACTCATCATTTATTCATCTTAAAATGGTTATGGATTCTTGCTACTTTGGATAGTGAATAGTAGGATACGATACGGTGAAGTTGAAAAGTTAGTATCAATATTAAGTTTGTTAGATTGAAATTAGGCTGGTATCTCTTAAGTAATATTTTGAGTTTTAGCTGCTTTTATTGAACTTTAATGAGGTTGGCTAGTTTTCAGTGTCGATGCATCTTTTTTTTTGCTTTATTTTATCTCTGACCAGTAACGTATGGTAACGGTCGTAGATGCTGTCGGTCTCTCCTAAAGCCCATTGGTGTTCTTCTCCTGCTTTCACCCTTTAGTGAGAGTTTGATTTCGATTGGGTGGATATTCCCTTTTGATTGTCTTGCTCATTTCAAATCTCAGGTGATGTTAATCTGATTGTTTTTAATTTCTTCTAATCTAGCCATAATCCCATGATTCCGTTTACAAATTTTCTTTGAGATTTGGTTTCAATTTGATTGTGATTCTCCTCATTTTGATTGCTAGACTGAGTTTCACATTTTGTTTAGTTGATTAGGTTGATTGAACTATTTTAATTCCCTAGATATGTGCCTGTAAAACTGTCGATTTGTCTCACTCTTCTGAGATTGGGTTGGATTCGTAATTTGTGTGAATTTCTCCAAATCATATGACTTTAAGACTTACTTTTTTTTTTATAATGACTTTAAGACTTACTGAAGAATGATATACTTGCAAACATTATCAAAGGTGATTAGCGAATTTATTGACAAATATTAACATGAGTACATCTTATACCCTCACAACAAATGCAAAGTGAATTGCTTTTAGTTTTATAGTACCTTTGCAATGCATCTTGAATGATAATCATTTTAATTGTATTGCATATTATTGACACACCTTTTGGATTCTCAATGGTCAGTTGATTTGAATCTCTTCTAAAAAAACACATTTTCTCCACCCGTATACTCAAATGAGTTATAGATGCGTCTTTTAATATTATCAATATTCAACAAATCCTTCATATGCCCCTCGCCTAACACGGGAAGTCTGCTGGCAGCATGATCATGCAGATATTATGGTCCTTAATGTTAATGGAAGCGGAAGCTCCCTCACAAATCCAGGAAATCAGACTTTGGAGGTTTGTGGTTAGGAACTACAAGGGCTCCTTCCAGTTCCCCATTTATGGAAATTTTGGTATTTATAATGTGTTTCATGCTGAGATCCAAGCTCTGATCGTTGGCATTAAACTATGTTGGCAAGCAGGTTTTAAGGAGTTGTTATGTTTACAGATTCTGTGCATTTTATGTAGTTGGCGACTACTGGCAAAATAAGTTTTAGGAACAAATGCTAATATTGACATATATCTCAACTCAATGATATGTTAATTTTTTTATTATTATTATTATTATTATTATTATTATATATATATATATATATATATATATATATATATATATATATATATATATATATATATATATATTCCAACAATTATTTTATATAATTATCTAGAAAATTTTATTACATGATGTAATAATATTTAAACACTACACACGCAATGAAAGTAGTTTGTGATCTTCGAGACAAAAAAAATTCCGGACAAAGAGAAATTGCATTCATTCAAAAAGTTAAAATAGCCAAACATTACTCTATGAGTAGATAACTCATTTCCCACTAACGGGGAACAATACAAAATTAATGCAAAATCAAATAGATACAATCTTAAACACTAGACTTGCTCCTGGCCTGTACATCTATTAAGATCACGATGAACTCGACAAGGTAAGAATGAACAAAAGTAGAACCAATAGACAACTACAACGACAACTACCAGACTACAAAACGGCCAAAGAAAACAACAAAGATACTCAAATTTAGATCTAAACTAAAACCTAGAAAAACAATAATATCATCACTGACAGCAACACATACTACAAATGACTCCAAAGCAGGATTGGAATACACAATATCTGGAGCGCAACCTCAAACAACCAAGTTGATAAAAATAGAGCAACAACCAAAACCTTGACCGCGAGTACAAATCTGAGGTTGAAGAAAGCTTGAAAAAACAAAGAAGAAAACCAGTACAACAAAACACAAAAGCAAAAACAACAACTTAAATGAAAACAACAAATCAACAACTAATCTAGATAGACTGTTGAGAAACCAAATATTCGGAAAGGGGGAGGTTGTGGTGGCCGGTGCGCCTCAAGGGAAGAGATGGAGCCACCGTTGAAGTTGCAAATCACGAGCGCCCAACTGAGTGGAGAACTCCTTAGCTTACCTAGGTGAAGTGGACCTAACCGGTGCTAAGAAAGAGACAACCCTTCAAGGGTTTGAACGATGACAGAGCTCCTCTAGCAATTAGGTTTAGGGTTTGAGCGGCGGTCAAAGGGAAAAAATAAAAAATAAACATCTTTTCTAACATAGCCACAATATCCAATCTTAGAGTGGCCCAAAAAGGAATGCTATTGGCCCAATCAAAATTCACACTACATATATACTAAGATGCGATCACTATATAGTTCGTATAATATTACGTAAACATAGCCACAATACCCAATCTTTTGAATATTTATATAAAAATGTGTTAGTACAAATAAGTGCATAATACAAATCTAACATAACACGACTTTTATTCAAAAGGGTTTTCACTTCTATGCCCTAATTTCACCTCATACACTAAAAGTGAAGGTTTCAATTCGACGTTGTGTCATTTTTTGTTTCGCGGCTAATGTCAGAGATATGATTTTTTTTTCTTCAAGTTTTCAATGAAGATTTATTCACTAGAAAACCATTTACCAAAGATCTTTGCATATCTTGGTGGCAAACATTTCGAGAGTTTAAGATAGACAAAACATGAGCCAAATATGCTACTCCATTATTGTGTCACCGCCACTATCAACTGGTCATACACATTTCTGGATTCTCTAATTGTTCGATGACAACACGATTTCCGGCAAGAATAAAATCTCATCGATGTCAATATATTATGGCGAATTGCATATCTGGTAAATTGTCTCTTTTTTATAACAATACTTGGTTTTGAAGAATGTTGATTTTGTGAGCATCATATGAAAAATAACAAATCTAATGATTCATATCGAATATTGATCATATATATATTGATTTGAATTAGATTTGATTTGATAACATGAGTGCAAAATTGTATCAATTAATGCTAATTTAATTGTGCCACTCTCATAAAAAAATCTAACCAATACACATATACAATTCGATTTTGTATTGTTTTTTCCCTCTTATTTTTTCCCCATCAATTTAAACATAAACGGTTTTTCTCACCAAAGTAAAGTTTGTAATGGCAAATTCATGCATTTTTTTTATTACAAATTTTAATAAAAGAAATATGCCATTGTACATTTGTACTATTGCATTTTTGACTTGGTAGAAATTTTGACACTAATGTGCAGAAGATAACTTCATACTATTGCCCTTGTAGCTTATTAAAAAAAAATATTACTATTGCCCTTGTACTATTCCATTTGAGTTATTAGTAAGAATTATGAGCTTTGAATTAGTGACAATTTATTTTAATATAATCATTATCATGCCAAGAGGTTTAACTTATAGGGTATAGAGCTAGAATTTTTTTTATCATTTCAATAAATTTGATAATTGTTGTAATGTAATATGTATTGATATATGATTTGTTAATTAATAGTTGAAAATATTCATTTTATACTTTTAAGTATCATTATGCTATTCACTTTAGAAAACGAGTCACTTCACTTAAAAAAGATAGTCTGTTTGTTACGGTTCACTTTAGTCATAATCTAAGTAAGAGAAATATTATTTTGACGTCAGAATTTTGATGTCGAATGCACTGTCCTTTAATATATGTGTATATGTTGAAATTTATGTTAGTTTTAGAAGATAAAAAAATAAGAGAGATACAAAAGATGGTTGAGTCTAGTTAAATAGGCCAGACTCCCACAATGTGGTAAATCAATATTCAAATTATGTTTAGTAGAGATTCACTTATTTAGTATAAACGCCTCGAATAAGATAATCTTTACTGTAGAAAATATATGAGAAACAAAAAAAATGTAAGAGAGAAATATAGATAAAAATAGACAATGTTGATGCCACATACTTAGTTTTTATTTTGATGTTTAAATAATACAATTGTTCTGCAACTGCAATCGAAAGAGACTGAAACCACTTAATGTCAGAACTAACCCCTGAACCAGATTAATCGATCCAGTGAATCGGATACCGATAGTAAAAAAATAAAACAATTGTTTAAATAATATCCTATACCTCAAATTCATTCTTAAAATCCAAAGTGTTAAAGAATTGTTGTCCATTATATAATCCTATCTAGTTAAGAGATTAGTCTTTATAATTACACACAAAAGTTACCCAATTTAGATGAATGAACAAATCTATACCTCAATATCCATTCTTTTCTCTAAAATGAATACATATAGAGAGAGAAACAAAATAAAAATCTTATACACTCCATCCTTTATTGTCTCAAATAGTCCACCATTAGCCATTTGGGGGTTAAATTGACACTTGATCCAATAGCAATAACAATAGCAAAAAGGGTAAAATTGAAAATTTGTAGAAAATTGAAGCTAAATATAAATAAAGAGGTGGAACAAAGAGGAATTTTGGGTTTTTGCACTTTCTCATTCTTAAAGAGACTGAAACAAAAAAAACAGAAAAAAAGAACAACAACACAATCACGAGTAAGCAACGAAGAAAGAAAAAACACACACAACAAAAATTGTTCCAACACTGAAACCTTACACCCCACAAAGATCTTCCTTTTATATGTTTCTTTGAGAACCCTTTAACCCCTTTTGTTATTCTTCAGTGTTTGGATCTGCAATTTTGAAGGTTTCATTTTTTTTCACTATCTCTATCATGGGTCAATTACCAATTTTGTTGTTGGAGAAAAAAAGTTGGCTTTTTTCTTTACAATTATGAGTACCCTTTTGGGGATTTTGGCTTTTTTTGTCTGAAAAGATTTCAATTTTGCGCAGCTTTTGCAGAATTTTTTGTTGGGGTGGTTGAAGGTTCGAGAAGTTTTTCAATTGGTGTAGCTTTGGGTTTGTTCCAATTTGAAGGAGATTTGGTGGGTTTCTTTGAAATTGAGAATTTTTCACTCTGAATAGGTGGGGTTTTCATTTCTTTACTGTTTTTGATTATTTTTTAAGTTGAAAATTTCTAGGGTGTAAGCATTTTTTGTTAATTGAGTTATTAATGTTACAAAGATTTTGTGGTTTTTGTGATATTTTTGAGAATTATGTTCATAGACACTTTTTGAAAAGCTGTTAATATTTTTTGAACGTTGGATTTGAATATTTATTAACTTGAAGGTGAAAATTGAAACAGGATTAGAAACAATTTATAGTTGAAACCATGTATATTGCTGAAATTAGTTTGAAATTAGCACTCCAAAACTCATTCTTGTGTGTGAGTTGTGCTGTTATTTTATCCTTTGGTTCCTTCCCCTTTCTTTTCAAAACTGAACCAATCAAGGTTATGAAATCCCTATGGAGTATAGGAGGGAAAGACATGAATTTGAGGTTTATAAGTAGAATGAAAAGTAGTCACAATTAAGATAATCTAAAAGAGCCATAGTATGAATGCTTCTTTTGATATAAATCGGTGCTGGTCATGTATATTTTGATGTTTTTAGTCCATCTATGTTTACACAAGATGTATATGTTTTATAGTTATGCTAGTGTGTTTTCAAGCATTCCTAGTTGGTTAGATTTGATTTATCAACTGTATTATTTGGATGATGATTTCATTTGTGATTTGGGATTCTTTAGAATGATTTATCAAGCTGTATATGAATTTTATGAATTCTGTGGTGGTTTTTATATTTGCAGATTATTAGCTGTGGCCATGTATTAATATTTTGTGTTGGCCTTGCTAGGACCACTTATTTTATCTAATTGGTCTTGGATGATGTTTTGTTAGAATGCTAGGGTTTCTTAAAATCTTGCTAGCCTCCTACATAGCTTTTATCCGCACAATAATGGTTGTGGGAATATGAATACTTTTCTTTTTCCAGTTTGTTTGTTTAAGTTTTGAGGTTTGTGGCACAAGTAAAATGATGCTTTATTTGATTGTTATGCTTTCATTGATTTTCATGCGAGGATGATATTTTTGAGATATGGTACCGTGCTTCATTATGTGTCCCTCTCTGCATCTTTCCATAAAAAAAAGTGTCCCTGTCTGCAAAGTTTCCTCACACTGATAGCAACCAATTTGGCATCTAAGAAAAGGAAGTAATAAAATATAGAGTAGATGTAGGATCCTATAGAAGGTGAACCACCGAAATCGCCAAACGCAGAATTGAACCACCATTGCAGTCAAACGCCACAACCTCTGTCAAAATCTCCGGATGCCGGTCGATCAGTGACGGTACTATCAATGTGATCTCCGCCACCCAAGCCGCCGGAACTACTGGACACCAGTTTGGGTGTGGTGGATTGTCCGAAACCAGATACTGGACACCAGTTTGGGTGTGTGTCATGGTGATTTTTGTGGTTTGGGCGGCGGAACTTACCGTGGTAGTGCCGTCACAGGTCGAACAGTGTTCTGCCATGGTGATGGAGGCAGCACAGCTGATCTATATGCACATTGGTTTTCCGCCATCGTACTTAGCACCCTCATCTTCTCTGTCGCAACCTTCACTGCTGTTTCCGGCTGTTAGGATGTAGAATGAATGAAATTAAAGTAGTTAAGAGTTGGTATAGAAGTTAGTTAGTTAGTTAGTTAGTTATCTTAGTTAGTTAGTTAGGTTTGTTTGTTAGTGTTTGTCAGTTAGTTTTCTGTTTCAGGCTAGTTGTCATTGATCATTTCCCTATCCTTGTGTATAGGAATTCTATAAATATAGACTTCCATTCCCTTAGGAAGTATCTTATGAAAAATATTATTTTGACTGGTTTCAATATTGATATTTTTTTGGAATCCAATTATTGGGTTCCTAACACCGGCTGAAACTCAGATTTGTTGAGGTGAGATCCTTCTTTGACGCGGTAGAATCTCTGATAGTTACCACCGTCAGTTAACCCCGGTCGCGATCATGAGTCCTGCGACAATGTATACTGCTGTCACTCCACTCCCCCTCGTCGTTGCGGTGATCTCTCCGACCCAACATTCTCCTTTGTCTCTGGCTACTTCTCTCATTCCGTTCCAACAACAGTTGAATGATTTGCTCCATTGTTGCTTCAACATTCCCCAATCTCTGATTCATCACATCATTTTGATTCTCCATGTTGTGTCTAGTAATTGGATTGTAACTAGGCTCTGAGTCCAATTGATAGGAACCAAATTGGCATCTAAGGTAAGGAAGTAATAGAATATAGAGTAGATGTAGGAAAAACACTGTTATATCAATAATCCTAAAGAATCAAGGTGATTCTATGGTGGAATTACAGTGTACAAGAGAAAAATGATAAATACAGAAAATGTAAATGTAAGCTAGGCAGTTCGAGAAGTCTATAGATCTCCCAAAGTCACCAAATTCTTGTCTCCTCTTACACAAGCAGCACCTCTGCTGCCTCATCATTCTTTCCACTAAGTTAGTTACAGCACTAGTGAGAATGCTTCTCTGCTGCACTTCCCCGCCCCTCCTTACATACACCTTACCAAATCTATCACACACTCATTGTGTTTTTCTTATTTTTTTCTTTCATATAATTTATTCTTATCGAAATAATCTCTGCTCTTGTCTGCAAAACTTACTATTGATCTAAGAAGAAAACTGAATTGTACATCTTTGCCCTTGTTAATTGCAGTTGATAATGGTTCAAGAACTCATAAAAGACTGACTTATGGATCCTGAAGGCAAAAAGTTTGGTGGAGGTAAACGTCTTTTATAAATAGTGCTTTATGCTGTTATGCAGTTCTATAAAATCTGTGTTTGCTGTATACCTGTGTTGTCAAATAATGGCTATAGCGTAGCGGAATTTGATTAAATCACTATTATTCTACAATATGCTAGTTAGTACAAAGAGTTGTCAAATAACGGCTGTTGTGGGGCTTAAGTATGGCAACATAGCGGAATTTGAACAAACCACTATTTCGCACGATCTGTGATTGACAACATTGCTTCCTAGTTATTGTATTATTTGTTGTTATATATGCAAGTCCCGATTTCCTATGTTTATGGCACTGACTGTGCAATACATGGTTAAATTTTCTATCAGCACTGACTGTCAAAGATAAATATTTATTGTTTTTACTTGGTTAAATTTTTACAAAACGTTTTCTTGTGTATGCTTTATATTTAGTTAACACGTTCTCATCGAAGACATACTATTTTGTTTTAATCTTCAGGACCAAGGGAGTTGACAGGTGCTGTGGATCTTATAAGTCATTTCAAGTTAATACCGCACTATGAGTTTTTCTGCAAGAGGCCACTTCCTGTGTCAATTGCGGACACACACTATCTGCATAACGTTGTAGGAGACACAGAAGTAAGAAAAGGAGATGGGATGCAATTAGATCAGCTTATTCAGAATACATCTTTCTCCCGAGATACAAGTGCTCGAATACAGCCTTTTGACTTAGATACACTCAAGGAGGCTTTCCAACTAAGGGAAACAGCTCCCGTTGAATTGCCAGCTGTAAGAATTTTTGTTGTGATTTTCATCATATTGAATTTTCTTAACTATGAAAAGTTTATAATGCGTTCTTTCTGGTCTTACATCGCTCATTTCTTGTTTTTTCCTCTAATAGGCGGAGAAAGGAACGCCGACAATTGCAGGAAAATCAAAAAGTGAGAAAGACAAAGAAAAGAAGCATAAAAAGCACAAAGAAAGGGACAAGGATAAGGACAAGGACAGAGAGCATAAGAAGCACAAACATCGTCACAAGGACAGAAGCAAAGACAAAGACAAGGATAAGGAGAAAAAGAAAGATAAAAGCGGGCATCGTGATTCCAGTGCTGATCACTCAAAGAAACATCACGATAAGGTTGAAGAATTTTAGCTTGCTGCATCTATATAGTTCAGATTGAGAGAAAGTGTTCCAAAAGTCTTGCCGTGCAATACAATTGCAAATTTTTAATAAATTCAATTTTATGATTTTCAATGAGTGTCATGCTGATACTGTTAGGCCTGATTTGCTTATGAACTCTGTTTAGGATCCAATGAAGATCAGTTTCATTTGATACCTATAGCGCTATTGCACAGCTGCATTTGAACAAATCGCTGTTGTTCTGCAATACGCTATTTAGTACAAAATATTTTGAAATAGCGGCACTATGTTGTGCAGTGGAATTTGAACGAACTGCAATTTTTCCTTTATCCGCAATTGACTAACACTTTTTGATATCAACATTTGCTCTACATATCATTTGGACATGTCACAGATATTTATTTCTATTCATTAACCTTTTTATGTTTGCTCAATATATTGCAGAAGAGGAAGCATGATGGAGATGATGACGCTAACGATGTGCACAAACACAAAAAGAGTAAGGTAATAAATTAAGAATCTTAGTCTTGTGATGGGTTTTTTCTGTCTTTTCTGTCTCAGCACATTTCTGGTGTATATTTACATTGTCTTATCTTCAATGAACTTATGTGCTCTATTTCTTAATTTTTGGCAGCATAAGAGCTCAAGAATTGATGAGTTGGGGGCAATAAAGGTCGCTGGCTGAAATAGTTATGTACTTAGTTCACTCTCTTTTCCTCAATTGGTTGTTGTTATTTGTTAAAGTATGGAGGAGACATTTGCCTGACATTTTCAGATTTCTTGAGGTACATATGCCGCATATTTTAATTTTCCTCAGTTGTCCATTACTATGTGCTACATTTTGGAGTTTATTTTATTTTATGATTAATGAGGAACAGAGTTAATTTTCCTCAGTTGTCCATGACAGTTGCCGCATATTTTAAATGACTGTGTGCTACATTTTTTCTTCGATAGCCAGGGTTGCAGATTCAGTTTTTGCTTTCATTTTCTTTCAGACCCTGATTTTTTTTTCCCGTTTATATATCCTTGTATTTTGCAAGCTATATGCCATTAGTATAGTTGTTTGTGTGCTTCCACACTCCTCATTTTTCTCCTTGGCAGGTTACCCCTAGCTAGGCTTGGTCATATTTGGTTCAGGGAAGAAAACCAAACCGAACCAAAAAACAGTTCGAATGAACCAAACCGAACTGTTTCTTACACAATCCTAAACCGGATTCAGCTGTTTTATGGTTCGGTGCACTACTTCCAAGTTTGAACTGAACTCAACTGATATTTACAGATATGAGATAATCCTCTACTTTTCGCAGAGTAACTCCCTATGTGAAGAACAAAAACATCCAAAATTGTAAAAGAATAAAAATCCAATGAAGTGACGGTATAAATGTTTTTATGGTCCAATTCATTAATCCAAATGCAGTCTGAGAAATCAATAATCAAAATCCACCATCGCACCGACTGTGGCGCTTGAAAGTCCTCTGCTGCGGCCGTGAGCTGCACGTTTCCTCAGTTGCAGATCTTCCTCTTCAAGTGATTCTTAGTCGCTCACGAGACGACACTACAACCCCCTTCGTAGCCTCTGTGAGCGGTCTTCTGCGGTCTAGTGGGGTGTTCAGAAGCCACTCTTCTCTTTTCTCAATTTCTCTATCCCCCATTCCTGCTCCAGTGGCGCATGTGGATCAGTCAGACTGCCACCATAGGGTGACAGATACAAAACTTGCATTGTTCTTACTGTTGGTTATCTGTGACAGAAGTATATTAGAGAAAAATAGTTAAGGTTTGGTTCTGTGTGGTTGATGGACTGATCATGACAAATAGTTTGGGTTGTAGAACTAGTTCTAAAATAACTGTTCGGTTCAATGAACTCTTCTAATAGTTCAGTTTTATTTAGGTTCAGTGCAGTTTGGTTCACGATTTAGTTCTTTAAGTTTTTTGAACAGCCCTACCACTAGCTAGTTGAGTGAGTTAGGGAGACAATTAGGAGATAAGGAATAAATAAAAGGGATTGAGTGCGAGGGTTGCTTTTTATCATTTGAGAGAATTAGGTCCTTGAGGCATTGGGAGGTACAACTACAAACCCTTGAAGTCTTGCAATCTATTATGTAATCAAAGGGAATTCTTCCCTATTTCTGTGATACAATATCAGTTTGTATCAATTGGAAGCAAAGCTATGATCGATCTTGGAGGGTACCTCAAACAAATGAGAGAAGATCCGCATCATACAGTGGACACGTTAATCAGGCACACATGGAGAGTTGGAGACTAGAACGAGGTTTGTGAGAATTGAGTGGAAAGAAGCAGCACAACGGTTGCTGAGAGCCGCTATTGCCACCCGAATTGCCGGACTCAAGCTTTTCCAGAGTGGAGTAGAATGCTAGTGATGATAAAGATGGGAATGCAATGGTAATGGCCAGTGCTAATCTGGTGGTGACTGATACGGGTGGAGAGGAATTCTGCCCAGCAACTACTGAACCTCTGGATTACATATGTTCTACAAAAAAAAAAATTATGGACACTTTCTATTCACATTACAACCTTGTGAGTTGTGAAGATTAGCCAATGAACTTGTGTGAATAAAAGGGAGGAAGGAAGGGAAGGAATGGACTATCCTTACAGAATGATATGGAGTTGTTTCACTTGGTTGAGTTGGCACATATGAAGAAGTTTCTAGAGTTCAGGATTCAAATCTCGGTTACTTACATAACATACTAACAACTAACAATGTCTGTTTCCTTTGCCTCTAAATAAGAGGGATCGAGAGGGGTTTCTTGTCCTTTAGGAGAATAGTGTCAATCTGTTCTTCGTTGGCTATACAAACATGTCTCATTGTACTTCTTATAAAATAACCTCTCGTTTTTCTATCAATACAGTTCATTGTTTGTGCATTCTCTCTTCTATGACTTCTGCCGTGTTTTGCAACATAACGTTCAGGGGTGCACACTCTCGAAGTTCTGCAATCTATTTTGTAATCAAAGTTACCTTCATTTCAATTGATTTCACAAATCTCAAACTAGATATATATGCTTAAAACAGTGTAATAAGGTGGAAAAGTAATGATAAAATAGCGTAATATATGCCATTGTATATATATTATAATGAAATGATACTGATGTCTTCCAACATTTTTTGTTGCAGAGTAGCTAGGGGACCTGACTATAAAATTACCATGATGGTGAATTCACCGGATGATGGAAAAGGAAGCAGGTAAAAATATGCTGAAGATAAACTATATTCTTGTTCTTGTATAATAACAATTACCTCATAGAATTGCTAGTAAACTTTGGTCTTCCTTTTCCCAGTTTTTGGAGCACAGGATATATCTCAACATGTATGCATTGTTTTGACTGATTTTTTTTTTTTTTTTATTACGTATAAAATATTATGTAGCTTATAATAATAAGACTTTTTTAAACTAGAACTAGAGGCATCTTGTTTAGGATAACTGAAAATAGCCATGAGGGGTTTATGTGTGTATATCGACAATTCTCTACCATATAAGCTCCATTTATTTAACATCGACGGATGGATATGTTTGTATCATATCGTTCGTTCATTCATCATCATCATTTGCTGGCAATCGAACCTGAGTCAAGAAGGTTATGTTTTAAGACAATAACCACACCAACCAGCTAGCCAGTTGTTTGTATCATATCTATATGTAGTTAGTTTGTAAACTTGGGAGGAACTTTCCGCATCCTAATTTGGATGTACAAATGTTGAAAAAAATGTGAATTTTGTGTGTTGTTCAGAATTAGACTTGGAAAATATTGACTATTTTTTAGAAATGTGGGGTGTGAAAAGTTGTTTCAAACTACATGCTATAAAATTTTAATGGCTTTTTTGCAAATTGCAAACCAAAATTCATTCTCTCAAATGACATTGCTACCTACCCTTCCCCAATTTTTGTCCTCCACACCCCCATCCTTTATGATTTATGTACCAAAACATTGGTCTTCCACTTTGAGAAGCAATTCTTTTTGGATGTTACCTTTTCGATTTATTCCCACCCCCACCCCGTTTTCACCCCCCAAAAAACTAAATTTTGCAAGTTTGGTTGCACATTTTTGAACAATTTGTGTGGTTTGGATGTATACTTTTGAAAATAGAGTAGGTTTTAGGGTAAGTGCTAACATAGTCCACCTGAGTTGGTGGTCAACCGTGAACCAGTGTCAAAATTACCCGTTATTTAATAATTTTTTATGATACTTTTAAGAAATAAAAACTCGCAACCCTTATATTTTGTATGGCTTAAATGATGACCTAACTGATGATGGTTTAATATTAGATACAAATTTGTTTTTCGTTGTTTAGATCCAAGGTTTGATATTTTGAACATTTTTATCGATATGGTTACTATTGTCTTGAAAGAGGCAAACAAAATTTACTTATGAAAATAGTTAAGGAATTTTTTTGTTTCCCCTACAAGAAACTTGGTTTTTTTGAAAAGCATAGGGAGCATACATCATCAATTGCAAGCTCTATGCCAAAAAGACACTCCCCTTGTTGCAG
Organism: Trifolium subterraneum; assembly: GCA_951799995.1. Lineage (NCBI taxonomy): Eukaryota > Viridiplantae > Streptophyta > Magnoliopsida > Fabales > Fabaceae > Trifolium > Trifolium subterraneum. Next base: position 56,644,615 of record OX637462.1, read on the forward strand.
CACCTCTGACTCGAATCGTTGTAGTAAGCGAATTCTTTGGAAAAAGTGGTGTCTTTCACAAAGGAATCCTATAAGTGAGATTTCGAGTAAGTGTTACATAATTTTCGTATATTCATGTGCACTATATTTTTTAACCCAAATAATGAGTCAACATTGATATCGACATGTTTGCACTTTGTGTCCCGGTCAATGGTGTAACTCCAATAGTCCACAATATATATATCTTCTATTAAAATCAATTAATGACGAGGACCAAAATTAGAGACGCATAATATTTGGAGGATTAAAATTTGTTGAAATTTTTTAAAAAGATTAGAAATAATATTCTAAACATTAAAATAATATGGTAAGAGTTGGGGAATCCACGGTGGCGGATGATACTTCCCTGACCCCCTCGGAATATCTTCGGGGAACTTTTCCCTTAATCCCCACAATTTGGGAGCTCCGAATAGATAATCCCCACAGAAAATTAACAGATGCAAATTAGCATCCCTATTCACACAGTTCATTTGACAATGAAAAACTCACCTATATTATACAAATATTTATTTGAGCATAAACATACAAAAAGTAATTATTTTTTTTTTGGGAATAATAATTCAAATGCCTTTTATTCAAGATCAAGAGAGAAATACAAGGCAATGATAAGAATAATTGAGATTAGCTATAATTTTTGTCACCCTTGTTGAAGAGTGAGTTACACCATTTGCTAATCGCCTAACAATACTAATACCATAGTTTATAAAAATAAAATTCAAAACTTAAGAAGGAAATTAACTTGCAAGAATTCAAAATAACACATAACTCATAGACATGCTGAAGAAGCTCATGATGATAACTTAAAATCTTCTAGTTATGGAACTCAAAAAATATATTTTGTAGCCTAATTCTCACCCATTTGAGAGCTTTGAGAAGATTGGTAGCTTAACCATCTAGATCTCCGATTAACTACTGGTTTTTCATGATTGTGAGATTCAATATATGTCACAACATAAGTGTTCCTCATAGTGTTGCTTTTTTCTACTACTTTTCTTGCCAAACAATCTTTAGAAGTGCTACATTTGTAGTAGCTCCTGCAAAATTATTCATTGATTTTTTATATCAAACACTGCTAAATCATAGTGTTTTAATAACTAAAATAATATGCACACATAGATGTATATAGGGCAGGATTTTACATAAAGTTATGCAATTAAACTACTTCCTACAATGAGTAACATATTTGTTTATTTTATACATATTATATAATACTATAAATGAAGAAAAATAATAATTTTACCAAATTAACCTTATGAAATATTGATGTGTTTATCATTATCATAAATACAAAGTGGAAGATATGGACTTAGGAGCGATGCACTTAACGTTAATTAGGGTAAAATACGTTCTAAATCCCTACAAAAATTACCAAATTGCATTTTTGTCCCTCATAAAAAGTGTGTTGTTTTCGTCACAACAAAATTTTCCTACACGCAATTTTAGTCTCTGCTGTTAATATACGATATGTAGACAATTTAATTTTAGTCCCTCAAATAAGGATTAAAATGAATATCACAAAAGACCAATTTCAATGTAAAAGTGTTTGTGGAATTGAAAAAGTATGTGTAATATTTTCAATGACTAAACATAACAAAAAAAGATCATTGGGTAATATGATAGGAAAAAGTAGAAGTGAGAGTTTTGAATGTGTAAAAACCTTGGATGTGGAGACCCTTTAATAAATTTTTGTCCATATTTTCTCCATGTCCACCAATCTTTTGAAAGTTCATCCTCCTTTACATGACACTCCAATGACCACTCCTTATAATTTTTTCTGTAAGAAAAGAAATTTAGTTTAAATATTTCAATTATTTTTTACATAATAAGATTGATTTATGATTAAAATATATTAAATAATATAAATAGATACTTTACCTTTTTCTTGATTTGAATTTTGGTTGTTGTGTATATGTATTTGGTAAAACCCTAGAACTAGGCCGGGTTAGTAGAATTGGTAGTTGATTGCACTGTCTTGGAGTTTGTTGTGGAACTAATGGATTGTTGTACCCAAGGTCAAAATGAGAAGTTGTGTTATGGGTGTGGATGGTGGGAGTCGACGAGGCAGGAATAGTGGCGGTGAAGATGGGGTTAGAGGTAGTGGAAATAATGGTTGGGATAGAGGTGGTGGGGGTCTTGATGGTGATGGGATTAGTGATATTCGTTGTAGGGGTAGGGAGAGTGGTGTTGTGATTGAAATTGATTCTCAATTTGTCTATATCGACGAATTCAATTGGTTCAAGTGGAGACAAAGTGACATAGTTATTTTCTTGGATAAAAGTAAAACGGTCAAAGTAAGATGGTGTGGTGTTTTGAGGGGATATGATGTTATTAGTGGAGGTGATGGTGTTTGCAGTAATTGAGGTTTGGGGTAGTAGAAGTTGTAGTTGATTGTTGGCATGATCAGTTGTTATGTAGGTGGGGATGGTGGTAGTTAAGGAGGTGGGAGTAGTTGTGGTCGTTATGGGAGAAGAGGTGGTGGTGGTAAGTATGGTTGGGATAGAGGTAGTGGGCGTTGTGATGGTGGCGGGGTTGGGGATAATTGTTGTAGGGGTGGGGAGAGTGGTCTTGTGATTGAAATTGATTCTCAATTTGTCTAGATCAACAAATTCTGTTGGTTTAAGTGGGGCCAAAGGGACTGAGTTATTTTCTTGGATAAATGTAAAACTGTCAAAGTAAGATGGAGCAGTGTTTTGGGGAGATACGATGTTATCGGTGATGGTGCTTGTGGTAATTGGGGTTTGGGATGGTAGAATTTGTAGTTGATTGTGTTGTATTTGGGGTTGTGTTGGAACCGACGAATGATTATGAGCATGGTCAGCATGAACAATCATATTGTAGGTGGGGATGTTGGTAGTCAAGGAGGTGGGAGTAGTTATGGTCGTTATGGGAGAAGAGGTGGTGGTAAGTATAGTTGGGATAGAGGTTGTATGGGTCGTGACGGTGGTGAGGATGAGGAGAGTGATGTTGTGATTGAAATTAACTCTTAAGTTCTCTAGATCTGTGAAGGCAGTAGGTTTCAGTGGGATAGAATGCAATGAATTATTTTCTTGGATAACAGAAAATTCTTTAAAGTAAGATGGTGTGGTATTTTGAGTGGGTATAATGTTATTGGTGGTGGTGATGGTAATTGGGGTTTGGGGTAGTAGAATTGGTAGTTGATTTTGTTGTGTTAGGAGTTGTTGTGGAACTGATTGATGGCTGTACACACGGTCAAAAGGAGCAGTTGTGGTGGTAGTCAACGAGGTGAGAGTAGTGGTGATCGATATGGGGGAAGAGGTGGTGGGGGTGGTGATGGTGGTGGTGTGGGGGATAATTGTTGTAGGGATGAGGTGAGTGTTGTTGCGATTGAAATTGATTCTCAACTTCTCTAGATCTATGAAGTCAGTTGGTTTTTGTGGGTTAAAAAGGTCTAGGTTATTTTCTTCGATAACAGTAAAGTCGTTAAAGTAAGATGGTGTGGTGTTTTGAGGGGTTATAACGTCATTGGCTGTGATGGTAATTGGGGTTTGAGGTGAAGGTGAAGTTTCAAAAATGATAGTAGGATCAGTAAAGGTTGTAGCTTTGCAGCTATTCACAATGGACATGAGATCCCATTCATCATTATCCATTGTAGAAAGAAATGATTGATCAATATCAGGGATGCCAGGAAATGAAATCTATGTAGAAGCACAATAACTTTGTGTGTGTATTTGACCAATTGAAGATAACGAGTAGAGTTTAAATACTAATTGAGGGAGAAGATGAATCTATAGGTCAAAAAAAAAACTGACATTGTCAGAGAATCAAATATTATTTAATGAAAAAAGTGAAAAGTGGTCAACATATTCAAAGATAATTATTATCGTCAAAATTATCTAATTTATTTATTTTTATATGTTTTCATAATAAATATTATATATATAAAATATTAAAAGAATCAACAAAATTAATTGACTAGAAAATAAAATTAATTTGATCACCGACTTAGTTGACTAGAAAATAAAATTAATTTTCAAATTAAAAACAATTTGAAAGAATCAATAAACAAATGTTCATGTTTGGAATTAGATTAAGTTGATTTGCAAAATAATAAGTACATGACATGACAAAATTGTATTGGATAAGAAGAGTGTTTTGGTCTTTTTGATAGTTTGTACTAAAGAGAGAGATAATATCTTTTATGTTGGATCATTAAAAAGGGTGTTTTGGTCTTTTTGATAGTTTGTACTTCGGACAAATAGTTGTCCCATAATTCACTGAGGGACAACAAATCTTTTTTTTATTACTTATTGGTCTTTTACGTTTAAAAAATATTAATTTGGTCTCTTACGTTTTCACCGTTTGCATAGTTAGTCGTTTCCGTCAATTTTGTCATATGTGGTAGACGATTTGCATATGTGGACAGACACATGGATACTTGGACACTTGGACACATGTATAGTTCATACAGTGTTAGTGACAAAATTAATGGAAAGAACTAACTAATGCAATTGATTGAAACTTAAGGGACCAAATTGATACTTTTTAAACGTAAGACGCCAAATTAAAATCTAAAATAAACGTAAGAGACCAAATATGTAATTAAGTCTAAAATCTAATATGATAAATTCTTGCAAATCCAATACTAATATAGCATAATTAAAATGTTGCTCAGGTACAATGAGATTGAATTAAACTAATTAGGTTGTCCAGTGTAACGGATACTGGTGGTGAAAACTAAAAATAAAATTGAAATTATGAAAAGTATATCAAGGACTGTTTTTCATAATTATTTTTTAAAAACATGTTAATAATTAGTTTTAGAGTTAGTTTTTTGTCACCTTGAAATGATTTCAACCCCAAACCTTTACTCCTTAACTCATTTCACTCTTAGCTCAAACCAACTGAACTACATAGAGCTATCAAAACAGGCTACCCGACCCATTTCGGGCCGGCCCAAGTGTAACACCCTATACGATGCTAATATGCCTAATTTATATTATATACATCTAGGGCGTCACATTTAAATTATACAATATATAACATGAATAAAATCTAATTAATTCGACTGCAGCGGTATAATAATTCAACTAACATTTAACTCCAAAATGTTCATCATCACATAGATTCATGTCATGCAACCAAAACAATCGTAAAAGGTACATAACCATATAACAGGTCTCATACATAAATAAGTCTAAGAGCACACTCCCACATCCGATGTTACATTGTATCAGAGTGACTCTTACAAAAATCATAAATAAATAAATAAACAGACAAATAAAGGAGAACGACTCATATGCCCACTCTTAAGACTCACCAAGCTACTGGCCCCCATCTTGTGAATGCATGAATGCCTACTACAAAACAGGGTGAGATTATAATCACATGTATAAGAGCAACAACCAAATAGCAAGAATAACGTTATTAGTTAAACATAGTATTCAGTCTACTACAACAACATATAAGCACAGTAGATATGTGGCACGTTCGACAATTACTCAACACATCATTTACAAAATTCAACGCACCATTTATCAAGGAAAAGATAACATCAGCAATCACACAACACAACAACTCATCAATGTTTGGGTGTCAGAGTTATATTACTGAACTATTCCTCTAAAGCATAATTAAGTAATTACTATGTTTGGGTGTCAATGTTTGGGTGTCATTGTAAATCCTTCGAGTTCAGGATCAAGGTTACGTTCTAGAGCTTGATTTTTAGGAGCCAAGATTGTATGTTGTGATTACCAATTAAGTAATGACAATGTTGTAGGGCCCAAAGCATACGTGTTGACCAACTCGATGTAAAGTCAAGTAAAGCCAAAAGCTACGTTGATCTCATCTACCTTTTGTACTTAAGGGACATCGAGTTGGTCAACACATATGCCTAGGGCTCTGCAGCACTGTCATACAATTAAATCATAATAAAACAAATTACGCAATTAAATCATCTAGTGATGTGGCCACAATACTCAATCTCGGGCTCAACTTGGCGCTGACGGTGACGCCGAGGCGGATGCTCTGCCTCCATGTCTCTCCTAGCTTAAGAGCTACTCCCTCTAACATGCCTAACTAAATTAGTTATATGATCCATGCCTGCACGATAAAATTACAAAGCTCAATACATTTACATAACATATATAATCAAGTGAATCGGGCAAAAACCAACAAACCAGCAGAAACAGAGGCGTTCACATTATAGAAAGCGAACGCCTTATACAACACCCACTTTCTACAAAGCGAAACATACCAGTCAGGGAAAAAAAACGAAACATAAATTAGGATTGGCGGAAATGTGGACTTACCTCTTGTTTGATGCTTTGTTTCTTACTTCTTAGGTGATTTCGACCACCAATGACTAGCAACCTGTTGATTTTGTTGATGTTTTCCCGTATTGGGGTTTTGAGAGTGGTTTTGGAGGGTTTTACCGTTTTTCCAAACTATTCAAATGAGGGGGGAGAATAAGGAAGCTTATAGACAACGAATGTGGTTTTTTCAAAATTCAATCTGAGGGGTGGATGCACTTTGCCAATCAAAAAATTAACACACTCGCTTTCTAGTAAGCGAAATGTACTCGTACTCTAAATGGCAAGGAAAATGTTTCGATAATTTCAAGAGACACATGAGGAATTATAGGGGGTGTGAAAAGTAAATATCTCCTAATCTATGACCAATTTGTAGTTCCAAATGGGTTGTATATATTCCAAGTTATACAACTATTTAGTTTGTCTCCTTTTTTGGAAGCATACCATGTACTCCAACTCTTATTGTTCAAACGCAAGACAAAGTTCTGCACATAATATTGTAGTACCAAACAATTTTTTCTTCGTAATGCAAAAATGATGAGGCCTAGTTGCATATAGTACCCTTTTTTTCTTTTCTTTTTTATCAAAAGAGACACTAATTAACGTTCATAAAACGGTAATTAAAAAAGCTAGAAGAAAGCAAAAACAACCAAATCATTTAAAGTTGCTTCGGTTTAAATTCACTTTCCTTGCCACAATCATATTGGTAAATGGTAAAGACTTTAACTTTTTGTAAATAGAAGAATAGTAGCTTGTTATAAAAAGCTTGAGATGGATATATATTGAGATAAAACATAATGATAAACCCAATATATGACTCTCTAAAGTCTAACAAAAATTATTTCAGCAACTAGACGAAATTATATTATTTTAAAAATGGCATCTAGAAGTATATTTAAAATGATAATAATTCTCTGTATAAAAAAAATAAAGTAAAATGTTAATTTAGCTATTTCAATTAAGTTTTTTGGATTACTCTTCATTGAATATGTTGACTTAAAATTATGTCCTTTTTAACTTGTAATGTTAACAAATATTGATTTATCTCCCTCACTAAACATGTCACTTCATCTTTTATGAGAAATCTTAAACCATCATATTCTGTGAGAGGATAAAAAGACGGAATATTGATATCACAGAGGGGTAATCGAAAAAATAAATATTAAAGAAATAAACAAAATTCACTAACATTATAGGCCCTATAGAGCAGGTAAACACTATTTTATACCCTTCTTAAAGCATGAAACATGTTAGACAAATTGAGATCAAAGTTACAATACCACCTGAACAAATTATAAGATGAAGACTGAACTTTGTGAACACCAAAACATGTTTTTTACACACAAACACATCAAGTCTATCTCTTAATAGTAGTTCATGTACAAAATTATGTTTCCTAAACTTAATTTAGTCATACATTACAGAAGGGAAGAGTAATTTAGAGTGAAAAAATGAGACTGTAATTTTACAAATTCGTGTACTTTCTCATGTACAAGATTAATCATGTATCTCAATATAATACTAGATAAATCATTTATGTACATATGAAAACTACCATTTTATCAAGGACACAATCATCGCATGTAATACCTATGCATCCAGATTTTCTCAATTAGCTTATAAAGATAATCCGCTTGAACACTCGGCTAATTAAATGTCTCAAACTAATTCAGAAAAACGGTCCAAATTAATAACCATAATGGTGAAAACAATCGGTGGCGTCTACACCACATGTGCCACGGTCTAAAGCCTTATGAAAATAGGGGCCTCTAAAAAAAATACTGGTAGTAGTATTAGTAAATATGAGGTATAAAATAAAAGATTGTAGGCTTAAAAATGAGAGATTGTGGAGTTCAGATATTTTAAATTCTCTTTATTCTAAAACGAGGGATTTATTAGTTACAAAATATCCTAAAAGAGATTTTCTATTATGAATAAATTTTTTAGACGTTTTATCGCTAATTGTTATACTATAGTTTTATTAAATGGATAAGCGTGTAATAAAGATTGTCCTATTTATCAAACTTTTTTTTATATTAGTGAAAATGATTATTTTTTAGTGTTATTGATGTTATTTGTAATTTAAATCAATGATAATTTTTTATTTTTTATTTTTTTGCATTTTTTCTTTTATTAGGGTCTATTTTTGATAATGGAGAGGGTTTCCGAAAAGTTGGAGACGCCCATGAAAAGAAATGAATCATATCATTTAGATAGCGACAGACAATAAAGAATAAAGAAACAAAAGATTAACTTATAACTGGTTTCCATAAAGTATATGGGTGTAAGTTAAGAGTCACAAATTAGTTGGGGAGCAAGTATGGGGACATTTAAATGTTACGTACTATATTGCACACATATTTCTTTGGGGGAATGATGGTCTGGTTGGGAGGTGCATGTGGCAATCTGACTCACTTTTTGTTTAAGATTGATAAACATTTTGCTGTTAAAAAATTACACAAAAACAAACTAAATAAATAATAATGAAAATTGAGTAAATAATAATAATAATAATAATAATGAAAATTAAATAGTGGATCGAAGCAAGCTAGCATAACTAAATAATTTAATTTTAAAGATTAACGAATTTCTAAGATTAAAAGTTTCATCTAGTGATAAAAAAGACAAGTCTTCAATTTAAGATATTTTCGTTCGAACCCCGCTAATAGAAATGTATCTCTAAAGTCTTCTCTATTTTAATCAATCGTTAGTTGGTTCAGTGGTGATTGACGTTGAATTTGATAGGAAGGATCACGGTTCGATCCTCTACAACTGTGATCGAAGGGGTTGGAATCACTTGATGTCATAACTGATCCCCAAATTAATAAGTAAATATATTTGTAAACATTTACGTAACTATTGTAAAAGACGGTGTAGAAAAAATCTTTTACTATTCTTATCAGCTCTAAACTCAATTAATATAAACTTTTGGTATGCTAATTAGTGCTTCGGAACACTAATTAATAAAACAAACAAATACATAAATGAAAAAGACTTACTTTTTTTTTATAAATTATGTCAAAAAGATTTTTTTTTTTTTTATAACTTCAAGGTATTGAATAGACAACTTCAAGAATATATTTCCTTTCTTAAGATTTTTCTATAAATTAGTTGTCCTTTGTTTGTATTGTTAAATTAATACTATCAAAGTCTCCGTGAGTTTAACTTAGTTGGTAGAGACATAACGTTTTAAATGCATGAGACAAGGTTCGATCCCTGGACACTCCACTTATCCATCTTTAAGGTGGAATTTCTAGTCACTAGACTACCTGACCAAAAGAAAATTAGTACTATAGAACAGTTTAAACTATTCAACAATTTTTCATACTAATCATACCTGATCAGAGTCGATCTAGGACAGCAGTATTCCTCTTCTATTCCACTGAAACTACATGAAATTGTATACCTGCAGATGTTATGGCACTCAAGTCAATACTAGATGTGAAGCAAAAAATTTTAGAGTTGAGAATGTAAGTATTTTAGATCAAACCGTACAAATTACATTTATAATATTCAGAGTGTGGCATTATAACGAAGAGGAAAGAACAATGTCCTTAAGTTATAATCATTTCTAATAATTAGGCTACATAATATTGTGAACAATTTCTTCATGATGGATGAGATCATTTTTCTTCATGGATACTCGTTCTATCTCACATGGCCGTTTTATATAGAATGAAAATATCATTTGTCCATAGTACTATATTATTATGATATAATAATGCATTATAAATTATTTTTATCATAATGCATTATCATCATGCATATTATGTACTATTATTATTACTCTCGAGTTAGAAAGACAAATTAGTAAAATTCTTATGAATTTATGATCATGAACACTCATTGCAACCACTTTCGGTGACCGACATCCGCATCTAAGGCTCCGTATATATAGCAAATCATGAGAAGCCATGTCACACTCATGCCTTCAAAGCTCATTTCTTCATTTTACTCAATTCCTAACATGCATTATGTTATTTATTAGTACTTATTCTTCTTCAAATTATTTTAATTCATCTTTTCTATGCGATTAGTAAAAAAAAATTAAAATTGTAAAGTACGTAACCGATTTGAACTTTGAAGTGATGAGAGTTAATATACCTTAAAAAAAGTGATGAGAGTTTATATGGGAATATGAATATTCTACGTTCAAAATTCTTAATGAGTCTTATTAAATACTTTATTGTCTCAAAATATAAGACCTAATTGACCACCGCATGTTTGTCAATGTACAATTTTGATCGTTAATATTTTTGATTTTTTATTAGTAATTTATAAAAACTTGATATTTTAAAAATATTCTTCAAAACAAATCAAACAAGATTTTATATGCATATATTTACATCTATTTATTATTAAAAAAACATGGTCAAAATAAGATACATGAATAATATCATTTGGTCAAACTAGTTCTTATAAAATGGGACGGAGAGAGTGATATTTTTGGGCACCGGTTAAAGAAGTACTATGCATTAAATATTAGAAAAGTAAAGTACTATACATTGTGGAGTAAAAATTAATGAAAAGAAAAAAAAGTACTATGCATTAAAAAAAAACTAAAATTTAAACTTTTAAGATGTTGACCACACAAATTTCAAAGATAATTTTATTATCTTTGGCTACTTTAACTAATGTCTGAGACACTAGTTAACATTTTTCATTCTTAATATACATACATTCATTTATATTTAGTGTAAACATACAATACTTATAAAAATAAAATTAAAATATCAAATTTTGTAGAGTCTACATAATAAGAATTGAGTCTTAGTTAAAGAGACATGAGACTCTCATCTCAACCAACTAAGTTATATAAACATCTATAATACTTATAAAAATAAAATAAAAATATCACATGTTGTAGAGTCCAAAGAATAAGAATTGAATCTTAGTTAAAGAAAATATGAGACTCTCATCCCAACCAACTAAGTTACATAAACATTTATAGTTGGTTAGTTTATCATATTGTATATTTATAACTAAATTGAACTTTTTTATCCAAAAATTTGAGACATAAAGCCCTAGATTGAGCTTTTTGGCTTGAGGTAGCCATACCGAAGTGGAGAGTTGGACATCGATGGGGAACATATACGAACATCGCTCATCATTATCGAAGTCAAGTAACCGTTGAGAGATGTTATATGAGCTTGATCAACCATTTGTGAGCCGGGAAGAATATGATGTTATATGAAGGCTTCGTTGAGTTGGACCTTTAAGAAAGTGAGTCTCAAAATGAAAGTGGGCTGGGCTTTGAGCTTTGGACCAATCCAAAATAACAATTCATAATTTATCTTATTGATACAAAATAAACTACATTTTTTGGTGAATTCTAAGGTGAGAGAGTTTAACTAAGTCTCTCACCGATGTACCATTTATTTTATCCATTAGATTAAATTAGAATACATGATATTATTAGTCACCACCAGTAGATTAACCTCCCCTCTTTGCATTCACTTTATTTTTGTCTCTCAACTTCTGCATCTAGGCAAAAATTGCTGCATCTCTTGTCTAAATCCAAGCTTCTATATAAATCCAATCCAACTTAAAGAAAAATTATGATTTGGTTTATTAAATTTCTGTTTCAATTTGATTTACATTAAGGACGTTTTTTTGTTTGGACTTGTATGGATATATTTTGTTTTCTTTAAAATTGAAAATGGAATCTGGGTTTTGAGGAATTCCCAACAAAACTTGTTTATCATTTTATCATAACTCAATAAAATTACCAAGGAGAAACGTTGTTGAGCAACTCAACTGCTCTAGAAGGAAAATCGAAGTCGATGACGGCTTTTTACATTGAAGCATTGATGGGTGTTTTAATTGGGACAAAATAAAAAATAAAATTTGTAGTATTTGTAGTATAAAATACTACAAATTTAATCAGATAATTTAACCATTATCTCTATCAAACTGAGTTGTGTAATGTAAATAACAATGGAGGATCTGAGAAGTGTACTAGTTCTACTTAGGGACGACAATAGGTAGGGGCTTGGTAAGGTAAATAGTATTTTCTTTTTTGTGTATGTTGTTAAAAAAAATACTCGAATCCAGACACGTGTCAGTGCAGACAACAATCTTTGTACATGTGCATGTACCCTATAGGTACTTAATTAACTAACGGTACACGTTACTTGCAGTTCGCTATAAACAATTTGATCAATTAAAAGATATCATATTAATTGTTTCATCGTCATAAATAAAAACCTGAAGAATAAAAATATTTATATTTCATGTATAAATATTTTTGTGTTTGGTGATAATAATAGAAAGTAAGAGAAAAATAAAATAATTAACAAAAAAATTTGTTACAATAAACAAGATAATTTTTTTAAAAAACATATAAGGTGAATAATTAGTTGTTAATATAGTTTTTTTTGAAAAAGTTAAATTAGCTCATCCAAATTAGCATCAGAGAGAATCAAAAACCTAAAAAAAACCTTAAAAATGAGTTTGATTGTCAATTCAATAATTTGATATCTCAAAATTTAGTTGTTAATATAGTTATTTTTCCTTTAGCAAAACTTAAACTCTGGATCTTTAACTTCTTTACTATTTTAATTCTTAATTCGAATTAATTGAACTATTTCACTCCACCAACAAAATAATATCCAAAAATCAATTAAGAATGTCATAAAATCAATTGTTAACTTTGATATAACTTTTCGTAAAAAAAAAACACTTTGATATAACTTAGTGCTCTCTCTGGTCACATTTATAAGCAAAAAAAATACTTAACATTTTGGTTACTATTATAAGCAAAAATTAACTATTTTTGAACTGATAATACTGTTATTCCTAATATACTCTTACTTTCCAAAAGATGTATGTGATTTCCAAGAAAATGAATGACACAATATAGTAAACTTATTCATGTTTTATATTAAATCAAGAAAATTAATTACATTTAACTAAATTTCTTAAACACCGCGCAAGTAGTTATTTTTTTCTATAAATGTAACCGGAGGGAGTATAAAATATTGTTATCAAACTCAAAAAAAAAAGAAAAGTAAAAGGAGTTTGGTCAAATTGTTACGTGGCCTTAATTTTCATCTATATATATAAGCTAGTAAATATTATCAATCATATTAAAATCTATATTTTTGCTTATACATCCCATACTTGCATCTATATAGCTTATTTTTGCATGTAATTACCATACTCATTTATATTCATAATACCGATTTTTATTTTATCTATTATTGTAATTTTCTTTACAAATGACCACTAAACTCTCAATATCATGTCATCTCTAATTAAACTCTTTCATTATTTTTCTTTCTCATCTCTTCATTTTATTTATTTATTTATTTATCCATTTTTAGTTTCCTTGAACTGTGTGTGCCCAAAATGTTTAACGGAAGTGCTTGTTAAAAGAAAAAGCTTTCCTTTTCAGCCTTTTCTTTATTCTTTATGGTTAATTTTCCTTTGATGAATCCTTTCCCCAACTTTAAGGCATTTAACAATATTTTTTTCTTTCGTAAAAAAAAAAACAATATTTTTTTCTCCTTTCATTTTTTATTGTCAATCGTCAAACTAAAAAGTACCCACATTTATTCATTATTGTTGAATTTTTTGTTTGATGTGGTGAAACATAAAGAAAGACAACACAAAAAACTAAGTGGGTTTCTCATTCATGCATTATTATTGCTTTACTAACAAAAAAATAAATCACTCTACCTCATATAATGTATATCATGTGCACGTTTTTATTTATTAAAATAGTTGTCATTTTAAAATATTAATATAATATTTATTATTTTATTATTTCTTTTTCACTGATTTATAATTGATCGATATTAGTTTTTTTAAAAGGCAAATATTATACTAAAGTAATTAAGTATGTGATGTGTCTAATAACCAATAAAACATTTACAAGTACCCCTACAAATATATCCTTATTTATTAAATTTCAATTTATGAGTCAAAAATAAAATAAATTTCACTTTATAGAATGGTGTACGACTTTCATTTTTGTCGAAAGACAAATTTCATTCATTCATGAAGCTAAAATAGCCAAACATACACCATGAGTATATCATTCACTTTCCACCGGGAAAAAGTATAGAATTGATACAAAATCAAATAGATACAACCTTAAGCTCTAGATTTGCTTCACGACAAACTCGACTTGCTAAGAATGAACAAAACTAGAACCAGCAAATTACAATAATAGCCAAAGAAAACAATAAAGATACGCAAACTTTAGATCTAACCTAAAGTCTAGAAAAACAATATTGTCGTCACTAATAACCACACAAACCTAACATAGCTCCAATACATGTTTGAATACACGTAATCTCTGAAGCGCAACCTCAAATAACCAAGCTAACAGATTGGAGCTACAACCACGATCAAGAACGACAACTACGAGTTTAGATCTGAGACTAAAGAAAGTTTGACAAACCAAAAGAAGAAAACCAATACAACAAAAATAAGCCAACAAAAGCACATGAGCAAGAACAACAACTGAAATGAAAACATCAGATGAACCAACTAAACTTAACAGATCTAAATAGAGAGTGTTGAGAAATCAGATTTACAGAAAGAAGGAGATTTCAATGGTGATCGGTGCTACGAAGGAGACGACTCTTAATGGGTTTGAGTGGCAGCAGTCAAGGGTTCAAGAGAGAACTAAATAAAATACCCCATATCTTGACAAGTAATGTCATGTTCAAAGATTATGTAAACAAATCTTCACAAAGTGATATCTAACGAAGCTACCACAACCTAAGGTAGTTTCCTTTTTGATTTTTTTACGCGCGCAAAAGTATTTGTAAAGAAAAAAATGCATATGAACTTCTTAACTCCACAAGAAAGATCACCACTAGGTCTCAAGTTCAAATCTTCTCAACGCTACTTCATGTATTAGGTCAATCCATATAAAATGAAACTCCGATTTTAAATAAACACTGAAATCTCTTAGATTAACCGATCACTTGGTCATATACCTAATCTCAAGAGTCCATAAATAGTTAAATCATCATCACTTATTTAAAAAACATCCAAAAAATTTATCACTTGAATCAATCGATAGTTTAATAAAACATTAAATATTCTTATGAATTAGTGGACAATAATTAATCAAAAGTAACCGATGAAGACATGATGGTATAAAGATGGTAGATATAAAAAAAAAAAAAAAAAAAACAACACAAAGACATGCAGAATCTTAGCTGGATCCACCATTACCCAAATTTCACCTTCTCTTATTTTTCTTTTTCCCCATTCAACCCTTTTCACTCTCTCTCTCTCTCTCAACACTCCACACTCACACTATAACAAAACCACATAGAAAAAAACACACAAACCTAAAAAATTCACAATGTGCAGTTTCTATTTCTTCTTCATCTTCTCCATCATCTTCTTCTTCTTAACACCATTAACATTAACCTCATCTTCTGAACCAAGAAGATTTCTTCATCAACCTTTTGAATCTCCAAACTCACTCTCACCTTCTCAATCTCCAAACCCATCTCCACCTTCACAATCATCATCACCACCAAATCCAAAACTACCATTTTCCACAACTACCCCTAACACTTCTTCATCTTCATCATCATCAAATACACCCCCTTTTTTCCCAACATACCCTTCACCTCCACCACCACCTTCACCTTCTTCTTTCGCTTCATTCCCTGCTAACATCTCTTCTCTTATTCTTCCTCAATCCTCAAAACCCAAATCTTCTTCTTCCAAACTCCTCGCCGTCGCCATTACTTCTGTTATCGCCGCCGTAGCTGTTGTTTCCATTTCAGCTTTCATTTACTGTCGCAGAAAAAGAAAAAGCTTTTCTAATGATGATAAAACACTCAGATCCGATAGTAGTATTCGTCTCTTCCCTCGTGACAGTGGCGGCGCCACCACCGGCACCACCGTCGTGAAGTCGAGGAATGTTTCTAATACTAGCTCGGAGTTTCTTTATCTTGGTACCATTGTTAACTCTCGTGGTGGTGATGATCTACCTAATGGCGGTGGTGGTGGTGGTCGGAATCCTAGAAAAATGGACTCGCCGGAGCTTCAACCGTTACCGCCGCTTGCGCGACAAGGCTCGCGGAGACTTTACGATGAAGGTGGGAATGCTGTTGAAGATGATGAAGAAGAGTTTTATTCTCCAAGAGGTTCTTTGAACGGAATTGGATCGGGTTCTCGGAGAGTTTTCGCCGGAATTTCTGCTGAGAATTTGGTTGGTCGGAGTAGTAGTGAATCTACTTCATCTTCTTCTTATTCATCTTCTTCTGCGTCACCGGATCATTCTCATTCGATTAGTCTTTCGCCGCCGGTAAGTTTAAGTCCAAGAAGATCACAGTCAAAGTCGCCGGAAAATGTACTTACACCACCACCGACACAGCCGTTACTTAGCACCGACGGTGGAAGAAGCTCGTTTTCTTCATCAACAGTTTCTTCTCCACGTGCTTCTTCAAACTTGAATGTTAAGTCTTCTTGTTCAATGTCTTCTACGCCGGAGAAAATCTTTGCCGGAGAATGTCAATCACCGTCTTTATCACCTTTGAATCTTTCACCGGTGAAAAACTCAGATGGGTCTTTTGTAAAAGTTGAAAAGACTCAATCTTGTAATGAAAATGGTTCTTCTCCGAGATTATCTAATGCTTCTAGTGGTAAATCTTCTTCTTCGGCTTTTAGTTTACCATCGCCGGAGAAAATGACGATGATGCAAGATCATAATAATCATGGTTTGGATCAGTCTCCAACTATTTCAGATGTTTCAGATCGGTTTAGACATTCTCCTTTGTCATCATCACCTCTTTCACCTAAGCTTTTTTCATCGCCGGAGAGAGAGATGAACACGATGAACATGATGAACACCATGAACACGATGAACTCGATGAACTCAATGAACACTCAACCACCACCGCCGCCACCACCACCACCTTCTAGGAAGCATTGGGAGATTCCTGATCTTTTAACACCAATTGTTGAAACACCAACTGTTTTGATTCAACATGGTGTTGTTAATCAAAGAAAACAATGGGAAATTCCGGTTCTTTCAACACCAATTGCACCTTCTATTAGTGTTTCAGCAGCTCCTCCACCTCCGCCTCCACCACCACCGGCAATGCCGATACGGCAAAGGAAGCAATGGGAAGTGCCATCTCCAACAACTCCTGTCGGTCAACCGGTGGTTTGTAGGCCGCCGGAATTGAAACCTCCTTCAAGGCCTTTTGTGTTGCAAACACCTCCAAATACATTGGTTTCTCCTGTCGAATTGCCACCTAGTTTTGAGGAGAATGAAGAGGTTTCTAAACCAAAGTTGAAGCCTTTGCATTGGGATAAAGTGAGGGCTAGTTCGGATCGTGAAATGGTTTGGGATCATTTGAGATCCAGCTCATTTAAGTAAGAGTTTCAATTCAATTCAATTATCATCATCATGCTATTTTCATACTGTAGTATGTTGTTGATTCTTTCTTTTTGTAGATTATTATAGATAATTGTTATTGTTAGTTACTATTTTGGGAATGTTAGTTATAAGTAGTTGATGAATATGATGTTTATTTAGTACTATATTGCAATGTGTTTTAAAATCTAAAGTATTTTGGTTTGGTTTTGTTTGGATTGATTGGTGCAGGTTGAATGAGGAAATGATAGAAACATTGTTTGTGGTGAACACACCAAATTCAAAACCAAAAGATTCTACGCCACGTTCAGTTCTTGCACCTCAACATCATGAGGATAGGGTATTAGATCCTAAAAAGTCACAAAATATTGCTATATTGCTTCGAGCTGTTAACGTTACGGTAGAGGAAGTGTGTGAAGCACTATTAGAAGGTATGTGATGTATTTTATTTTCCTCTCAATTTTTGTTGTGACTTGTGATTATTGATTAGATCTGTTCAACATTTTCTTAATTAAGTGCAGTAGTGGTTAAGCCATCACTTATGTAATTTCTTGCTTGTTTTTGTTTCTTTCAATATAGGCTTTAATGCAGTTTTGATCCCCCTATTTTGAAAAACTTGAATTTTTGATCCCCCTATTTTAAAAGCCAACTTTTTGATCCCCTATTTTGAAAAACTTGAAGTTTTGATCCCCCAACTCATTTTGGTCAAATTTATGATGATGTGTCAACCTCAATGATGACGTGGCGGTGTCTATGTGTCAGCCTCATATTCCATGTCATTATTTTTTTTAAAAATAAAATATTATGTATTAAAAGTATTAAAAAAATAAATAATTAAATAATTAATTAATAATAATTAAAAAACAGTAAAATAAACCTCTATACATATATATAATTAAAAATCAGTAAATTATCCAAATATATAATTAAAAATCACTAAATTGCCCAAATATATAATTAAAATCCAATAAATTATCCAAATATATAATTAAAAATCACTAAATAATCCAAATATATAATTAAAAATCACTAAATTGCCCAATTATATAATTAAAATCCAATAAATTATCCAAATATATAATTAAAAATCAATAAATTACCTAATATATAATTAAAAGTCAATAAATTATCCAAATATATAATTAAAAATCAGTAAATTACACAAAAATTGGCCAAAACACTAGAATTCAAAATACCAAAACACTAGTAGTATTATCTAACATCTCAGATGTATATTACTTGATACCAAAACACTAGTAATATTCATAAGATGGCTTCCGAATATTATTTTGTAAAGCGAGCATAATGATGAACACGAGCGGATGATGAATCAAACAGAGGAATGATAACATGTAGAGGAATGATGAACATGAGTGTGATGATGAATCAAAGAAGATGAAAGACGGAGATCGTCGAAGGTGGGTGGCGCTAGGGTTCCATGATTTGGGAACTGGGTTACTATTCGTGCGTGTCTGATTCTTCTACAATTCGTCCCTTTTGATCATCTGCGTTTTTTAATTATTGTTAATTATTTTATTGTTTTAATATTTGGTTTAAAGGTTTGATAAAAAATATATTTGATTTAAATATATTGTTTTAATATTTGATAAAAAAATATATTTGATTTAAATATATTGTTTTAATATTTGATTTAAAGATTTGATAAAAAAAAACTGATTTAAAAAAATAATATTAAAACATAATATTTTATTTTTATAAAAAAATAATGACTTGGAATATGAGGTTGACACATAGACACTGCCACATCATCAATGCGGTTGACACATTATCACAAATTTGACCAAAATGAGTTGGGGGATCAAAACTTCATGTTTTTCAAAATAGGGGGATCAAAAAGTTGATTTTTAAAATAGGGGGATCAAAAGTTCAAGTTTTTCAAAATAGGGGGATCAAAACTGCATTAAAGCCTTCAATATATATAATCCTTTGGATTAGATTTATTACCAACTTACACATCATTTTTAGTTAATGGTATGCAATTAGTGGTTGTGTTTTAAAAGGAAATAGAATAGGGATATGCCAACACTAATTTGACAAACATCCTTTGCTTTGATTTAGTTTAAAAAGTTAGGTGGAGGTGTTATTATTATTTTTACATGTATCACTTGAATGAGGCTAGTGGACAATTTTGTTATGTTGTTTTATTGCTATCTTATGGTTGCTAAAAGCATAATTTGTGTATAAAAGTGAATTGTTATTATGCATTTTAGAAGTTTTCTTATCATACCATTTGCATCATAAATCAATACCTTGATTTGTTTATTGATATGTTATATGTGATTCTCAAGGTTTAAGACTTAGACATTGATTGTAAAAGATTTAATTTACATACACCGTCAATGTAAAGATTTTTTACACAGTCAATCGTCCATAACCAGATGAATTAGATCATTAATCATGTTTGACTTTAATCATAATTGTTTATGAAGTCACATATGTGATTGGTTGTGATTTGCTTTACGCTGGCAATTAAACTCTTAAGTAAATAAATCATTTTGCCTTTTTAACAGGTGTTACTGATACACTTGGAACCGAACTACTTGAAAGCTTGTTAAAAATGGCGCCAACCAAGGAAGAAGAGCGTAAATTGAAGGAACATAAAGACGACTCTCCAAACAAACTTGGTACTGCTGAGAAATTTTTGAAGGCAGTTCTCGATGTACCTTTCGCATTTAAAAGGGTGGAAGCTATGCTTTACATAGCCAATTTTGAGTCTGAAGTAGAGTATCTTCGGAAATCCTTTCAAACTCTAGAGGTAATCGTATCATAGTATAATCTGGTAATGATGTCCCGTAATTTTTAGTTCTGTGCATTTTCTGATTGACACATTTGCAGGTTGCATGTGAAGAGCTACGAAACAGTAGAATGTTCTTGAAGCTTCTAGAAGCTGTGCTCAAAACTGGAAACCGTATGAATGTTGGAACAAACCGAGGTGATGCACATGCATTCAAGCTCGATACACTTCTCAAGCTGGTTGATGTCAAAGGCGCAGACGGGAAAACAACTCTTCTACATTTTGTTGTACAAGAAATCATTAGAACTGAAGGAGCTCGTCATTCAGATACTACCACTGATCAAACACCAGCCGCAACATTGAGCGATGACGCCAAGTGTAGAAGACTCGGACTTCAAGTAGTATCTAGTCTAAGTTCCGATCTAGCTAATGTGAAGAAAGCCGCAGCGATGGACTCCGAAGTTCTCACAAGCGAAGTCTCTAAACTTTCAAAAGGAATCAAACACATTGCCGAGATCGTGAAATTGAATCAAACGGCGGGATCGGACGAAACCGTTAAAAAATTCACAGAATCAATGAACAAGTTCATGAGAATGGCTGAGGAGGAGATTGTTAGAATTCAAGCACAAGAAAGTGTTGCTTTATCACTTGTGAAGGAGATCACAGAATATTTTCATGGAAACTTGTCTAAAGAAGAAGCTCATCCATTTAGAATCTTCATGGTAGTAAGAGACTTTTTAAATGTTCTTGATAGAGTATGCAGAGAAGTTGGTAATATAAATGAAAAGACCATGATTAGTTCAGCTCATAGATTTCCGGTTCCGGTGAACCCTATGCTTCCACAACCACTTCCTGGATTACACGGAAGGAGAAATTACAGCTCCTCAGACGATGATAGTTCGTCTTCTTAGTTCATGTTTGGATTGACGGTTAGTTTGTCAGAATCACAATGTGTCACCACCATGTTTTAGCATAATCGCGGTGCTACTGAGATTTTGTCGAAACTCACTGTGATTCCGAACATGCACTTAGCTGTCTGTATATCCCATTAGTGTCAGTGTGACATCTTGGCTGCATCGTCTGTTAGGAAAACAACCTTTAACCAGGTGATTTTGATGGGGTCATGGAGGGTGCATTATGGTCTTGGCCCAAATGAATATTTTGTATTTTTTTTGTTAAATTGTAAAAATCCTTGTAAAAGATTTGGGTTATATATAAATAGATTATATTTATAGAGTAGAATATTTGGAAAAATAAACTTGTGTGACTTTTATGAATAGGTTATGTATCACCATTGACAGTGTTGTGTACAAAGCTAGTATTCAATTTGTGACACCACTTGGTTGCCAATGAGCTATAATAGATAGATAGATCGTAGTTTTCTGAACATGACAAATAATTTCTGACTGAACCAGTTTCACATTGCAATGTACTATAAGCTACTATAAACCACAAAAGAGTTGAGTCGGTTGAGCTGAAATATTACTTGTCAGATTGGCTAAGGATTTTCTGTCACATAAAATATGTTACAGCAAAATAATTATTGTCAAGACAAATAAATACCACTAGTACAAAATATCAAATTGCTTGATATTTTTTTGTAACTTTTATTTCATTCTATTAACCCTATTGTTCTGAATGGCTTGGTAATTTAGAGTTTGACTCTAAATTAAGTAAAATTTGTTTGTGAAGGAAAATTTGGATTCTTCTGAAGAATTTGTTATAGATGAAACTCTAATTACTTAAGTTTAATGTCTTCCTAATTAGGTATTTTTGTATAATTTATCAATGAAGAAACTCTTAACATTTAATATGCTACAATTAAGGTGTGAAGAAGGTTCTATCATATGTGCCTAACTCACATGATACCTATATGTTTAAAAATATCAATTTACAATATAATAATCTATATAATATTAATTAGATCCTATAATTGGGGGTATCTTATTTCCCCTACAAAACAAAGGAGAATAAAAGCATCTGTCCAACATTTGTACCCATTATTTGTTACATAAAATAGGACTATAAGACCAGCATATGGCATAAGTAAGAGGTATTTAAGTCTATTAACTAGAGTTTAATTTCTGATAGCGATGTATATAGAAAATAGATCTCAATTATTTTAGATGATTAATCTCTATAATCGCATGCAAATGATATATTGGTTTATTAAAAAAAAAAGTATATTAAGTTTTCATACATTCTCTCTACTAAAGATTAAATATAGACACTTCTCTTAACTGTGTATGTAATTTAATGGATTTTTCTACACATATTTAATAAAAATTAAAGATATCATAAAGATATTTTTTTTATTAAACTATAAAGATTATCATATATAATTTAATGTAATTAAATGTAATTTAATATATATATATATATATATATATATATATAAGAGGAAATAAAGTATGTGAACTAAAATTATGACACCGACCAAAAATGTTATGAAAAGGGAAGGGATTTGGTATTTTGTGGCAGTGTTTTTGTTTGCTTCCTCACAAGACATGTTCCATGTACTAAATTGAATTGAATGCATATGCATGTGGTAGAACTAGAAGAGTGGTGGTGTAGTAGTAAATAATATCTCTCAAATATGACATCATCATTTTGCATGTGTGTACAAAAACATGTGAGGAACACCAAAGCAGAAGAAATAAGAAAATAAAATAAAAACTAGACATTGGTCTTCTTTGTCTTTGACCACAGCTGAGCTGGTGTTTATTGAAAACAGGTTCATGCACAAGGATTTTTGTTGTTGGTTTATTCAAGCCGTTGAAGCAATAGGTGTGTGTGAATTCACTTGTCACTTTTACTATGCATGCACCACTTTCATAAATGGTGACTATATTTTTTTAAAGTAAGTTTGTGGGTCGATTTTAGTCAAAACTGTTATCCGATCATATTAAAGGTAATTGAGTTGAGTTGGACGTAAAATTTGTATATTTAATGTATAATTATGTTATATATATATATATATAATGTTTACAAATTGTAAAGTTTTGTATTTGAATTCGAAAAAAAAAAAATTGAACTGATTTAAACGAGTTAGTTCAAATTAGACTCACACTTAAATGAGTTCGGATAAAATACATGTTGAGTATGGTTAGCAGGTTGAATGAGTCACTTGTATATATCTCTTTTTCTATTACCCTTTCAAGTTTTATCTTTCTCATTTGGATTTTGTTTTCTATTGTTTGAAAGAATTGTCAATTCTTTCTTTGATGATGGTTGTTTGGGCATGAATTTTTAAAATTGGATCTTTGAAAGAGAGGATTTTAATAACTAATAAGGAATTGGGTATGGGAAATCTTTGTTTTTTTAGGTAACCATGGACATGATTGGAGAATTTGATCTGCTGTGGAAGAGATGCAAAAACCTTTAAAAAATTGAAGCTTCTAGGTTGCCAAGGAATTTGATATTCTTATTCATATTTTTTGTTCAATTTTTGCGAAGCTGTTCAACACATAGAGCTCGTAGCCGTAAAGAGTTGGTTGACCATGTTTTGTTAAAATAAAGCGTCTACAGTATTTTAATTGGGATATCGTGAAATTTCACGAGAAAGTGGTTCGCTGTATATAGCACCACTCTTTGTTAAAATAAAGCGTCTACAATATTCAAATTGGGATTTCGTGAAATTTCACGAGAAAGTGGTTCGCTGTATATAGCACCACTCATTTTTTAAATACTACCGTGGGCAGAAATATCCGTAAAATGTTCACCACGAGATGTACAGGAACAAGATTTCCAGCAGTTACAACACCCTGTTGTAATCGATTTTGGCCGTCCGATCTCTGATCGACGACTGAGATCATTTTAAGTATAAAACTGTATTTTAAATCTGAACCGCCCGATTTCAAATTAATGGCCACAATTAATTATTGTGTATAGCTGTGTCATTATTGAACATCAACAAATCCGGATCCGGTGTACTTACCATGGGTGGGAAATATATTTGGTAAGATTTTAAAGCTTAAAAAAAGCTGAGGGTGGAATACGGAAGCTTTGAACTCAAACAAGTAAAAGTACTAAATAATTCTACCAACATGTGACACATGATACAATTTTTTGAATAAATTGATTTGGTAGAATTAATTCTGATTAAAATTAAATTGAAATTAAAATGATTTATGTTTGGATATTTTACGTAAAAGTGAGTTGAACAAAAAATTAAATGTAAAATTAATTATAAAATCGAAAGTTGCAATTTCTAGCTTCAAATAAAATTATTTATGAAGACAAAATCGATTATACTTTATAGAAATCAAACATCTCATTCAATTCTATATATCTAGAATCAAATTGTGGCTCTCTAGGGTTCAATTCTTGAATTACAATATTTACTATTCACTATTGTAGGTGTACTGTGTGACATGATATATGATATGAGACGGAGGGAGTATATCTACATGTAAATTATAATACGGCCATGATTCACAGTGAATCATGTCCAAAACATCAATTATGATAAATGTCGTCTTTTAGATTTAGAGGTAACGATTTTTATAATTGAAAATGACTTGATTTAAACGGTAAACAATATGAGAGTCTTGTGTTTTTAATTGTTAAAGATATTGTTGGTAGTTATTAAAATGTCTTATAATATATTTTACACTGATCCACGATTAATAAACTATTTAAATAATTCATATTAGCAGTCGTCTATATCTACATTCATATTGAATCTTGAAGTTTATAATTTCAATTTTTAACTAAATAAACAGATTTTTATTTTTTGAAAAAAATTAATTTAATAGCTAGACTAATACTTGCATCTTACATATTTTCTCTAATTTAAGTCTTAACTTTATAGACCGATATTTTAGGTAAAGATCTTATAGACTAATCTAAATCTAATACCAGTACACATTAGTACAATATTCTTAACTTTATAGACTGACATTTTTTAGGTAAAGATTTTATAGACTATAATAATAATAATTCAATACTACCAGTTTGTTAGTACAATTTATGGCACAAAAATGGAGTTTTGGATCGTTCATCTCATATACTCCCACTGTACATGTGTCAACCCCTGCCTGTCTCCTCTTCTAACATATCCATTTATTTGGTCATCTCAATCATTTGAACTTATAAACAAATAAAAATAAAATTAATTTTAAAGATACATAATTAATTTTGATACGTTTGAATGTGTTGGAGTAGAACCAATATAATAGTTGATTATAAATTGAAACTAAAATTTAGAATTTTTACCTATATAATTAATTTTAGCCTCAAATTTATTATTGAACTTATGAATAAATATTTAAACATATCACTTTTAATAAAAAAAATATTTTCTCTGTTCTGTTTTATAAGAGATAACGAGTTCAACAAAATTAATATATTTAATTTATAATAATAATATATCTATTTTTGTTAAAACATATATCTCTTATAAAAAAAAAGAGATAGTAGCTTTAGTAAATTAATTCATTAAAAATCGATTTTCGTCATCGCACCCAAAATTAACGGTATAAATAATACACTACAAAAAAAGCGTCATTTAGCCACGGTCAAAACCGTGGCTAAAAGTCACTTTGACCGTGGCTAATATACTTTACCACGAAAACTTTGAGGGTGGTTATTCCTGGCGTTGCTAAATTTAGCCACGGCTAATTTTGGTTTTTGTCACGGCAATATAAAGCGTGGTAACAATTTTATAGCCACGGTCAAACCGTGGCAAACTAGTTGGCTAGTGATTTAAAAAATTGATTTGGCTACGGTTTTGACCGTGGCTACATAATGCATTAAATTTTGCCACCTTTTTAACCGTGGCAAACATGCTCTTTTTTTTTTTTTTTTTGAATGCTGCTCGGCTCTTCTTTCATGCTTTTTTATTTTTGTTGTTTTTTCATATACTATTCAAAACTATGTAAATACCAATTTCCCTAATCATTCCATAGTGAATATCTTAACTACTGCATATTGAAGGCAAATCATGAGACATAATTTCAATTTACCTAACAGAAGAAGTGAAATTAGATCAAAATTAGGGCAGAACAAAACAGTGAAATTAGAGGATCATACGGTGAACAGAGAAATCGACGAGACAGGGAAAAGAGAGAGAACACTTACATGATTTGGTAAAATCTGAAACTCGGCGATGGAAGACGACGACGGTGGATTGAAGCTCGACGATGGAAGACAACGGCCGTAGATTGAAGCTCGACGATGGAAGACAACGGCCGTAGATTGAAGCAATTGAATGAGAGAGAGAGAGAGAGAGAGAGAGAGAGAGAGAGAGAGAGAGAGAGAGAGAGAGAGAGAGAGAGAGAGAGAGAGAGAGAGAGAGAGAGAGAGAGAGAGAGAGAGAGAGAGAGAGAGAGAGAGAGAGAGAGAGAGAGAGAGAGAGAGAGAGAGAGAGAGATTTTGAAATTAAGAAGAAATTTCAACAATTTTGAGAGAGGAATAGAAATTTGGGAAAATGAGAGGGGGATGAAAATAGAAATGCGCGTTTTATTTCATGGAAGAGGATAGATTAGAAAATAGAATAGGTTTATATTGGCCACAGTTAAAACCATGGCAAACATCGATACATACCCACAGTTATCATAAGCGTGGCTAAGAGACCGTGACTAAAGAGCTTATTTTTTGTAGTGGTAGTACCTCCTCTAAGGGGCATGTGTAAAATTGATAGCATGCAGGGAGTGACACCTTCAATATTCATGTTAGTCTAAATTTGGCCTATAGTATGTTATTGGCTTATTTTATATGTTTAGGTTTTTTGAAAGTTTGATATGACATGTTAGTCTAATTAAAGATCTATTTCTAGTTAAAAAAATTAAAGATCTATTTCATACAAACACATTTAAATAAATATTTATATTATATTTAAAGGGGTGTATTTGATTGAGATTTTAAAAGATAATTTTGAATAAAAAAGCCTTGAATCATACGAACACATTTAAATAAATATTTATATCTAAAGATGGTGTATTATATTGAGATTTTGAAAGACAATTTTGACCAAAACAAGTCTTGAAAATTTTAAAAAAATTTGTAAGATTTTATTGACTTTATGTGATTTTAAAAGATTTTCAAGACTTTTTAATTTTCAAGTCGATTCTCTTTATATTTAAAATATTTCACGTTTATCCCTACATTACTATAATGTTAGTATTAGTTCACCCTTCAATTTAAATTTTGAGTGAATTCCGTCGAAAACTTTCACGTGGTACCTCTTGAGTTATCCATATTCCATGTATGTGATTTTGTTAGCCATATGGATCATTTAAACAAAAATTTATCTAAAAAACTAAATTATTATAACGCTACCCTTGCTGCAGTAGTGATAAGGAATAACTTGGAACTTTTTAAACACATGACATAAGGGAAATATGCAATTTAACCAAAAAAAAAAACTCATTTACTTTACCCAAAAAAACTTTCACCATTAATTTCAACAAATGACATTTGATAGTTACTAATCTTGTAAACTCCTAATTTTTTTAAAGAGATAAAGTTCTTTCTTATCTCTAAATTTTTTCATCTTCATTCATTAAAAAGGGGTGGCTTTTAGGGATGACAATTAAAACCAAATCCGCGGGTCCCGTCCGAACCCAAATCCAAGTCAACGGGTAAAACTCGAGTTGACTGGGTTTGAGTTTGGGTTCGGCTGTCACCCGATTCCACGGGTGCGGGTTTGGGATCAATCAAACCCGCACCCGAAACCCGAAACCACACCCGTTTATATATTAAACTACTTAATTACCCCTTAGTTTATATACCAAACTATTTATTTATTTTGTATCATTTTGGGTGAAACTTATTTGTTTAATTTGGTTGATTTCTAAGCTTGTTGATACTTTATTTTGGTTTAATATGGAAAATTACTATTACTTAATTTTGGTTGAATATGGAAAATTACATTTTTTTCTTTTAGTTTTTCTTTTAGTAGATATGTTGCGTCGGGTGAAAAAACCCGAACAAAAACCCAAACCCAACGGTTTTGATATTTTTTGACCCGAAATCACTCAAATGCATCTTTTTTCATTTGCTTTAATTTAAATAAGTGATTTTCACATAGATTAGATCTTTCTTTTGTGTGATTTCATCTTCTCAGTGCGACGTTGTTTAATATCTCATTTTGGTGCATTGTTTGTTTGTTTTTCCGTCTTGTTACGGTGTTCGTTTGATTGAATCGACATATCAACTTCAATCAACTACTGATTTACAGAGTCATTAAGTTCGTCAACGATGTAGATCCAGAGACATAGGTATTTCGATTAATTTGATTTTATCACATTATTTGTAGGCAGGTGTATGCCGTTTTATGCTATTAACTTGAATGTTGTGAGCTTGTTCACGAATTCATTCTTTTTATTTTTAGCGGTATTGAATTTGTATTTAAATATGATGTACTTTACCGATTTGAATGAATGAATATCTTTTATTTCAGTTAAAAAAAATCGTATGAACTCCTGTACTAAGTTCATTAGAAAACAACATAATAAAATTTCCTATATATATCTATATTCCAACATATATCTATAAATAAAAACTCTATTTTTTAGATACGAATAATTTGTGTATATATCTATATTATAAATCAGATACATTAGAAATTTTGCTTATAAGTGTAGCAATTGATAAAGAGTATTTGCAATGAGACAAGTATTTTTTTTTGTTGACAATAATGAGACAAGTATATATAGATAGAAAGAAATGGTCATATCAAACAAAGCATAAAAAGCCATAAAATTCGGAGGAATGCTATGTCCCCCACAGAACAATTCACAATGGAATAATGTTTGAGTGGTTTACCTCAAAACTCAAAAGATATTCTAATCTTGAATCAAACAAAACACAATCCGCATAATTTGTTCTTAGTCTTTTCTAAATGTTACAAAGCTCAAAATTTTACCATAGGCCCATTTTTTTACACAACTTTTCATTTTCACTCTCTTGGAAAATTTGTAGCATCACATCTTGCATAGATAACCAAGAACACATACATTGTTTGTTTTCCTTTTTTTTTATTTATAAAATTTCATGTTTATTTGTTTTTTTCTGAAAGGGAGACCATTAGGCTAAATTACAAACGAATACGATGATTAAAGAAAACATTAACAACATCCTGCCAGAGGAGGTTCATGCAACTCAGAGGAGGATGAGTTAAAGAATTTTTTGTATTAATTTGAAGTCACATTGAAAGTGCTTAACACTGTGCATCAGTTTTACAATAGAAGGAGCTTGATATATCAATCTCCTTCTTTGCCACAATTCTTATCTGGTTAGCATCTAAACTCATTGACGAATTACCTATGAAGCACTAACACAAACACGAACACCAGAACTATGAAGCATTAACATAGACACAACACAAACATGTGGATGTCTTGTAATAAATTATGAAAATGAATGAACGTGATTGAAAGTAACCACATGTGTCGGTGTTGGACACCAGACTCACCTTTAATCTGAAATGCCAGTGCTACATTGTGAATTACATTGGTTTATGTTTGTGAAAGAATATTCACAGCCCTCTTTTTGCAGGTTTTGTTTTTTTATCAAAACCAGAGTTATGGATCAATTTAGACAGATTGGTGAAGCACTTGGAAGTTTAAAGGCTGTGATGGTGTTTAGAGAGAACATTCAAATCAATCAGAGACAATGTTGTCTTCTTCTAGATGTTTTTAACAGTGCATATGAATCTATTGCAGATGAGGTCATACATAATCTAAAATTTGAAGAAAAGAATGGAAAGTGGAAGGTTCTAGAACAGCCCTTAAGAGAGATACATAAGATTTTCAAAGAAGGAGAGGTTTACATTAAGCATTGTTTAGAAATAAAGAATTTTTGGGCTAAAGCCATTACCTTGTGTCATAACACAGATTGTGTTGAGTTTTACATACACAATTTGCTTTGTAGCATGCCTATTGTGATCGAAGCTATTGAATCAGCTGCGGAAACATCAGGTTTGGATCTCGAAGAGATGCAACGGAAGAGGCTTATCAATTCCAATAAGTATATAAAAGAATATAGAGACATGAAGCTTTTCAAGTGGAAATTTGGGAAGCAGTATCTCCTTACTCAGGATTTGTGTAACCGTTACGAAACGAGTTGGAAGGAAGATAGATGGTTTCTTTTCAACAAAATCCATGAAAAGAAAGTGTCAGATGCAACAAAGTATCAGAAGAAATTAGTAGATTTACTTTTGAGGAATTTGGAAGTGTCGGAAACGTTGGAAGCTACGCTTTTCCCAAGTTCACTATTGGTTGGTTCTAAGGACTATCAGGTGAGGAGAAGAATGGGGAATGGAAGTCAATACAAAGAGATTCAATGGTTAGGCGAAAATTTTGTTGTAAGACATTTTTCCGGTGACATTGAAGCTTTGGAAGGTGAGATCAAAGAGCTTTTATCGCTTTCACATCCAAATATAATGGATTGTCTTTGTGGTTTTACTGATGAGGAGAAGAAAGAATGCTTTTTGTTGATGGAATTGATGAGCAAAACTCTTAGCACGCATATTAAAGAGATTCATGGTCCGAGGAAGCGTTTACCGTTCTTGCTTCATGTCGCAGTTGATCTTATGCTTCAGATTGCGCGAGGAATGGAATATCTCCATTCAAAGAAAATGTATCATGGAGAATTAAACCCTTCAAACATTCTTGTTAAGCCTAGAAGTACCTCGCCAGAAGGTTACTTGCACTCCAAGGTATCAGGGTTTGGTTTATCTTCTGTTAAGGACTTGAACCAGAAAGGGAATGCAAATCAAAATGGAAATCTCTCATTCATTTGGTACTCTCCAGAGGTACTTGAAGAGCAAGAAC
Source organism: Trifolium subterraneum (assembly GCA_951799995.1). Classification (NCBI taxonomy): domain Eukaryota; kingdom Viridiplantae; phylum Streptophyta; class Magnoliopsida; order Fabales; family Fabaceae; genus Trifolium; species Trifolium subterraneum. The sequence continues at coordinate 56,675,812 of OX637462.1, forward strand.
ATTTGGGAGGCGGATTAATTTCCAGGTACACGGAGAAATCAGATGTGTATAGTTTTGGAATGGTTTGTTTTGAGCTTCTAACCGGTAAAGTCCCTTTTGAAGATAGTCATCTTCAAGGGGAGAAAATGAGCAGAAACATAAGGGCAGGAGAAAGGCCACTTTTTCCACTTCATTCGCCAAAATATGTTATAAACTTGACGAAAAGATGTTGGCATACCGATCCAAACCAACGTCCGAATTTCTCATCCATATGTAGAGTTCTTCGTTATATAAAAAGATTTCTTGCATTGAATCCTGGTTACAATAAAGAAACAGATCCACCACCAATTCCACCTGTAGATTACTGTGATATAGAGTCGGCACTTTTGAGGAAGTTTCCTTCTTGGGGAAGTTCTGAATCATCGACGATATCTAATATTCCTTTTCAAATGTTTGCATATCGAGCCATCGAGCGAGAAAAAATGAGTACCGGCTGTAAGGAAAACTCTGAATCTGGAAGTGAAGCTTCAATCTGCGGTGATGAACTTGTTACTTCTGGAGATGAGACAAATCTAACAGTAACAGAAAAGAAAACTTCAGCTGCACAAGAGATTATCAACAGAAGGAAGCTTACACTGACCAGGAAATCACTAGATTCGAGGATGAAACCAGGTTAGCTTCGAATACCAGTGATTTTTGGTAAACTTTACCTGTAATATCAGGAATCCGGAACACATAGTCGCCACTTTGTAAAGCATTTTATCTAACTACCACCCTTGGTTCGAGGGCAATGCTTGTGGCGATCGATCGTCAGACAAAAAATAAATATAGTTAGCTGAAAATGTTTAAATAACTTCTAATTTTTTTTTTATATATATTCATGTGCATCTCAATGCAGGTATACTGAAAGGGAGATTAGAAAGACCTCCACAAATGTCCCCTCGATTGCGAAGCTTGCGAGTTAATTCAGATAAACATCTAATACCAAGTCCAAGGCCAAGGATAATAAGAAGATCTTCTTCTGGTCATGTCTCAGACTCTGAGCTAAATTAGATCACAACATATCATATGCAAATTGCAAGGAAGGATTCACATAATTAACTCAAGTATAGTTTAAATTGATGAATTTTTGACATAAGTAGTTTGTGAATAAGGTTAGTAACAGAAAAAAGTACTGTGATAGTGTGATCGACTCCTTGTATTCATGCAACAGAAAAAGTCTCTTTAATGCATGAAAATTGAAAAAAATTCTTTCACCATTTTCTTATCCTTTCAGATTTAAACACTATGAAAAATAATAACAGATAAGTTTCAACCATTTTTTACCTAAGATTGCATTCTTTGCCAATCTTCAAAGATATTATTTTTCAGGTAAGGGATAACAATATTATGTAAAGGATAAAAATGACAATAGGGAGCCAAAAAGTGTCATCACAGGGTTAGAGTTGGCGGCCGATAAGTTTTATTAATTAAAGTGACACTAATGGTCATATTACAACTGTTCCTGAGGGGATTTAAATTCTATCTCTTTGAGATTAGAAGGTTAAACTCTTACCACTGAGTTGACACCATGTGATACAACTTTTGCATAACTTTATATGATGGTTTAAAATTGGCGTTTTAACCATCATATCAACATAGTTAATATTTTAACATAATGCAAATCATGGATGATATCTTGTACTTTCTTTTTTTCATTTTTGATGAATTATAAGTGATTTGGAAGTTAAGATAATTAGTATATCTTAGTGCTGCTTCAACATCAGCTTTAGTAATATGTCCCTCACTTCCTCAACAGACTGCAGTCTCACAAGCATGGATATATAGGAGCAAGAAGGAGCTATGATGTATGTCGCGGTGTATAAAATTGTAAAACAGCATATTTGAGCAAGTTTCAAGTTCAATCTGCAGAAGTTCTTGAAGGGAAAACTTATGCATTGCAGTAATGAATGAAAGGAATGTGTCACTTTGGTGATATTCTAAAGAGATTTTCATGTTGCAGCTTCACATGTAATTCAAAAGCCTATATATGTGCATGCTTCATAAATCTTTGTTCAGTTTATTTTGTTCATAATCTAGGAAAAAAGTGTTTTTCATTGTAGAAAACAAGTTCTTAACAAGATTACCTATCTATGAAAACTAAAGAGACATTGTTGCATGCCTCTTTGAACCAATGTAAACTCTATATATACCCTCCTCATTTAAGCTTTATTCCTCGTTAATCATTGAAGCCGGAATAAAACACTGGTTTGAATGTTCAGTCCGAATAAAATGTATCTTTCACGCCATCTTCAGTAGTTTTATAATTCCAACTGAGTTGGCTGCAACAAGCATGTTAGACTTCTTTCTCCAACAGACACTAGAAACAAACTGTCCATTGTTGTCAAAACTATTTGAATGACCAGAAATGGGATCGTTTGACTCGAATCTGTGAGAAGCAATTGGCACCGGCAGAGATTTGTGATAACAGTATACCTGAAAGGTAGAACACTTGAAATGTTTCAAATGAAATCATATTGTGTATCTTTTGATGCCAAATTCAAATGAATTTCTTCGGCTACAAGTAGCGTAGAATGTAATTGCAGTTTGATGGTCTAATGGCACAATCAGCTTATCATAAAACTATGATTGCAATAAATTAAAAACTGTACCTCATTAGATTCTGAACCACATGCAATGTATCCATCCAAAACAGATAAACCAACAAAATTCTGGAGAAGAAAGATGAAAAGCAAACGATTAGAATAGGCAAAAGAAAACAAAAAAGCGAGGTAACGTTCGTAGAGAAACCAACCTTTTCATTACTATGACCTCTAAAGGTTAAGTCACAAGCATCAGATGATAACTCAGCTGAGCTAGTTTTCTTTAGGTCCCATAGCTTCAAAGAGTTATCAGTGGAAGCAGACACAACTGTTTGTGCATCTATAAATTTTATATAGCTAACCGCTTTTCCATGACCGGCTAATGTACACCAAGGGATTTTAGTGTTACGAAGATCATAACCGTAGACCTTGTAATCAGCCGATCCGAAAAATAAAAGATTTGACGAGTATTCAGAGAATTGAACACAACATACATTTGCAGGGCTCAATATGGTTCCTATAGAATTTCTCTGCAAAAACAACAGCATTATGAGACAACGATTATGTTTTACGGAGCAAAAAATTCAATTAATCGGTTGTTTTTCTTTCTTATCAAGTAATATGAATATATTGTCTTAGTTATGATTTGTAATTAAAAGGAAGCATACCTCGCTGATATTCCACAGTTTGATAGAGCAATCATCGCTTCCACTGGCAAACATTTTCGGGTCAGATACCGAAAAGTGAACAGACCAAGCTCTCTTTTGGTGCTCCATGTATTGAGACAGTGGCTGACCGGTGCCTGCATCCCACATCTGAATCCATCCATGTTACATAACATTAATGTCAATGAAAAAACTCAGAAACAATTGGTAGAAAAAAGCAACAATATCTCAGTTTTCATCAAATATAGTCTTAATATTTAAAGTATTACATATACACACCTGAACCACACCATCATAATCAGTAGACGCGAGATGGTTTTTTATATAACTGTTCCAGCACACACAACTAAGCTTTGATTTGTTTGTCATCTCAACAACAGGATACTGAATGTCTACAGAATCACTTGAAGCAGCGTTGAGGTCAAATATCTTTATTTTCTTTGAAATTCCACCTGCTGCAATATAATCCTCGTCGCGGTCAAAACTTAAGGCACATATCACATTGGCAGAACTAAGCAGATCACTATTTCTCAATGTTCCGCGCTCTTCGAACTTGCTGTAACGAGCAAATTTGCATATACCATCAAAGAAGGGTCCTAGACTACCAATAGAACCTTGAATTCTCTTTACCTCATTACTAACATTCGCTAAATGAGGCAATCTCAATCTATTTTCCATCACACTTTTATCGGTGCTTTTAACAGCTGGATCATCCTTGAGCAGGCCTTGGAATCTCATCGAAAAGTAACTAGTCTCGAGCTGATTTATATTACTCATAAATCTTGCTTCGTCAACAAATGAACTTGGAAAATATCTTCTAATATCTGTACTTGATGAATCTTGAAAATGTAGATAGTTCAATTGTGTCAAATGAAATACTGAATCAGTCCCATATGAATGGTTTCTTTCTACCTCCTTAATATCTTCATTCAAACAATTTAACTCTTCCGCCAATTTGTCTTCTTGTTTTTTCTTTTCTTCTCCAACTGAAGTTAGAAAATTCAGTAATTCCTCAGTGTCAGTTACATCATCTTCAGATACTATGATATTAGTATTTTCAGAATTTAATTCCGCTAACTCGCGTATAAATTCAGATTCTAAAATCATCCTGTTGTACATAAAAAAAAATTAAAAAATCACAATATATTCAGAATATGGCTTATGTTTATGAAAAATTACAGATTCAAATGAGACTGAAGAATAGAACAGCAGCGTAAAACCTTACCTGGTATTCGGACGAGAAGAAGGTTCAGGATGAAGAAGCCAAAGACAAAAGCCAGCTTCCTTTGCATTTTGTGATAGAAATTTTGGAGGTAAGATTCTATGACGCATATCAAACATGACAGTTGAATGTGCTTCCAATGATTCAATATTGCACAGCAACTGTGAGAAGCATCCACTAAAATGTTAACAAGTGATTAATTTTAAGGCAACAATCCAAAATGATAGCATATTTAATCCAAGAAGAGTGCTGGAATACAACATGTAAAGGATGTATATAACATCTCTATGGTTATTTTAATCAGTAAATTTCAAAAATGGACAAAGGATTATGAAAGTAAGAAAAATGTATTAAATATTTGCTGACCTCAAAAACAAGAACTCCAAGACTATAAACATTTGATGAAAATGTATTAGTTCCATCATTAAGCACTTCTGGACAAGAATACCACTTCTCTTCTAACTGAATAGTTTCAGAAACAAACTGTTTTTCTTCTGCAAAACCATGTTGATAACTCGAACCATCTAAGCACAAACTTGATTCCATAAACATGTTTGTGTCACAGCCATGACTGCAGTTGAAGTGATGCTGCTGCTTAAGAGATGTCGTCTCTTCACAAAGCTTTTGTTTCTTTGTACCATTCAAACTTTGACAACCACATGTATCATGTTCCCATGGCATTTTCTTTGTCACATTGCAAGTCATGATGGCCTTAAGACATGACTTAAATAACGTGAAACACGATTTTTCGTCATCAAACACTTCTTGACCATACGAACCGATGTATTTAATTTTATTCAAAGGCAACAAAGCGAAACAAGACGGTTTCAAATCTTGCAAGACAAATCCTTGTGAGTGCGCAAAATCAACCAATTCCAAAATCTGTTTAAACAAATACAACCTTTCCGATTTCTTCATTTTTCGACTTTCAGACTTCATCCACACTCTTAAGTTAAGTTCATCATTAAAACATTCCGCACCCGACACAACATTACCTAAATCTTTGTAAATAATTTCCTTTCCCTTCATATTAACAAAACCTTTATCTGGTTGATGATTCAACTTCAAGTTCTTTCTAGAATCAATTCCCTTTCCCTTTAATCCTCCTTTGACCTTCAAAGGGTTATCTCTAATCAAACTATTACTATACTTAGACTCAAAAGCTAATTGATGATTCAAATTCTTATAATTCCTAACATGTAACTTTTCAACAATGTGTTTAGGATCTGTAGTTGAACAAAAACTAGTACTAGTAGGACCAGATCCAGCTAAAGAAGTAACATTTCTAGGTATGCATGACCTTGGTAAAGGGTCATTGATTTTTCTCTTATGTTCTTGATCATTTCCTCTATCATTATTTGCAGTCATATCTTATAAATACTCAATTCATGCAACAAGTTCCTTCAATCAAAAAATAAAGTTTATTTTATTACAATAAATAAATATTATCAAAAAAAAAAAAAACCTTAACATATATTAATTATGAATATGACTGAAAATCAACAACCAACTAAAAAACCTAAAAATCTAGAAATTTCAAACATGAATATTAGAGAGATATATATTATAGAAAGGATAAAAAAGTAAAGAACAAGGACTAACCAGAATTGCTTTGTGGAGAGAAAAATAAATATCTTGCTTACAAGTGACAACAATGAGAAGTAATGTATGTGTATAGTGAAATGAATAAATAGTTGAGTATAGAATAAAGCAAAAATTGGGTGTGTGTTGTTTTGTGTTCAGAAGATATTTATGAGAATTTTTATGGACTGAATTAAATATTTATCATTTGTTAGAATCAGTGCAGATGGGGATGTCCACGTCTGAGGCAAAAAGTGCAGCCACGACATTAGTCTTTCATATAATGCCGCCTGGTACACACATTTAAAGAAAAGAAGCTACGTACTATATAGTATTTTATAAAAAAAAAATTATATACCTTATTGGCATGTGTTGGAGAATTTGGCGGAACGTCGCGAGTAATAATAGGACAATGCTCCAGAATCATAAGAGAGATATGATATTTTTACTTAAAATTTTAAGTCATGAAGTTTATGGATTACCTTATTTATATATTTAACATTTTTGCATTCGGAATCAATATGATACTTAACCACTTATACTTGAAATACAACGATTTTTCTCCAAGTGTGGGTTCCAATGTCTTAAATTTGATCTATTATTAGGATCCACTCTCGCTTCCCCAATTCCCACCAAGTTGAATAATCATGGTTGTGATAATATTTGTCGGGGAGTCTGGGAGAGCATTGAGAGTAACAACACGATAATGTCTTAACTTCTTGTACCTCCTTGATCTATTGAACTTTCGCCTATATTTTTTTCGTTTTTATATTATATTTCCCATTAAAAAAAAAGACAATGTTTTAGCAGCACAAGTGAGGGAGACACCGCCACATCTCAATTCAAAGTCTTAAATTGTTGGATTTTAAGTATGAGTGGTTAAGTCTCACATGGAGTATAAATAAGTAAAATGTTGAATATATAAGAGACGTAACTTATATACCTAATGCATTAAGATTTTGAGTGGAGAGATATGACGTCTCAATCTCTATGTGAAAACTTACATTGAGAAAAAAATTTGGATATAGATGTGACATCTACCTTTCATGTGGTTCTAGAACATTGACGAATTATTTATCTAACCTTGCTTCCCTAAACTCCTCACCAACATAATAACAACGTATGTGTTTATCTTAATTTCTCATTTCTCCTATATTTTGCTCTCTATTTTATATATAATTTAAAAATACATATAAAAATACTTAGTATTGACAACAAATTTTTATATTCAAAATTTCAAACATCATGTATAATTTATGAACCAAATTTCACAAAAACATGATAGATTTCAATTGTATTTTTATAAGATAAATTTAGGGTGGATGAAAGTGCACCGGCCTAAGATAAGAAAGACCTTGCTATAACTTTTAGAGTATTTATAAAATAATCATATTTACCTCCTTCTAAAAGCAAATTATTATTTTTTTTGTCAAGTAGCTTAATGACTAAAAATTCACCTCTTAAAATAAATAAATGAAAGATATTGGTTCGAACTTCAATCCCTATATATGGAATGAGTTGGAATACAATATTTCTATCTATTGAACTATGTTCACTGGACATAACAAATACTATTTATGTGTCACAAAAATTAATTATTTAATCTTGGAAACGAAAAATTAAGATCAATAGCAGAGCTATTTAATTATTTTCCAACAGTTTATTTTACATTTGAGTAAATATAATAGTACTCCTATAGTTTATCCTTTTGAACTTAAATGTGATTATTTTGCATGATTTGGAAGGAAAAAACAAGAGGAAATAATTAATAATATTAGGTGTGGCTGGTAAAGTGACACGAGTAAGATTCTACGGTCAAAAGTTGCATGTGATGGCACAACAGTAGTCGGATTTTTACCGATGTTAACAACACATTAGTGTTACTATTTTTGAAGGGTAATAAAAAAGATCGAGAGGTTTAAAATTAAAAAGAAAAAAAAAAAGTAGAGAGAGGGGTTATAAATGAGTACTCCCTCCGTCCCTAAATATTTTTTTGTAATTTGACATTGTTTGTTGATAAATTGTAGTATGATGATGATCTTAATTGTTGATTTACTATAAAAATAGAAATTGATAGTTGAATTGGGATGAATTAAATAATTGATGAATTCTTTAGAGGTTTAGAATTGTGATTTTAGGGATTAAGTTTTCAAAACCTCAATTAATCATAAATTAGCCCAAGAGATTAGGGAATTTATGAATAATAGAGAGAATTGTGACCTAAGAAATTGGACTCAATTACCTTGTAATCCTATCTTAAGATCATAGTATAGTTCATTGACATGCATATTATTATTGAATCATGACGTTGTTAGAGGATCCACATGAAAGTTTCGGTCCAACTTTCCCGTAGCAAAGCAAAACTCCATTCTCTCTACTTGCATTTTAGTTAACGCAATTTGAATTTGAAAAATTCCTCTATATAATGTCTGTAATTTCACACTTAACTACTAGTTTAATTTTCTTTGACTCAAACAATCCTCGTGGACGATAATTTTGTATTACTTACGACAAATAGGTGTACTTACCGATTGCTCATCAAGTTTTTGGCGCTGTTGTCGGAAAAAAAATCACTTCGCTCCATTAGTTTATGGAGATCACTTCGACGGTAACTTAATTCTCATTTACACTCCCACTCTAAATGGGAGTAATGAATCCACCTATCATACATACTTAGCCCTATTTAATTAAAAACTCAACTAACATATAAATAACACATATCACATAATGGGTGTTGTGGAACAATAGAAATAATTGTGTTTGGAATGACAAAAAAGAGTATTCTTCATGTAACAATCCATTTTCTTCTCTGTTTTCTCCATAAAATACATCCCACCAAATTCCGCAATACCAAAAATACAATAAATCATATCACAGCAGCGCAGCAGCCTCTCATTTATGCGGGAACAACAACAAGCGCAGGTACAGCAGTGGCAGAAGCCGCTGGTTGGATGTTATAAGTGTAATGTTGACGCAACATTCCATAATACATTAGGAAGAACAAGTGTGGGATCACATGGGACGTCTTGTCATAGCAGGAACCTCTTTGATACCGACTCCAAAAGTGTAGTGGATGCAACATACAATTCCCAACCCGGAGTCTCCGAGTTTTGTTCTTTAATTTGTAATATTCAAAATGTATTATCTTTACATTCTAACTTTAAGGTGAAGTTTGTAAAACGATAAGCGAACATGGTGGCTCACAAGCTTGCTAGAGTGGCCATTGCTTGGGCTAGTCGTTGTTACTTGGAATCTCTACCTACCTACTTGTATTGAAACTACTTTGAATAATGAAATAATTTGAATTTGTGTTTGTCAAAAAAAAAAAAACACATATCACATAATTAATTAAAAAAAGAATAATACCAAAAATAACACTAATGCTAAATTGGGGTGTTACACACTTAACACAAAAGTCTTACACTTTGTTTGGTTGAAGAGTGAAAGTTGAAGGAAAGAAAGAGAAAGGAAATATTGTGTAAGGAAAGAAAGTGAGTAGAAAGTGAAGGGATTGTTATGGTTGTTTAGTTGTGGAGAAAGCAGGGTGGAAAGTGAATGGAAATAAAGATATATATATTTAATAATTGACAAAAATACCCTTGTTTAGAAATAATATAGATTATTCTATAAAGAAATTAATAAAACATGTTGTGCATATTTTTCAATGGAAAAAGAATTGTGTCTAGGTGTTGGAGCAATTGTATGCCATGAGGAAGTGAACAGGGTAAAAAATAGTGGTGAATTTTTTTTTTTTGACTTAATTAGTCCAATAGTCCCTTAAAGACATTTTAGGTTTCATAATGGTCCCTTAAAGAAAAAAAGGTCCAGATTAATCCCTTAAAGACATCTCCGTTTGTCACATTGGTCCCTTCTGTTAATTTATTAACCACAAATGTATTAGGTGGACCAACATTAAAGGTGGTCCACCATATACCACAATATATTTTTTAATCTTAACTATTGGATCTTTTTGAAAGAAAAACAACCATTAGATTTTGCATGTCCACCATATCTAAGATTGCACCATCACAACAAATTTTTGTCTCATCTTCTTCCTCCATTTCTTCATCTTCTTCCTCCATCCTCCATTCCTTCATCATTTTTTTTCTTCATAATTTCATCATTAAAATCCAAAATTTCAAAACAAATTCAAAAATAAATAAATTCCAAAATTGCAAAACTCTTAACTTTTATCAAAATTTCAAATCTCCAAACAAAAACTCTAAATCCCAAATGTCAAATCCCCAACAAACCTAACCTTGAATTTAATCTTTACTTTCCAAATTTAATCTCATCAAACCAACAAAAACTCTTAACTATTATTGATGATGGTGATGGAGTATGAGTGTTTGTGGTGGTTAGGTCAAAGAGACAAAATGAAATTGAAGAAACAAATTGAGAAAAAAGATGATGATGAAAAATTGAGGAAGAAGATGAACTTTTTGGGTTTATTTGAAGTTGATAGATTTGAGTTTATTTTTTATGATATTTATGAAAAAGATGAAGTTCTTGTATTTTTTTCTACAATTTCTGGACCCAAGAGAGATGAAGAAGATGAACAGTGGCATTTGTTCATCATTTAACGTTTTTTTGCCAAAAACTAACGGAAGGGACCAAAATGACTAACAGAGATGTCTTTAAGGGACCAATCCGGACCTTTTTTTCTTTAAGGGTCCATTGTGAAACCTAAAATGTCTTTAAGGGACCATTGAACTAATTAAACCTTTTTTTTTAAAAGTAATCTTTGTGAATACTAATATGTAGCAACAAACAAACAAAAGTAAGGATTTTGTTGACTTTTCAATAAAAATATGTGTGTCTATGTAGGTTTCCGTCCATATATGGGTGGAAAGGATTTTGATGTGGACCCCACGTAAAACTTTATTTCCTTCTTATTTTGTAATGCAACCAAAGGGTGGAAAGTGGTTCTTTCCACTAAGTTTCTTTCCTTCTAGCAATCTTTCCACATATCCAAACATACCGTTAACAACATTGACGACTCAACTTAATGGCTATACATAGAGCTTAGTTATCGAATATAAGTAATGTTTTTGTTGGATTATGAGCTTACACAATTATCACATATTTAGACATAGTTAAAGTTCTTGTGATCAAACTTTAACTAGGAGAAAGCAATTGGGCCCACATTTACCCAACACACAATCAATTAAACAAACAATAAAATAATTTAATAAACATATTCACACACAATTAATCCCCAAAAATACTCCCTCTGGTCACATTTATAAGCAAAAAAACAAGAGTAAAATATAATAAAAAAATACAAACTCACAGTGTAAGGACAAAACAAAATAAAGATTATATAAATATAAAATTGGAATAATAAAGGGATGTTAAAACAATGCATTATAAAACCGAATTAATTGATAAACAAAAAACATCATGTGAAGAAAAAAATGGTGTCAAAAGCAAGGACTCTTTCATCATTTTATTTTAATTGATTACTTTCCGCTCAATGTTGGAGAGAAGGTTTTTTAGCGTGGAACCCACATAAATCAAGCATTCATTTCTCTCACAAAACAACCAAACATTGAAAGCCCAATTTTCAAGATACTTTCTTTCCTTTATGCTATCCATCCCTTCATTTTCCTTGGAACCAAACGGTGCGTAAAGATCAAGAAATAGAGTTATTTTAATTATTCAAAACATTACTTTAATCTAAAACAACTCAAGTAATGACATTCTTTAAAAGTGAAGTAACGCTCTAATTGATTCACCAACAATAAAATTACCCCTTAACAATATACTAATTAGTAAAGAAGTATCAAAAGAGATGAACTTTTAATAATAAATTTATTATACTAATTTTGTCGATATAAAATTATAGAATAATAAACTAACATTTTGTCAACACTCAACTAAAAATCATTTACGAATGTCTCTCCACTTAATCCTTAAGTACTGCATGTTCTATAAAAACAATTAATAAGCTTAGACTTTTTACTAAATTAAATGTTCTCTAACGGTTGAAATGGTTCTCCATAAGCTAATGCGGCGATCTTTTGTTTCTCTTGCTTTATTTATGGTTCATTTAGTTTGTTTAATTTATTTTACTATGCATATATATGCACCTCTACTATTTCAATTTGTATATATCTTATATTGCTCATAAGAGGAAGGGGAGTGATCTTTTTGTATCGAAAGCATGTATGCATATCAGTCAATTTGTTAGACTATTTTGCGCCTTGTTCAATTCCTCGCTAGCAATAGAAAATGTGATTGATGACAATAGAAAATGGCTAGTGTTCAACTTATAAACAATAAACATTTAAGATTATCAAACAATAAACCTGTCACTAAGCTATTTAAATAAAACAAACACACATGACAATTAAATAAAATAACACCAAACCAATAAATAATTAAATATGGACGTGACAATCCTCCACAAACCGAACGATCGATGGAGGTGATCCTCCATTGTGGCATGCCTGGACGGTAAAGTCATAGTGAGGCATCTCTAAGACCTTTCCCTCTCCATCAGGGTTTACCCCAGTGGAGGTTCCTGACAGAAAAGAAAAAGACAAACAAACCATTAATCGTATATTATTTTCTTTTTTTTTACAACAAATTGTATCTTAAAATTGCCCTAAAAGAAGCCTACAATTTCTCAAAAAAGAACAACTAAATAATATAAATATGGAACATATCATCAGCATTAATTAGCAATCCTAAAAATGAGCAACTCAGTAGATATTTGAACGAAACAATAGCGAGAGTCAACCCTGTTGCTAGCAACTCACTAATCACTTCAACTGTAATCTTCCTCTAGTGGTTCATCGTAGCTTCTCAAGTGTCGGCATCCTTCCACACAGAAAAAATGGCAACTGTCCTAATGAAGTTAACAAGTGTCATACAATGAACGATCAAATTTATTCATTTTATAATTTTTACATAGGTCTACTTATAGTTCAATTGAGATGAAAATGCACTAGGGCGTAAAGGGATTATAAACCTTATAGTATACTTAGTGTAACATTTAACATAAAGATAGGAGCTATTTATATATATTTGTGTGTGTGTGAAATAATAAGCTTAACAATAAATAACTATGATTAGATCCATATGTTCATAAGATTTGTTTAATTTGTTTAAACATTTGTGTTTTCTACTCACTTATAACCATCTCATTGTTTTTATCTCACTTACAATCATCTCATTTTTTTCTACTCACTTACAATCACCTCGCTTTATTTTTATCTTTATGTATAATGAGTTTAACAACCCATTAACAAAAAAAAGGCTCATTTTACTTCCTTTCTCATTTTGTATTTTAACCTATATTTTCGTTGTCGCAGTAATACCTATTTCATTCATTTCAATAGCTTTCAAGGAAAATTTCTCAATTTTGAAAGTAGGTCTCAACTTCAATTGCTGTGTTGTTTTCATTATTTTTTTTCCATTCCTGTGTTTTCTAAATTCTTCGAATTAGAAGTTCAACTCCACTCATTTTTTAATGATTTGGTTAATCTTGTTTTTAATACTAGTGTTTTGATTATGATTGTTTAGAATATTTAAACCCTTCCTTTAATGTTTGGGTTTTGATTTAGAAATTTTAGGTTATTAAAAAAATTCTTCGATTTAGAAGCCCAACTTCAACTCATGTGTTGTTTTCATTTTCATTTTCTTTTTCATTCTTATGTTTTCTAATTCTTCTAATTAACGCTTCAGTGTACCTAGGGTTGTCAACTCGTCCGTGCAAACCACGGAAGTGATGAATAATTTAGGCATGCAATTAACACTTTATCAACAATTAAGTATGAGATAGTAACAAGATCCACTCGCTATTTCAACTTAATATTGCTAACTCTATACAAGTTGTTCCCTTATTTGAGGATATTGAAGAAGACAAATAAGTGTGGGATGATGATATGTATGGATTATATTGTTAAATACGGATATAATTTACTCTTAAATCCAACTATTCAGGCCATGACAACAAGAGAAAAGGAGAGCTAGAAATGGATTTGGAAAATTCATGCACCACCGAAAGCTAAGACCATCTTCAATGGTAGTTCTTATACTATTAAGAATCAGTTCTTAATAGGAACTACCATTGAAGCAATACACTTTTGAATTCTTAATAGGAACCAATTCTTAAATAAGAATTTTCTCTCTCCTCTAGGGTCCACCTTAGTTTTCATTAAAATATATTTTTTATGGGACCCGCTTACTTTTATATATTATTAATAATTAAAATATATTGTGATGTAGAGTTATTGATGGGACCCATTATTAAGAATTGTTATTAAAAAATAATAAATGAGTGATGTGTACACGTGAGACCCAGTTAAGAACTCAAATTTGGAGAGCTCCATTGTGAATGCTCTAAGCATTTGTTATGGTGTATTTGTAAAGGGTTCTTACCAACAAGAACTAAATTGAAAGAGAGTTATGTACAATGTCCATTGAACTGCCCATTTTGTGAAAATGATGAAGAGAGTAATTGACATATATTATCGGAGTGTGAAAACAGTTGGAGAGCTTGGCAGACAACAGGTATAGAAACAATTGATGCACAACCTATGTTGCGTTTTAACACTACAAAAGAGTGGATAATGGATTTTTGTATAAATAGGGACTGTAAGGAAGCAACATTGATTTGGTTATTATGGCAAAATAGAAATAATCGGGTATGGAATCAAATACAAGAACAAGGACAACAGTTGGGCATTCATGCAAGAAGGCTATGGGAGGATTGGAAAGCTGTGCAGGAGGCCAATAACAACAGCAGAAACATTGCAAATCAACAGCAATATCCGTGCAGTGGCAACCACCGAGCCAAGGAAAATACAAATGCAATGTTGATGCGGGTTTTCACAAGGAAGAACGAAAAACAAGTGTTGGGTGGTGTATAAGAAACCATAGATGTCAATTCATCTTGGGAGGCACTTCTTGGATTCAAGGAACATGTTCTATAATGGAAGGAGAAGCATTAGCAATGCTAGATACTATGAAGGAACTAAGCAATAGAGGCTTTAGAAATGTTATCTTTGAGACTTGATTCACAAAGTGTAATCAATTCAATTCACTATATGAAAACCGGTGTGTTTGAATTTAGTTCCATTATTCATAAGATCAAATGTATGTTATGTTTACATTCCGACTTTGAGGTAAAGTCCATCAAGCGACAAACGAACATGATTGCTCATACTTTAATTAGGGCGGCCATTTCTTGGCCTAGCCGCTACACTGTTGATTTGATACCTCCTTGTATTGATAGCTTATTAAATAATGAAATGATATGAGTTTCTTTGTGTAAAAAAAAAAGTAACAATTCTGTAGCAATTTATTAAGCAACTAACAATTACGTAACAATCAACTAAGCGGGTAACAATTATGTAACAATCAACCAAGGAACAATTACGTGACAATTAACTAAGTAACAATTACAGGTAACAATTATGTAACAATCAACCGAGTAAGTAACAATTACGTGACAATTAACCGAGTAATCAAAGCTACAACAGTGTGATGGTTTCATGTTATTCTCCCAAGTTCAATTAATAGAAATCATTTATGACCAAAATTTACTTACCTCGCAGTTAAACTCTGAATTACCAAAACACATTCTTCTAAAAAGCAGAGAGTTGATACAAAAAAAACTGAATAGAACAATTCCAGTTATATCGTGTTTAATTTTAAAATTGTTCTTGGAACTTGACAAATGGAAAGGCAAAAAAGACTAAACAAAAAGCTGAAATTTTTATCCCGCACTAAACCACAAAACTTTTTTTTTTCCAAATACAAATTATCTAAAATAACAAAATAAGCTTTTATTCATCAAACATCATTACACAACAAAAAGTTGTTATTCAGAAAGAGATGAAATGACTGGGAACAGCTTTTGGATTCAAATTAATAGCCTCTAGAGGTACCCATCCAGCCTTAATTAACTAACACAAGGGGAAATTTCTTTGAAGAATGAAAAGTCGAATTAGTAGGATGGGGAAAAGCTTAATCCAACATCATCCTCAGATCATGTAATTGTATCAACATTTCTACTTAGCAACAACATGCACAAAACATTGTAAATATTTTAAAACATTCATTCCAAACGTATTATTTCCACTAAAAAAAAATGCTTTCTTCAGAAAGCTAGGCAGATATGTCTCTGCATTGTTTTTCCACAACACTTATTGACATGGCAGATGAATAAGAAGCTGAAAACTACAGCATGTTTGCAAAGAAAACAAATAGGAAGGAACAAGGGAATAAATTTATGGACACTAACTCTAGAGTTCTAAACTTATCCTCAGTGAGATGAAAAACAAGAAAATAATTTTATGTTTTGCCATCTCTACATTCCCTTGCCTATCAAAAAAAAGGACAAAACCACATGTAATAAATAGATAATATGGGGCTATCGAACTTTAGTCTGATATTCTGATCTCCACTCCTAAAATGTCCTTCACCATCTCATATGATACAAACGCAAGTGCTATGGAAGGGACCACCTGAAAACAAGGGAGTTAACGAATGTTAGAGAGATAAGAGTAGATATAATTTTTCCCAAATTGATCATTACTGTTATAGATGGAGACTGACCTTTACAGAATTGGGAACCAGACCCTTGTATAATGCACCGAATCCCTCGTGACGAACAGTTTTCCTAAATGCATCAATCATTCCAGTGTATTCAAGTGGGACTTTGCCTCTTCCATCTCCAGTTATAACAGAAGCAGCATGGTTCCAACCAGTCATCTGCATTCTTCGACGAATGACATCAAGAGGGTAGGCGACAGTTTGTCCGATGGTTCCAGCAGCAGCCCCACAAGCCAGGCGTGTTGTCACACTTAACTCAGAATCCTGGACTAGACCAAATGGTCTGGACTTAATCAACCAATCTTTTAGAGACTCATAGACAGCAAAGTTGAGACCCACATAAGGAACCTGCGGAAGAGAGAAAGAGAATATCAATCAACAGAAACACCAAAAAAGAGACCATGCTTCATTGCTTCTGCACAAAATTACAATAGCAGTCAATTGTACACATAATTATGAAACATGCAAAGGACATTGCAAACAATAACCTTTCATGTGATCATATCTCTCATAATTTAACTGCACCAATTTAGGTTAAGATTGATTGATAAAATTAACAGGTAAGGGGTTGGAAAAAATAGATTTGTCTCAAATGATCAGAGTGTGTTCATGAGAGTGAGTTTGAGGGTGTATCCTTGGCATGCCTCTCCAAACCATATACTACATAAAACTAAAAGCAATAGATAGATGATAGACATCTACCGAGATCCAATAGCAAGTGGTTAAGTTTTATCACAAGACTAATATTAGTGGCAACAATAATCAGAATTTATTATGACGTGTGATGAAATCATTGTAAAATAAAATCATGTTCCTTCATGTAGAGAACATGTAATGCATTAGGTTTCCATTTTTGCGCCTGTAGGGAATCATGCAATCAATCTTCCCTTGTATAAAGTTGTGAGGTACTGTCCATATAAATACCCTAGTGTTGCTCTTCACTATCTTCAGTCCAATGGGGTATAGCATGACTAATTGAATAGATGTATCTACTCATAGATCCTACCATAAACATAAACATTTGTGAACAAATAGAGAACCTAGGGGCACACCCTTCCTAAAATCCTGAAACCATTGTTAGAAATTAAAGATACAGTTTCAAAAAATTAAATGAGTTCACAAAAGGCTCAACCCACTTATTAACCCATTTAACAGTTTAAAAATGAGCTTGTTAAAAAAAGTTTAAAAATGATTTTTTGAAAAACATAAACAAGTCCAAGCATGTAAATGTTCGCAATAAAAAAGGTAAATGAAGAAATATAAGATGGCGTAGAACTACAAATCCAAGCGAACTTCACAAAAGGCTCAACCCACTTTCAGAAATTTTTCTCATTATTGGGATCAAAATCTCTCCTTCAACTGCACGTTCTATGTTGCTTTTAAATGCAGTAACAACTTCTCATGAAGATTGTAAATAAAGCATGTTCATGTTTGTCACTGTATTTAGGAACATGAAAATGGACTCATGGTCATAATTATCATCTTGATAAATAGAATAGATATTTCAGAAAGATTACTCACAACTCCAATTACTGAGGGAAGCCAGCCCTTGTATAAAGCACGTGGACCTTCTTCCTTAAGCACAGTACTCAAAGCATGGAACATTCCTCTGTACTGATAAGGGGATTTCTCAGTCTGAAAATACAAGGAAAAATACTGTCAAACTATAAGACCACAAACATATTTTTTTCAGTTCACAACAACAAACCAATCATCTGGTAAAATAAAAGAAAAACCGACCTGTACAGTTATCCTGCCTCGGACCATATCCATCGGATAAGTTGCAGACATAGCAATTATTCCAGCACATGCTCCAGCTCCAAGACGTAAAACAGGAGTCAGTTGAGCATCCTCTGCAGAAAGTATAAGGCCATATAATTAAACAACCAAAAGTGTTTTAATACTAACAAAAAACTTGACAATTCAAAACACACACAGATCATTTCAACCAGTGTTTCCATAAGTGAATGAGTCATAATAGGATATTATTTTTTTAGAGATCAATCCCTAAGCACTGTAATGTTTGAAAAGAGACATTTGCCATTTGACAAAATAATTGTGGTTTTACTAAGGAAAATGGAGTTGTTTGATAATTAAAAAATGTAAACAGAAGATTACTGACAAATGTATTAAAAAAACAGCAATAAATCATTTGTGTTAAGAAATGATTATCAGTATTGAATATTCAACTCAAGATGTCCCCAGACACCACATAGCTGCAATATCTAAGATGCACGAGTATCAGTATGGGTACATGACCATAACACTACTGGTTGGGTACATATGGTTAATACTTTTTTCTTTTCAAATCTTACTATAAACTCTTGGGCGGTCAACCACTGTGTAAGTTGCTAACTTACTATCACTCAAATACAAGCCAACACTTTCAAAACACCGTGTTTTGCTACTAAGTTCTATGGTTTGCCACTTAATGAAACAAACTACTGTTCCTTGAGATTGAGAAGTTGACTTGTGCCCACTTTAGGTATTATGGCTTGCTCGATATATTGTACGAAGTTTTGATGAAAACTTAGAGTTAGAAAATTCTGAACATTGTTTTTATTGTATGATTCAAATGCAGATGATTCAGCTGCAGGAATTGTGGTCAGTTTTTAAAAGTCTTGAGCAAAGCCGTCTACTCCAATTCATCCATGGTCAAATCTACAATTTTCCTTGCTCAAATAAAAATAAACAGTCCAAGCCAACACAAATTATCTACGAGTGAAAGTCGTAAACATAAGCATACCATTTCCAGTTTGCTGCTGATACAGATGAAGTATGCCTCTGTCAAAATAAGAAGGAATTGTTAGGGAAATAAACAGAGGAGACAGTTAAAAATATATGAAGGATGTTTAAATGATTGAAAAATGTTAGCTACTGGAGTGCCCCTATTTTAATAGCACTATGCAGTTAAAGAAAAATGTTTAAAAAGGATTGCAGAAGCCAATTTGCCATCACTAAAAGATGATTGGTATAATACTGCAACTGAATGATAAGTAAACAATGTCCTAGACAAAAACACCAATTAGTATATCTTTTTGTATACGGTTAAAACTTACTTAGAAGCTTGCTCATAACTGAAGAACTTCACTGCAGAATTTGGGACAATTCGAGCACAATTAGTACCATTTCCCTTAAACAGTCCACGGAATCCTTCAGTTCTCCATATATATTTGAGGCCTTGTACTGTTCCATTGTATTTTATGTTATGAGGATTCTGGACCTGCAGATGGCAAGACCCAAAGACTATGTAGTTAGGATACATCAAAACAAGCATGCTGATATACAGACTAATTATTGTCCCGGCATATAAAAGCAAGAAGAAATAATACAGTAATACTAATACATATTTAAATCTATAAACAACCAAACAAACTAACCTGCAGTAAAATTTTCATTCGTTCCAGCGGAGCAACCGCTGTTCGTGATCTGCATGATACAAAAAATTTGGTTTGATTAAAATTCATTATAACACCTAAAATTGAGTAAAAAAAAAAAATCATAAGAAATGTAAAATGGAAGTCACAGCATGTACATGTTCTTCTATTTGCAGGAAATGTAATGTTAGGAAGGTATTTACAATCAAAATATGAAGGTAATGGAAATCTTATAGTTACTTTTATAGAACACACATACAACCACAAGAAACCGAAACTAGTTTCAGATCCCCAATATTAGGGGTGTTTCTTCACAAGTGATCCAATCCAACATATTCAATCTTATTCATTGGCAAAAACATGTGCTCAAAATAAAATAGAAAAAATTCTTCTATTCTATTTCTTTTATTTGGAGCAGGGGATTTTCTGGCCAAGTGCTATGTAGACAATGGCAGATAGCAAAGTGCTAACCCTCAAAATGCTATAGCAATGTAGCAGAAAGGCCATTAAGTTCAAGTTCAGGGAAACAAGACAAGAAATTTATAACATGGTACCATACACATGTAAAAGCTCAAAACAAAGCAGAGTACACAAAATTAAGGACATATTGTTAACTAATAATCAAAGTTCATTGTTATCAATATCCGAACTCAATACAAAGCAAATAAGTTTTTAGCATCAAATGCCCAAAAACATACAGAGAGACTATAAGTTGAGGGTGTATTCTATTTTTACAGGAGCTTCAATGTAGGGCTGCTAGAGCCCATATTTGGCCACTACTCAAACGCAACACAATGGGGTTATGCATAACAATTACGATAGGTAGAACCAACATATATGATTCATTTTTTCAACTTTATGTCAGTGTCGATGCGTCAGTGTTTGTGTTTGTGTCGGTGCTTCCGAGTAACTAGAGGGCCCTGCACTACTCATTGTCACTATAATAGCCACTACGGCGACTATTGACTACAGAACTCAAGCATATCCCATTTTTTATCACTAACAATAGTTGTCACCTTCCGAAATGAAAAGCAGTTTTTAATTTAACAGACTGATATATATATGTAACAGATCATGAATCATATATTCATATACAAAAGCAAGATTAATAATTTTTCATATCAATCACACCACAAAAAAAAAAATCAACCAAAAAATTATATAAAATTCACAGGCTTCAATCTTTTCATCATTTCCAAACAACAAAAACACACAACAATCAAAATCACCAAAATTACCAAAATCACAACTTCAATATAACAAACAGAGCATAAAATCAAAAATCAAAATGAAACCAAAAATAGTTCAAATCAATCATAGGAAATGAGAAACGGAACTGACACTCCTCCTGCGACACCACCAGCAACAAGAGACTTGCAGATGCTACCGATTGCATAGTTAGGAGCTTTAACAACACCTTCTCTAGCGAGCTTAGCTTCTTCCGCCAAATTCACGATCTTCGTTACAGCTGATTCACCAGTTTTCACATCTTCCGAAGCCATACTTAAATAAAATCAATAATAATTTATGATAAAAAATTAATAAACCCTAACCTAACCGGAACTGAAAAAAAAATGAAAGAAAAAGAGTAATTAATTAATTAATCTAGGTTATCGGAGATTAAGAGATCTTAGATTTGATTTTCCGGTGAAATATTAGTACGGCGAGGTTAAGCGATGATTGGTGGCTGTGAAGTGGTGGTGGTGGCTGCGGAAGCTTCTAGAGAGAGAGAGTGAAAGCTTACAGAGACCACTAACTACACTTGTATGTGCGAAGAAGGGTGACGGCGTTTCGTTACAGTTATTATGCTATTTATATGGACACAGAAACACTTCACTGAAAATGAAAATAAATTGGAGAATATTTTTGTTGTTAGAAAAATGGAGATAAAATATTAATATAAAATTAGTTGTTTTTGTGGTTGAGATTTTCTCTTCATCGTACAGAAATATTGGAGAATATATATGATCGGTTTCGTAAAAAAAAATTATATGAATTATCAAAAATAAAAAAGAAGTGATCTCTTAATGTGCTTTTCATGATTAAATAGATATACTTGAAATTGTCCGGTGAATTTAACTCAATTGACGGAACATATTGTATTATTTCATTTCATGATTATAAATATAAATAGATTCGTCAAAAAAAAAAAGATTATAAATAGATATACATGAAACTGTTTTGTGACATTAACTCAATTGGGTGATCGTATCTGAATCAATACAAAAGTAAAATCACAAACTGAACCAATTCAAATTGAAAACCGCAAAAAACCACATTTAGTGTAAACCGCACGGATCATTTTTCTTTTAAACCGAGCGGTTTGATTTGGTTTGCGGTTTTCGTTTCAAAAAATCAAACCGCAATACTTAACTTAACTCTATCAACTAATATCAATCAACCTATTACCTAGTTCAACCCAAGTTGAGTTCATAAAACAATAAGCTATCAAAACATATCATTTCACGCGATCTAGAACTATATTGTTGATATTAAAAAATAAAAATAATTTCTATATAGAGGTATACAATTTCTATATATGCATATTATATCATGTAAACAATAAAATAAATTAAAATTTCTTATGTTTATTTTGTAACGAATTGTTAATATTGTCAGATTTTTTATATCGCGATAAACCGCACAAATCGAATCAGCCCTAACCGCAATAATTTGGTTTGGTTCGGGTGACTTTTTAAAAACCAACCGAACCACATGCATTTTTATCTCACGGTTATGATGACTTTTATACTCAAAACGGAACCAAATCGCACCGCAATTACCCCTAGTTGGCAGGACACATTGCATTATGTATGCAAGGATCGGTTTTGAAACGTTTTATCCCATCATGTGATATCGATTATATAGATCAAACAATGTCATAATGGATTGGATGTATTTGTTTTGTCTTTAGAAAAAAATGATTTAACAAAAAAAAATTACAGAATTTTTTTAGATACTTTATAAAAGAATTTGAAGTTAATCTCTGTTTATTTACTATTATAATTTTTTTTCCTACACTCAAGTTTCTTGCTCTAGAAAAAATATATTTAAAAAAAAATTAGGATTGACTTTTCATTTTAATGTTATAAATGATTTCCTAAAAATTCATAACAATAATGAAAATATATTTATATGCATGGTTAATAATATACTAGTAATGAACAAATTTGTTTCCGCCTAAATTAGTGTTTTTGTCAACCTATTAGCTTTCGTTTTCGTTTAGTGGTGAGAGATTTTAGTAGTATGCTAGAAGTTCTGAGTTCGATTTATAAAAAAAATAATTGTAATTGTAATTAAGAAAAAAGTGTTTTTGTCCCTTATCTTTTTATTTTATTTTGGTTCTCTAGTTATTTTTCGGTCCCTTAACTATGTTCCGTCAGTCATTTTAGTCTTTTTTTTTGCGTCAATTCTAATCTAAAATCATTAAGAATCAAGAACATTCATCTTCTTCATCAAAGTATTCATCTTCTTTCTTCTAAACCTTGAAAAAAGCAAAAGTCAAAAAATTGAAACTTAATAATTCTTGAAACCCTAAATTTACATTTTCCCAACACCATCTTCTCGCAACAACAACAAATGAGAGAAAACACCATCAATCAAACAAGGAACATAACAAATAAAAAATAATTAACTTAAAAACAAGAACATAAAAGTCGTAAGTTAACAAGATATGAATTTATTTTTGTTGCTGAAGTGATGCTTCATATGTGGTGTTGTTGGTGTTGCACGAAATAAGATTGGGTGTTGTTAGAGGTCAAGGATTTATAGTGGGTGTTGATGGAGAGGGGGGTTGAAGTTGATTGTTTCTGTCCTAGAGAGGAGATAATTGAAACATGAAGAAGAATATGGAAGTGGATAGCATAAGTATAAAGAACTGTAGGATAAAATAAAGAATCAAGATTCGGGTGTGCGAAATGATGATTGATGATAGTCTCTAGATCAAATAGAATATGTGATCCTCTTCGAACTTAAAATCTAGATGTTAGGCTAGTGAAAGTCATTGTGTATGTATGAACTTGGTGGTGGTTGAACCCCGTTATAAACGAGGGGTGACACATGCACACACTTCGATAGTCGAGCCAGTAGGGCGAAGATGAGAGATAGTTTAGGGTCAAATATTGCATATCTGAAGTAGCTTTTTGACATGATTTATATAAGGAAAGAATTAGGGTTTGAAGTCTTAGAATATTTTTCTGCCCCTTGTGATTATGACAAGTGTTGTCTGATGATAAGTTGATTGTGTTAGACGATCCACACGTCTCTGATGGGCAGTATCATTTGTAATCACGACATGTCCATCGTATGGTTTGCTTTGTCAAATATGAATCTGGTGACCCGGTCCAGTACGCGGATGGCCCTTGGCCCAGTCCAGAACAAGTTGTTTGGGAAAAACAACAACAACAACATTGTTTGTGTTGTTTTATTGATATTTGTAGGAAAAAAAATGCGCTTGTGGAATGACTTTGGACTTGGGTGATGTTCATAGTCAAAAGAATAAGGAAATCTAGTTTTTCTTTTCACTTTTGAACTTTTATGGATTTATAATGATAATGAAGATTAAAGATGAATGTTTTGAAGAAGATGGATGTTTTTGATTCTTAATGGTTTTTGGTTAAAATTGACGAAAAATGACTCAAAGACTAATAAAATCATATTTACGGAACCAAAATGGAATGAAAATTAATTAGGGGCCCAAAATGAAATCGAAAAAAATTTATAAGAGACCAAAACACTAATTTTTCCTTTTATTTTTGTGAAGAATTAAAGCTTTATCTATTCCTATGAAAACCGTAAACATTAGATACAATTTTTGTAGGTGCAATTTTAAGAATAATTTTTGTTGCCATCTTTGCATAACATTTTAAAATTGTTATATATCAACGACTATGCAAATTTAAGATTAGAACCTAAAATTGGCATCTTTGCACTTTATATTTATTAGAACCTAAAATTTAAGATTAGAACAAAATTTTCGAAATGTTTAAGAACTCCTATAAATTGTGTGAAGTGTTTTTCAACTACATGAAAATTAATAATCTTTTTAAATTTACTCAAAAGATTAGTGTTTAGGCCTCAAAATGGAGCTATCCATTTTTTTTTAGCTTAACAGGGTCCCACACATAATATCTCGTTATAATTTGAAGGTATTTACCTATTAACAAATGATAACAAGTCATATGCATATCCACATATACAAATTCAAAAGTTCGTTACAAGTTAGTTGTGGGAATTACATACAAATCCACTTATGTGACTTATTCTTATTGGTTGATGAGTAAATACCCCAAATTATGAAGTGTAGAGTATGTCTCACCTTATAAATTTTTAATATATAATAGTACTAAATAAACACTAAATTTCTCTAAAAAGTTCTACATCTCACAAATAACTCTACATTATTATAACTGGGTCTCACTGAAATATATATAGATATCAGGTGGCATTTAGTATGGTGAAGTAGAAAACTTCTCCACCATGGACCATGAAAGATTAACAGCTGGATTGTGTAGCTCTATCAAATCTTATCATATGTCTCTCACACAATATCACAACTTATACTCCTTTTTCCTATCCTCTCCTCTTTGCTCCCGCATAAACCCCAAGTAAACAACCCATTTCTTAAAAAAAAAACACACTTGCATTGTCAATTAGATTAAATCTAATGCAGTTAGTCTTACATTAAATCTAATTGAAAATCAAACAACTACTGTAGACACAAATCATTTTAAACTTTAGATCCCAAAACAGAAAAATCTAACAAAAAATTTCAACATAAACACAACACATACAAAATCTCAAAAAGCTTCATATCATATTACATCAAGTTGATTATTGGATTTAAGTTCAAAGTTTTGATAGCGGTTAGCTGATAAGCTAGCTTATAAAAAAAAATTATAAAAATTTTATATAAAAAAAATTTACAAATTTTTTTTTTATAAAAGCTTCGAATGAAAATTTTGTTTGAATAATTATTCTTAAAATGTTATTTTATGTATTTCATCATTTTGTTAAAAAAGAATTTGGATATCAAAATTTTAAAAAATCACTTAATTTTTAATTTTGAAAATATTTCAAATAGATTTTCACAAAAATCATTTTTGAAATACAATTTTTTGAAAAAATATATGATTTTGGCTATGTTTTGAACTTCAATAATGTACATTTATATGATATGATATCAAAATTAGTGTTTTCATTTAGAAAAAACGAATACAAAAAAACTTGTAATATTTTGAAATACGATTTTCCAAAATCTATTTTCAAAAATACAAAGAAAAAATTTATTCTTTTAAAGTTGAAACAAACAGGCTCATAATCTCGCAATGTTTTTTTGGTTGATAGAATATAATCTCCCACTTTAATCCGTCTCAGTTTTGGTTTTGTAATGTTAATATTAGTACTTGTTTTATGTAATATTCCGATTTAAATTGCATTCAGAAGCAATTTTTAGAGATAAATTTGTAAACTATGAGAATAAACCCATTTTAAAGGTGAGTTGTTTGTGGTGGGGTTGGGTCAAAGTGAAAGAGAAAAGGAGTATGAAATATGATATGGTGTTAAAGATGTATAATAAAATGTAATAAGGCTACAAAATCTAACCATTAATCTCACATGATCCATGGTGGGAAAGTTTTCTCCTTCACCATACTAAATGTCACCTAGATATCAATGCTTATCTAAAAAAGTATCGTATTGTATTTTGCTCCAATAAAATTACGTATTAAATACCTAGCACTGAAAAAATAAATACCCCACTATTAGAAATGATCTTATACGGTGACTTAGAAGATTAATACAATAAGTTTTTTTTATGAGATTAATTAACAAGATAGTAATTTGTAAGAGCATCTTTAGTGGAAGTAAACTAAGTGAGTAAACTAAGTTATTTTTTGTGGGTTCAAAGTGATTTTTAGAATTAAAAAAATGTATAATTGATTTAAATAGTTTTTACTTTAATGATAGTTATTTATAAAGAACCAAACTTGACTCCACATGATTGATTAAAGAATTGTTTTTAATGGATTTATTAAAATGGATATTATAATTTATGAGTTTGATTGAATAAAATTATTTATTTTTTTTTTTGGCGTCCCATGAGCTTGGCTCAATTGGTTGGACACCGCATTATATATGCAGGAGACCGGGGTTCGAACTCGGTCATTCCACTTATCCACTTTAAGGGTGAAATTTCAAGCCGCTAGGCTACTTGACAAAAAAAAAAAAATTTTGGCTTTACAATTTGTTTGTTCACGTTGCTTATTTAGTTGCTCCTCACAAAATTTTATTGCACCCACTTGCCATGTCACAAGTCATATAATGCTAGTTTCTTACAACTTAAGTTGGCTATAGGGAATTTGGCTATTAGTTTTTTTTTTTTTTTTGTTAAGTAGCCTAGTGGCTAGAAAATCTACCTTAAAGGTGAATAAGTAGAGTGTCCCGGGTTCGAACCCGGACTCCTGCACATATAGTGCGATATCCCTACCAACTTAGCTAAGCTCACGGGGATAGGAATTTGGCTATTAGTTAACCCGCACTAATGTTGCTCCAAGAGCATTCACAATAAAGCTTTCCAAATTTGAGTTCTTAACTGTATCCCACTTGTACACATTACTCATTTATTGTTTTTTAATAATAGTTCTTAATAAGCACGCAATTCATCCAACCCGGCACCTCTTTAAAAGTTTTAAATGAGTCTTATCAATAACTCTACATCACAATATATTTTAATTATTAATAATTAATAATATATAAAAGTATATTTTAATAAAAACTAAAGTGGATCAAAAAGGAGAGAGATAATTATTATTTAAGAATCGGTTCCTGTTAAAAATTCAAAAGTGTATTGCTGAAATGGTAGTTCTTAATATTATAACCACAGTTGTAGATGGTGTAAGATATGTGTAGGTATGTATGTCTCATGTAAACAGTACAAGAAGGGTAGGTGTTAATGGATGGTTGTTTGGTGCAGCATCGCACGGTCCAAGAAGAAGAATAAAGTGACTAAAGGAGAAAAGGTGACCTATTATTATGCCAATTCTTCCGTTAGTGATGGAAACCTAGAAAGATTTGACGGCGTTATGTTGTGGTGGCTCGACCTCGTTGGCTAATGGCTACCTACCTATAGATATGGTCAGTGTAGTGTACCATTCATCTCATTTACAAACATGTCACCTAATTTCTCCTCCATCATTTCTTTTTTATTCCTTTTGGAAAATTATACTAATAGAGTTATAGAGAGAGTCTTTTAACTAAAATAATACTAATAGTTAAAGAAACAATATAAAAAATATTTTGACATAAAATTGGTGAAAACTCCCGTACAAAAATTATATTGTTTTCTTTTTTAGCTCAAGTAGCTTATCGACAAGAAATTCCACCCTTAAGTAGATATAAGTGGAATGACCAGAGCTCGAACCCCGGCCCCTGCATATATAATGCAATGTCCAACCAATTAAGTCAAGTTCATGAGACAAATTATATTGTTTTTTAATCAAAACACAGATAGATTACAAAAAGATATTTGTAAGTAAAATTAAATATTATATCATATTTTTTTATATTAATTTATATTTTAAAAAATTAAGTATTAAATCGATATGTTTTTATATTATTTTTGTTTGACACTTTAGACTTCCAAAAACCAGAGGTCATGAGTTTTATGCAAAAAGTTTAAAAGGTTATGCATAACAATGTTGTGTCACCATGAATATTACTATTTTTAAAAGAATTAATTTTGTCATTCAAAAAAGATTAACAGTGCAACTCGTTGCCTGTTTGTTATTCATTCATGTGTAATTATAATATCATTAATCAATATAAGTGTATCTATATAATACATATGTTTTAAATGAATTTTGCTCTGAAGATACAACAAAGTGATTTGTACCTACTATTGTTTATCATTTAGTGAGAGCAATGTGTGGACCTTAGAAAAAGAGGTCCATATTTGTGGTTTCTATATATATATATATATGAAGTTTAAAAATTGTTATTTTCTGACTAAAAAAACATTTGCCTTTTGAACTATTGTTCTTAGAAAAGAGAGAAATATAAAAGAGAGAAATGACAAAGAAATAGGGTATTTCTATGATTTGGAAGACAAGAGAAATGATCATAGAGAGAAATATAATGAGAATTGAAATAACTACCCAAAAAAGACCTCTCCATGAGAGGTGAGATTTGTCACATAAATAAGCTAGCATATGTGATTTTCCATTATTATCCTTCAACCACCTATTTATAAAGGTTAAATTTGTCTTTTGCTTTTATTTTAATTTCTCTCTGCTTCTTTTTTCTTCTCTAATTCTATTCATCCAAACAATACTAACCTGTTTGAAACAGTTTCCAAATACACTTTTTTAGTTTTCAAAAATTAAAAAAGAAAAAACTTGTTTGAAAGTCATGTTTTCAAAAACTGTTTTTAAAAACTGTTTCCAATTTTATTGCTTTAAAAACTAAAAAACAAAAACAGGTTATAGGTGTTTTGCTTTTTAAAAACAGTTTTCTAAAACACTCTTATAAAACACATCTCTTATATTATAAGCTTGTTCCGTTTTGCTATTCTTAACCCTAAATTTTTTCCCCGCTCATTTTTCCTTTCATTTTACCCTAATAACATTAATTCAAATAAAATGTTAAAAAATAACTCACCAAGAATCGAACCCACAACCTTTAACTCACCATGTTAAATATTTATTATTATTATTAGCTTCATATTATTATTATTATTATTAATTTAAATAAAATATTAAAAAATACTTCACCAAGAATCGAACCTCCAACCTTTAACTTGCTATGTTAAATATATATTATTATTAGCTTCCTATTGTTGTTGTTGTTGTTATTATTATTATTATTATTATATTATCTCTTATATTATAAGTTTGTTCCGTTTTGCTATTATTAACCCTAATTTTTTTCCCTCTCATTTTACCCTAAAAATATTATAATAAAATGTTAAAAAAGGTCTCACCAAGAATCGAACCCGCAATCTATTTTGTGTTTGTTGTCACTACACTACATCAATCATTTTGATATTATTTTGCAATCAACGTCTAATAAATATGTAATTCTATATATCTCTCCCACCATGTTAAATATTTATTTATTTATTATTATTATTATTATTATTAGCTTTCTAATATTATTATTATTATATAAGGAACGATGCTAAACAGAGTGACCCTATTATCAGGTGCAAGTTGAATGTGATTAAAAAGAAGTTACTAAAAATAATGAAAACAAAATAACGATGTTTACAGAAAATACGGGTAATATGTGTAAGGAAAATTTTTTTTTTGAAATATATTGCATATTATTATATACAGCATAACAAACTCTCAAAAATTTACAATCACTTATTTGATATACATACACAACATAACCAACTATTTTAAAATATATCCCATATTATTATTATTATTATTATATTATATATACAACGTAACAAACTCTCAAAAATTTATGATCACTTATTTGATATACATACACAACATAACCAACTCTCCAAAATTTAGGCACACCACTTTTTAATATACATATATATATATATATATATATATATCTATATATATATATATATATACACTCCACTCTAAGTGCTACTGGCTTTCAATTGAAAATCCGACACAATAAATGATTATGTGTTGAATTAATTCCTGGTGAAGAAAAAACATATTTGAGTTATGATACTCCACTCGCACACAATGTAGATGATTAATGTTCATACTCCCGAATCTTTGAACACGATTTCTACGTCGGGGCTTCCAAATTACAAGTTGAGACTTAAAGTTGGAGTTCCAGTTACGCTCTTAAGGAATTTGAATAAAAAATTAGGATTATGCAATGGAACAAGACTTATTATTATGAGATTCGAAAAACATGCTCTTGAAGGAAAAATTATTTCAGGAAGTAATATTGGTGATCAGGTTTTTATACGTGGATTTTCTCTGGCACCATCTGACATAAGAATTCCTTTTAAATTTCAACGGAGACAATTTCCTTTAATGATTTCTTTTGCGATGACTATTAACAAGAGTCAGAGACAATCTCTAAAGCATGTTGGGATATATCTTCCGTCGCCAGTGCTTTCACATGGTCAATTGTATGTTGCGATTTCAAGAGTTACTTCTAAAGAAGGATTAAAAATATTGATCGTTGACGATGATGGTGAAGATACGAATAAGACTTCCAATGTAGTTTATAAGGAAGTATTTCGTAATATACCATAACTTCCTTTGTATAAATATTTATTCAAATTTTTGTTAAACTATTGTTTAATGTTACTCAATTTTTTAATGTATCTTTCAATATTGCAATTTTAATATTTTATTTTATTGTTACATATTACAACTGATTAGACCCGTGCACCGCACGGGTCAAAGTTCTAGTTTTAAAAACTAAAAACAAAGTCTTTTAAACTGGCCCTTAAATTTCTACTCAACTTCTTTCGGCATCCAAACACAGTTTATTTAAGTGGTCACGAGATGTAAATGTCACTATTTATATTTTTTAATTTTTTTTATAAGTTGTTAATACTTTCGTAAAAAAAAATTAAATGTTAATACGTAATAAAAATTCAATCACTTGAACAAAACAACCACCCGCTTACACTGTGTGTTATTTATCTGGTGTTAAATCTCCAATTTATACTAGTGTATTGAACTCGAATTAAGTTTATTATATGATTTTGAAATGGGGATTGGTAAGATCGTGATTGATAGAGATGACAACTTATACTTTAATTAGTCAAAAGAAAAAAACTTATACTTTAATATCAATTGACATATATATTATAATATCTAAATTTTAGTGTTAGTTTATATTTAATTTCAATTTAGTTGTAAAAATGAGCATCAATATAATTTAGGTTTAGATATATAGACTTTGACCTTTTTAATAAAATAAAAATGACAAAATTGTGGAAAAGATTGTATATAGTATGTATAGATTTTCTTTTCGCACTTTCCGTTACTCCTTACTACTTAGGATGCGAGCGTGTAAAAATATGAAAACTGGAAAAAAGCATTTGCATGCTATTATGCGAGTGTGTAAATAGCAAAAATTAGAGGGGAAAACAAAAGCATTTGCATGCTACTATGCGAGTGTGTAAATAGCAAAAATTAGGGGGAAAAACAGTGAGTTCGCATTTTAGAATGCGAATCTTATAAAAATCAAATTTTGTGTCCTCTTTACAATTCCCTCATCTCTCACTGGCCAATAATTTTTTCTTGTTGCAGTAACAACAAATTAAGCAAACATATCAATTGTATTTAAATAGTTTTACTCATAAGGATATTGTATCAATTGTTGTTAGCGACAATATATATTTTGTTTTGCTTATTGCTGGTTACAATTTGTGTTGTACTTTTTATAATATAACTTTTATGTTGTTCTGTTTTATATTTTTTTTAACTGAAAAAGTCGCATTTTAATGTTAGGCCTCCTTTTAATATTTGATTTAAGCCTCAAATTACGTTGGGCCGGCCCTGTCAGTCATTATATATATTTTCATGGTTCTAAAACAAATAATAAAATAGAATAATAAGCATTTGGTTAGCATCCACAAAACTTTGCTCAACTAGCAGAAATATCAAAATTGTTAGGTCAAACGTCATGACCGAAGTTCAAACTTCGATCTCTTTACTTTATATGTGTGAGGTTTTAATGGTTAGTCGTTTCGTCTATCTAGCTACTAAAAAAATAAAATAAAAAGAATTTGGTTAGCATTTAGAAATTTTCCCATTTAGACTACGTGGTTCCATTTTATCATTTTAATTTTTAAATATTATTGGTGTTTATTTGTTAGTATTCATATTTCGTAGATTTTTTTTGGGTACATAGACAAAATAACAAAGTTATTATGAACTCACACATATAAGTGAGGGAGTCGGGATAATCCTGATCATGATGTTCAACCTAACAATTTTGCCTTTTTTTTGTTAGTTAAACTATGACTTAGATTTTTTTCTTTCAAATGAAGTATTGCTATTGAAATGTTTGACACTAGTAATAATTTGAGATAATGACAGTAATTGAATGTAATTATCTATATAGGTGTTGTGTCCAAGTCAGACACCAATAGGAGGTGTTCACGAGTCTGGATAATTTGTTCAACTCAGCGACGCAACTCATATTTCATCCAAATCCGTTTAAGTTTGGGTCCAATCAGAACCAACCCTTTCAAACTTGAAGTGATTTAGTTCAGATAACATGTTTTTTATTCCAAACCCATGAACTCATGGATCCAATCCATTTAAAAAAAATGTTACATTTTTCATTTTTGATAAAATATAGTTTAAAATTTGTGTTAAAATTTAAAATTTTGATATTAAACTTGATATGTTTCCTATAAATTCAAGTATTTATATTTTAAATAGTAAAATTTAGTCTAAATTTTAAAATTTTCATAAAATAAAATGTCATTTAACTTTATATTTTTTTGCGGCATTTTTGAAAAAGTTATATCTAATGACTCGCTCACCTAACCCGAACCAACCGAGTACCAATGAATTGGGTTGATTTGTATTTAACATACAAATACGAATTTTACACTCAATTCAAACCAAAAATATTTGATTGGATCATATAACAGATTTGGTCAAAACAGACTCAACTCGACTCACGAACAACCCTAGTCATAGAGAGTTTCTATCCAAAATGGAAAGGCCTTAAAATTCATCTTCAACATCAAGTTCAAGCCCTCACTATCAAAAAGGGGGTGTGAGGTGTGATCAATCATATAATGGATTGATACCAGAGCTTTTCCAAATGAAAAGTATGTTCTAGGTATCATGACAGGTGCAATGGAACCTTATATGAAAAAGCTGAGACACTATGCAATAGAGCTTCTTTTGTTGACTTTTGAGCTATGAAGCACGAACATAGACCAGAACATTGAACACGACACAAACACTATACGTCGACACCAATAATAACTTGAAAAAGTGACATAATTTGATGTAATCATATGCAAGTGTTGGTTGTTGGACACCGACGTGTGTTTGACACGGCGACACGTCTAATTCGAAAAGTGTCTCTGTTTGGATTAGACATGTCGCCGTGTCAAACACACGTCGGTGTCCGACACCCAACACCTACATACGATTACATCAAATTATATCAAAATCACGGCTACTTTCTTTCTAGAAAATCCAAATCTATTGAGACTCTTGACCTCCCAGTTGTTAGGAGAGGAACATTCCAGAAGATTATGTTAAATTAGGTGCATCTGTGAGTCGATTCGAGACACTTAGTCGTGTTGCTTCTACACAAACACCAAAGTGTTGCAGATATTGTTGGAAAATGTTGTCAAGAACTATTTTAGTTTTTCTTACAATTGATTTAAATTCAACTAGGGAATAATAAAATCAGCAATGTAGTAAATGATTTCAAGAATATGAACCTGATATGTAGAAGCATTTTACTTAGTCATCTAATCAGACTGTTTTATTCCTTAATCCTTTATACTGTATGATTATGTAGGGGAGATTTTTGTTATAAATGTCTTTTCTGAATTGTGGACTCTAAAGATTAGGCTTAATATTATTTGCTGTTAAGAACAAAATCTAATCAAATTTTTGCGACATAGATGCTTAGAGCTCACAGTCAAGCTGAACTAGGCATGTCGAAGGTGGAGTTCATGGTGACCTAGATCTCAAAGTGTAATAGACCGTATATAGTATGGTCTTCTATGTCAGGAATTAAGTATCAATTAATAGTTTATTTTAAATAATAGTTTATTTTATGTCATTTTACATTTGTATCCTTTTGGGTTGTATTTAAAGGCATTGTGCCTCACTTTGAAAAGCAATCTATGAATATTCAACAAATTATCTTCTTCTCTAAAAAACTCTCTGTTAGAAATGATATAAAACGATTGATGTAGCTTATATGGTAGGTGGGCCAATGCATTATCTGTTGGGAATTACCTTGAACTTGAAGAATCAGAAAATTGGTGGCTGGTCTGTCATTTGGCGCGGCGCGTAGCAAGCTTGGCGCCACTGCCACAGATTTTCTGGGCTCGGTTCTGGAAGTTGGCGCGCGGCGCAGCTTCCTGGCGCGGGGCGCGGGAGCGCGATCCTATTTATAAAGGTTGCGTTTTCTGCTTATGCCGTCACAGGAAAAAGAGGTTTTTTGAGGGTTTTCTCAAACAACAAAAGGCTAGGAATATTTCTTAGGGTTGGTAATCATCTCTTTAATCTTGTAAACACATATCATTGAAATCTCTTGGTCACGGGAAGAGATTTGGGACAAGGGTAGATTTAGGGTTTCTAATTCTTGTAACCTTTGTGAGAATCTTATTGTAATCAAGAAGAACAAAGTTTGATAGTGGAACGGAGAGCTGCCCTCTCCCCCAGAGTAGGTTCATTAACACCGAACTGGGTAAACAATTGTGATTGTGTTCTTTACGTTTTCGCGGTTTAATTGTTGATTATTGATATTGCTTATTCTCACTTATTTTGATTGCTTTAATCGGATTGCTCCACACACTAAGGTTATTGGTGTGATTTAACCGAATTCACAACAATTGGCGCCCACCGTGGGGCAAGGATCAAACGATTAAGGTATCATGAGTTCTAAGTGGGACATTGAAAAGTTCAATGGGAGTAACGACTTCAATCTTTGGAAGGTGAAGGTTAGGGCAACACTTACTCAACAAAAGTGCGATGAGGCATTGAAGGGAGTGGCAGCCATGCCGGCTACTCTCTCAGATACGGAGAAGGCCGAGATGGATGGCAAAGCATTAAGTGTTATCATCTTGTGTCTTGCAGATAAGGTGCTGAGAGAAGTGGCCAAAGAGAAAAGTGCAGCTGCTATGTGGACCAAACTTGACAAGTTATATATGAAGCAACAACTCTATTTCTTCCGTATGGTGGAGAATAAATCGGTGCGGAGCAACTATCAGAGTTCAATAAGATAATCGATGATTTGGTGAACATTGATGTGAAGATAGAAGATGAGGACCAGACTTTTCACTTGTTGTGTGCTTTACCTAAGTCTCTTGAGTATCTCAAGGATGCATTGCTATATGGCAAAGAAGGCACTATCACCTTGGATGAAGTCCAAGCGGCTTTGAGAACCACGGAGCTTACAAAGCTCAATGAATTGAAGATTGATGATAGTGGAGAAGGCTTGAATATCTCAAGGGGCAGAAGTGAGAACAAAGGTAAAGGGAAAGGGAAGAAGCACATGTCTAAGTCTAGGGCAAAGGGTGGTGGTGGTAGCAAGTTCAAATGCTATCACTGTCATGAACCAGGTCACTTCAAGAAGGACTGTCTTCAGAGAAGGGGCAGTGATAGTTCATCGGCTCAGATTGCTGTTAGTGAAGAGGAAAGTTATGAGAGTGCAGATGCACTGACAGTTACTAGTTGGGAACCGGAGAAGAGCTGGGTCATGGACTCCGGATGCTCTTATCACATTTGTTCAAGAAAGGAGTAATTTGAAACATTGGAATTGAAAGAAGGTGGAGTTGTGCGTCTTGGTAACAATAAGGCGTGCAAGGTTCAAGGTACAGGTTCCATTCGTCTCAAAATGTATGATGACCGCGACTTTCTTTTGAAAAATGTGAGGTATATCCCTGAACTTAAGAGGAATTTAATTTCGATAAGCATGTTTGATAATCTAGGGTATTGCACTAAAATTGAACGTGGTGTGATGAAAGCATTAATAATAGCTAAAGGGTCTAAAATGAATGGTCTTTGCATTTTAGAAGGTTCCACCGTTATTTCTAATGCATTAGTAACTAGTGTTGAAAATGCAGACATAACTAAACTATGGCATTTGAGGTTAGGGCATGTCAGTGAAAGAGGTTTAGTTGAGCTAGCTAAACAAGGTTTACTAGGGCAAGAAAAATTGAACAAGCTAGACTTTTGTGATAACTGTACACTAGGCAAACAACACAAGGTGAAGTTTGGGGTGGGAGTTCATAAGTCTAGTAGAACTTTTGAGTATGTTCACTCGAACCTTTGGGGTCCAGCGTCGGTCCCTACTCATGGTGGAGGTTCCTATTTTCTTAGCATTATTGATGATTATTCTAGGAGGGTATGAGTGCACATCATTAAAAATAAAAGTGATGCTTTTGAAAAGTTTAAAGAATGGCATACCTTGATAGAAAATCAAATTGGAACTAAACTGAAAGTTTTAAGAACTGACAATGGCCTGGAGTTTGTTTCAGAGCAATTTAATGAGTTTTGCAGGAAGAAAGGTATAAAGAGGCATAGAACCGTAGCATACACACCGCAACAGAATGGTCTTGCTGAAAGAATGAACAGGACCTTGTTGGAGCGGGTGAGGTGTATGCTGTTGGGAGCTGGATTACCCAAGATTTTCTGGGGAGAGGCAGTTAACACTGCTGCCTATTTGATCAACAGATGTCCATCAACAGGAATTGATCTAAAGACACCTATGGAGGTTTGGAGTGGCAAGCCGGCAGACTACTCCAACTTGAAAATCTTTGGAGCTCTAGCATTTGCTCATGTTAAGCAAGATAAGCTTGATGCTAGAGCTGTAAAGTGTGTGTTCATTGGTTATCCAGATGGTGTGAAAGGTTACAAGCTGTGGAAGATGGGACCGAGAGGATCAAAGTTTGTAATAAGCAGGGATGTCACTTTTGATGAGACCCGAATGGGGATGAAGTGCAAAGACCTGAATGCAAGTCCAGAAACGGGGGTGGAGAATTTCCAGTTTGAGGTGGAGCCTTTCACTGATAAGGAGGGAACAGAGGAGCAGACTCTAGTCCCTGAAGAGAGTGGAAGTGATGAAACATCTACTTCTGGCTATCAGCTAGCTAGAGATAGGGAAAGAAGAGATATTCGTCCACCAAATAGATACGGCTATGCTGACCTTGTTTGTTATGCTTTGAATGCAGCTGAAGAGGTGCAAGACTCGGAACCAAAGAACTTCAGGGAAGCATAAAAAAACATAGAGGGCAAGGACTGGTTGAAGGCAATGAATGAGGAAATGCTATCATTGGAGAAGAACCAGACTTGGAAGCTTGTGCCATTACCTAAAAATAAAAGGGTAGTGGGTAGCAAGTGGATGTTCAAGAAAAAGGAAGGCATTCCTGGAGTTGAAGCACCAAGGTATAAGGTGATAACACGCAAAATGCACTATTATTTTGACTAAACTTACATCTGTTTTGAACTCGATTTCATAGATTTTGCAATATTATACTAGTATTTTATGTCTATTTCAAGTATATGTTGATTAAAGGTCCATGCGCGTCAAAACGGTGAAAGCGGTGAAATAAAATAGAAAAAAGAGAAAAATACAAGCTTTGGTCCAGCCCATCACAAAGGAGTCAACA
The DNA here is from genome assembly GCA_951799995.1 of Trifolium subterraneum. Lineage (NCBI taxonomy): Eukaryota > Viridiplantae > Streptophyta > Magnoliopsida > Fabales > Fabaceae > Trifolium > Trifolium subterraneum. The sequence goes on from OX637462.1 coordinate 56,714,094, forward strand.
AAAAAATAAAAATTGTCAATCCATCAAAATCTGCAAACTACGCACGATCAAAGAAGTAGTTTCTTCCACTCCTAATTTTCCTCCACTGCCTTGGACATGTTTGTAGAGTTTCATGCACGAGTTTCAGCCTTTAAATATAGACATTCAGAACTCAAATTTTAGGATTCAAGCTTTACGAGAGTCAGAGAATTCACTTTGATATTCATATTTGGATCGGTTCAATTTTATTCAGAATTTATTGTTCAGGAAGCAAATTCCGATCTTTTTGTTGAATCGTTTAACAGGTTCTGTTACCTTTGATTTATATGCTTATTTGATTTTGTAGTTTTCTGTTTTAAGTATATTTAAGTCACAAATACTTTGATTTATTTGCTTCCTTTTATTTCAATTTTATTCAAGTAATTTGCTACCACCGTTCGTGTGAAAATTGTTGCTGCTATTCACTATATTGAAGTTACGGGATTGCACTTTTTCACAAGTATTCACGTTTTGTTATTATTATTATTATTATTATTATTATTATTATTATTATTATTATTATTATTATTATTATTATTTCCTATGAATTCTGTGAATACATATTTGTTAATCATTATAATTATGTCAGAGTAGATTTTTATAGAGACCGGAATGTAAGGATCGTCGTACCAATGGTATTCCACTCAGTCGAAAATAAATGTTTATATTGAGAATTGTTTAAGGCTTGAATAATTTCTGTTTTTAAAACTCATAGTTTACTGCGAAAGTAGAAACACAGTGATATCGGTTTCAATTTGAAAGAATGAAAACTTTATCTGACCGTAGAAAAATTCAGTTTTTGATTTAAAACACCGAGAAAACAACTTTTCATCAATTAGGAAAAATTCAGTTTTCAAAAAGGTAATTTTAAGAGTATAAGCGGACACATGAGAGCGGGCGTATATACGCTTAAAATCCGGTACCGGACACGCGACGGCTGACGGTTCATTTAAATTAATTTTTCTACCTTAAGCAACTTTTTGAGTAATTAAAAGTAATTATTTTCATTAAAAAGATTTTTGCGCCGTAACACGTTGGACACGCGAAAGCGGACAATTAGATTACGTAGTAGAATCTATTTTAAAACTTAATCTTTTATTTACATGAAAATATTTTCTCATTATAAATATAAAATACGACTCAGTAATACCAACGGTCGATGAGAGTTTCATTTCGGCCTCTCGTCAAAATAAAAAAAAAGTAATTTAAAAAGAGTTTATTTTCTATTTTTCACTAAAAAACTATTTCGTACGCCTTAGATAAACAACGTGACAATAGATTACGATACTTGACATTGGTCTCTGTGGGAACGATAACTTTTTATATTAAAACCGACATAGCCGTATACTTGCGGCCTATCATAAGGTGAGACTTGTAACAAAGGGTTTCACTCAGGTGGAAGGGATTGATTACAACGAAATCTTCTCACCGGTGGTGAAGCATTGTTCTATAAGGGTACTTATGGCTATTGTGAACCAGTATGATCTTGAGTTGGAACAAATAGATGTGAAGACCACATTCTTACATGGAGAGTTAGAAGAAACCATCTACATGCAACAACCTGAAAGTTTTGTGGAAGACAGCTCTAAAGTATGTCAGTTGAAGAAATCTTTGTATGGGTTGAAGAAAAGTCCAAGGCAGTGGTATCGTCGGTTTGATGATTTCTTATTAAAGGCTGGATTCGTGAGAAGCAACTATGACAGTTGCGTGTACATGATGAAGAGGAATGAGAAAATCATTCTTTACCTTCTTCTTTATGTAGATGATATTCTTATTGTAGGTTCTGAAAAGCAGGAGATTCTAAAGCTCAAGGAGAAACTAAATGGTGAATTTGAGATGAAGGATCTCGGTAATGCAAAGAGGATACTTGGCATGGATATCATGAGAGACCGGAGTAAAGGTGAGTTGTTCTTATCTCAGCACGGTTATTTGAAGAAAGTGGTGGAGCGGTTCAGAATGACAGATTCTAAGGTAGTGAATACACCACTTGGTCACCATTCAAAGTTGTCAATAAAACAATGTCCTCAATCCGAGGATGAAAGAAAGAAGATGGAAACTACGCCTTACGCAGGTGGAGTTGGAAGCATCATGTATGACATAGTTTGTAGTAGACCGGATTTATCCTATGCAATAAGTGTGGTAAGTCGGTTTATGGCAAATCCGGGCCAAGTTCATTGGCAAGCTTTGAAGTGGGTTCTGAGGTATTTGAATGGTTCCTTGAAGGGAGGTCTGAAGTATATAAGAACTGATCCAGGAAGAGATGCTTTGGAGGGTTATGTGGATGCGGATTATGCGGGCAATGTGGATACTAGAAAGTCTATATCTGGTTTTGTATTCACTCTATTTGGTACAGCGGTAACGTGGAAGGCTAATCAACAGTCAGTTGTGGCCTTGTCGACAACCCAATCAGAATATATAGCTCTTGTTGAAGGAGTCAAGGAAACTATATGGCTGAAGGGTATGATTGGAGAATTGGGGATCAGTCAAGGGTGTGTGAAGATACATTGTGATAGTTAGAGTGCCATTCATTTGGCGAATCATCAAGTGTATCATGAAAGGACAAAACACATTGACATCCGGTTGCACTTTGTTAGAGATATGATTGAGACCAAGGAAATCATAGTGGAGAAAGTGGCATCGAAGGAGAATCCGGCGGATATGTTCACCAAATCATTACCAAGGGTTAAGTTCAAGCATTGCTTGGACTTAATCAATTTCGAAGAGTAGACGGAGATCGGAGAGGGCAGCATGGTGGTTGGTGGGAAGTTGACATCACCATCAAATTAAAGGCAAGGTGGAGATTTGTTAGGAATTACCTTGAACTTAAAGAATCAGAAAATTGGTGGCTGGTCTGTCATTTGGCGCGGCGCGCAGCAAGCTTGGCGTCTGGCGCCACTGCCACAGATTTTCTGGGCTCGGTTCTGGAAGTTGGCGCGCGGCGCAGCTTCCTGGCGCGGGGCGTGGGAGCGCGATCCTATTTATAAAGGTTGCGTTTTCTGCTTATGCCGTCACAGGAAAAAGAGGTTTTTTTTAGGGTTTTCTCAAACAACAAAAGACTAGGAATATTTCTTAGGGTTGGTAATCATCTCTTTCATCTTGTAAACACATATCATTGAAATCTCTTGGTCACGGGAAGAGATTTGGGACAAGGGTAGATTTAGGGTTTCTAATTCTTGTAACCTTTGTGAGAATCTTATTGTAATCAAGAAGAACAAATTTTGATGGTGGAACGGAGAGCTGCCCTCTCCCCCAGAGTAGGTTCATTAACACCGAACTGGGTAAACAATTGTGATTGTGTTCTTTATGTTTTCGCGGTTTAATTGTTGATTATTGTTATTGCTTATTCTCACTTATTTTGATTGCTTTAATCGGATTGCTCCACACACTAAGGTTATTGGTGTGATTTAACCGAATTCACAACATTATCCACACTTCAAGCCCAAGTGGGCTCTTGCGTGAGGGGACGTGTTAGAAATGATATAAAACCATTGATGTAGCTCTATCCTAACAGCTTAAGCTTTTGGGATAATCGGTTATTTGACATGGTATTAGAGCCTCTATGACTAAGTGGTCTAGAGTTCGATCCCCGCTCCCCTCACTTTCTAATTAAAAGTTGAATTTAAGCATATGGTAGGCGGGCCAATGCATTATCCACACTTCAAGCCCAAGTGGACTCTTGCGTGAGGGGGCGTGTTAGAAATGATATAAAACCATTGATGTAGCTCTATCCTAACAGCTTAAGCTTTTGGGATAATCGGTTATTTGACACTCTCAATTTATCTTTACATTTCTTAATTGTACCGGATTCCATTCTAGATCATTAGAATCCCTACTCTCGAGGCTTGATTCTATCGGTTCGTCCCTAGAATCTATTTTATCCGTTACATCCTCTATACCAATCCACAGTCACCAAACGTCAAGTCTGTTAAGACGTAGGCATTTGTTCTTTATCAGATTGATCTATCTCATTCCAATAATATATCCAACACAACAAGACAAAAAGGTTGAGGTTGCATTCAAGAAGAGACCCTCCAATTTTATGCCATACATTTTATTTATGAAAAAAAATTCACCCGCAAAACTGAAATTAGTTCAAAGCTTCTCAGAATGATCTTATACTCCATTGATTGTTCCATGAACCATCTCCTAACATGATTGTGTTGTCTACATATTGAAGGATATGGAAATTCAAGTTCTCCCCAATTCTCCTCATAATCAACCAGAGATACTGCTTAGATCAAACCACTCAATCAAGGCCCATCAACAACTAGGGGTCAAGGTACTTGTAGCACAAGACCTCACAATTTTGAGAGCCCAAATTTTCATATAATTTACTCATTTATCCAGAAAAATAAAATATAAATATAATAGTAGTTTGAGAAAAAAATACTTTTTCTTCGAAATACTCATTTATCAAGGCATGTTTTGCGGATTTGGATCTTCTCCTTCACTTTCCTCTCCATCTCTCTCCTTCCTCTCTATCTCTCTCTTGATTTCATTTTCTCTCTTCAATAAAAAAATTAAAAATAATCATGAAAGAGTGAGATTAAGGGAGAGATAGAGAGAAAGGAGAGAGATGGAGAGAAGAGTAAAGGAGATGATCAAATTTCATGTTTTGCTGCTTCTGTAAGGCCTAGCACGACCGTAGCCAAGTGCCAAGGTGCTAAAAAGTTTACTTTTCACATTTTCTTACCTTTGGTGACGGTTTCTTTGCCAGGGTCCTTAAAGGCTTAAACCACAAATTTAAGCTTTTTCCATTGGCTTTTAACTTATCCTTCATTAAGGAGTGTCTTCCCTTATCCTCATATGGTGTCTTAGCCAATAAGTCATCAAAACTTGCATCAATTGTGCAATTTTTGTCTTATTCATGCATTGAGACCTACAAAACACAAAACAAAGAGAAAAGTAGTAGAAAGTCCTAGTAACTTGACCAATAATAAAGATTTAAGAGGATTGATTCTGCCATCCAAAAGAATTAGCAGCGTAGCTTGTTGTCAGTTTGTCTTTCATTAAAGTGTAATTATCTTACATATATATAATCAAATTAATAATATTTTCATTTAAATGAAGTACTACCAAATAATATGCACATTTTAGTACTATCAGTCTGTTCCAATTTTTAATATGACACGAGTCTCTAAAATGTTTAAGATGACCATGCATTCAATCCCTCTGATACAATCTAATATATATATATATAAGCGAGACAAGTCTTTCACCACACACAAATTTATTTTCATTATTGGGTCAATATATCAAATTTGTTCATCATGGTAAAACATTTATCTCACTGTCCACAAATCCTAGTTCAAATGGTAGAAATACCGAAATTGCTAGTATCGGACGCCATAACCGGAGTTCGATCCCTGGTCGCTCCACTTTGTGTGTGTGAGTTTCCAATAACTTTGTCATTTATCTATCAACCAAAAAAAAAAACATTTATCTCACTTGTGCGGATAAACTTGGCTCAATAAAAAAAATTGGTACTAATGTAATGAAACACTTTGTCTTAATTTGCGACCCACTTTTTCGTGAGACTACCATTAACATTTAACATAGAGGAGTGCTAGCTAACCAGCATTGAATTCAAGTAGTTAATGAGCTCCCTCTTAGAACAAATTGTTTGGGAGAATTCGAGTTCGAATTTTGGTGGGAATATATAGACTTTATTTACCTTGCGATCGGATTCTGAATTACCAAAACCTCTTTTCCTTAGGAACTAGAGGGGAAACAGAAAAAAGGAGTGATGGCTATAACAACACCTCTTTTCAATACTCTCTTTAACAACACTTACTCTCTTATTTGATGAAATTAACTTGTGTTGGTTTCACTACTTTATATGAGACATATTTCTAAAATCTTTAATTTGATGAAACTCATGTTGGTTTCACTGTTTTACATGAGACCTATTTCTAAAATGAGAGATCATATTAATTTCAACCGATTAAAAAATGTGTTTAAAAAAAAATGTTTATTGCACTTCTCAAATCAATAAACTGCTGGAAAAAATGCAGCTAGAAAAAAATGCAAATCTTGATCCACTATGCACACACACCTACTAGTCTAATCGCACCGGCATTTATTTTCCAAATAAGGCAAAGACAAGATAAGGTTACACAATAGTATGTTTTGTCACAGTCCACTTTAAGTAACAAATGGTGGTCGAGATTTATTAAGTCGTCTACCACCTACCGTCCAATATATATTAATATTTTTTACATTTGGTACGAATGTCAATTGACAAACTGAACCTAATATTTACAATTAGGCTCTATTCGATAAAAATAGCGGTTAGCTGATAAGCTAGCTTATAGCTTATAAGTTAAAAGCTATAAGCTACTTGAAATAGCATTTGAAAATAAGTTATAAGCTAGTAAAATAAGCTATAAGCTACTTGAAATAGCATTTGAAAATAAGTTATAAGCTAGTAAAATAAGCTATAAGCTCATAGTAAAATGTTCGTTATCAATCAGAGCTTTTAGCTTATAAGCTAAAAGCTATAACCTATAAGCTAGTTTTTTGGTCTTCCCAAACAGAGCCTTAGTATGATCAATTGTTGAATAAAAACACATCGTTTTGTAATTTCAAGCATTCAATTGTTGAATAAAAACGCATCGTTTTATAATTTCAAGCTTCTAAACAACACTAGCTTCAGGATATTAACAAACTTTCAAATAAGTAGAAATACTAGCAATATTAAAATTTGATTTTAAACTCTAAATGATTAGGTAAAAAGCTTTTCGATATGAAAGTAGTAACGTACTGCTTCAAAAATAAAAATAAATAAATGAAAGTAGTAAAAATAATTATTAGATAATTGTTGGAATATGGTTTGAAATGTGGAGGGAATCTGGATGGAGGTTGGAATAAATAAACACAAGTTTTTTTTTTTGAAACACAAGTTAGAACTATAATGTCTGAAGTGTGAATTCCAAAAAGTTTAATAAACTTTACATTGGTATATATAGAACAACATATCTTAGTAGTGTTTATAAGGGATTTGGATTCTCTAAAGTCACATTTTCTTACATTTTCTACATTTAGTAGAGGGTATAATTCTTGACCGATTTTCTATAGTGTAGTAGTTAAACCGTAACAATTTTAACTAAATTCTTTTATCTCGGGAGAGATCGTGGTTGATCTTCTAGCTTGCACAATTTTAAATAATGTCACAAAATGTCTTAAAAAGAACGATTCAAGTTGAAAACAAAAGCTTATAAGATTTCTTCGGTGCCACCAAATATCTTAAAGAGAACTTACTATATATATATATATATATATATATATATATATATTGGCCGGTGTTATATAGTGGTGATCAGTTGAAGATACTATTGATACAGTGTACTATATTGTTCTTTTCTTAGTTTTGCTTTATGGATACAATCCAACAAACAAACTGAAAGGATATATCATAATAGATACTTTGCTTTTTGATGTTAAAAGGAAGCATTTTTCATATACTATATGAGAAGGTCAAAATAATGTTGACTTTACTTTTTTGGATGACATATTGACATGTGATCATTTAGTTTAGCTTTATTTTCCCGCACGTGAGTTAATGTTAAGTATATGGATGATGAGTGAGCTAACTTTGCTATCTTGTTTCTTGACCTTTCCATTGCGGCTGATGTTTTTATTTTATATTTTTTATTAGAAAAAAAAAATATATACCGACATTAAAATCACTATACACTATCTATTAATAATAAGAAAAATGTTATCTAGTAAGAATTTTTTAATGCAAGAAAGAGAGAAATTTTATATGGCAATTTTTGATTGATCAAATTTCAATCCTCTATCTCCCATATATATATATAGTTAGCCAATTTTTTTGGGTTGGTAATAGCAATCCTCTTTAATTAATAAAAACCACTTAGTTATATTTTGAATCAAATTAAAAAATAACGACACATCCGTCTCCTATCACCTTTGATTTGCTCCCATTCACCCACTAAATCCAAATAAATATTCCTACTCCTAAATTTTGTCTGTTATTGTTATTTAGGCAAAGCCATTTTTTCCAATAAAATATTACATTCGGCTAATTTTTTACTAGACTCTGGTTACGGTTCTGGGTTGGGTCTAGAGTCCAACCGTTGAGTAGATCCTATATATATATATATATATATATATATATATATGCCGTCGAACATGGCCTAAAGAAGAGTAGCCCAACGACAGTTGACCAACGGTCAGCGTACGACTTCCCCTGCGAAAGCATAACGCTCATCATGGCCCTCTAGCCGTTTTCTGACGGTCATTGACGGTCTTGATTTCCTATCAACGGTCTTGGCCCAGCGCTGGGGCTATATATACTCCACTCTCGCAGTGGAGTCAGGTACATGGCATTCTAACCTTAAACTCTGAAAACCTTTGCTTCACGAACTGACTTGAGCGTCAGAGCATCTGCAGACACACATTGATTTGATAATATGGACTAAAATTAGTATAGTAATAAATAACATTTTTCTTTTTAAAGACGCTAAAGTAGGGGCAGATTCAGATGAGTATATTAGTCTCGTAAATTCACGGAATATTATTGAATAAGCAAAATTATACTGTAAGTATTTTATTTTACTTTTTGTAACACTTTGATCCTTTTTTTTGTACACTTTGATCTTTTATCTTTTTTATGTAACACTTTGCTCTTTTATTTTTTTTATTTGTAACATATAGGTCCTTTATTTTTTATAAATAAATAAGATAAGGGACCAAAGTGTTATAAAAAAAGGGACTAAAGTGTTACAAATAAAAAAAGATAAATGACCAAAGTGTTACAAAGAAAAGATAAAGGATCAAAGTGTTACAAAAAAAAAGATAAAGGACCAAAATGTTACAAAAAAAAAGATAAAAGACCAAACTATTACAAAAAAATAAGATAAAAGACTTGCAGTGTAATTTTGCCTATTGAATATACTGCATACCGGAGCCAAGACTCTTATTCAAAGGAAGCAAACTATTATCCTTCATTATCTTATGCTCATTTAACTATTGAACATCTTCATTCTCTTACGCTCATTCAACACCTCACCTTTTTTTATCAAGTTGTCTAGTGATTAGAATTTTAAGGTGAATAAGTAGAATGTACAGAGTTCAAACCCCGACTCCTACATATATAATGTGATGTTCCTACTAACTGGTCTAAGTTCATGGGAACATTCATCACCTCATTTTATTTCTATATTTCTTTTCCTATCACATTACTAATTTATCACATTTATCTCATCACTTTTTCTCTCGAGTTATATACACTCTTATGATAAGAATCAATTAGGGTTCTAATCCAAGAACCAAAAAGAGGAGATCTAACTCACTCACATTTCTCATGGGAAAAATTCTACTTCATTTCAAAACTTGTTTAAATGAGGTTACAAATGTTTACATATAATAAAAATTAGGGTTCTAATTCAAGAACCTAAAAGAGGAGATGAGAGAAATTCTACTTCAATATTCCTTATAGTTTTAATTTAGATTTGTTTTAGGCACATATTTGACATGTGTTGTTAGGCACATATTTTGGATTTCCATCTATGGTTAATAGAAGCAAGAAGGAGACGTTTGCTTTCATCAAGGATCATGTTTAGAAAAGGATTAACTCTTGGCGAGTGAGGATTATCTAAAACAAGAAATGAGGTAATGATCAAATTCATTCTTCAAGCAATACCTTCATATGTGATGAGTGTGTACATTATCTCGAATGAGATAAGAGTCACATAGAAAAGATGAGGTAAACACTAGTTGCCTGCTCTTGGACAGTGTCAGTAGCCCTTGTACGATCTACCTTCTCCTAACGTGCCCCCAACCTTATCATGACGTCCCACACTGTCACTCCTTCCAGAGAGCTCGACCCCCACTTCACCGAGGCTGCGAGAGTTTTGTCCCCTATCTCCACCTCTGGCCTCGGCCCTCACAATAACATCTTATCACCTTTGCACACGTAAATCTTAGAGAAATTGTGGTTTTCGTCTTCCTTCTCGAAAGCCTCATCTCACGTCTTGGAACCACCATTCTCCGTCCCCGAACTCCTTCCATTCTTCGCATCATTACGATCGAATCTAGCCACCCTAGCTCAGACACGGTAATGACCAAACCAAACGACGTTTAGGAAATTTGTTAATTTAGTTACATCTCTAACGTTAGAGAACTTTACGAAGCCGTAAGGTTCGCCATGCATAATTCATTTTTTGACAGCATAAACGTCCTCCAACATCCCGCAAACTTCAAAGCCCTTCCTTAGATAAAAATGTGATAAACTAGACGCCTTGAGTTGGACGACAATATACTCCAATAACCTCTTCCCTGTCAAAGCCTCCATCTGACTGTCGCAACTCTTTTCGACGTCTCGGTCTCACCTTGATCCAGTCTCCGTTATCCCACCCCGTATCCGGCACCCTGCCAGGGTCCCTTCCCCCATGTTTGCCTCTCATTGATACGATGAGATATTGAAATCGACCACCATTGAATAAAAAAATTGTGATGAATTTTGAATAAAAAAATGATAGTAAATCAATCGTTAGTTGACTCAGTGGTGATTGACGTTAAACTTGGTAGGAAGGACCACGGTTCTATTCCCGCAACTGCGATCGGAAGGGTTTGAAACCACTTTATGGCAAAACGGACCCGGAACTATATTAAACTTGGTGCAAGCCAAAAAAAAAATGATAGTTAAAAAAATGGTAAGAGTGAGATTAAATGTATATAATACAACACCATAGATAAAATAATAGAGATCGATTCACTACATATTTAACAATTAAATAAATTTGAATCGATGTTATAACACAAAGTAGTAATAATAATAATAATAGAAAATTTAGATGCTTCCCTACAAATTTCACCAAAATAAATATAAAGTGCGGCATAAAATTAATTGGTAAATTTTACTCCCTCTGTCCAAAATAATTGTCACTTTAGGAATAAAATTTTATTTCAAAATTAATGTCATTTTCACTTTTTGATGTGATGCTTTCTATTTGTACCCCTAGTTATTATTATATGCATTATTCCAAAGGAAACAAAACTTATAATTTATAGGGATAATTTAGTAAAAATATTATTTCTTTTGACAACATCATTATATTTCTTAATATGTGTGAAACAACCTTAAACGACTATTATTTTGGGACGGAGTGAGTACAATAATAAAGTTGACTATTTGGTAAAAGATTTAATTTTTTTAGGAGGCATTAAGTATGACCGTATGGGGAAATTGAAATTCTGGCGTAGTCCAAATGGGGTACCAGATGTGTCAACCTTTGAGTCTACAATGGTTACAGCAGAAGCAATAAATAATAAACGATAACCAACTGAAAATAAATAACACACTGCGTTTGTTAACCTAGTTCGGCGTATAACACGACCTACTCTGGGCGATACCAATCCAGGAGAGAATCCACTGTGATAATACTAGCTAGAAGTTATCAGTAAACGACTCGTTTACACTTCGTCACCTAGTCACTACCCGTGCTATCTTCAATCTAGGCCCACCTAGATCAAAAACCCCGTCCCTTCTCCTCTTAACCACACACCTAGTGTGATTGCAAACAAACTTACAATTTGGTGAAGACACACTTCAAACAAATACCTATCTCCGTACTTCAAAGCTTAGGAGTAGATTAAAGAATTACAACTCAAGAACACAGTCCTAAGCATGTACCAAGGTGATACACGATAAGCTCACAAATAACATAGACACGCTAAAACCCTAGACACAAGAATACGATTCTTCACAAGAGTTTTAGTAACAAAAATAGGTTTTAGGTCTTCAATATATATAGCCTGAGATAGCCTGGGCTGTTCCTTGATTTCGGGCTTCACAAAAAACATAAAATTAGAACATATCCGATAGCAAAAGATTCTCTTAAGTAAATCCAACACAACCCTAAAATATAGGCATATCTTTAGGGGCGATGCAAAAAGCGATATGATAAGGAAATAAGTTGAATTCCTTGTCTTGGGGAACAAGCAAGGCGCTTAAAAGATTTACTCTACAAATAAGGCACGTGATTCACTTGTAACAAAACACGCTATTTTTCTGGCTTCAGGATGTTGTTCTAGATGTTGCCCCATCTGTCTCTACAACTGACTAGATCTTTGTTTTTGCAAAATGTAGTCAATTTCAAAAACCCAACAATCTCCCCCTTTGGCAAATTTTGGCTAAAACAATATTAGACAGATTATGGAGAGAGCAGTTCACGTCTTCCTTTAAGTCAACATAAGCACACAACTAGAAAAGAAGATAGAACACAACATGGCTATATTCACAACTACACTTCAAGTAAATCAAACCATATAATGAACATCAGAGATTTGTACCAGCGGAATAAACACATCTAGTCTCACAAGGAACAACATCAGAGAGAAATAAACTCTCATAGTGGATTCATAAAATAAGAGAAAGATGAATTCTCACAAAATAAAGTCTGAGTCTTCAAAACATACCAGGAAAAACAGATTCCATCATTTGGGATACATAGGAAAAATAAATTCCTAATCAACTGAGAAAAATAAATTCTCAGATATATAGCACACATACATACTCAGAGTCAGAAAAACTGGATGGTAGCCAGGATGGGGCAGCATTCAGCAGAGCATCTGGGATAAAATGTAAATTGCTCCCCCTCAATGAATACACATCAGGATATCATCAAAAATTTTACTCCCCCTGAATACATACATGTTAGGGAATCATCAGATACCTTCACTCCCCTGAACATGCGCATATCACACATATAACAAAAATTAGGATTACTCCCCCTTACGGCATGCATAGCAAATAAGTGTTACTCCCCCTCAACACAACATACATCTACAAGCATTATCACTACACACCGTACATCACATCATAGGATATCCATCGACACATACACTCATTAGATGTAGATCCAGATGTAGACACATCTTCCACCACATGCAGCACACAGTCAAAGAACAAAAAGTTATATTACGCACATTACAGTTCTCCCCCTTTTTAGCCATCAAATTTGACAAGATCAACAGGCAGCACAAAACGATCACAGAATAAGATAATAGATCACAAAATAGTAGAGTGCACATAGGTGCATAGTAAATCCAGGGCATAGCCCACAAATCAAAGGAGAGAAAGAAAAACATAAGCACCAAAACAAACCATCCAAAAAAAAAAAAAAACATAATCAAGGCGCAAAGAAAAGAGATATGTTGAGTTACAATCCCTCTTTTTTTATCAGCGTGCAAAGAATATAGAGAGCCAAAAGTGGTTGCATGCACACAAAACAGTAACTGCTACAAATTCATATTGTTGAACGATGAACGAGATGTTTCTATAGGAACCCACAAGTAAGAATTATCTTTGGACCTTACACCTCTCATCAACACATCACCCTTCTCATTTGTAATCAAACACTCAGATTTGGTGAAATTCACTTTCATAACTTGATCACATAATTGACTGATACTGATTAGATTAACAGTCAATCCTTTCACAAGAAGCACATTATCAAGCCTTGGCAAACCACTATTGGCTAAGCTTCCTATACCTATGATCTCACCTTTTACTCCATCACCAAATGTCACAAAGCTAGTTGAATCAGACTTTAAGTCTACTAGGAATTTTTCTACTCCAGTCATATGTCTAGAACAACCACTATCAAAATACCAATTCTTCTTCGATGATGATCTAATTGAGGTATGAGCTATCAAACTTACATCCTTCTCCTTGGGCTTCCACTCCTTCGTGGTCTTAACCACTTCAGCTTCAGGTTTTTGCTTTAGTGATTGTTTCGGATACCCATACAACTTATAGCAGAAAGGTTTTATATGTCTTTTTCTACCACAATAGTGACATATCTAGGGTTGAGATTTTACAGTTCTGGTTCCCAGATGAGGTTGAACATGGGGCAGCATCCGTTTTAGCATTGTGGGGCTATTGTTCTCACCTATATGCATAAACTTTAGTTCTGGGTTATATTGCTTAGGTTTGTTAAGATCCCGATAGTCATAGCCAATGTCTTTCACCCTTTTACCAAGAACTTGTTTCTCTAGTATTTCATCTAATGCACCAGTGCTACCATGCATCATTACAACTTCCCTTTTCATATGCTCAAGTTTAGAGTTCAGTTGTGTTACCTCATCATTCAATTCTGAAATTTGAGTCAGGTGCTTATTTTTCTCTGATTGAAGTTCCAGTATGAGTCTCTTCTGATTCCCTTGACTTCTACATAACTCTTCACTTCTTTGGCATAAGGCTCTATATAATGCAGCTAGTTCTTCATAAGTTACATCTCCAATGTTGGATTCTGTGTCTGAATCACATATTCCAGTTAAGGCAGTGATATGTTTAGCAATCTCATTCTCAATATCATCATCAAAGTCATCTTCCTCTGACCATGTAGCAGTCATGCATTTCTTTTGTTTCTTCAGATAATTTGGACATTCAGCTCTTATATGCCCATAACCTTCACATTCATGGCATTGTACATCCTTCCCTTGACTTCATCTCTCTTCAAACTTTGGTTTCATTTGAGAGTTGAATTTTCTGTTGATGTCGATCGAGTGGGATGTGTGGCACATTCTGCTCCACATTCTGCTCCACATTCTGCCTTCCACGCCTATCCATTCTTCTCAGAACTTTATTAAATTGTCTTCCTAGACGAATCATCGCCTCAATAATGCTTTCATCAGTATCTAGATCTTCTTGTATATCACCACTTTCAGTATTTGAAACAAAGGCTATGCTCTTGTTCTTGTTTCCAGCACGTTCATTTGCAGACATCTTATAAGTTTGGAGGGATCCCACTAACTTATCCAATTTTATGGCAGATAAATCTCTAAATTCTTCTATGGCAGTGACCTTCATATCAAATTTCTTGGGCAAATACCTCAACATCTTCCTTACCATTCTTTCTTCAGGAAGCTTTTCACCCAAAGAGTCAAATGTGTTAGCATAGTCCAGTATTGTCATATGGAAGTCATGCACACTCTCATCTTCTTTCATCCTCAGGTTTTCAAACTTCGTAGTTAACATTTGTAATCTGGAGTTCTTAGCCTTTGATGAGCCCTCTTGAGTAGTTATCAAAATTTCCCAAGCTTGTTTCGCAACAGCGCATCATTTTATCAGTCTGAACATATTTTTATCTACTCCATTAAACAGTGCATTCAAGGCCTTAGAGTTCCCTAGAGACAATTCATCTTCCCCCTTTGTCCATTCTCCTTCAGGCTTCAAGGACACGTTACCATCTTTGTCAGTGACAGTAGGGTGTTCCCAGCAATTCACTATTGATTTCCATGTCTTGTTATCTATTGATCTCAGGAACGCTTCCATACGAGCTTTCCAATATGAGCTTTCCAATAATCGTAGTTAGCACCATCCAACAAGGGTGGCCTACTCACAACTTCTCCTTCCCTTTCCATATTAACCAGAATTGTTCCCTGGAGCTCACCCTAATAATAGAATAGGGTGCCTGCTCTGATGCCAATTGAAATTCTGGCGTAGTCCAAATGGGGTACCAGATGTGCCAACCTTTGAGTCTACAATGGTTACAGCAGAAGCAATAAATAATAAACGATAACGAACTAGAAATAAATAACACACTGCGTTTGTTAACTCAGTTCGGCGTATAACACGACCTACTCTGGGGGATACCAATCCAGGAGAGAATCCACTATGATAATACTAGTTAGAAGTTATCAGCAAACGACCTGTTTACACTTCGTCACCTAGTCACTACTCGTGCTATCTTCAACCTAGGTCCACCTAGATCAAAGACCCCAACCCTTCTCATCTTAACCACACACCCAATGTGATTGCAAACAAACTTACAATTTGGTGAAGACACACTTCAAACAAATACATATCTCCGTACTTCAAAGCTTATGAGTAGATTAAAGAATTACAACTCAAGAACATAGTTCTAAGCATGTACCAAGGTGATACACGATAAGCTCACAAATAACAATAGACATGCTAAAACCCTAGACACAAGAAATAAGCTGAATTCCTTGTCTTGGGGAACAAACAAGGCGCTTAAAAGATTTACTCTACAAATAAGGCACGTGATTCACTTGTAACAAAACACGCTATTTTTCTGGCTTCAGGAAGTTGTTCCATATGTTGTCCCATCTGTCTCTACATCTGACTAGATCTTTATTTTTGCAAAATGTAGCAAATTTCAAAAACCCAACATAAATAATAAACTTTTACACCATAGTCCAATTAATTATTTACCATTAAATTAAATAAAGAACATTAGGTTTATCAATCATCATGCACTCTCAATAAATGAGGTTGTTTATGGTGTTCTCTTAAGAAGAAAAACAAAGGTAATGATGTTGTTGGATCATGGGAAGAACGTACAGGTGATGAGTTGTATCTCCGATAGGGGTCCATAGTGCTGGATAAATAATTCTTGAAATTAATTTTTTGGGGTTGTTTTGGTCAGGGATATTAGAAAAAGTAAACCCATAACGTCTACCCGAATATAAACCCAAGTCAACGGATGGAATCTGAGCTGACTGGATTTTGGTTCGGGTGACACTCGATACTATGAGTGTAGGTGATCACTCCAATCCGAATTCGAAATCCGAAATCCGAACACTCCCTCGAATATATGTTAAATTGTCTAATTAGGTGATATTTGTGAATGCTAGTGATGAAATATTTCGCAAGTGCACGAATTCACAAGTTATAGTATAAAGGGATGTCGAACCATGGGGATTGTGGTGATCAACTAGTGCTCAACTTCATGTTTGTGAACATATTTTGGGGGGGGGGGGGGGATTCGAGTAGAGTATTTTCAATCTCAAAATGCACAATAGCAAAAGTACCGATTCACTTAAGGAGAAAGGTGGATTGGACTTCCTTCGGATTCCTCATTTATACTACAGTTTGACAATATTATGTACCATTGATCAATCTAATTATGATTCATAGATGGAACTACACGATAATTGATGCTTAATCTATTAAGCTCAATGTCTCTCAATTACTCACGAATCCTCTAATCTCTTAGATTGATTTGTGGTTAATCGAGGCTTTGCAAACATAATTCCCTAATCACAATCAACAACTCTATATCTCTAAAGAAGTTGGTAATTGTTCCATTAATCTCATGTCAACTATTAATCCCTACTCTCATAATGAATTAATAATAAGAATCATCACAAAGTTGATCAAGAATTGTAAAGCATTAAGAAAGGAGACAATGGATATAATCATACTAAAATTGACTGAAGATACAAGGCCAAATTATCAAACCATAGTATGTACAAGTTCATCTAGGAGTCCCAATCCATGGTGGAATTAGCCACTCATGTTAAAGGTTACACAAAAGACTATGGAAGAATACATCATTTCAGAAATTGGATCTCAAACTCACAGCACTCAATGTTTAGTTTCTCTCTCTATGTGTCCAACCTTTTTAACTGAAAATGAGCTGAGTATATATAGGAAATGGGTCTGCGCGGCGCGTGAGACCACCTGCGCGGCGCGTGAGACCACCTGCGCGGCGCGCAGGCCGTTATTCCACTCTGCGCGGCGCGCGTGATGAATCTGCGCGACGCGCAGATATCATAACCAAATCTTCCTTTCAACTTCAAACCCTACGCGGCTTGCAGGTCTCTTAGAATGACCATCTTTGCTTGCTTGTCCTGCACCGCGCGTGGCAATCTTCTACGCGGCGCACAGGTATCAGAAAAACTCCTGTGACTTCTATTTTCTTCATTCTTGTGACACAAGTACTCTCTTGATATTTGGTCTTCGCATCTTGCTTTATTCTTCTAAAAAAGCAATAAATTCCTAACTACTTGAATAATGCTGCTCTTTTGATGTGTAATAACGGAGTTATCAGCTAGTAATGTTTTGGTACTACTGGAATTTTATATATCAAAATGTGTTGCACTGTTATTTTATAGTATATTATTTTCTTAAAACATTTTTATACTATGTTAGAGATATTTATAGGATAACAGTTTATCTTTTCATAGATAGTAATGATCAAACAGAATTCGGGGCCAATTATTGTTGGTTCTTAATTATGCTTGTTTAATTATGCGGGTTTGGATTTGGGTGGAAAAACCCGAATCCAATAGCTGTGAGTATTGTTTTACCACCAGAACAACCTTTGAGTTTGAGTTTGGATTCAAGTGGTGGTTTCGGGTGTGGATTTGGGAAGTGTAAAACCTGCACCCTACCCTACCAATTGCCATCCCTAGTTTTGGTTTTTAGTTATAGTGTTGACAACTTGACATAGGGTGAGTTTTTGTTTTTTGAAAAAGACATAGGGTGAGTTTAATAGTGTTGTAAAAATAACAGGCACTATTAATAAATTTGTTACTATTATTAAATGGGTCTTGCTAAACGGTGCCTCCGGGACACTCTTTAAACATTCTATTTTAAGAAATAATTTATTTAAAAAGTGAACAATTTCAATTTCTAATGCGTTGACTTTACACATTTCCATAAAAATTGTATAAAAAACTTACTATTTAAGGGCTTAAAGAATGCCCCGGAGTCACTCTTTAGCATTTTTCTTATTAAATTTCTTAAGACACATGATTTAGCCAGCGAAATCTTATATTTAGTGGCGGAGGTAGTATGATTTTGGTTAAAATATAAAATAAAGGCAACAATTAAATGATACATGTTATTTTTTTTGTTTACAATATTGTCAATGAGTATCAAACCTAAGACCTCATACATACTACACACACCTCTCACCACTAGATCAAACCTAATAACTTCATACTCCCTCCGTCCCATATTATAAGGGAAGAAAAAAAAACACACTTATTAAGAAAACCAAAACTTGATAATTTGAAATATGGTTTTGTGGGTTTTTCTTGAAATAAGTTGCATGTGAAGATGTAAAAACAAATTTGATTGGTTGTTGTTTATTGAGAAAATGAGAGAGAAAAAAATTAAATGCAATTTGCATTTAATTTTATAAGAATAAGTAAAAAACATTTTTGAAAGTTGTTTTTTCCCTTATAATTTGGAGAAAAAAAAAGGGTCATTTTTCCCTTATAATATGGGACGGAGGGAGTGCATGTTATTTTCATGATGGAAAAAGTTGAATTGTTTAAGATGCCTATTAAATGCATATTTGGTCCCACTATTTTTATAAAAATAAACAATTGGCCCTTTTATTCTAAAATTGATTTTTATTTTATCTCAAATCAATTTTTGTTTTGGAATTCTGATTATTTTTTAATGATACATCATTTCAATTTATAACATACACTGATTATTGAATCTTTTTGCTAACATGGATATTCAGTGTAGCTTATTACAACATATTCCTTTTTTTTGTTGATAATATCATATTCGTTTTTTGTATAGTATTATAATTTATTATATTTGTTAATTATGAAAATTTTAATATTAAGGTATTGCTTTATGTAATTTATATCAACGGCAAAACACGGGTAAATTATACTTGTAATTAACAAGTTCGACATTTTTACCAATTAACATGTAATTACACATAAATACTCCCTTTAGTCTCATATATAAGCAACTTTTTCACTTTTTAGATTCATTCAAAAATTGATATATTTAGTCACTTTTTAGTCCAAATACATCAATTATTGAATGAATCAAAAAAGTGAAAAGTTGCTTATATATGAGACTAAAGGGAGTAACAATTAAGCTGATAATAAACAGAGCTGATAATTACACTCGAACAAAAAATATACTGACAACAAGTTGCACCGTTAATGAGATATTCAAAACATATGGACTCTATTGTAATTCCGTCCATATTGTAAGGGCAGAAATGAATCCAAAAAACTGAGATTTATTTTGTTAAAGTTTGTAAACTCAAAACAAAGTGATACTATTTCATCATGAATCTCTTGTTCCCTATAAATACCGTTACTCATCGAGGTGAATCTCTTGTCTTGACCTCATCAACTGACTTTCCTTATCTTTAGTTTCTCTGTCTTCTTTCATACAACAAACAAACTTGTAAGTTCCTCTCTCTCTCTCTCTCTCACACACACACAAACGCTGTCCCTCTTCAGAATTCAGATCCATTCATGCTATCTTTCTCTTTTTCTGTCCCCTTAATCATATAGCTATTCATTTATTGTCAAAAAAATAATTATTCTACTTTTTGACTTTTTTTTTTTTCATTCATTTTCTTTCAATTGATTCCATTAGTTCTGCTTAGTCTATATATACTACTCAGTTTTCGAATCTCCAGAAAACAAAAATGAATTTCATGATTTGCTTTTTTCAGGAACCAAACAGTGCTTGCTTATGTTGCCATTTTTCAAAAACTTTTTACTATGTAATTTTTTGGTATTTTTCTTTCTGTTTTGGTATAGGAGTGTCTTAAACTACTCCTATTCATGGGATGATGAACACAATCGAAAACTTTTTTTCCGAAAAAAATCGAAATTTTTTTTTCGAAAAAAGATCGAAAATCTTTTCCCGAAAAAAGTCGGAAACTTTTTTTTCAAAAATATTGAGAACTTTTTTCCGAAAAAATCAAATATTCTTTTTTAATAAAAATCGGTTCATAAATTCAAACTGATTCTGAACCAGTTATAAACTGAATTGTAACTGTTTTTTAAAATATCGTTCAGTTCAGTTCGAATTACAATTTGGTTCAGTTAACTGAATTTTTAACACCCTACCTATACGTGGGAATATAACATTTTCATTTTGTCATTTTTACCTTTAAAAAGAACTACTACTACCTTTTACTTCCCTTTTGACTATTATTTTTTTCCTTAAAAAGTTTAATACTGACTCAATCAATATTTACATTTTCTATTGAATTTTCTTTTATTGTATTTTCTCTAGTTAATCTTTTAATCTACATGAACTTTGATTTGATTGTTAATTATTATTATCTTTGACTTAATCACATGTATAGCTGTAATTACTGTTTCTGTCTTTTATAATTTTCCTTGTTTTGTTTACTTCATTCAGTTATGCTGTTTTCTATCATTTTGGACATGTTTGTTTCAGCTTTAAAAAAATATATTTTTTCTTTGTATTTTTGAAAATAGATTTTATGAAACCGTTTTTCAAAATATTACAAGTTTTTTTATATTTGTTTTTTCTAAATTCAAACACTAATTTTGACATCATATAACATAGACGTATATTATTGAAGAACAAAAAATAGTCAAAATCTCAATTTTTATAAAAAGTTGTATTTCAAAAATAATTTTTATGAAAATCTATTTGAAATAGCTTAAAAAAAAGTGATTTTTTTTGAAATTTTGATATCCAAATTTTTTTTCAATAAAATGATGAAATACCTGAAATAACATTTTAAGAATAACTATTAAAACAAAATTTTCATTTGAAGTTTTTATAAAAAAATTCTTTGTAAATTATTTTATACAAAATTTTTTAACACTGCAAAATCTATTTTCAAAAAAATCCAAAACAAACGGGTCCATTTTCTAACAGTACAAAATCTATTTTCGTTCTAGGTGGAGATCTTTAACCACTTTTCTTCGCTCATTTATTAGACTACATAATTGAATTATACTTTATGATTTTATATTTTATCTGGTTCATAATATTTTCAGGTGAAAGAGTGTACCAAGATGATTGAAAAAGTTGACATGGAAAAAGTGATAGAAAATTTTGAGAGATTAACAAAGGATGCTGAGAAAGTTCAAAGGGAAACATTGAAGAGGATTTTGGAAGAAAATGCATCAGCTGAATACTTACAGAATTTAGGACTTAATGGAAGAACTGATCCTGAAAGTTTTAAGGCTTGTGTTCCATTGGTTATTTACAAAGATTTGGAACCTTATATCAATCGAATGGTTGGTGGTGATGTTTCTCCTATTCTCACTGGAAAACCAATCACAGCAATTTCTTTAAGGTTTGATGAGACTTTTTTTTCTTTTGCTTATTTGAAAGTGTGAAAAAGTTAAGAGATTCTGAGTCTGATTGTGATTTTGCAGTTCTGGTACTAGTCAAGGGAAACAAAAGTTTATACCATGGAATGATGAATTGTTTGAAACCACTGTTCAGATATATCAAACCTCTTTTGCCTTTAGAAACAGGTATTATTCAACTTCATGTTATGTATTTATTTTTTTCTGTGTTTGTGTTAGGTGTTTGACACATATCAATATCCGACACTGATACATTCCTGAAACATGGGTTACATTCGACCACGTATCTTTTATCAATTATTATTGGTGTCTATATGTATCATTGTCCGTATAGGTATTTTCTGCCTATGAATCATGACTCTGACATTTGTTTTATAAGTTAAGAGAATAGTGAGCACCAAAGAATCTTTAAATATACCAACTACATTGGTACCTCAAAGACCCTGACATGTTGACAACAATGATAATTTGAGAAAATGAAAGTAATTAAATATCATCACATGTATCAGTGTTGTGTTATTGTCGCACATCAAAGTCATCTTCAATATGAAGTGTCGGTGCTACATAGTTTTATGACTGAACACTAATATTGACAATTTGACACCGGACACGACACTGACATGTAGACACCACTAATCACACATATCAGTGTCATGTCATTGTCGTACACCAGACACGTCTTCAATGTAACGGTTCTAAAACTAACACAATTCCATTGTATAGAGATTTTCCTATCCAAAATGGCAAGGCCTTAAGCTTCATCTATAGCAGCAAATCATCACAAACAAAAGGGGGTGTGACAGCAGCAACAGCAACAGCCAATGTATTCAAAAATCCAGGATACAAGCATGTAATGGAGGCACTTAAATCTCCTAGTGTCAGTCCAGATGAGGTTATCTTCAGTCCAGATTTTCACCAAACACTCTACTGTCACCTCTTATGTGGACTACTTTTCAGAGAAGAAGTTCAATTAGTTTCATCAACATTTGCATATAGCATAGTCTATGCTTTCAGAGCCTTTGAACAAGTTTTCGAAGAACTTGTTAATGATATCAAACAAGGTGTTCTTAGCAATAGGGTAACACATCAATCCATTAGAACTGCTATGTCAAAATTGCTGAAACCAAATCCTGAACTAGCTAACTTGATCCACAAGAAATGTACAGGATTAAGCAATTGGTATGGATTGATACCAGAGCTTTTTCCAAATGTTAAATATATTCAAGGGATCATGACAGGTTCAATGGAAGCTTATTTGAAAAAGCTAAGACACTATGCAGGAGATGTTCCTCTGTTGACTTCTGAATATGGTTCTTCTGAAGGTTGGATTGCTTCAAATGTTAATCCAAAAGTAGCTCCTGAGTTTGCTACTTATGCTATTCTTCCTCAAATTGCTTATTTTGAATTCATTCCTTTGACACAACTTGATGGAAATGAGGTTGAGCTAAAGCCAGTTGGATTAACTGATGTGAAGATTGGTGAAGAGTATGAGATTGTACTCACCAATCCTGCAGGTACTAAATTCTTTATTAGCCTTTTTTTTAGGTTTACTAATTTGAATAAATGGTTGGTTTAATCTTTAAACTATCGCTCTTTTGTTTAATTTAGTCTCAGAAATATATCAATTTATAAGCAGTCTCTAAAATATGTAAAATCCGTCAATTTAGTCTTTACTATTAAAATGTTAGAACTTAAAATTATAAAATTATGAATTATCATTCCACCAACCACTACTACTTTGTTAATACTAGCACTAGCTAGCACTGTTGATTATTTTCTTTTTTGTTTAGGGTCTAAGGTAATAGAGAGGTTATTGTTAATTTGGATAATGATTATTTTGTAATTTTTTCTTTACTGTGAAGGGTTCTGATTCTTGTAAAGTGTTTAGCATGAATTTTAGAATATATTAGTGCTTTTGAAAAGTTTGAATGTTTACTGGTTAATTAGTTTATATTGGGAATGTAATTAAATGTTATGTGGTACTATAACTTAGTGAATAATTATGAAGGAAATGATGGGGAGTTTCACTTTGTAGTGATTTTATTACTTTTCAATATTTTTTGTGGAATGGGGAGATATGAAGTGGTTACTTTGTCATTTTTGTCACTGTATCCCTTTTCAATATAGGTTTTTTTTTTTTTTTACCATTTTTAAAATGTAGGGACCATTCTTAACAATTTCACAAAATGTAGGGACTAAAAACATATTTAACCCTAAGTTAAATTGTATTTTTGGTGTTATAATTTCAACAAATTTGTGATTTTGGTCTCGGAATTTTTATAATAGCACTTTTGTAAAAGATTGACCTACAACTAATTTTGACCAAGTCAACACACATGTGAACAATCTTATCGTTCGGGAAAAGCCATTTTTTTCTCAACAATGTCTTTGTGATTTGAGCCACCACGGTTCCGTTAGATAGGAACAAATTTGATAAATAATGATATCTCTCGGATAGAGTATTAGAACGTGAAAATCCATTTGATAATGAACTATTGGTGTCATTTAAGAGACTCACATGTTACGTCAACATGTCTTGCCACATATACCAAAAATGCAATTTAGCCTAGTACATATTATGTTTACTCCATTTAACATTTGTTACATCATTTTATCTTCTTTTT
The DNA here is from genome assembly GCA_951799995.1 of Trifolium subterraneum. Classification (NCBI taxonomy): domain Eukaryota; kingdom Viridiplantae; phylum Streptophyta; class Magnoliopsida; order Fabales; family Fabaceae; genus Trifolium; species Trifolium subterraneum. The sequence continues at coordinate 56,738,582 of OX637462.1, forward strand.
TATATATTCTTGTTGTCACGATCGACTGAGATTTAATCATTATGGATTGAAATAAAAATAATTGTCTCATGATGTTTTCTATGGTTTATATAAGTCTAATTATGCTAGTGATAATTAATCTTTGATAATACATTTGCAGGCTTATATAGGTATAGGCTAGGAGATGCGGTAAAGGTTATGGGGTTTTATAACTCAACTCCAGAAATCAAGTTTCTTCGCAGGAACAACCTTTTACTCACAATTAATATTGATAAGAACACAGAGAATGATCTACAACTATCAGTGGAAACCGCATCTGAGTTATTAGCTAAGGAGAAAATGGAAGTGATAGATTACACTAGTTACATCGATTTATCCAAAGAACCGGGACGCTACGTTATCTTCTGGGAAATCAGTGGTGAAGCAAATGACAAATTGTTAAGTGAATGTTGCACATGTTTGGACAAGTCTTTTGTTGATCTTGGTTACATTAGTTCTAGAAAATCCAAAGGCATTGGAGCTCTTGAACTTCGAGTTGTTCGGAAAGGAACATTCAAAATCATTCTCGAGCATTATGTTCGATTAGGCGCGTCTGTGAGTCAATTCAAGACACCTAGATGTATTGGTCCTGCAAACAAGGAAGTGATGCAAATATTGTTTGCAAATGTTGTTAAGAACTATTTTAGTTTTGCATACAAATGATTTAAATTGAGTTAGGGAATAATAAAAACAAGCATCAAATAAATAGTTTAAAGAGTATGCACTATATGTTGAAATATTGTACTTAGTCATCTAATAAGATTTTGTCACAAAAATGTTTGGTGAGGTATGTTAAGAAAAGAACAGTAATGTCATAGTGAAATCTGATTGAATAACTCTGTAATACGATTTTACTATATTAATAAATAATCTTTAAGACATCAAAAAAAAAAAAAATCTTTAAACTCTTTAGTTAGTGTACAACTTTTTTAAGCTCTTTTATAATTAGTTAAAAAAAACTTAAATCGATGTATTTAGTTGTTAAAATGACGTAGCTAGTCTATATTATCGACTAAATATATTATTTTTTCATAAATTTAAAAGAGTAAAATGTCAAATACCCCCCTGAAATTTCAAAATTCATCAAATACCCACCTGAAATTTGGAAATAGGCAAATACCCCCATAAAATTGTCAAATGTCAATCAAATTGCCCCCTGCTTCATTTATTCCGTGTATTTTACTTAGGAAAAGATGGATGAGACAAAAATTGATAAAGAGTATGTTGTTGGTGATGTGTGTTTCTTGTTTGGTTTTGAATCTGATGACTCAGATTGGTCTATTGGGTGCTTAGAACCTCTTTGGTTCTGATTTTTAAAGCAATGATAATGATGATGAAGATGATTCTGGTGATGATAGTTTTGTTGTTTTGATTCCTTGTTATTAACCTGGTTGCAAGGAGGTTGAACACTAAAAAAATGTGCTTTTAAAGGCTCAAAATAGACGGAGTAAATGGAGCAGAGGGGCAATTTGATTGACGTTTTACAATTTCAGGGGGGTATTTGCCTATTTTCAAATTTAAGGGGGTATTTGACGAATTTTAAAATTTCAGGGGGTATTTGGCATTTCACTCAATTTAAAAAGTTAAATTTTACTGGTATATATGAAAGGGGTGTAAGCGGCCAACCAAAAAGAAAGGGGTGTAAGCGGATAAAAAAAATCTAATTGAACCGACGTTCTAAACTAATCCAAACAAAAATAAAACAATTTTTATGGTTCGGATCAAAAATCGAACCAAACCAATTATAAAACCGATGTGGTTTGATTCGATTTTCAGATACAATTTTTACGAACCAAAAAACCGAACCAATAAATATATTATTAACCATATATTTATTTATTATTAACCGCACGAAATATTAAAATACCCTTGAAAATTATTAATAATGTGGGCGAAGATTTAGTTCTATATATATATATAATGTTCTATATTTTATCTTATACTTATGCATATACCGTTTCAATGTTCAAAATAAATTCAACGTTCTATATTCTAATTATGTATACAGGGACGAAACCAGAAGTTTTGAGTAGTGGGGTCATTATAAAATTGCATCATTAAATAAATATAACATTTCATTTTCAAAAGCATAAAAATACATCATAATTGTTCTCTACGACCTTTCATATTATGATAATATTGAATAATTTTCTCTTTTTCAACATCAAGAAAAATATCTCTCTCAATATAAGTAACTAAACAATTATTTAACCAGTCATCTCCCATGCGATTCCGCATCCGATTCTTGATAATATTCATTGCAGAGAATGCTCTTTCAGCTGTTGCAGTTGCCACCGGTAATATTACAGATAATTTCAAAAGTAAATAACCGACGGGTACACAACATGTTTTCCGGTCTCCACTAGCTTTATAGAGAGGTCACTAATCCCCCTAAGTCTGAAAATTCATTATCCGTGCATACATCTATGAAGTAATTTTCAAACTGGCAATCTAGTGCTAATAGTTCAACCGGGGAAAACTCTAAAGGATAAAACCGTGCTAAACGTACCAATTTCCCCTTATCAAATGCAGAAAATGAATGTCTTGCACTTAAACAAGCTACACAAAGAAGTAACTCAGTTCACCCTTATCAAAACAACTATTGGAACAAGAAATCACAACAAACAAACTATAACAACCAATTCATAATCAAACATACTGAACAGAACAATAAGCTTAAGTACTAAAAAACCCTAACAATGAATTTCTTCCAATAACACAAACTCAAGTTCAACGTGATAATATATATGTTCCCTTTTGATTACAATAATAAAAACAAGTAATGAATGCATCAGAATTAAGCTTAAAGAATTGGTTAAATAAAAAATTAAAATAAAGGGTTTACCTCTTAGAAGATCTAAAAATGGAGAAAGAGAAGAAAAAAATGGAGGAATGTTGAACAGGGGAGTGTAGGACGCAGAAGAGAGAAGTGTTTGACGGTGGCAAAATGCGTGTTGGTCGATAGAAGTAAGCAGCAAAGTGAAGAGTTTTGAATTTGTTTGTTTCTGATCAATACAATTGTTTAACCTAAAAGGAAAACGTGAGGGAGTTGAATTTTGTGGGTGTGGGCCACTAAGTAAGTTTTGGATTGAGTTAGTGTGGGCATAAGTGTGGAGTGGACTACTATAAAATTTATCTACTAATTTACTTGTTATATACTATGTGTATAGTAGTAGTGTATAATTTAATTTACTTGACTCAAAAATTTAATTTCATATCTACTTTTCGTTTATAACATTAAAAATTCATTGAAAACATTTATTTATTATTCTTTTTTTTATTTTATACATTATTCAGTTTTTTAAATCACCAACCTATTTTTTTCATTCTTTTTTTCACCCTTTTTATTTTATTAACCAATAAATCAATATTCAGTAGTATCTATTCTGGAGCGGCAACGCCGCTCCTCCCGTGCGAACGCACGGGTATCCTGCTGGTTGTTAATATACCATCAAATCCTTGGATAACATTGTTTCGACTCTTTGCTGATTTCTCAAATTTAGAGTGAAATGGAATTGTGTTAGTGACATGTGTGGTGTATATATCTATGCAAGTGCTTCATTGATCATTAGTGCTCAGCTTGGATGGGATGGATAGCTCAACTGATTAAACTAGTTGAGTTAAGAGTTAAGTAGTTGGAGGTCCAGGATTCGAGTCTTGACAAAAATAAAACTAACATAACTTTGTAAACTAACAACTAATAATTCACCATTAAAAAAGAAAAAAAGAAAAAAAAAAGTGCTCAGCTTAGTTTTGGATCAAGTATATTAGAGGCAGAGGTTTGGAGGGAGAGTTTGAATCAAGTATATTTTCAGGATTGTTTGGAGGGAGAGGCAGAGGTTTTGCTAACTAACTACCATTTGAACATTAGAAGCAATAATGCTATTTTAGAAGTGTCTATTTTATATATAAATTGTTTTTTCTTTATATATGTGATATTTTCATTCGTTTAGATCTTGAATCATTTATTTATTTTATGTCTAATAGATAACAGAAATGAGGATATTGCAATTGATGTACTTTGTTGGATCTGTCATTTCCTCCACTATGTTTGTCCTAAGCATATTCTTGTAGTTTTAGTACTCCTCCTATAACATAATTCACTGTTGTTTTTCAGGGGCTGCAACTAGTTATGTCATGTTCACTCCTTATATTGAGTTACTTATGATGGAGTCAAATCATTCTCTTTTCTTTTTTATGTACAAATCAACAGTATGAGTATGAATTATTTTTACTTTGTTATTATTTGTAGTGGAACCCAAGAACTGGATGTTAAGTCTTAATATATAAACATTGTTGTTAACTTTCATTTCTTTACCGCATAGTACATGATTGACTATTTAACACTAGATGATTTATGGCTTAATGATATTTTTGTTGTAAAATTGACATTAACTTCGGCTACACCGACACCATTGATTACAAAGTAAAAATCTACCCTCCTGATTAAGTAGACACTAGCATTAGCGTCCGCCAAACAGACTTTACAAACGAAAATAAACAACACCTGAGCGTCACCAAAGAACCGAAACTCCTAGCATCCGCTTTATACATATGTTTCTAGTTTCGGATTAGCGTCACCTGAAACAGACGGTACATAGCATCCGATGTAGAACCTGTCTAGTTTCAGGCTTTTAAGCGTCTTCAGACCTATACAAAAATATGAATGTTGGCGTTACCGGCGGCCAAAACCGTCGCAAACAATCGGGGAATAATTCTGTGACTGTTGGACTTCCTTTGCGGTGATTTTTTAAAATTTGTGGCAGCTTTTCAATGGTCCAACTTTCCCGCCTAAAGTTTTCGCGGTTTCCAAACAGCCACCAACTTACAACGCTTTTTCCGGCGGCTTTAAACCACCGCAAATTCCCGTGTTCAGTTTTCAATTTCCGCCTCTTTTTTTGCCACTAATTCCAAAAAAAACGCCGCAATAATTTTATTTTTTGTAATTTGTGGATACTTTTTCGAATGATTTTTCCACCGCAAATGACAAAAAATTGCCAAAAACCTTTACGTGGACTCGAGGCCACCGATATTGGCCAGTGGTACAGGAAATTCTTGTAGTGAGTAGATACTAATGTAATGGAACAATTTATCTTAATTAATTGGCGACTCACTAGCTTTTTATCGGGTTACTATCAACATTCAAGAAGGACGAATTCTTTTAGATATTCTCTCTAAGAGTAACACTTGCTCTCTAATTTGATAAGATCTATTCATTTGATATAAGACCTCTTCTTTGCAAGTCAAGATCTACTAGTTCATTTACCACCTATATATCGTCCAATATATATCTACCTATTTGTTACGAATGTCAATTGAGAAGTAGTTATAACTGAACCTAATGTTTACAACTAGTATTCATTTGTTGAATAAAACACTTCATTGTTTTATAATTTCAAGCATTCAATTGTTGAATAAAAACGGCTTGTTTTATAATTTCAAGCTTCTAAACACTTGATATTAACAATCTTTCAAATAATACTAGCAATACTATAACTTGTTTTTAAACTCTAAATGATTAGGTAAAAAGCTTTTCGATATGAAAGTAATAACACTAATTATTAGATAATTGTTGGAACATGGTTTGAAATGTGGAGGGAATTTGGAAGAAATATACACAAGTTTGAACTAAGGTGTACCTCAAGTGTGAAATTGAAAAAAGTTCAATAAGTTTCACATCAGAAGGACAACACACCATAGTAGTGTTTATAAGAAGGAATATGCCCTCTTGAAGTGTGTTTGGGGTGTGTCATAAGAGTACCCAATTTTGTAAATGGAGGAGACCTCAAACTCTTGACCTCCCGTCGGATTTGTTCGGGCCGGCCAAGTTTTGGACTTGGGTTATATATATATGTTAATTTTTTAATATGTAGAAAATAGAAAATTATTTATTTTTAACAATAATTGTGTGTGTCATTTATCTCCTTCGTATCAGAATGTTCGCATGTCAAATTATTTATTTTTTAACAATATTCACCTTAGTCATTTTACACACCAAAAACTTAGAGCAAATTCGAATTTTCTCTCCACTCTCTTTATTTTCTTCATCTCAATATTTTTTCTTTTTCTCTGTTTTGAGAGTGGCCACAGTGCTAATATAAAATTGTGGCCATTAATTGTAGTTTCAAATTTTGGCCATTAATTAATGATCGGACGGTTTAGATTGATACAATTATAAAATTATTAAAAACAATCTCAGCCACAAGTTTTAGATCAGACGATCTCAACCTAAAACTGTGTGAAAACTGTGGTGTCATTTACTACTATATATATATATTGGCTTAAAAAGAAGTTGTTCAGTGTAGTAAAGTAATTATTATATGTTTGAGGCATGATTAACATAAAGCTATATATATTGGCCGGTGTTATATAACGGTGATCGGTTGAAGACACTGTTGATATAGTGTGCTATATTGTTTGCTTTATGGATACAATCCAACAACAAACTGAAAGGATATATATCATAATATGGATACTTTGCTTTTTGATGTTAAATGGAAGCATTTTCCATATTATGATATGAGAAGGTCAAAATAATGTTGACTTTACTTTTTTGGATAACATATTGACATGTGATCATTTAGTTTAGCTTTATTTTCCAGCACGTGAGTTAATGTTAAGTATATGGATGATGAGTGAGCTAACTTTGCTGTCTTGATTCTTGACCTTTCCATTGCGGCTGATGTTTTTATTTTATATTTTTTATTAGAAAAAAAAAAATGTACCGATCCCATAAGTTCTAGTTCAACTAGTAAATATATCGAAATTATTAGAGCGGACGTCGTGACTCGAGTTCGAACCCGAGATCTCACAATTATATATGAGTTTAATTTCAGTGGATTATCACTTCATCTAAAAAAAATATCGACATTATAAAATAATATTATACCGTCAATTAATAATAACCATATTTTCTATCACATCATATATACCACTTCACACTACTTTCTTAATAAGACATAAAAAATTGATAATTTTTTACTTGACAAAAAAAAATTGATAATTTTTTATACTAGACTCCACAAATCCAAGGAATGATAATTATATAGGCTGGATAGCAGAGTTAGGACCCTGGCTTACAGGGTACATAGTGCAGATTATTAAAATTTATAATTATAATATTCACACATCATTCATTCTGATAAGTTCATTCAACATTTGAACATTCTTCATTCTCTTACACTCATTCAAGATCTATTTTTTTTAAATCAAGTCGCTACTTCAATGAATAAGTATACTGTACGAGGTTCAAATCTCAGCTCCTGCATGTAACATGTGATGATCAAACTGAATTAAATTCGTAACGACATTTAATACCTCATTTTATTTTTATATCTCTTGTCCTATCACATTTATCTCACCACTTTCTCTTATCTCTTTCTCATTTGAGCTGTATAGACACTTATGAGTATATGATCATTTTCCTAAAATTTAATTAATAATTATAACCATATATATCAAATGAATAATTGAAAGTGTTTTGAGTTAGGGTGTAATAGGTCGGTTTGGTTTGAGTTTTTGAAAGGAAAAAAACTAAACTAATAAAAAACATGTTAGTTTGATTATGATTTAATTGGGCTGAAACTTGTCAAAGCAGCAAACGAGTATTATTTAAATTTTAAAGCAAGAACCATGAAGCACGGACATCTCCGCGTGTCGCGGTATCCGACACTCGTCCGATACCTGTCCGACACGTGTCGGATAGCTCAAATCGGTGTTCGAAAAAATTCAATTTTTTCTTTACTTCGACACTTCTTTGATCGGTGTCCGACACCTGTAAGACACTCGTACACACGTGTCGAACAAGTGTCCCCAAAAAAATTATTTTTTCTTTGTTTATACTTTTCGTAGACACATATTAGACATACCTATAAGAGTTAGAGAGGTGCGAAATAACATCATTGATCAAAAAAGCATTGAAAATATTATATTTTGATTACAATATTTTTAGTTTTTTCAAAAGTAGATGGATAAATAAAGGTAAAATATTATCATACTTTGTTTAATTTTTTTTTTAAGAAATAACTTCATCAACTTAGATTTACATGTATATATTTTAATTCAAAATTTATATCTTTTATAAATATGTAGCGGTGTCGGTGTCCTATATTTTTTAAGTTAGTGCTGTCGCGGTGTCCGTGTCGTGTCGTGGTGTCCGTGTCAGAGTCCGTGCTTCATAGGCAAGAACAACTGTTGTTTCCGAGGTCAAAAATTGTCTAAAATAATTTTCAGCTACCAAAGATATTACTGGATTGAGTCGCGTACTAGGTCGCTTTCTTTAAGACGTTTCGCGGCACTGCACAAAATTGTGCAAGGCAGACGATCAACCACGAAGTCCCCAGGATAAAACAGCCCAGTTCAACTGATACCGATAAATACTGCACTGTAGATATCGGGCAAGAATTACACCCTCAAATATGGTACTAAAACCAATGCGCTATGGTTTAAGTCCATTCTAATATGGTGCTATGACCACTCTAATATGGAAACTACGACCATTCAAATATGGTACCCATACCACTCTTAAATAAAGGGACTATGGTACTATGACCATTCTCAATTTGAAGGAACTGTGATACTTTGATCACTCTTAAAGTAAATTAACACTAATATTACTATTAGTATTCTAATGGCACTTACTGAAATAAATCAACAACAACCACTTAATTTTTATACAAAAATTAATAACAAGTGGTCATAATATATCAATTAACAATATCCAATTAGTTGTTATGGACTGAATGTACTAAAACATTATTTCCACTTTACGACTAGTATGTATATATACTTGAAATAGAGAAAAGTTTTGTCTAACTAAATCAAGTATATATCACATACAATTAAATTAAGTGATAATGAGTATTCATAAATCATTTGCCAATATTAAAAGGATCAAAAGAGATAACGAAAATAACAATTGCTAGTTGAATCAAACCAACACTACAAGATGCCATAGTTGTTGATAAGCTCAGCTTCTTGAAGTCTGTCAACATTGCTAACTCTTGGCCTCAACTCTTTGAATGAACATGAGTTTGCATGACATGCTGCAAATTCTCAATTTTTGAGATGATATCCTCATTCAATAAACTATTGGAATGTTAACCTGTTGTGGGATCTGGGAACTGAGCAACAAAGTGCTCCATAAGCTACTTGGACTATAAAAAAAATGAAGTGGAAACAAAGAAGCGTCAAGCAATCTTTTTTTCTAGGGTTGCCATTTTCTGTATTTAATTAGGGTAGTTCTCTAATCTCATAAGGAAAATAACATGTCCTTAATTATAGGAAGTAAAGATGCCACTCACTTAATTCCTATCAAATTGACATCATACTCATGACTTAGTAGAAGGTGATGTAGCCGAATATTTAGGAACACATTTTATGACTTTTTCTACTACTCTTCCTATTATTTAGTAACCCAAGTGAGTTCACACAACATAGAGAATGTACTAATAATAATATGTAGAGTCTACTTTTTATTATGTTTATTCTCAAAATACACACTAGTATATAATACATACTAATATGTTATACTACCCAAAGTGGGCCTCAATATTTTATTTTCAATTCACACATAAATGTGTTCTATGTTCCAACAACAACACATAAAATATTCATTTTATAACTAATGTTACGAGTATTATAATAAGTTTTTGGATCTGTCCCTAATTTGTCAGCCCTAATAGAGATATTGCATTATATATATATATAAGAGTCGGAATTCGAACCTCATATATTATATTATTTATATCTTATTCTCATTAAAATAGATACTTTGTGCGCAAAGTCTTTTTTTTTTACGTCAAATTGTTAGTATATTACATATTATATATTAGTTTTTCTCCTTGTCAGGAGTTGAACCACGAACTCCCAACTCCTTTAATCATTAGTTCAACCATTTGTGTGCGCAAAGTCTAATGTATATAATCTCATCCTATTTGTGTGTCACTATTGTTATTGTTATTATTATTATTATTAATTATTATTATTCAAACCTTCTTTCTCTCTCTCTCCCTCTCCCTCTCCCTCTCTCAACTCCTATACTTTATCTACCTTTTTGATACGAGACAAAAACTATATTTCACAAGCTTGTAATATGTTGATGAAGGAGTTGTGAAAATTTTATTTTAATTTCTACTTCTCATATATTCTATGTATTATAATCTTTGGATATATTGTCTTGTGTATGAGGTATTGAACTATTTGGAAAATAGGAATTTCTAGATCAATGAAATTCTGAATGTAGCTACAAAGTTTCAATTTAATTACCCATAAAAATCAACCTGTTTTACCCGTATACCCGACACCCCGAAGATGTAGGCGGTCGGAGCTGCAGATAGAGCATAACGAACAAGAGGTGATAAATGCATCAATCCCCATATTTATTCATCCATCTGAAATAGCATTAAATGTGAGTTTAATGTTATTAAGGAAATTCCAATTACATTATTGGTGATAGTTCTACGGTTAACTTTTGGAGAGACAAGTGGTGTGGCATGCTCAAGTCCTTCAGATACCATATGGGATAGTTCAAAATCTTCAAGCCAATGTTAAGTGATTTTATTGTTCATCATAATTGACAAATTTCCTCAAAATTAACAGATGTCTTCTGTAAGAGCCCAGACCCCACCAACTTAGGTTGTTCTGGCAGTGCCACCTCACGATCTTCTCCACCCTCTCTCTAGTGGAGTTTTTGCCTTCCGAGGGAATCGAACCATGTACCCTGGGGTTCAAGTACATGTTCAATCCATTCCCACTACCAATTGAGCTAGTGAGCACAATTGGTAGTGGGAATGAATTGAACATGTACTTGAACCCCAGGGTACATGGTTCGATTCCCACGGAAGGCAAAAACTCCACTAGAGAGGGGGGTGGAGAAAATCGTGACCTGGCAGTGTCAGGACAATCTAAGTTGGTGGGGCCTGAGCTGTTACAAAAAAGGCGTCTTTTTTTGTAAAAGCCCCCGGGCCCCATCATGGCGATCCCGGTGCTTTACCTCACGACCTTTTCCACCCCCCTCTCTAGTGGAGTTTTTTTGCCTTCGGTGGGAATCGAACCACGTACCCTGGGGTTCAAATACGTGTTCAATCCATTCCCACTACCTTGTAACATCCCAGGCCCCACCAACTTAGGTTGTCCTGACACTTCCACCTCACGATCTTCTCCACCCCCCTCTCTAGTGGAGTTTTTGCCTTCCGTGGGAATCGAACCATGTACCCTGGGGTTCAAGTACATGTTCAATCCATTCCCACTACCAATTGAGCTATAAACTCCTCACCACTAGACCAAATCTAGTGACTTAAATTTTTTTAATTTTTCCTAACACAGTGTTTGCATTAATTGTACTTTCGATCCTCTTATTTTATCAAACTCACAAAAATAATTCCTCTATTTTAAAATCGTAATTTTTGGTCCCTCGATTTTCACACTTGTTGCAATTTCGGTGCTAACTCATTGTTTTTGTCTTAAAAGTGATGATGGTTAATGCCAAAAAAAAAGTGAATTTTGACATCAAATGAGATATTTCATGTTTAAATTTAACGTTAGAGACAATAAATCACCTTTTATGATGCCAAAAATTACAATTTTTAGAGTAAAATATTGCTTGGGACAAAAATTACAACAAATATAAATATAGAGCTAACAAAAAGTTCGATTTAAAATAGTGGAACTATTGAGTTTGTTAAAATTTTAAAAAAATATCATATTGTTAAGTAGATTTTTTATTTTTGAGTTTGTTAAAATTTAAAGATTACTATTAAATATTTTGTATAAAAATAAAATATTGTAGCACAAAGTCTACATAAAAAATGGATTGGATCGAGAGGATCCGAATCTATAATAAATAAAGCACATCAATTTGAAGTGGCAAAAATATCAAAGTGAGCGATTGAGAAATTTTTTGGAGCTGACCTATAATCTAAAACTCCATGTTACAATTACACACAAGGCAACAGATGCATACATTGCAGTATGATGGCAGCAGAGACCACCGCTACCGACGATCTTGATAGTATACTTTTTCTTGATAGTATACTTTATTAATTTGACTCGAGTTATACTCAGACAAATGTAATATGCATTAATTAAATTTATGTGTCGCTCATGAAGACCCAAATCCGACAGATCCATCCAAATCCAAGTTAACAGGTGAAATTTGAGTTGACTGGGTTTGGGTGATACTCGAAATTATGAGTGTGAGTTTGAAATTACTCAAACCCACACCCGAAACTCATACACCCATCCGAATATATGTAAAATTACTTAATTAACCCTAAGTATATATAAGTGTCAAAATTAGGGTTCACACATTCCTTCACAATTCACACAAATCACTCACTCAACCGCTTGAACTATGTAATTTATGTTGAACTATGTGATTTAATTGATGTCACAAAACTATCTTAATTACTTATGTTGGACTATGTAATTTAATTAGTATACTATATTTTGCATTTTATCAAAAAGAATTCGGACCTAGTTTGGGCAGGTAATTAATTAATTATGCGTGTTTTTGCTGCGGGTTTATGTGGAAAAATTCGAACCCAATGGGTGTGGGTTTTGGTTTGCCACACATACAATCTTTGGATTTGGGGGGTGACTGTATTTGGGTGTGAGTTTGGGTAATGTAAAACCTTCACCCATGGCCACCCATTGTCATCCCTACTAAAACTCCATGTTACAATTACACATAAGGCAACAAATCCAACGGTGCATACTTTGCAGTATGATGGCAGCAGAGATTAGGGGTGTAATTGGACCGATTTTGATCGGTTTCGAGTGAATCCGATGTCCGAACCAATGAACTCTCAATTGGTTCGGTTTGGTTCGGTTTTTAGTGTTTTGCAAAAATGGATTCAAACCAAACTCGTCGGTTTGGTTCGGATACTTTAATCGGTTTTACAGCGCATTTTTTTCCGATTTATTTCATGTTGTTATTTTTTTCCAGATATATTTTTTCCCTATAAGTTCATCAGATAAATTCATAAAATACAAAATACAATTCATCAAAAAATTCTTCCAATACAAAATACAATTCTTTTCCTATAAGTTCATCAAATACATAATATAATCATATTGAAATTAAGTTCATAAGTTCATCAAATACAAAGTACAACCATATCTATACCTATATATAAAGAGGATAGATGAGTTTGAGATGACTCTTTCATTATTCATATTTTACCCTTAATTTAGTTTCACTACTCTCATTAAGTAATTGGTTATTTGTAAAAAAAAGAAAAATTCAAATCCATAAAATTTTTTAATTAACAAACTCACTATAAATAAGACATGTCTTTTTTTTTTTTTACATAAGTTAGACACAGGCAGGTGCGGAACGCGCCTGTCTGGCCCGCTAGTTAAAATTAAGTTCATAAGTTTTTCAAATGATAAAGTACAACAAAAATAAAACTTCAAGTCTATTCCTACTTGAATCGTCAATGCTTCTTGCACATCATGCTTTCATTCCGGCAATGTCAAATTTACCACCAATAAAACGTATTCCGGTAACACTTGACATGCGATATTACCGTTTTTGGAGGATTTGAGATGAGATATATGAGAGTAGAGCAACGCGGGAGTGTTGTGTTGTTTGTGCAGTGTTGAGAGATTAGAATAAGGTAAAAACTGAGAGCAGAGTGTGGTTTTTTGTGGTTGTGACCGTGAGGGAGAGAGTCTGAGCGTTTCTAAGTTAGGGTTGTATTGTGACGTGAGTGAGCAAGATTATCGGTTCTTAAAATTAGATCCGAGAACCGAACTAAATCATATCAGTTTTCAATTGGTTCGGTTTGGTTTTTGATCCGAATCATTATTAAAGTCGGTTTTTTTGTTTGGATTGGTTTAGATTATCGGTTCAATTGAATTTTTTTTATCCACTTACACCCCTAGCAGAGACCACCGCTACTGAGGATCCTGATAGTATACTTTTTCTATCTATAAAACTTGAACATCATGATACTTTATTAGTTTGACTGGAGTTCTACTCTGACAAATGTAATATGCATTAATTAAATTTATGTGTTGCTTTTTCTAATTCTATATTATCGACTTTTTAAAATTGTATATATTAATCAATTGTTATTTGGTTCAGTGGTGATTGACGTTAAATTTGGTAGGGAGAACCACAATTCGAACCCCCACAACTACGATTGGGAGGAGGTTGAAACCACTTGATGGCAGAACTGACCCTCGAACCAGATTAAATTGGTGGTAATAGAAAAAAAAATGTATATTGATACATTTTTAAATTAATTTATCATATATAATTTAAAAAAGGACAAAAAGATAAGGAATTATCTTCTTGTAATTGATTACTACATCGTAATAATATTATGAGGAGTGCTAGCAACATACTCTCTAAGACACACTCTTTTATTGGTTGATCAAATTCAGATGAGTCCCATAAAAAATTGTGGACTCCATATAAAATTTATGGCATCCATGTAAATTTTAATCAATAAAAAGGAGTGTATTGAAATGTGTGTGTTAAAGAGTGTGCTCATAGCATTATTCTAATATTATTGATACAAAGTATCATCAACTTAACTGTTAACTGATTTTTGTGGGAGAACTTGAATGAACATATTGTTAGTGAGATTTTATCTCTCAATCATATTTAATTTTGTTGATAGAATCATGTACACGATTCGAACATAATCTCCCTCCGTACCAAATTATATGTCACTTTGAGGAAAAAATTTGTATCAAATTATATGTCACTTTACATTACCAAGGAAACATTTAATGCAATTTTTCCTATTATACCCTTACCTATTTATTACTCTCTCTTCTTTCAATTTTTCAATTTATTTTTTCAATACCATAAACGAAGGACAATTTTGTAAATTAACTCATAATTTTTCTTTTTCATACAACAATCATTACATTTCTTAATATGTGTAAAAGTGTCAAAATGACATATATTGTGATACGGAGGTAATAGTTTGTTTTGAAAGTTTGACTCTAGTTTTTGTTGTTGAAGTTTGACTCTAGTTCTACTCTGACAAACAAATGTAATGTCATCAAGGATAAAAATAAACGGAAGTACTTTTCTATAAGTATGTAGCTAGTCCCTCCGTCTCATAATGGGCCCGTTTGTTTTGGATTTTTTTGAAAATAGATTTTGTAGTGTTAGAAAATTTTGTATAAAAAAAATTTACAAAGAAATTTTTTATAAAAGCTTCAAATGAAAATTTTGTTTGAATAGTTATTCTTAAAATGTTATTTTAAGTATTTCATCATTTTATTGAAAAAAAATTGGATATCAAAATTTCAAAAAAATCACTTTTTTTAAGCTATTTCAAATAGATTTTCATAAAAATCATTTTTGAAATACAACTTTTTATAAAAATTGAGATTTTGACTATTTTTTGTTCTCAATAATGTACGTCTATGTTATATGATGTCAAAATTAGTGTTTGAATTTAGAAAAAATGAATATAAAAAAACTTGTAATATTTTGAAAAACGGTTTTATAAAATCTATTTTAAAAAATACAAAGAAAAAATCTATTTTTTTTAAAGCTGAAACAAACAGGCCCTATATAAGCAAAAAAAATAAAATTCACACTTATTAAGAAAAATAAAATGTAATAGTTTAAAGTATGACTTTTTGTGTTTTTCTTGAAATAAGTTTTATTGGAAGATGTAAAATGAATTTTGATTGGTTATTGATTATGATGAAAAGAAGAGAGAGAGTAAACTTTATGATAATAACTAAAAGTAAATCTTGAAAATGGTAAAAGTTGATTTTTTTTTTTTGCTTATAATTTGGGACAAGAAAAAATAGTTTTTTTCCTTATAATATGGAACGGAGGGAGTATATAATGTTAAGAAGTCTCACATCGATCGTAAGATGACCTGAATATGTATTTATAAGTGAGGACAATTCTAATTAAATTAAGATCATATTGAGCTCAAATGGTGAATAAACTCTTCTTAGAACAAATTGTTCGGGAGAACTCAAATTCAATTCTTAATGAAAACAATTTTTGGTAAAAAAAAAATTACACTTGCATGAAAAGCAAAAAGACAACGGCCTTGTATGAGAAGACAAATAAGCTAACTTATCATTTTTTCTTCCAATTTTTACCCCATAAAAAAATTAAATATTAATTAAACATATTTTTTATGTCATTTCATATTTATAAGCTAGTTAATTTTATCAAACACTACAAATTCAATCAGTTAGCTTATTTGCTACTATAAGGTAAAAGGTACTCCCTCCGATTCTATATATAAGCAAAATTTAATTTTTTAGCTTTATTGAAAAAGTAATATATCTAACATATATTATTGACCAAGTACATCATTTTGTTCAATGAATCTAAAAGGTAAAAGGTACTATAAGTAATGTATTTAATCTATATTATTGACCAATTTTATAAACTAGTTAATTTTATCAAACACTACAAATTCAATTATTTGCTACTATAATGTAAAAGGTACTCCCTCTGATTCTATATATAAACAAAATTTAATTTATTAGATTAATTGAAAAAGTAATGTATCTAAAACATATATTATTGACCAAGTACATTACAGTATTTTGTTCAATGAATCTAAAAAGTCAAATTTTGCTTATATATCTAACATATATTATTGACCAAGTACATTATTTTGTTCAATGAATCTAAAAAATCAAATTTTGCTTATATATAAAATCGAAGGGAATAGCTTATAAAATATTCGCTATAAATTTATCCGCTACAAACTACCTTATCAACTGTCCACTATTTTTATCAAACAGAGCCAATGTCAATGTTCCGCCCCGTTGGTCTGATATTGATAACATAGACTGAATTGTAATTCCGTCCAGATTGCAAGGCTAGAAATGAATTGAAAAACTGAGATTTATTTCCTTAAAGTTTTCAAACTCAAACAAATTGATACTATTTTGATGTTGCCTATAAATACTGTTACTCATCTAGGTGAATCTCATATCCTTGACCTCATCATCTGACTCTTTCCTCATCTTTAGTTTCTCTGTCTTCTTGTCTCATACAACAAACAAACTTCAAACTCGTACGTTCCTCTCTCTCTCTCTCTCTCTAGTTTCTCTCTCTCACACACAACACACACTCTCATACACATACACTGTCCTTTATTCAGAATTCAGATCCATTTATGTTCTTTTCTTTCTGTTTTCACAGACCCTTCTCTTTTTCTGTCTCCTCAATTATATATATAGCTATTCATTTATTCTCAAAAAAAATAATTATTCTATTTTTTGACTTTTTTTTTTTTCATTTTCTTTCAGTTGATTCCATGAGTTCTGGTTCATTTTTCCTAGTCCTATACAAGTTTTTTAATCTCCAGAAAACAAAAATGATATTCATGTTTTTTTTTTCAGGAACCAAACAGTGCTTACTTATGTTGACTTTTTTTGAAAAACTTTTACTATCTAATTTTGGATTCAACTATATTTTTTTTTTTTATCTTTTCTTTCTTTTTTGGCAAATGGGTATCTTAAAAAACTGATCTTTAACATGGGACACAAACTTCTTACTTATGCATAAACACAAACACAAACACCAATAATAACTTGCAAATTATATAATTCAATGTAATCAAATATATCGGTGTTACCATGTATCTGGCACCGAAGAGTATCCTCCTTTTTAGAACGCAACATTTTTATTTTGTCCTTTTTATCCTTAAAAGGACAACTACCTTTTACTTCCCTTTGACTATTATGTTTTTCCTTAAGTTTAATATTGACTCAATATTTACATTTTTTTCTATTGAATTCTCTTCTTTTCTAGAATTTCCACTTGTTAATCTTATAATCACATGAACATGATTTGATTGTTAATTGATTTTATCTTTGACTTAATCACATGTTTAGCTATAATTTCTGTTTGTCATTTGTAAATTATCTTCTGTTTTATTTGCTTCACTACTAGCCAGTTCTGTTGTTTTCTATCTTTTTCCAATCTTTTTCCAAATTTTCTTTTCTAATGGTTGAGAGTATTTGTAATAAAATTTGTATTTGACTAATTGTCTGGTTTATGATGTTAATTCGTTTTCAAATGCTTAATTCTATTCTAATGGGTCCGGTGGCTTGAAAAACAAATACAAAACAGAATCTAATAATAATTATGACTGATCGGTGAAGTTTGGCTTTATACAAATTTTGTTTATTTAATCATATGTTATCTGAAACTTTAATAATCTTTGGCCTTTTTCACAACTTTTCTTCACTCATTAGACTACATAGTTTTTTTTTAAGCCTCTGGTGGTTCCGAGGTTCCGAGGGTAAGGAGGCCCCAGTAATTCAGAGTTCAGCTGTGAGGTAGTAAAGTCTGGTTAAAGATTATTCTAATCAGGAATTAAACTTGAGTTCTTCCGAACAATTCGTCTTAGGAGAAGCTTGTTAACCACTTGAACTCAGTGTCTTGGTTATTTGACTATATAATTGAATGATACTTTATAATTTTCTATTATATCTTATATGGTTCATAATATTTTCAGGTGAAAGAGTGTACCAAGATGATTGAAAAAGTTGAAAAGCTTGACATGGAAAAAGTGATAGAAAATTTTGAGAGGTTAACAAAGGATGCTGAGAAAGTTCAAAGGGAAACATTGAAGAGGATTTTGGAAGAAAATGCATCAGCTGAATATTTGCAGAATTTAGGACTTAATGGAAGAACTGATCCTGAAAGTTTTAAGGCTTGTGTTCCATTGGTTATTTACAAAGATTTGGAACCTTATATCAATAGAATGGTTGGTGGTGATGTTTCTCCTATTCTCACTGGAAAACCAATCACAGCAATTTCTTTAAGGTTTGATGAGACACTTTTTTTTTTTTGCTTATTTTAAAGTGTGAAAAAGTTAAGAGATTCTGAGTCTGATTGTGATTTTGCAGTTCTGGTACTAGTCAAGGGAAGCAAAAGTTTATACCATGGAATGATGAATTGTTTGAAACCACTGTTCAGATATATCAAACCTCTTTTGCCTTTAGGAACAGGTATTATTTCAACTTCATCTCATGTATCTTTTTTCTATGTAGTGTCTGACACTTGTCAATTTTTAACACTGATGGTACTGGAACATGTGGTTACATTCAATCACTTCAAATTTAAAGGTGTGTTTGGTATCTGACACATGTCAATATCCGACACTGATACGTGAATGAAACATGTGGTTAAACACTGACATTGACACCAGACATGACACTGACATGTTGAAACTATTTCTCATTTGAGAAAATGGAAGTAATTGAATGTAATCACACATATCAATGTCATGTCATTGTCATACACCAGACATGTCTTCAATGTATCGTCTCTACATATACTTTTGCTACTATGCCAATATTTACAACTAACAAAATTCCATTCTATAGAGAATTTCCTATCCAAAATGGCAAGGCCTTAAGCTTCATCTATAGCAGCAAATCATCACAAACAAAAGGGGGTGTGACAGCAGCAACAGCAACAGCCAATGTATTCAAAAATCCTGGATACAAGCATGCAATGGAGGCACTTAAGTCCCCTAGTGTGAGTCCAGATGAGGTGATATTCAGTCCAGATTTTCACCAAACACTTTACTGTCACCTCTTATGTGGACTACTTTTCAGAGAAGAAGTTCAATTAGTTTCATCAACATTTGCATATAGCATAGTCTATGCTTTCAGAACCTTTGAACAAGTTTTCGATGAACTTGTTACCGATATCAAAGAAGGTGTTCTTAGCAGTAGAATCACACATCAATCCATTAGAACTGCTATGTCGAAATTGCTGAAACCAAATCCTGAACTTGCTAACTTGATCCACAAGAAATGTACAGGATTAAGCAATTGGTATGGATTGATACCAGAGCTTTTTCCAAATGTTAAATATATTCAAGGGATCATGACAGGTTCAATGGAAGCTTATTTGAAAAAGCTGAGACACTATGCAGGAGATGTTCCTCTGTTGACTTCTGAATATGGTTCTTCTGAAGGTTGGATTGCTTCAAATGTTAATCCAAAAGTAGCTCCTGAGTTTGCTACTTATGCTATTCTTCCTCAAATTGCTTATTTTGAATTCATTCCTTTGACACAACTTGATGGAAATGAAGTTGAGCTAAAGCCAGTTGGATTGACTGATGTAAAGATTGGTGAAGAGTATGAGATTTTATTTACCAATCCTGCAGGTACTAAATTCTTTATTAGCCTTTTTTTTTACTAATTAGAATAAATGGTCAATTTAATCTTTAAATTATCACTCTTTTGGTCAATTTAGTCTCTGATTTTCTTTGTTACTAATTAGAATAAACAGTCAATTTAATCTTTAAACTATTGTTCTTTTGTTCAATTTTGTCTCTAAAATATATCAATATAATAAATAGTCTCTAAAGTATAGAAACTCCGTCAATTTAGTTTTTACTATTAAGATGTTAGAACTTAAAATTATCATTCCACCAACTACTACTAGTTATGTCATAATGGGAAATTTTGATACTAGCACTAGGACTAGCACAGTTGATTATTTTCTTTTTTGTTTAGGGTCTAAAGTTTTTTTTTATTCTTGTAAAGTGTTTAGCATGAATTTTAGAATATATTAGTGCTTTTGGAAAGTTTGAATATTTACTGGTTAACTAGTTTATATTGGAAATGTAATTAAATATTATGTGGTACTATAACTTAGTGAACAATTATGAAGGAAATGATGGGGAATTTCACTTTGTGACAGAACTTTTAGCCTAAATAAATGGTTATAAAAAATAAATGTTACTATGTAACAATAAGTGCTTTGTAGTGATTTTACTTTACAATTTTTTTTATGGGATGGGGAGAGAAGTGGTTACTTTGTCTTTTATGGTTTGTGATATGACCTTCATGGGACCAAATTTAGGTAATTTGTATCCCTACTAATTTCAAAAGGAACATAGTACATAAATCACATTAAATATGTACCTCTTTTTTTATGTCCACTTTTCTTGGAGTTATCTGCATATTCATTTTTTATTTTAATGTCACACCATGTCACTATACTCCTTTACCATATTTACATGCAATAGAATTAGTCAATAAATTATATTTTTGGCTTTCTAATTTTAACGAACTTGCGATTTTGGTTTTATAATTTTCACGATAACACTTTTGACCCATAACTTTAACTCATTTTACAAAAGGCTGACCCCTATTAATTTTAACCAAATCAACACAAATGTAAACAGTCATTTAAGTGACTCACATGCTACATCAGCATGTCTTACCACATATGTCAAAAGTGCGATTTAACCTAGTACATATTATGCTTATGCCTTTTAACATTTGTTACATCATTTTGCAGGCTTATATAGGTATAGGCTTGGAGATGTGGTAAAGGTTATGGGGTTCCATAACTCAACTCCAGAAATCAAGTTTCTTCGCAGGAGCAACCTTTTGCTCACGATCAATATCGACAAGAATACAGAGAATGATCTACAGCTATCGGTGGAAGCTGCATCCGAGTTATTAGCTGAAGAGAAAATGGAAGTGATTGATTACACTAGCTACATCGATTTATCCAAAGAACCGGGACACTACGTTATCTTTTGGGAAATCAGTGGTGAAGCGAATGATGAAGTGTTGAGTGAATGTTGCACATGTTTGGACAAATCTTTTGTTGATCTTGGTTACATTAGTGCTAGAAAATCCAAAGGCATTGGAGCTCTCGAACTCCGAGTTGTTCGAAAAGGAACATTCAAAGTCATTCTTGAGCATTATGTTCGATTAGGCACGTCCGTGAGTCAATTCAAGACACCTAGGTGTGTTGGTCCTGCAAACAAGGAAGTGATGCAAATATTGTTGGCAAATGTTGTCAAGAACTATTTTAGTTTTGCATACATTTAAATTGAGTTAAGAAATACTAAATAAAACAAGCAATCAAATAAATAGTTTAAAGAGTATGCACTAATATGTAGAAATATTGTACTTAGTCAAATAATCAGATTTTGTCACAAAAATGTTTGGTGAGGTATGTTAAGAAAATAATATAGAATAGTAATGTCATAGTGAAATCTGATTGAATAACTTTGTAATACAATTTTACTATATTAATGCATAATCTTTAAACTCTTTAGTTAGTTTACAACTTTTTTAAGCTCTTTTATAATTAATAATTAGTTCAAAAAAAACTTTTTTTTTCTTTCTCTTTTCTACTTATCTTGCATTGCCCAATTATTTTCTTCATCTATGCTTCATTATCTTTGGCTCTATGATGCACCCTACACAATATTTAAAGAAGTGGTTGACCATAACTTTGGATAGGAATCCACATGTTTGGTTGGTAATAAAATTAAGAATATTTATTGAATTGGAAGCAATATATAGGACATGGTTGTCGGGAATAAAAGTATAACATCCTACAAATTTCCATATAATATATTTTGATTTTAAATGGCAGTGGTTAAGTCATACATCGACTACAAATGAAAAGAACGTTGAATTTATAAAAGAGGTGACTCATTAACCTAATGACTTATGGTTTTAGATGAAGATGTGGTGTTTCTCCCTCTTGTTGAATTTATAAAAGAGGTGACTCATTAACCTAATGACTTATAATCCACATCAACTATGAATGAGAAGAATGTTGTATTTGTAAAAGAAGTAGGCAATTAATATAATCTGTTAAGATTTTGGGTGAAGATATGACGTCTCTATATATCTTGTCATTTTGTCCCACATTGACTATGATTGAGAATAATGTTAGATTTGTAAAAGAAGTGACGCATTAAGGTTTTGAGTGAAGATGTGACGTCTTTCTCTTTTGATCCTGTTCTACATTGATTATGAATGAGAAAGATAAATTTATAAGAAACATGACTCATTAACCTAATACTTTAAAATTTTGAGCGATGATGTGGCGTTTCTCTTTTTGTAATCCTAAAATATTAGTCTATTGTTTCTTTCAAGTTTTCCCGGACTTTCCAATAATAGATAAATAAAATCCGATAGATTAAATGGTTTTGTAATATCTGGCATTGGTTAAACTCACATCTCATTTAATTATTTTTTAACATAAGAAAGGAATATATGTCAAGTTACGAACCATGGTTGTTGGGTAGTTAAGTGGGCTAGATCCCATAATTATAATGTAATAATGTTGCAAAATTTTCTCACATATAACACAAAGTTTCACAATAAAACAACAAAGCAAGAGCGACATCAATTTGTCTCCAAATAATGAAGATAAGGGTTGCAGGGTTGGGGATAAAGTCAATATCTATAATATTTTAATTTTTGAATAAATTATTTCTTTAAATGAAATATTTAAAGAATAAGACCCTTATAAAAAAATAATTCTAATGTTTATGTAAAAAAAATTAATAAATACTATTTATATATATATATTGAGGAGGGATCCGTTGACTCCAGGAGTAAGTCTTTATTGACTTACTCCGCTTAATAATTCGATATCGGCATTATATTACTTCAATCCAACCGTTGAATTCAAAGATCTCATTGAGTAGATCAACTCTACAAATTTTTAAAAAAATCCAAAAAATGTAGTTATGTATTCAGACTATAGAAATTCAACGGTTTTTTTTAAAGTTTCTCGTACGTTCAATTGAAGTTATTAGAAAAAGTATCAATCGGTTTTGATTTTTTATAAAAATTTGTGTAGTTGATCTACTCAATAAGATATTTGAATTCAACGGTTGGATTGAAGTAATATAATGCCGATATCGAGTTATTAAGCGGAGTAAGTCAATGGAAACTTACTCCTGGAGTCAACGGATCCCTCCTCATATTTTTATAATTGTTCACCTCAACAAATTTACTAATACATACTCAAATAAATGTATATCTAAGAATTCAGATTAAACCAAACTTCTTGTAATCAATATAAACATTCGTGAGGTAAATAAAATTTACCTAAAAATTATTTTGTCCAGATATTTTCTAGTAAACTATCTTGTTTGCTCTTGGAGATTGGATTATGGGTTGGTAATTAAATACAAACCAAAAACAACACTTTGATGTAGCAATAATTTCAAATGTCAATTCCAATTTCAATTCAAGTACTAGAGTGATGGACAGTGGAAAACATTGCACATAGAAACTACTAGTGTTTATAGCATATTATCATTATAAATTATTCCCACATGTATTTTCCAATGGTTAATTTGGCCTAATGTTGAAAATGATCATAGAAAAATTGGAGTAAAACAAAAACTAAAGTTCCTGAAATAAACTTCCGTGGTTCTTGATATTATTTTTAAGGAAAATACTAAATGCTTCTGGTGTATTGATTAAGGAAGTAAAAATAGTAATTTGGCATTGTAACTTGTGCAATCAACTACTCAAAAGTTTAAAAAGTATTACTTTATATTCAAAACTTTCTTTTTTTGGTTCCTTAACGAGTGCCCCGGAGGCACCGGTTAGCATGACACTATTTTTAATCACAAAACTTTTTGTTCTTGATGGCATGTATAATTAGTTGACTTATTGGAGGATGACGTGACCATTTTTATTAAAAAATGAGTATCAATCATATTGAAATATTCCAAACTAAAACTCAACCTTCAACTATACATAGATTGTTTTTCAAAGAGTTACAACTTCAATGTTGAAACTTTAAAATATAAGAGACTCAAGTGGAAAAATGAGACTTAATTAATTGCAGAATTAATGTGAATTGAAAGACATTAGAGAATAATTTGTCTTTTTTTTCTTTCTTTGCACCGCTTTAGTTAATTACAATATTTTATCATAAAGATCTTGTTACCGCTCATGAAGTAAGGAGACTGAAACCACTTAACGTCAGAACAAACTCTGAACTAGATTAACTTGTGGTGAAAGTAAAAGAAAAATGTAATTTTTTGAAAATGGAATCAACAGCTAAGAATAAGCAATTCAAGTCAAAGACATAAAGCCCAAAAAAATTGACCCGTATTAGAATCCTTTGAACAACAACATTAGCATTCTTTATGGGGATTTTGTGAAATAGAAAGGGGATGTTAACGATAAAATAGAAGCAACCATTAGAGATAAAAAACTGAGGTGAAAATAAATTTTTTGTTTAGTGTAAGATTGAATTATTAGAAGTTAAAAATTGTTGGAATTGATATTCATGAAGATGGGTGAGTGAGAGTGACACTAGTGCCTTCACTCAGTTCAAATTCACAAATTCATATATAACCCCCTCAAAAACCATCAACCCCACTTAAGATCCTCACTACCCAAATCAAATTCAAACAATGAAGAACATGATGATCATGAGAGGGTGGTTTTGATGTTAGTTTTCAATTTTGCAATATGTTTTTTGTCGTTTTAGTCTCTCAATCTTATTCCCTGAGTTACTGTATTTCACTTTCATTTTGGTCTCTACCTACGTGGACTTGATTTTTGAGTGAGACCTGTCATGTCATGGTCGAATTAGTAAACCAATGGCACTTGTCATCAAGAAACAAGTGTCTTTGTCATCAAATATATAACATCAGAGATCTTGACTAATATTGAAAATTAAAAACAGAGAGTTTAAATCTATTATCTATTTTGATGATTTGAGGATTATTATGATAACCAGTGACACTTTCAAAGATAAAAATAATTGTTTGTTCTAAAAAAAATAATTAGCAAAAAACTTGAAGATGCATGTGGGTTACAATTTACAAGCAAATCACTTATTAATTATATGCTATAAAAATTGATAATATAACTTGTGTCATTTAAAAAATGAAATATCATATCATATGAATTTAATTTGCATTGTATAACCAACAGTATAATTTTTTTTAAAATTAAATTATGCTATGTAGATATGTTGTTGAGATCATGTTACAGGGAATAATTAACTTATGAAAGTGGTGTTATTGTGTGATGTGATTGAATGCTTGTGTATAAATATTTTACAATGTGATGCCATAGAAATTAATCTTTATATATCATATGTGGACCCTTGTTTAAAATAAAACAAATTTTGACATTTTTAAATCATGTATTATGTTTACTAGAGTGTAGTATGGTTAAAATTATATTTATGATTATATATGGTTATTTGATTATAGTGCTAATTAACCCAATACTTAATTCACCGGATCTGTCGTTTTCTTGGACAAACTTGAGCAAATTATTAGTATATAAAAATTCATTTTTAGATGTAGATGCTTGTTTGATATAATGATCCTCATCATGCACATGATATGTCAAGAATCTTATGATTTAAATCTTCTAAATAAATATTTTATTTTGTTACAAAGAAGAGCATTGGCACCATATAATATAGAAGTGGAAGACTTGTTTTTGAGGAATAAGCATTTTGAAGAGACCAAAATAATTTAGATTTCTCTCTATAAGGCAAAGATGAGTAGTAATATAGGTTCTAAGGATTTATTAGAAGGAAAAGATGCAAGAGCAATATTTCCTATATGGGATTGTGGTAGTCCATTATATGATTCATGTGAATTGGTCACATTTTCTCATTTAATTGAGAGACATATGATGGAGTTTCCATATGTTGGTGGATCAAAACAAATTATCACAAAATTCTCTGATTTTGATGAAATGATGATTTCAAATGGAAATGTCAAAGGTTCTTCCAAGTGGATCAATTTGAGTGAATTTTTTGAGAAGATATTATGGAAGAGAAAGATAAAGGAAAAGAAACACAAGAAAATAGATATTGGGTTTTTTAGCTTTCATAATCGATTTGTTTGTGGAGGAAATAGAGTACTCACATCAACAAAATAAGGTGGTGAGAATGTGTTTTTCATTCTTAATGTATTTCATCATTTGAAATTTGATTATTTTAAATTGAAATAAGCCTAATTTTGTTCTTAGTTTTTCTCTTGTAATTGTGATATAAACTCTATTATTTAACGTCGGTACGAAAGAATTTGATTACAAATGTGTAATACAATACGTGTGCAGATAATCAAAGTTGAATTTGGTCCTTAGCAAAAATCACGTAAGGTATGAGTTAAAAGTGACCAATATCGATCAATGGCCGGTGGTATTGGTTTCGGTCATTGGAGTATACTCCTCTCAAGATCTCATATTTGATTATCACTTGTATCAATTTTGGTGGGCTAATTTATACATAATAAAAAAATAAAAACTTTGACTTTAAATGGGACTCCCGCAGGTTGATCTGGAATTGGTCCCTCGAATTAGTCGGTCATAAGATCGGGTACCGAGTATAAAGAAAAAAAAAAAAAAAAACAATATCGATCCATCATTTTATGAAGTTTTTTCGCGACAAATACCATTTTTCATAATATAATATGTTCAAATATTATGTTATACATCTAAACATCAAAAGTATCATCAATATAGGGCTTGACATATTTTCAGTCCTTAGGTCAAAGGGTGTGTTCTAAAATCTACTTTGTTTTCTTCTATAATAAACTCTAATATACAGCCATGGATGAATCAATCATGTACCGTTAGAGAAATTGAGATTATTACACCGTCCATTGCATACAATGCACATAAAATCTTCTTTATATGACCCACTTTTTTCTCCTTAGATGACCCACTTAAACTCATATAATATTTGTCTTTTATGATAATCTAGGGTAATAGGACCCATAACTTTTTTATGTAATAGAGCATATAGAAATGTCTCTTTCGCACAACATTATGTAGGATGTACAAGAGAAGTCAAATAAAATTTGACAAATATTGTTATAAAAAAATTAAATTTGACAAAGTAGCTAGCTAGCTAGCTAGTTACACTACATGATCTTATTTTGGTATACCTAAAAAGTTGGTTTCTATTTTTGGTGTATTTCCCATGTGGAAGTCTCTATAAGAATGATGAAAATAGTCACTATTTGAATTGTAGGCTGAAATGTACCCTGTGTCACCAATATGGGCATGGTGGATGTCAAAGGCTCCAAAAAAGAAGGGTAATGGGGTATTTGGCATAGACTTGGACTGTGATATGGACAATTGATAACGTATGCACTTTACAATCACATTTATTTCAATCTTATTCAATTTTATTATCTAGTGTGTGTTTTTGTGAAGTGACCAAAAATAACATTTAAATTCTTATAAAAAAATTATTATGAGATTTTAACTTCAAGGCTGAGTAACGATTTATAACTTCCTAACTAACTTAATTGACAGAAAAGTTGAAATTGCTAGGTCGGGCATCATGACGGGAGTTCGGGTTCAGATCTCTCCATTTTATGTGTGTGAGATTCTAATTGATTGACATCTAGTCTGTCTACCAAGTTTTTTTTATAAAAAATGCCAAAAAAAAAAATAGTGTAATATGCTTATAAATGATGAAATTGTATTTTTTTCTATTGAAATGATTTTCAATAAAATACAATAGTGGACAAATATATTTTTTATTCATAAAAATAATCTTTAATTTATTAATTTAGAAATAAAATGTACCAAAGCACTTCGGTTTGAAATGTACTATAGAATTTCCATAAATAAAAACTAAAGAAAATAATTAACTTCCACAAAAAACAAGAAAATAATTTTTCCTACTTTTTTTTACTCTAATTTTTCATTTCTTCTTTATAAGATTTGTGGCCCTTATATTGGAAGACTTAAGTTATTTTCTGATAAAAACTGAAATTATATTGCAAACATCTTGAAAATTATATAAAATTTAACAACTTTTATGGTTTTGAAGGTAAAATTTCATTTAAAGAATTACAAATTATCAAGAGATGTTTTAACAATTCAATTGATCCAAAATTAAGTTTCATGTTATAAGGATGACAACAAAATTGCAGATATTTTGGCTAATTTTGATTCATGTAATTAGCACACTTCTTTTATAATTCTCTCACGACAGTCCTCTATGTGAGAGTTGCTCTTCATTTAGTTTTGTTATTGGTCTTTCTCTTTTTGGGCTTCATCTTTGTTTAAGAGAAAGGCTTTGCGGCTTGGACTAAGTTTAGAAAGTACTTCAAATAGAAAAAACTTCAACATTTTTTTTAAAAATATAAGCTCTTGAATGAAAAAATATTTGTTGAAAGATATCAATCTCTTATGTGTATTTTAGTTATTTCGAGAGGATTGGTCTTCACAGTTGTGTAGGATACATGTGGTTTTAAAACAAAAGAAAACATTATTAGATGTTAGGATTCGATTTCTAGTCGATGCTATAGAAAAATATTTGTTGTGAGAGATCAATCTCTTAAATAAATTTTAATATATTGAGAGGATTAGTCTTAACAATTGCACATATTAGAATTGAGAATTGCGTCTAACTCAACCCTATAAAACCGGCTTGTAAGATGAGAATTGTCTCATACTTATAAAGTTTTGTCCAGGTCAACTCACATCCGATGTGGAACTTTTAACACCCTCCCCTCACGCCCAACACTATTGGGTTTAATGCATGGATATAAATGATGGGTGGCCCGATAACAAATGGTCCAACGAATCTTGGAGAGACTTTGATACCATATTATTAGAATTGAGAATCGGGTCTAACTCAATCTTGCAAAATCGGCTTGTAAGGTGGAGATTACCTCTTACTTATAAATTTTTGTCCATACCTACTCACATCTGATGTGGAGTTTTTAACAGCGCACGTGGAATATCTTTGACTTAAAAAAAAAGTTGCAAATTGAGGAATGTCATCATATCTTTGTAAACCAAATTCTTGTAGTTTTGGTCGGTGATTTTTGAAGTTAGTTTAAAAAAGTCCAAGGTTAATGTTTCATGGATACTACATTTTGTTCATCCATATCCATTGAATACTAACTCTATCATCCAAAATAAAAACAAAAAAATTTCTTCTTGTTGGATGAATCGCATAAAAATGGTTGTAGGTTACTGTCAAATGTGTATACAAATTAAAGGTTGTCCATCATTTATCAGGACCCAAAAACTAGAGAGAAACACAACAGTGGTTTGAATAGGTAACCGTAGTGAAAAATGATTCTTTTTATGAAATTATGTTGTCCACTTATTTTATGAAATTATTTTTTATTTCCAATTGTTTAAATTTGTGTTAGTTTTTTTTTATAGAGAAATTTGTGTTAGTTTTATTTATTAACAAACATCAAATTTAGTGTGTTTGAAACTTCAGTATAAATTCCATTCTTGTCTTTTTGAGGCATTCTAGCTAGAGCAGTCAATTTAGGGGTCAAGCATATTTGGGCGCAGCCATAACATGAGTTTAGGAGTTTTTTTGGGAAAAAAAAAGTATCGAAGTTTTTCTCGGAAAATTTTTGTCAAAAAAAATTCTGAAATTTTTGTCAAAAAAAATTACTGAAGTTTTTCTCGGAAAATTCTCGAATTTTTCTGTCTTTTTGACCTCTCATTGGAATTAATTGAATGACTCAACTCATTACGGCTCATTCTGAAACAAGAGCCCAATTATATAATTTATCAATATTAAATACTTAATAATAGTAGAAAACAATTTATATAGATAATAATTCTTAATATATAATTTATTATGGTCAATCCATAGTTAATTAATTAAATAATTAATCCAATAGAACACACACCTTCATTTGGATTAAAAAGTCCACAAGTCTTAGCTCAACTGACAAAAATGTCAAAATTATTAGGTCGGACGTCGTGACCCGGATTCGAACCCGGGATCTCACAATTATTTGTGAGTTTAATTTCAGTGGAGTACCACTTAATCTAAGAGAAAAAAAAAAGTCATTATTTCCACTCTTCCTTCAATTTAATACCATGACAACGATTGAAAAAACAAACAAGTTAAATAGTCCCTCCGTTTTTTTTAAGTGTCCAGTTTTGTCGGATTTAGCGTTTCTATTTAACTGTCCATTTTGTGTTTTAAGGGTACAATTTGTCAATTGTACCCTTATTTAATTACACTTATCTTTTTCAATAAATATTTTTTTATATATATTTGAAAAACTAAAGGCTTTTTTTTAAAAAAAAAACAAAAAAGTTTGTTTATTGTTATATTCTATTGATAACAATAATCTGAAAATATTTTTTTTTGTATAACAATAAATCTATTGATGAAGGTATAATAGGAAGATAATGTGCAAAAATCCAATTTCTTAATTTGGTGTTACTATTCTAAACGGACACTTAAAAAATAACGGAAGGAGTATAAGTTATGCAATCTATTACCGTACGTAGAACATCTCCTCCTTCTTTCATTCATCTATCTCAATCACATTTTGGGTCTGTTTGATACATTTCTTAAAAACAGTTTTTTTGTTTTTAAAATTAAAAAACTTGTTTGGTAATTCAATTTTACAAAAGTGTTTTAAAAAATTGTTTTCTGTGTATTAGTTTTTAAAACTAAAAAAGTAAAATAGGTTTAAGAAATTTTGTTTTTTTTTAATAACAGTTTTCTAAATCACATTTTAAAAACTAAAAACCAAAATTATTTCAAACACGTCCTCAATTCCCCATCTCTAGTCCCCAATTGAACCAATTCTCAATCCTCTTTCAATATAATTCAACCTTCATGTTCTACAAGATGTCAACTCAAAACATTCGATTTTTATTCTACAAAGCGGAAAAAAAAAAAAAATTCTAGAAATTTATGTTTCTATTCTGGCAACCTCTCCCAGGAAATCAATTTTTGGGAATCGAAAAAAACTGCAAGGCTATCAATTTTTATTCTGCAAAGCAGACAATTTCTGTTCTAAAAAACTATAAATTTTCAAGTGTTGTTGTATTGTACTTATGTGGTTTATTAAAAAAAAAATTCCTTTTATTCTGCAAGGTTTAGTATTACCCCCTCCATTTATTTTTTAAGTGTTGTTTTTGACCAGTACACACATGTTAATGTATAACTTTGATCACTAAAATATCTTTAATTATTTATTATAAAAAATTATTAAAAGTTTATATTTTGAAAATATTCGTTGAGACAAATTAAACAATATCTTATATGTTAACATTTTTTTATATATTAATAAAATATTATGGTCATAGTAAATTATGTGTATAGTGCACATAGTCAAACTGCGACACTTAAAAAGGTCCCCTAAGATTGGAGATTTTAGACCTATTTCTCTAGTAGGGTCCCTCTATAAGCTTGTGTTTAAAGTGTTAGCTGAAAGATTGACTTTAGTTATGCCTAAGTTGATCTCTCCAAACCAGTCAGCTTTTATTAAAGGAAGGCAGTTGGTTGATGGGGTGGTAGCTGTAAATGAGTTTATTGACCTGGCTAGGAAATTGAAGAGGGATTGCTTTATCTTTAAAGTGGACTTCGAAAAGCCCTATGACATTGTTAGTTGGAGCTTTCTTGAGTATATGATGATGCATTTTGGGTTTGATTTGAAGTGGCGTAACTGGATCCGTGCTTGTGTGTTTACTGGGAATTTAGCGGTTTTAGTTAGTAGTTGTCCGACCGAGGAGATAAACATTCAAAGGGGGTTAAAACGGGGTGTCCTTTAGCCCCTTTTTTATTCCTGTTAGTAGTTGAGGGGCTCAGTAGTTCAATTAGGAGGGCAGAGGAGATTGGCATGTTTAAAGATTTTAAGGTGAGAATCAATGGCTTATCTGTGTCTCATCTCCAGTATGCAGATGACACCATCTTTTTAGGAGAAGCATCTGTCGAAAACTTGTGGACGCTAAAAACAATTCTCTGTTGTTTTGAGATGGCTTCAGGTCTTAAAGTTAACTATGTTAAGAGTAGTGTTATTGGTGTGAATGTTAGTTCTGATTTTCTCAATTTGGCTGAGAGATTTCTCCATTGTTCTGTTGGCTCTATTCCTTTTACTTATCTAGAGCTCCCTGTTGGAGCTAATCCTTGAAAAGAAAGTACCTGGAAGCCTCTTTTGATGGCAATTTCCAGTAAACTTGGGGTTTGGCGTAATGGGTTTGTCAGTATTAGCGGAAGGGTGGTGCTATTGAAATCAGTGTTGAATTCCATACCCATTTTGTATCTCTCTTTTTTAAAGATGCCAATAAAAGTTTGGAAACAAATTGTTCGGCTTCAAAGGAATTTCCTATGGGGAGGTGCTGGTTAGGATCGTAAGATAGCTTGGGTTAGTTGGGACAAAATATCTAGACCTAAGAATTGTGGTGGTTTAGGGATTCGGGACCTTCGTGCGGTGAACTTAATTAGCTTTGCTTGGAAAGTGGAGATGGAGAATTATTGCTGGGGGTCAGGGATTATGGAGGGATATTTTATTGGCTATATATGGCACTCTCTTTCCCTCACCTCATCTTGGGGGCCGCCCAAATGGCTTTTCAAGGGTGTCTTCTTGGTGGAAAGATGTGTCCCTTTTAGGGGGTACAACTTAAGGTCGGACTGGTTCTCAGAATGTGTGATTAGGAAGATTGGTAATGGAAATTTGACTTCTTTTTGGTTTGATCCTTGGGTGGGGGATTTACCTCTTAAAGACCGGTATCATAGGTTGTTCCAAGTTTCAGAACAATGTTTAGAGTTGGTGGGGAATATGGGCTCGTGGGAGCATGATCAGTGGTTGTGAGACTTTAGGCGGAGGAGGGAGCTTTATGTGGCCGAGTTTGAGCTTCTTCAGAATTTACTTCAGGTGGTTTCTCAGTCTCCGTTGTTAAGGATGGAGGATTCCTGGGTTTGGACTATGGATCCCACTGGTAGCTACTCGGTTAAGTCGGCCTACTTGGCAATCACAGGTGGGGAGACGGCTCTTGAGCCAAATTCTCTTTTGGCGCGGATGTGGAAGTCTTGGGCCCCTTCAAAAGTGATTGTCTTCTCTTGACAATTACTTCAGGATAGAGTGCCGACCAAACAAAACCTCCTTCGATGTCGTATTTTTATGGAGGCTTCTCAGTCATTCTGCGCTTTATGTGGGGACGTCGTTGAGTCAGTTGATCATCTCTTCATTACCTGTGATTGCATTTTCATTTTTTGGTATAATCTTGCCCGGTGGTTAGGGTCTGAACTTGTCTCCCCCAATAGTATTTCTAGTTTGTTTGAGGGGCTCCTAGGTCTAGGAGTGGGTAGGAAGTCTAGGTTATAGTGGTTGTTAATTTGGCATGCGGCTGTGTGGTCTATCTGGATCTCTCAGAATGATTTAATTTTCGCTAGGGGAACTATTTTTTGTCTATTCTTTGGTCGATAAGGTAAAACTTTCATCTTTGAAGTGATTTTTGGCCAAAAACCCTGGTAACCCCTGCTCTTTCTATGAGTGAGAGGTGCAACCAGTCAAGTGTTGGAGCTGATAGAGGTTGGTGTGGGATCTGGGTGATGGCTTCTGTTGACTCTACTCAGTGGGTGGTTTGATCCTTTTTCTTCTACTTTTGTCCTTTTTCTTTTCTCGTTCTATCTTGGTTGCTAGTTCTCAGCGAGGTGGTGTCTGCTGGTGACACCTGTTTGTTTTCTAGGGATTTTTTGTTTCCCTCATTTTTTGTTTTTCTTCTTTTGTGAGTACTTCCGGTACTTCCCTTTGTTTGTGATCCCCCTTGTATTGGTGACTTCTGTTTCTTTTTATATATATATATATATATATATATATATATATATATATATAGGAGTTTGCTAATTTACAACCATCTAAAAATATTAAGGTGTAAATTAGCAATGCGCACATTTTCACTTTGGACAAAAAACCCTTGACATTTTGTTATTTTACACTAGAAAATTGAGGGTTAATTATGTAAATTTTATTAAATGTTGTGCACCCATTTGCTAATTTACACCCACAATTATAAATATATGCAACCTAAATAAACAACCTAGGAAATTAAAAAAGACAACTTGATACAATCCAAACACAAATTTATAATTTACATTATTTTGGTTTTTAAACAAAACATTGTGCATTATATTTCTTTCTTCTTCTTTTTTTCACAATGTAATAACATTTTCTTATTTAATAAAATTTATGCAGTAACTCCAAATAATAATTTATCTTTAACAAAAGTCAAAAAAAATAATTAAAAGTGTATGATCACATGTTTGTGTTCATATGGGTTGTTTCATGTTTTTTATTTTTGAAAGACTTTGTTTCATGTTTAAAATTGTCTCTTTGAAACATTAAATGTGTTTATAAATAAGTGGGTGTAAATTAGCATGTTGGATGTACATAATTTAATTAAAGTTACAAAACAAACCCTCAATTCACTACTTTTAAATATCAAAGATGAAGGATATTTTGTCCAAAGCGAAAAGGTGCACATTGCTAATTTACACCTTAATATTTTTAGATGGTTGTAAATTAGCAAACTCCATATATATATATATATAATTTATTTATTTTGCCATTAAAAAAAAACACTTAAAAAGGAACATCAAGAGTATTATTTTTGCTGAATTTTTTTTTAGTTATACGATACTGATAGCGAGCAAATTCTACTTTTATATTATTAATTTTGTTCTATTAAGGCATATTATGTTAAATAATTTTTCATCCTACTTTTAAATAAGTTTTATGTCACAATTTTTAGTACCTACTTTTTATTAAGGCTATATGTTGAGAAAAATATGCCTAAATATCTTTTGAAGATTTTAGATTTAAATATAGTTTAGATTTATATTTCAGTTTAGAATATTTATGATTTTTAGATTTAGTTTGTTTTTTAAAAGATATGATTTAGAAGTTTGTTTTATTTGTAGCTCTATATATAGAGCCATAAGCCATGATGAATAAAATAAGAACTTGAGTTTTCTTCATATAACAATATATTTGAGGAGAGTTTTCTCCGTAAAATTATATCCCACCAAATTCCGCAAATACAAAAACACAAAAAACCATATCAGTGGCATCCGAGCCAACGTTCATAAGGACCTGTGAAGATGGATTTTTCAAAGGTTGCTCCTCCAATCTTTGATGGAGTAGACTATGATCTTTGGGCGGTGAGAATGGAGGCATTCTTAGATGCTCTAGATCTATGGGAAACTGTGGAGGATGATTACGATGTTTATTCGTTACCAAAAGACCCCACAGCAGAACAGATGAAAACTCATAAAGAAAGAAAAACCAAGAGGGCAAAGACAAAGACTTGTTTGTTTGCAAGTGTCTCACAAACCGTCTTTATTAAAATCATGACTCTCAAAACACCGAAAGAAATTTGGGATTACCTAAAAGAAGAATATAAAGGAGATGAAAGGATTCGAAGCATGCAAGTTATGAACTTAATGAGAGAGTTCGAGTTACAAAGAATGAAGGAGGATGAAACAATCAAGACATATGCTGATAAATTATTGGGTATTGCTAATAAGGTACGATTACTAGGCACTCAATTTTCTGATTCTAGAATTGTAGAAAAAATCCTTGTAACGGTACCTGAAAGATATGAAGCTTCTATAGCCGCCTTGGAGAACACAAAAGATTTGAGTAAAATCACTCTGCCAGAAGTATTACACTTATTGCAGGCACAAGAACAAAGAAGACTTATGAGAGAAGAAAGAACTATAGAAGGTTTATATCTAGCCAAAGATTTTGGAAAGAAATACCAACACAAACCATGTCCTTATTGCAAAAAGGATACTCACTCACCAAAGAATTGTTGGTGGAGGCCTGATGCAAAATGTGAAAAGTGTGGTAAATTAGGTCATATGAACAAAGTATGCACATCACAACAACAACAACAACAACAACAACAACAAGATGTTAACATTGCTCACGGGCAATATGAAGAAGACCAAGACCTACTACTTGCAATATCAGGTTGTACAACCAACAAACCGTCAAAAGAATGGCTTATTGACAGTGGTTGCACAAACCATATGACTTATGATCGAGATCTTTTCAAAGAGCTCAATAAAAGTTCTATTTCCAAAGTCAGAATTGGGAATGGAGAACAAATTGCAGTAGAAGGCATTGGAACAATTTCAATTAAAACTCATGCAGGTATGAAACAAATTTCCAATGTTTTATATGTTCCAGAAATTAATCAAAATCTTTTAAGTGTTGCTCAGCTGTTGGAGAAAGATTATAAAGTGATATTTGAACATAAAAGTTTTGTGATTAAAGATCAAAACAATAAGGAAGTGTTCAAATCTCAGATGAAAGGCAAGAGATTCGTTTTAGATTTGATGAAGAATGATTATATTATTGAAGAGAGAAAAGAACATAAATTCAAAGAAGATCATGAAGATTCAGGTGCTTTGAAGAAATTTCAAGTTAAGGAGGAGAATAATCATGCTTGTGAAAAGCCACTTAAAAGATGCAATGTTTCTACCATAAAGTCCACAAGGCACAAAGACGCTAAAGCTTGCGAAAAAGGAATAACTTCAATGATGGAGACATTCAAGTCAAATCAACATGCAATCTCATCCAAGAAAGATATTGACAAGAAATACAACCGAAATAAAAAGAAGAATAAATTTCCGAGAAGCTCATATTGGATACGCACAAAAGATATTCAGTCAAGGAGGAGTGTTGAGAAAAA
Organism: Trifolium subterraneum; assembly: GCA_951799995.1. Lineage (NCBI taxonomy): Eukaryota > Viridiplantae > Streptophyta > Magnoliopsida > Fabales > Fabaceae > Trifolium > Trifolium subterraneum. Next base: position 56,775,812 of record OX637462.1, read on the forward strand.
TATGCCTAAATATCTTTTGAAGATTTTAGATTTAAATATAGTTTAGATTTATATTTCAGTTTAGAATATTTATGATTTTTAGATTTAGTTTGTTTTTTAAAAGATATGATTTAGAAGTTTGTTTTATTTGTAGCTCTATATATAGAGCCATAAGCCATGATGAATAAAATAAGAACTTGAGTTTTCTTCATATAACAATATATTTGAGGAGAGTTTTCTCCGTAAAATTATATCCCACCAAATTCCGCAAATACAAAAACACAAAAAACCATATCACTATAAACAAAACTTGCTGAAATTATTTGTGGGACCAAATAATTGTGGGACCAAAACTTGCTGAAATTTTTTATTAAGGCTATAAACAAAATTTCAAATATTTATTTAAGCAAACTATAAATTAAATGAAACATAAATACTACTATATAAACTATGAATAAAAAAAGTATGAATTTCTCTTTAACAAATTAATTAGTATGAATTTCTCTTTAAAAAATTACACATGCTAACTTGTCTTTCTTTCAGAGAAACAATAAACGATTATCTTGGTGATTTGGCCAAAATCAAATTTATTTATTTTATTACAATAAACCGCAATACTATAACATAAACTAGCTTAATCAAAGTTCTAGTTCGATTCCAGACTTGGACATGTAACGTTAAAATTTTTAGGGTGGACTTACCACTCATTTGAGTCCCACAAGACTCGAGAAATTATTCTCTGCGATTTCGCACAGAAGATGTCTGATTTACTCACACACAAACAAAAAATCAAGTATGTCAAACATCTTTCTAATCATCTACCATTGATTTCCTCCTTTCTTTACAAAATGGTTGTGATCATGATAGTGCATATGCAAATTCTAACCAAACATCAGTGGTCTTTGAGAAAGAGTACATTTCACGCGATTTAGATGCTTTTGGAAAAATCAAATTTGACTCTTTCAACTTATAAGTTGCAAGGCCAAAAATTGAAAGACGTATTTTCAAGGGTCCATCATGCAACTCTGGTTGGCTTTTACCTACGACAAAGGAAGAGAATATAAAATTAGGTATGTAAAATAAGAATTTAATAGTCTATATTAACATTATCAGAATGAAAAAGATATATACTTATAAAAGTGAGTTGACAGATTATGAAATGTTAGAAATGACGCTTTTATGTTTTTTAGCGTTGGTTCAACCGGGATCTGGTAAATCATATACATGAACACAAGTTATATGATTTATTAGATCCTGGTTGTACCAACGCTTAAAAACATAGAAGTGTCATTTCTAACCTTTCATAATCTATCAACTCAATTTATAAGTATATCTATCGTTTTATTCTAACAATGTTAACATAGACAATTAAATTATTATTTTGCATCCAATTTTATATATCTTCCTTTGTCGTAGGTAAAAACCAATCAGAGTTGCATAATGCACCCTTCAAAATGCGTTCTCCAATTTTCGGTCTTACAACTTAGAAGTTTTTTTTTTTACTAAAAAAAATTGTTTCAACTTATAAGTTATAAATTGAAAGGGTCAATTTTGACTCTTCCAAAAACATCTGATCACGTGAAATGAACTCTCTAGTAAAGGTTGTTGATGTTAATTTAATTCAAGAGTTTGCCAAAAAAAGGGGGAAATTAGAAAATAAATTACGGAAAAATATGTACTTCTTGACACCTATGCACTACGCCACAAAAAACCAACTACACGACGATAAATCAAAGCTCTTATAGTTTTTTATATAAGGATTCTCCAAAGCAAGAGTTAAAACCTGAGAGAAAAGGGAAATTATTAGCGTTCAAACTGAGAAAGGGGATATAATATGTCAAGAGGTAGATTTTGAAAAGGGAAAAAAAAAAAAAAGACTTGCCTTATCATTAAAAGATCGGCATTGATATGATAAATCAAACTCAATATATTGGTAGGCATGAACCTTTTCGCATGACCTCCAACACGGTAACGAATTTGGGAACGGCGGGTGAACTTGACCACCAACATGGAAACGAATTCACTAACCATATCAAGGCAGTGAGCGTCACCTAAAAAGGATTCAAAAAATTGTTTGTCAAATCATTCTAAAAAATTGTTGTTGATATAATCATTTGTTATCACGATCATGGCAAACTCAACTAGTAGATTTTCGATATAAATAAATAAATAGTAATCCCATTCCAACCAGTCCGGTGAGGTTTCATGAGAAAAAAACAAAAAATAAGCAACCACATAAACCTGAATCGGTTAAAAAGAACTCAGGTGTAGATCTGTACATGTTCACACTGTTGAGTCATGTTAGAGTGAATAACTTGAAAAACCTAATATCTTCGTTCACCCCATGTGTCACTATTAAATTTTCACATGATGTGTTAAATTGAATCATTTTATTATTGTTCTAAATTAAGTGACCAAAATAAAAAGATTCGATTTAACACCTCAGGTGAAAATTTAATAGCGATGTAAGGGGTGGACGGTGAAAAGGAAAAGAGTTTTGAGAAAATATGTGTTTATGAGATTGAATTTTAAATGAGAAGAAGCAAGAAGCAGAAACAAGATTTCTGTATTGTATTTTCCGGTGAATATGTTTGTGAGATTGTATTTTAAGAGAGAAGAAGCAAGAAGCAGAAATAAGATTTTTGTGTTGTTTTTCGGTGAAACTAAAGTGTTTATATAGAAGCAAGATAGGGAAATTTAATGTGTTTTTTTAATTTAATGACATGTAAGATTTTTTTAATGAATCTAAAAAAGTAATGTATCTGGTCTAAATTATATACAAGATACATCACTTTTTTAATGAATCTAAAAAAGCAATGTATCTAGTCCAAATTATATACAAGATACATCACTTTTTGCATGAATCTAAAAAAGTAATTCTGCTTGTACATGAGATTGGAGGGCCTATTCTTTTGACGAAATTAAAGACTTTTGATGATTTTTGTTTTATTGGCATAGAAAACTTTTAATGTTTGTAACTTCTATGTTTGACTTTTGATTTATTTTTTATAAAGAACTTTGATTTATTCAACATTATTTTAATAATATAACCTATAATTCCTGAAATGAAAATGCTAATAAATGCCACAAAATTTGAATAAATTAATGGAGTAAATATAAAATTTATAATAAAATTTATATAAATAATTCAAATTTTATTTTTAGTCCCTATAAGAAATTTCAGTAAGTTTTAGTCGCCAAATATTTTATGTCACAATTTGTAGTCTTGTTTTATACAACTCGTGTGTACTCTTCACATTTTCGAATAAGTTTTTCATTTTATGTTCGTAATAATATAAAAATCTTTCCCACAAAAAATTATATTTTTTAAGAAATCATAAATTTATTTGGCTCCTAGCCTCTTTGTCCCTTTATATACCTAAGTTCTTCTCCCGCTTCATCCATTGCTAGTCTGACCCCTTCCTTTGATCCGAAGGGATTGCCACCAACAATACAATAGGTCTTAGGATCATCCGATGTATGAGAATCTATGGGAAAGCTCTCGTCGACTCAACCGATCAAGACCACTGCTCCATTCTCGCGGAGTAGCATACCGGAAAAAAAAAAGATTTGGGTCTGATCTGGTCTACCCAATCATGATATTCCAAAAATAATAATTTATTATTTACCAAAAAATTAAAAATTCATATTTAATTTATCACTTTTTTAAAAAAAATCAAACTTTTGATAGAAAAATTTCTATAATGTACGTATTAAACATGATGACAGAAAAAAAAAAATATTCAAAATTTTGAATAATACACATGAGTTAACAAAAAATTTTGACTAAAATATTTGAAGACTAAAACTTGCTAAATTTTGTTAGGTTTAATTGCATATTTAGTCCCTTGTGTTTATTTTAGGTTTGAATTTGGTCTCGTATGTTTAAAAAGTTTCAAGTTAGTCCTTTTAGTACGCGGACAACTTAGGAGGGTACTATGTGGAAGTGTTAGAAGAAAGTAACTCAAAGTTTAACGAAAAATTAGAAAAAATTAACTCAAAATTTAACGAAAATGACGAATTTATGTTAACATCAATAACATAAGGACCAACTTAAAAGTTTTTAAACATAAAAATTAAATTGAAACACCAATTAAGTCATTTATTTATTAAAAAAAAAATTGAGATATTTATAGAGATTAAAAACATATTTAACTCTTCTAATTTAAAACAATATTAGGATGTTCTCTTCAACGTCATACCATTGATCTTATTTAAGCCTTTGCATAGAGCTTTCAATTTCGGACTTGAACAGAACCACAATTTGTTCTCTTCACACTTCTAATATAGAGCTTTCAATTTAATTTTCATATTTGTATTTAATCTTCTTTAATTTTCATATAACTTAATGTGTTTTTGTCCCATTTAAGGGAGTTTTTTTTTTGTGAATTCTAAAGTTTTGAGTATCCCTTATATTTTTTTTTATAAATTTCATCTTTTGTATTTCTTTAAGCATTTGCATCTAAATCTTATTCCATCCGTATACGTCACTTTAGCAATTTTCCATAAATTAAAAAATATAATTAAGGTGGTATGAAAATGAAAAATTATGAATTACTTTTTAGAAATATCTTTTATTAAGAGTATGAGGAAGATAATTTAAAATGATTGAAAAAGAATAAAAAAAAATTATAAATTAAGAGCACAATGACATCAATAAAAATAGAAGACATGAATACAAAATTGGTATTCCTTATAAACCTTAATTCAAGAAAAACAATTACAAGAGCGCGGGCAAAATGTAATCCTCAAAAAATAAAATAAAATAAAGAGACAAAAAAACAAAAACTCGTAAGGGAATCTAAAATTAGGTGATCTAAGACATTCCTAGAAATTCATCCCAAATGAATCAACTGTCAACGCGAAAACTAACTTACATACCATCAACTCTCTACCACAAAGCAATCAATAACGACTCTTTCAAACACAACAATAAAAAATCAATCACGAAGACTAATACAAATTGGGCCCTAGGTTATGGCACTTTTGGCCTTATCCTACGGCTAAAACCCCGACAACATATATCATATCACCAATTCAACAAACGCACGCATAAGCATGAGCTTGTTGGTGAGTTTGGAAAAACTTGAGAGAAACATCATGTCAAATGTTCAAGGGATCACAAGAGAGAGAAACGACACATATCGATCCACTCATAATTTTAAGGCATTAAATTAACAAGTCACCATTTTTATAAATTCAAAATCATTTTCATTCATAGTTGATGTGAAACATAAGCACTCATACTTAAAACGTAACAAAACTCTACAAAGGCAAAACCTTAGCAGAACTCTCTAGCTATTCACTTTTTCAAATTTATTGATATTGTAAAATGACATATAATTTGTGATAAATATGTATTTTGTTAAAATTTCATATCAATTTGCTATAATGACGTATAATGTGTTGCAGAATTGGAAAACGATAAAATTGACAAAAGTGTCAAATGAAGAAGACATATTTTTCAAACTGACATGCAGGTGTGGTTATTTATGATTTGCACACCTATTTCTCAAAAAGATCCAAAAATTTGAGTCACTCAATCACCCTAAAAAAACCCAAACCGGCAAAGGGAAAATGAAAAACTCCTAAGTGCATTGATTACATTTTGGTTGCTGAGTCATGAGATCAATGGTATGCATAGGTTGGTACAAAACACTCGTTACCAATCTTTATACTTAACTCACATTTTATATTAGTACAATTTGTCATTTTCCTCATCAAACTTCAATACATTATTTTTCTATACATTAATCATACCATTTTTTTATTTAGAACAATACTTTAATACTTTATTATATACATAACTCAATGTTTAAAATAAATTAGGTTATCCAATTAATTATATTGTGACATGGGTTGCAAAAACTTTTAGAAGTCAAAGCCAAAATAAATTGCAAAGAGGTTGGGGGGTTTTAGTTTTATATATAGGAAGCTCCGTCCAAATAATATATCAAAAGATGAATATAAGAAAATTAAGATGAAAATATCAAACATGAGTGGAAAAGAAAATGAAAAAGATGAACAAAAAGCATTGAAGGGAAAATTTGATGAAAAAGAAGAAGAAAAAACAAGGGCAATGTGGGATTGTGGTAGCCCTTTATATGATTCATATGAATTGGTCACCCTTGATCATCACATCAACAAGAATCTAATGGCATTTCCATCTCTCCATGGATCAAAGCCTATAAACAAAAGTTTTAAGCATAATTCTCATGATATGGTGCATATGATGGAAAAGAATGTTGAGTCACTAGAGAAAACCAAAAAGTCATTTTTGGTCACAAGCTTGGGTAAATATTTTGTGAAGATGATGAAGAGGAAGGATAATAGTGAAGAAAAGAGAAAGATCAAGAACAAGGAAATGAGAAGAGGTATATCTATGTCTATAATGGATTTAGTTTCTTGTGGAGGAAATAAAAAAATTACATGTATAGAATAAGAAATGTGAGGAAAACTATTTAACAATTTGTCTTCATTCTTCCTTGCATTGTAATACATGAGTTCCATATATACCTATAAGAACTTTGCTATTAGTCTTTTGATTTTGAACGCATTAGTTATCCGCTCTCGGGTTGAATAGTTAAGGGTCGGAGAAGTGCATTTACTCATTTTTAACTTAAAAGTCACATTCTTATAATCCTTCCATATTTTTTTTATTTTGGTTAATTAACAGGAAAACAACACATTTCTAGTAGTGTTACTATGAAAACAGTACAAAGTTTCTACCGTCGTTTAACGGTGATTAATCTCTGTAAAAAAACATGTGAGACACAAGTAAATTTCCTCCTCCAACTCAATTAGAGTTACCATGATAATCCTTCTCAATTAGCTTGAAATTTGTAATTCTAAAAAATATGGACTTTTTTGTTAGAATAAATGGGCTGCATTTTGCACTAGATCCACGTTAAGAATGGCCCAGCCCAATAAATGGAAGAATAACAATACGGTATTTATCCGGAAAATTTTATTCGATACCTCCCGCAATTGGTCTCATACCCCCTCTTTCTTTAAAAAAAAGTTTTACAAAAGATTCAAATTAATTTCAATTTTTCAGGAATAAATTATGTTTTGAACAAAACATCTATTTTTGGAAAAGTGGTGTTTTGAGTTTTTTTTTTTGGTAAATTAAGTAGAGAGGGACATGTTAGAAGTTTTAAAACATGAAGTACATTACAAAAGATAAATTGAGAAAATTCATTACTCTCAAATAGAAAAATTAGTATTTATTTTCGTAAACATAACTTAATTGATAGAAATATTTTTATTTTATATATGAGAGTTAAAATTTGAATCCCAAAAGCTTTATTTATTTATTTTTTTACTAAAATTCCGAAAGCTTTATTTATTCACCTTCAAAAGGTGGAATTTTGGTCCTTGGAAAAAAAGAAAAACATTGTATCTGAATTGTACCGTAGTATGTTTTAAACACTTGTCACACACAAGATCAACCCACCCCTCTTAGCTCTTGCCATGTATTATGAATGAATATGTCAACGATCAAAATTCTTCTTCTTTTATTAAATGAGTAATACTTTTTGTTGACATTGAATTTTTCGCAATTTGTGGCTATAGGAATATCTTTGACATAATTCATCTTCTCATTGACAAGCAAGCAGTTGCTGTTGTTTGTTTTGTTAATGTCAACGATCAATGACATAATACATAATCTAACTCCAAAGGCTGATCAAAGAGAAATGAAAAGAGGGATACACTTCAATATTTACAATGATAATATTAAACCTATAACAAATCTACTTGCGTTGGCTTAGTGGTATTGACTTGGGTCCTTGAAGTATGCTCATCTCAAAGTCTCAAGTTTGATTCTCATTTGTGTCAATTTCGGTGGTCTAGTCTATACAGAGTAAAAAACTTTGACTTTAAATGGGCCTCTACTAGCGGACGGTGGAATTTATCTACTCGTATTAGTCGGTCCTAAAACCGGATACCGAGTTTTAAAAAAAAAAAATTAAACCTATAACACATAATAATATATCCCATTTCAAAATAATTTTAGTACTTTGTCTTATAAAAAAAAAGTGTATAAACTTATACAACTTTCCATTGTTTACTTCAAAATTAAAAACATATCTTGAATTACATCTTTTCAATTTGTTAATTAAGCTATGTTGGTTAATATCAAATTTTGAGTTTATGTCATATAGCTTGTATAATTTATAAGTTTGTAAGACTTCAATTTTACTACTGTCAACTTATTTTTTAAAAAAAAAATATTAATTATAAATATTTTTTTTATGTTATTTGATATTTATAAAGTAATTCAACTTCTAATTTCGTCAAACGATATAAACTGAATCGATTAACTTATCCATTATAAAATACTCTAACTAATTAACTATAAATTATAAATTCATTTGTTATAAATTAGCTTATGATTAACTCCTTTATAAGAAACAGCTTATCTGTATTTGATGACAAATAATATGTTCTAAATTCTAGTAACACTACTCTATTTGGAAATAGCACGGTAGTTACACAAAAATAAAAAATGTGTGAATGAGTTGTGAGCAAACCAATTCAAAAACATATAGTCAAATACATGTCGATTAGAGAGAAAATGAAAGGTGAAGATTTGACAGTGAGGAATACCAATGTTGATGAAATTGACTTGTATTGTATCAAAAGAGAAGAGAGCAAGCTACCGAAGAAAAGAAAAATATAATACTAATAAATGAGGATGGGAGCGGTAGGACCTACGTGTTGTGAAGACATTCCTAAAAATGTATAGATTGATGTTGTGATTAAAAATATATGATTAAGGCTCTTTGGTAAAAATAGCGGTTAGCTTATAAGCTAGTTTATAGTTTATAAGCTAAAATCTATAAGCTACTTGAAATAGCGTTTGAAAATAAGCTACAAGCTAGTAAAATAAGCTATAAGCTCATAACAAAATAATTGTTACGTACCAAATAGAACTTTTAGCTTATAAGCTAAAAGTTATAAGCTATAAGCTCGTTTTGAAGCCTTACCAAACAGAGCCTAAAATTCTTTAATAAATTGGATTCAATAATTGTTTTGATTATTAATTGAGTTTATATTTTTTTTATAGATGAGTTTTTTTTTTTTACACTTTCACATATTGAGTTTATGGGCCTGTTTGTTTGAGATTTAAAAAAAATGATTTTTTTGAAAAAAATCTAGAGATTTTTTTTTAGAGATTTTGAAGAAAATCTAAAGCTATTTCATGTTTGTTTACGATCAAAAAAATCTATTTTATTAGAAAATGATTTTTATCTTGTTTGGTTACATTGTGTAGAAATGGATTTTTAAACTATGAAATTACCATTAAGGACAAAATGAAAATGGGAATGGACTAGCGGACCTAGTGAAATGGGGATTGGATTAGAAACTGCAGCATATTAAAAAAAGTGTCCTCATTTCCTATATTAATTTCCTATAACTAGGTGCCTCATATTAATTTTTATTTTAGACAACTTTTATATCAATACTTTGAATTTAAATTAAATGCAAAGCCTCATATGATAAGATTTTTTTCCACATGTCTATAACATTTCAAATTTTTCATAAGCTCCATTTAATTTAAATATATATAAGCTTACAAGGACTTGTTCTTCATACAAACCATATTACAGCAAAAACACTCTTAAACCATATTACAACTTAAAACTTAATCACAGCACAATTTAGTCATATATATCATTAAAAATATAAAGCAAATGCATAAAAATAAAACTAGCGTCTTGGCAATTGATCTCTAATGGTGTTTTTTATTTCTTCTATGTATCTAATATCAGCTTGTCTTGGATTTTGCCATATATTGTCTTGTAATTCATTGAAACTTTGTTCATTGTCTTGTAATTCATTAATATTCTCTAAGCTTCCAAGAATATCTAAATCACTTGAGCCTTCCCTTCTTATAAAATTATGGAGTGCAAAACAAGCCCATATGATAGACATTTGAGTTTGAAGCTTGAAATTAGGCATATCTTGTAATATTTTCCATCTTGCCTTGGCAACACCAAAGGTTCTTTCAATCACACTTCTCAAACTAGAATGATAATAATTAAATATTTCATTTCTTGATTTGAATCCTGGAGCAAGTCTGAAATGTCCAAGATGATACCTTGCATTCCTATATGGTGCTAAGAAACCTTTAAATAAAGGATATCCTGAATCAACAAGATAGTATTTACTCCAGGAGGGTAAGGAAATTGCAAGTTTGGTCTACGAAGAGTATCCATAAGAATCTTTGCATCATGAACTGATCCTTCCCATCCACACAATGCAAATGTGAAACACATGTTAAAATCACAAACAACCATCACATTTGTACTAGTGTGTCCTTTCCTATTAAAAAAAGGTTTTTGCTTATCCACTGGGACATGTATTTTAATATGTGTGCCATCTATTGCCCCTATACAATCTTTAAAGTAAGGCCAATATCGATGATCATTTCTAATATATTGAGGAGAGTCAATAGAATCAACAGGTCTAATGATGTTTTTCCCTAACTTGCATACTGCTTCTAAAACTCTATAGAAATGAGTATGAATGGTCTGACTTGAATGTTGACATTAATAAGAAAAGATAACACAAGAAGTACTAATACAAGGAACAACATGACAGTATTAAGGATCTCTAAATTTGACATCAGGACAAATTCATTGAAGATTAAGCAACAAAAATCAAGCAACAAAATTAAGCAACAAAATATCAGGACTCCAATAAAAGTTTCACTACAAGTTTCACAGCAAAATTAAGCAACAAAACAAAACCAAGTGTATCAGTAAATCAAGTAACCAACTTTAACATCACTAGAAAACAAAAATCAAGTTGGGTTTGAACAAAAAATACAAGTTAACAGAAATCACCATTAATTTACTAAAATGAAGGCATCAAAACATCAACAAAAATCAAATACGAGCTCACCATTAATTTGAACAAAAATCAAATGATCAACTTAACAGACAACAACAAAATATAAATTTCACTACAAAACATCATATTTAACATGTGGAAAGCATCAAAACTAAATTTTAAGCAACAAACCTTGGATACAACAAGCTTTGCAACCTTCAAAACCCTTCAAAAAATCCTTCAAAACCGAGAGAGATAAGAAGCGGCGCGAGAGAGAAGCATCAAGAGTCAGAATGAAGCTGAGAGCAAGAGAAGAGGCATCGAGAGAGGATGAAGCTACGAGAGAGAGAGATGAAGCTGCGAGAGAGAATGAAGCGAGCCTGCAAGATCCAGAAAAGACTTCAAAACCCTAGCAAGAGTAAATGTGTCATTTTAAAATAATTATAAGGGTAAGTTGGTAAATTTGCTTGCAATGCTAGCAAGAGTAAATGTGTCATTTTAAAATAATTATAAGGGTAAGTTGGAAAAGGCTGGTGAAAACAACTTTAGATTTTGAAGGAAAAAATCATTTTTTTACTAAAATAGATTTTGAAAAAATCTTAAACAAACACCACAAAAATAAAAAAATTGATTTTTTTTCAAAAAAAATAGATTTTTTTCCAAAAAAATCTGTAACAAACGCACCCTATATTTTGTTGTAATGGGTTTAACATTATTTTTCTGAACCTTGTGATCTCTTAAAAAGAGATTGACAAAACTGTCAAAGGGAAGAGTTGAACTCGTACCCCTCAACTCTTAACACAGACTTGCAACCGCTACGCCATTGATCAGTTATTGTGTTTAGGCCCTGGGCTATGGGCCTGTTTGCCCTGCCTCTAGGTCGGGCCTGCATGCAAGCACAAATTCCAAGGCGTAAAAAATGATAAAAAAGAAAACTGTTAAATTTTGTGTTCCTCTATTCATTTTGTGATTTTTGATCAATGGAACAGGCACAAGTTCACATCTAAGTTTGCACATTTCTTGCAAAAGATCCAACACATATACATTTTTAAAGAGATAAAAATTACTTGCTTTGTGTAAGTCGCCTCAATTTTTTTAAAAATGTTTGAGTTGCCTAAGATCCTTCATTTCAAACTCGGTTGCTAATTCCTTCTTGAGCAGTTGTCTACTATGAAGTACAAATTCTGACACAAACACCCGATACGACATGAAAATGTCGACTCTATTAATATAAACAACATAGGACACTAACACTATTATATATTTATAAATTTTGTGCACCTCTCGTCAAGAATGGACAACAAGATCCTAACAATATTCGTCTTTGCCACTAAAGTGGTCAACAAGTCCTAACTTTCATATAAGATATTCATCGTAAAGCTAAGCTTGAACTAACTAAGATGATATTCAAACTTGATTTAAAACATATTCAGGATGACACAAAAATCGTAGGGAAATATTTAGTTAGACACAACTATAAATTTGAAGTGTTAGACACGCATACAATAATAAAATAAAATAAAGTTAAATAGATGAAATAATGTGACTAAATTATTTTTCTATTAATTTATTTATTCATGTGAGTGTGCCTAAATATATGTGCCTAAATGTTGTGCACAAGGAATTTCTCAAAATCCTAACACTCTCTCCCCCCCCACCCTAAATTGTAGTAGTATTTCATCCCCTTATTTCCACAATTCTTCAGTAGAGTTTTCAAGAGAGAAAAAATATGTAGTGGCTTACACTCTAGTAGGGTAACAACATATATTGTTATTCTTTAAAATTGTGATGAAATTTTGATGTATTACAATCATGATAATTAATGATACTGCCTTGACTTTGCTTTTGTAATAAAAGAAAAACAAGTGACATATTTAAAAAATGTGGACATTTGGAGGTTGGATAGCAATTAATTTGAGTTATTAGGGTTAAAATAGTTGAACACCTTGGTCAGAAAGACTTTCACAACATGGAGCTGGTTCAACCAAGGTTCTGATATCACTGTTGGTTATGAGGGGGTCCGTAGATCATCACATCGGGCATTGAATAACTACACAATTGAGTTGGAAACCACACTTTTATCCAATACCTTAAAGTATTAGATTTATGGATTATCTCATTTATAAATCATTCAACATTCACTGTCCTATCTAATGTGAGACTCAAATCATACTTGAAATACCAACATAAATTTTGGTGACATAGAAAAATGTTGACATTAACTTTGGTTATTTAAAAAATGTGTATCGATCCCCGCAACTTCAATTGGAGGGGGTTGTAACCACTTAAGGTCAGAACTGATCTCTCTATTAGATTAAATGGTCCAGTGGACTAGATACTGATAGTGAAAAAATATATATACCTTTATTATAAAAAATTAAACCGTGTCAACAAAAATAAATAAACCATTAAATTAGTCTCCTATTTTTTAAGTCACTTTCAAATAGTTCTCTAACTTTTGTAAATATTTTTAAAAAATCCTTAACTCTATTAAATTATTAAATTTGGTTCTTATATTTAACCATCAGATCATTACTATAAATAAATTAAGTTCCTATATTTTTACAACATAATATCAGTCTGAACCGTACATTTATCTATTTATTATCAATTTAATCTCTAACATATCTTTAAAAAAACTAATATGAGTAAAATTTAACACAGTTTAAGACTTATAAATATTTACAAAACAGACATAAATCTATCTAAGACTATCTTACAAAGTAGGACCAACAAAAAAGTGTGTGTATATTTCATATAGGGCAAATGCTAAAGAGTGCCTCCTTAACACTCTTTAAGGTCTTAAATAGTAAAAAAATTATAAAAATTTTATGAAAAATTATAAAGTCAACTCATTGAAAATTAAACTGTTTAACATTTTAAATAAATAATTTTTATAATTGGAATTATTAAATAGCGTCCCGGGCACCCGTTAGCAAGACACTTCATGTATTGATTTCGTCACTTCACACACACGTATATGAAATTGTCGTTCCTGCCGCGTATTGAATTGTTGAAACTTAAAAGCTCCGATGGTGAAATGAAAGGAGAGTATGAATGAATCCAGTGCATACATACATACAACAATACAAGTTGTAAATACTAACTGCAACAACAACAAAACGACGTCGCTTCTTCTCATTATTACCCACAACAAACACCATTCCGTACAACAACCTTGGACAATGTTCTGTTCTATTACAGCCTAGCTAGCTATTACCCCTCTCTCTCTCTCTCTCTCTCTCTGAAATCCAACCCACAAGATAAAGTTTCATTTTTTCACTAAAATAACATAAAGGGTTTCATTTTCTCAAATTTCAAAGATACCCCAGAACAATTTTTGTCTGTCTCCACTGTCTTACCCTCTGTTTACCTTTTTCATTTTTTTAATGTTTTTGTTCTTTTGCATTTTGGATTCTTAGTCAAAACAAAATAAACCCAAAAAAAGAAAAAAAATCATCACTTCATTTGACTAAGTTCTTCAATAATCATATCTAGGTTTATGAGGTTTATGTTGGTGATGTTGTTTTGTTAGAAGCTTCTTTTTTGTGTGTGTATTACTATTTTATCTCTCAGTTTATAGCAATGGATGAATCAGCTAAGCATAGGTTGGTGAGGTGTCCTAAATGTCAAAATGTTCTTCATGAACAAGCTAGTTATTCTGTTTATCAATGTGGTGGTTGTGGAACTGTTCTTAGAGGTACCCTTTTTCTTTGTATTATTCTATCTTTGTGAAATTTAGATAAAGTTGTTGTTTTTTGACTTTATAATATATCTTTCAGAAATGTTTGTTTGTATTTATTGTATAGTTTTTTTTTATAAGATGCAAGATTCTGGATCAAGAATTTCCATTTCAGTTTTTTTACTGTTGTTTGCTTTTGGTGGCAAAAAAATGTTCCTCGCAGGAATCGAACTTGGGTTCTCCTGAACGATTCTTTCTAATTGTTTTTGGTTTTTAATCAACTAGTTTATTAGGATGTTTTGGATTTAACTCAATGCATAAAAACATGAAAAAAGGGTTGGAGATTTTGGTGTTTTATTGTGGTTTTCGGTTTCGATTGCAGGAAAGGTTAATAATGGTAATGGTAGTTTGTGGGAGGCATCAGATGAGGGACAGGGTGGAAGAGTTCTTTCTAAATCAGGAAATTCATTCAGGAAAGATGTAGGTTTTGTGAGTGATAATAATTTAGATGTTGATGTTAAGTCCAACGGTGCCTTCTCGAGGGAGGATCAAAGGGATTCCGAGAGATTGAGCAAGGAGCGTGAGAGGATTTTGAATCGTTCTCTTGATGGTAGTGACAAAGGACTTTCGGAGAACAGTTATGATGTTGGTAAAAGTAAAGGTGAAGAGGGTAAAGCAATAAGAAGGGAACGCCATGAACCAAAATTTCAAGTTGGAGGGTCGAATTTCCCGAGGAGAATGTCTAATTGGCCAAACGAGGAGAGAGTTGACATGGAAGCTGTGAGATTTTCCACATTGAATTATCCTGATGAGGGAACTTCAAGATTTTCTTATAATCATGGTGAACAATGGAATAATTATAAAGACATGGATGGTATGAGCAGGGTTCGGCACCTCGAGCAAGATCGAGCCGAGCTTCTAAGGAAGCTTGACGAGTTATCAAAGCAGCTGAGCAATTCTTCTGAAATGGTTAATAATCCTAAAGAAAAGGGTCATCCTGATTCAAACATGGTTCCTCCAGGTCCTCGCAGTGGCCCTGATACTCGGTTTCCAGATGGACCTTCTGGGTCAAACCGGACGGCCTCAAGGCAATTCTTTGGTCCTAATACAAATGTGGCAGGTCCTCCTTATTTTAATTATCATCATGATCCATATGGTTATACTAGTGGTCCTGAAATGTCCATGCACAACTTCCACCCTTCGATGCATAACCCTAACTATATTCCTGGATATGGAGATCCTTTCGTATCGCAAATGATGAGAGGTCCACACCATCCATTATCCCACCAATTCCCGCAACAACCGATGCATCCCTACTTTCCTGGACACTATGCTGATACCGGTCTAGATTCATATGAACAATATGCACATAATCCTATGCCGCACCCGCCTTCTTGCTCTTGTTTTCATTGCTACAACAACAAAAGAAGAGGTGCGATGCCAGCACCGCCTGCTACGTTCCTTAACAGCAGATTCCCTCATACCTCAAATGATCCTATATTAAACCGTCGCGATATCCCAGTTGGTCAACTTGTTCATAATTCTAGAACTGCTATTCCGGCTGCAAATTCTCATGAAAAACAATTACATTCAAGATTGGCTAGTGACTTCGATTCGGAAAGGGGTGGATTTGTCGCGAGCCGTTCTCAGAAAGTAATGCCAGCTAGCGGTAGTAGTCAGCGGTGCCATCCTATAGCAGGTGGTTCTCCTTTCATCACATGTTATAATTGCTTCGAGTTATTGCAACTTCCTAAAAAAGTACTGGTTAAGGTGAAGATTCGTAAGCAGAAAATGAGATGTGGAGCTTGTTCTTCTGAAATAAATATCTCTGTCGTAAACAAGAAGCTAGTTACTTCTCCTCATGCGGAAATGGAAGAAACTACCACAAGGATTGATGATGCTTCTGTCGAGGTTGTGAATAGCCATGTGTCACATTCCCGTGGTCATGTGAACACAAATGGTGTTAACTTCTCATCCGATGATTATTCTGGTTTTGATTTTCACTCAGTAGATAGAGAATCTCCTGTTATGGCTTCAGACCCGAGTTTGAACTCTAGCAAGCTGCAGGGGATGCAGAGTTTCCATTCTTCATCTCCGAGTACCTCAGAGGATGAAAATAGTCCAGATGAAAAGAGTCCAGAAGAAATAACTGCACCAGGAGAAGCCGCTAACTCAATTCAGCCGACTAAAGCCTCGGTGTTGTCTCCACCTGCCGGCTCGCCACTTCAAGAATATCTTGATTATTCTAGTAACAACAACCATGCAGTGAATCGGTTTGGGAAAGGCAACCAAAGTGGTCGCTCAGAACAAGAGAAGCCGGTGAAACTAGAAAAGAATACCTCAAGGCAAAATTCTTTGAAAGAGGTAGTGCTTGCATCTGAGATGGATGTCAATGATTATTCAAACTCCGGGATTTCACAGGATTATGCCGATACAAGCCGAGAAGACGACCGTACTAGATCAAGCAAAGGAGGTGAATCGTTTTTCGCAAACATTTTCAAAAAAGGTTCCCGGGGTTCTTCCCAAACTGACAAAGTCGACGATCGTGAAAATCGTGTTGTTACCGTAAATGGACAACCCTTATCAGACCGCGTGGTTAAGAAAGCTGAAAAGTTAGCTGGATCAATCCAGCCAGGAAATTACTGGTTAGTATGCTTTATAGCCGGCTGACATATATTTACTTATTTAGTATTTCAAAGGGATCAAAATCAGTTCATGTCATAATGGTTTGCTTTGATACTTTTTGTTCATTATTAGGTACGATTCTCGGGCTGGATTTTGGGGTGTCATCGGTGGACCTTGTCGTGGAATAATTCCGGTAAGTTGTGTCACTCTAACAGACTCTAATTATCACATGATTATGGTCTGATCATTGTAAATGATAAATTGATTTATTTTGCAGCCATTCATAGAAGAGTTCAATTATCCTATTCCTGATAAATGTGCCAGTGGAAACACCGGCGTTTTTGTAAACGGGAGAGAACTTCACCAAAAGGATTTAGACTTGCTTTCTCGTAGAGGACTTCCAACTGATAGCGATAGATCTTATATCGTTGAAATTACCGGGAGAGTCTTGGATGTAGACACAGGTGAAGAGCTAGATGGCCTCGGCAAACTTGCGCCAACGTAAGTTCCGAGTTTCTGATGATTTTGTTTCATTTAAATCCTTTTCTACCTCTTTTGTTTAAATGTCCTTGTTTTTTTCTACATTTTACTTCGAGAAAATAAAAAGTAGTTGAACGAGTTAAAGGACCGATGTTCAAACCCCGATGAAAGAGCAAAATATTAACATAACTAATATACTAACATTTGTCTATCCAAAAAAATAAACTAATGAGTATTTTCTTGCATCATTTTCATGTAGTTGACTTCTTGCATTACCGTTAGTATATTCTTTTTGCATCATTTTGGTGTATATTGTAAGGAAGAGAATATACAATTCTTTCATTTAGTTGACTACCTCATCAGAAGTTACTTTCTGGTAGTTGACTTGCATTATTTTTGAATTTTATCATCATGTGTTATATTAAATATTTAAGAGCTTATGGTAGTTATTTATTAAGTTTCTTGTGTTGACAATATGACAGGGTGGAGAAAGCAAAGCATGGATTTGGCATGAAAGTACCAAGAGCAGCAGCTGCATGAGATTTGACTTTAGGTACATCCTTATGCAGATTTGGAAAAATTGCTTTGTATCGGATTACGAGGAAATTTTTTAAATGTTTGCAATTGCGAATCACTTTGACATTTCTTCTGATTGTTTCTTAGGAAAATCTAAATTTCTTCTGTTTGTTATATTTGTAAATTTTTCATTATTATTTGGCGGGAAAAAAACAGTTTGTTCTCGCAGTCTTGCGCGAGTTTCATCAATACATCTAATGGTTTGCATATTTGCAAAAAAATATTTTCACTATTTCATGTTAGTCCCCAAAAAATACACATGACTTGTAACCACATATATTTTTGGATCATAGGGTAGGTTTAGCATTTGAGTATTGAATGTAGCATGTATAGTAATCAATTTGACTATTAAATTGTGTGAATTATTACCCTCCAATGGTAGATAGATGTAACTTAATGTGTGAAATTATTGAGACACACTTGTAGTTGGATGAATAGTAGCGGGGCCATGAGTTTTCAATATGGATTTTGTAAGGTCACCGGCTCTGTGCAGTCCTTGCCTTCGTGCAGTCACGCGGGCTATGATCATCCAATTGAAATCTGACGGACCATATTTTAAAGTTGTAATTTTAGCTTTATGAAAAAATCAAAATATTGTTTTTTTAGACTATCTGATCTTGATGGAACAATTAAGAATTGTCTGATTGCGTGACTGCACAAAATCCACATCTGTGAGTTTGTGGTAGAGTGCAAAATGGCAGCACCCTGCAGCAAAACGCTTACCCCCACACCTTGTATCATCCTCCTTGGTCGCTCCTCAACACTTCTTTTCTTTGACTCCTTTGATGATGCATGAATGTTTCAAACCTAGAAAATCTCGAATCATTCATCAACATTGTTACAACAGTCCTCAATGAGAACAATGATACCATTTTTAGTTATCGTGACAACTATTCTCGGTGAGAACGATGATACTAGGGGAAACATGGTCACCTTGACGGCGGATGTAATGATATTAGAATCAATAGCATTAGATTAACACAACCACCCATAGAGTCGTGACCTATATAACTGGATAGTAAATAGTACAGTATAACATTCACCCATAACATAAGAGTCAGAAGTCATAAATACAATATTCACAAAAGAGTCATAAATACAATTGAAATATAACATATTTGTAAAAACAATACTACTATAAACAAACGAAGTATATGTCCAACGAGAGGGGATTATCTCCCGTCCCGTGAGATTAGGCGTCTCCGATGTCCGTGTCCGACACTGACACTTATAATTACACTGAATGACGTCATTTTTTTTCAAATTATTATCGATGTTGATGTGTCAGTGTCCATGCTTTATAGCATAGACTGCCTTGAATCAAATACTAGAGAAGATCCAAACTTATTTGCTTGATGGAGTGCCTAATATAAGCAGATCAAAATAAATACATTAGGGTCCCTACCTAGTAAAGGGGCATAACTCAAAAGAGCTCTCTATCAATATCATCCTCTTTAATTTTGGAAGATAAAACAAGAAACATTTTGTCCCCACAAAATGACTCAACTAAACTCTGTCATTAATGTAAAATACATCATACCAAACTCCTAAGCTAAAACCTACCAAAAATTACAATTTGTCGGATGAAAACGTTGGAATGAGTTGTGTTGTTTTATTTCAACATCTAAATATTGATAACATATATGATATCGTATACTACCTCTGTAACATTTTATAAATAAAATTGACTTTTTATGTCATATACTACTTCCGTAATACTTTATAAATAAAATTGATTTTTTATGTTTATCCTATATTTAATGTATTTGACCGGGCACAAATTGTGGATGTTATTAGCACCTACATCAAATAATCACAAAATATTCCTAAAGCTTAATTATATAAAGAAAAAAGTTATTCTGTCAAAAAATAAAGAATAAGGATTACTATAATAAAGAAAAATAATAAATTACTAGTAGAATCTAATTTCCTAAGAACTGAACTTTTATAAAACAAGATTATTCAATCTTATTGATTTTTTATTGCATTTTCTTACTAATTTCATGTTGAGACCAACTTGTGTTGAAGAACAAGAAAATTTCTCTTCCAATCCCCCACCATTCTTTTATACCCCACAATATTTCAATTTTGCCCTTGTAGAAAAATTTGGTTTGCAGAAATCGAATTTTTCTAGTGCAAATTCAGAGCAAATTTCGGTTTCGAGAAACTGAAATATGTTTTCAAGGCAAAAAAAATTCGATTTTTAAAAACCAAATTTTTTTACAACGGCAAAATTGGAAATTCAGAGGTAAAAAAGAAGCACGGGGTCGGTTGAGAAATTATCGTAGAACAATAATAGATTGCTTCGATTGGAGCTGTTAATGTTTGGCCCAGTCCAATGAACTAGCTTGCTAGGCTTGTATTTTGGAGAGAAAAAAAAACAACATAGGTAATTGGAAATGACTTTTTCTTTTTTGTATACTCCATTGTCGAAATTATCAAAATATTCCGTTTGCATCCTTGGGCTCAAACAGGTTTTGCATCCCCCGCCTCTCTCCTTCCGCGCCATCGAACTCTAGAATTCGAACATGTACGTGGGTGTTTTGAATTCTAGAGTTCAAATGCTTATGTTTAGTATTTTCATTACAACTGAATGCAGAATTACAACGAAATATGTTTATTAAAACGTAAAGCTAACTTACATAACGTTCTCAATTATCATCATTAAAGAACGGTGATAAAAGCGTTATGACTAATTGACAAGAACTATGCAGTTGTTTGCACACGAAATATTGAAAATAACCAAAAACAAAAGAAAATAATTGAGAGGAGAAAGGAGAGAAGGATGAAAATGATGGAAAATGAAGAAAATGTTTCAATTTATAGATTTTAGCGAGGCACACAATCCACGATTCGCTAAAAAAATTGAACAGCCTCTCAAGTGGTCAATAAGAATTGGCCACCGTCTAAAACTATTTGACCGTGACCACCGTTCAAAACTATGACCACTGATGATATTATAACTTTAGAATGCGAACTCGGATTTGGATTCTCTACATTCAAAAATCCTAAATTCATCTACATTTTGTTTATTTTTAAAGTTAAATTTGTCTTTACTCCTACCATACTATCTTTCTTCATTCTCTCTCCTAGTATTTTTACACTAAATGCAAGTGAATGTAGGTGAATTTAGGATTTTTGAATGTAGAGAATCTAAATCCTGCGAACTCTAGAGTGTAAAACATGTTTTTTTTTCCTTTAGAATTAGCGCTTTTCCAACACTCGAACCTTACGGTGTGAGCATTTTTGACAATCAAGAGAGCGCTCGAGAAGGTTAGAGGGCCGGAAAAAAAACACTCTTTGAAAATATACTTATGGGCAGAAAATAATTACATTTTTTTTAAAGTATATAAATCGAGTTTTTTTTTCCTTCCGAAAATATACTACGTAAGTGAGTGTGAGTGGTGTAAAAACAAACTGTTGTGATGGTCAGATGTAACAACTCAAATCGTCCAGTGGTGGTGAGGAGATACTAGTTGCTATATGATGATAGAAAATACTCCTCGCTCCGGCCACAACATAATTTGTGACGACCCAAAAAAGTAACGAAAATGGGCTTTGCAAACCGTTTGTGAGAGATTTTTGCATCCGTCACAGAACTTAATTTTTATTTTTTATTTTTTTGATCAAGTAGCCTAGTGGCTAGAAAATTTACCTTAAAGGTGAATAAGTGAAGTATTCCGAATTCGAACACGGACTCCTGCATATATAGTGTGATATCCCTACCAATTGAGTTAAGCTCACAAGGACATCACAGAACTTTTTAATCTGTCACTAATTTAGTAGTTGCAAAAAATCTCAAATATATATTATATTATTTAATAAATCTAAAAAATAAATTTTTACTTATAATTATGATCGGAGGGAGTACTATACTAGCATATCGAGGATGCTAAGCTACCACTGATGTCTTATTTTAAATCTCACCATGAGAAAGGTCTATGAGAAAAATTGTGATCAAGAGGTATTTTACACTCAATATATTTTTTAGTAGATTTTAGTGTACTGCTACTAAAAATCATTTAAAGAGGGTCCAACCCTAACAGTCTACTGAAAATAGCACATAAACTACTACTATAAAGATAAAAAGTTGAATAAAGAAGGTGATAGTATTCATTAATAAGATGCACAATCAACACGTAAATATATGCTGCCTTTGATGTTACTCAACCAAAGTGGTGAAGCATGTTTCGCCTAAATATGCAAAAACAATGTTGATACCTACAACACGAAGCTACTTTTGATTTTATTTTTTTGTTGTGTGTGTGAATAAATTTATAGATTCCATTCATTTTTTTTGTTGGTAGACGAAATGACAAAGCAATTGGAAAGTCATGCACACAAAGTGGAGTGACTAGGGATCAAACTCCGGTCATGACGTCCGACACTAGTAATTTCGGTATTTCTATCATTTGAGTTAGGATTTGTGGACGATTCCATTCATTTCTAATCATTATAATCATTATGTTTTTAACTATTTTATCTTTGTTCCAAGGGTTTAGAAAACTAAATTATAATAAGCTTTATTTTTCTTCTTTATACCCTTACATAAAAAAGTTAAAAAAATTATTTTTTTAACATTACGGACTTAGGCCCTCATTGTAACCAAAAAATAAATTATTTTTTAACATTTCATTAAAAATAATCAAAGAGATATATATATAAAAGGATATCTATTTTGTAAACAAAAATAACAATAATGGATATTTATTTATTTTGAGGAGTATGGAAATGTTTGATCTTAATTTGTCAAAATGTATTGTTTCTTAATTTTTGTATCTAAAGTATAATTAATTAATTAGTATAAACAATTTAAATGATGGTGGTAAAATATTTTGAAGGAGGGATTCTGTCTGCCAACCGTCGGCAATCTCCCACATTCACGTAGCTGGTACATCGAGTTAGAGAATATTCATGCAGTAAAAAACTTTAATGGATGTTGGATCAAAATAAACCGGTTTAAATTTTAAATTCAGTAGTTTAGTTTTGTTAAAATTAAAATATATACATTAAAATATAAACTGTTTAATCTCATTCTAACGACCACTTACATATCTAACCTTGTGATTTAGTGAATGCAACAAATCCAGTTCTTAGCAACATAGTGTCATACATTTGGAAAACGTGTTGGACTAACATTTGAGTTTATCGTTTTGTCTGTGTTCACATCTTCCCATTTTGTTTTCCTCATTCTCTTCTTCTTTTATCGGATAGGAGGTGGTTTTGGATCTTTTATTGACTTGAGATTACTCCTTTGCTTCTTTTCCACAAAGATTAAGTTTTCCTTTCGTTTTTTTGGTGAGTGATTTTTGTCGTCTCAACTTTGTTTGATTTCCTATTTTGGTGCGTTGTTCATTTGATTTCTCATTCTTAGTACGGTGTTAGTTTGATTTTCTGTCTTGTTGCCATGTTTGTTTGGTTGAGATCGACAACTAAACCTAAATCAACTACTAAATCACCCAATGATTAAGTTCCTCAACTAAACTTAAATTTGTGCTTGTGGATCCGTTTGCTTGAGGTTTTCTTAAGAAAAAATCTATTTTTTAAATAATCATTTTGTAAAAATCTAAATATAAATTAAATCTATTTCCACGTGTGCATGACACGTCTTCGAAGATGCCCAGTCAGATGTTAGTTGTCCACCTAGGGGGCAAAATATGAGAATCTTCACATTGCAGGGGCACATAGAAAAAAAAATTGCGCAAGGGATAAATGAAATTTGGTTAACTTTGCAGTGGTAAAAAGTCATTTACAAAAAAAAAAAAAATTTAACCCCAAAATGTAAAGCTATTCGTAATAGCTTTTTTTTAAAAAATAATTTCTATGATAGTAAACAAACGAAAAATAATTTTTTGTTTTTTTTTAAAAAATTTATAAAAATAAATCTCTAAATTTTTTCAAAATAATTTTTTTTTTAAAAAAAAACTTAAACAAACCCACCCCTATATTGCACTACTAATTTATCTAAAAGTGTCATATAGTTGGATCAAATGACTCATAGTGTTGTAGAATTAGACCAAATGACACTCATTCTTGTCTCACTATCTATGTTTTCATTTTAACCATTTCTAGCACCCACATGGGACATGCAATGTCCTCAATCAACTATTGCATCATCACAATTAATGTTCTTAACAACCAATAGTTTCCATTTCCCTATACCAATTACTACTACTTCACAACACCGTTTTATTTATCATGTAAAAAAGTACCTAAGTTTCTCAAACTTGTTTCTTTTTCCACCTTTGGTTCTTCAAGATGGTGAAAAACAGAGCTGAAAATTTGAGCTCATTGTTTTCACTTCAAAATCATAATCTTTTTTGTGTAAAATTTGCAGCATCAATTTTCTTGGTGGGTCTTGCTTTTCGTCTTGTTTTTTGGGATTCATTGAGTTTTTCATCATTTGTAGAGATACAAAAACCTTCTTCTTCTCCTATTCCACCTCAAATAGAGACAGAAACAGAGTCCTCTGTTTTCTCTTCTCCACTTGAAGCACCAAAATTTGATGAGTTTCAAGTGAGGAACAAGAGTGAAGCCTCTTTGAATGGTAAGAGAATTTTTTTTCTGTTGATTTTGTGGATAATTTGTTCATTTTGTGTTTTTTATGTACATTTCAAAAATGTTGCTATGGACAAAAATTAAGAATTACCCATTTTGTTTTTTATTCTTCTCATTTTAATTATTTTGGATCATTTAAATTTCTAAGCTTTGCATGATTTTAGAATTTAAATTAAACTAATATTGTCAGTTGGATATGAGTTTGAGGTTCTACTTTTTATCCTTTAAAAATTAGGATAAATATGGAGATACTAGAACTTTGCGACAGATATGGGGATACTAAAATTTTATGAGTTTGAATAGGGCAAAATTCGTCTCCACCCTGCCCCGTTAGGTTACCATGCCTAGTTAATTCCATACATGGTGAGCTATATTTCAAATTCATTTCTCACATCTTGTTATTTGTGAGATATTTATTTCTTTTTTTACTCTTTGTTCCAAGGTGTCATTGCAATACTTATATTCGGAAGAATTGCAGTCAAATACAGTAATACAAAACCTCAATCACAATTCCTCAATCACAATTAAATTGTGATTGCGGCGATAAAGACATAAAAAACCTTAGCTTAGACCGAAGTTGTAATTATATCATTTTTTTTCCGAAACCATTACATTGTTTTCTCATTTATCACTGTAATAATTTTGATAAAAATTATACTTCAAGACTTCTAATTCACTGTAATTTCAAACATGTAGCAACTAAGTTGAATTGTTTAGGTTAATGTTTCAATTAATACTAATAATGTACTTTGCAAATGTTTAGTTGCAGAAAAATGTGATTTGTTTGTGGGAGATTGGGTGTCTGATCAATCTTATCCAATATACACAAATGAGAGTTGTCATGTGATTGAACCTCATCAAAATTGCATGAAAAATGGACGGCCAGATTTAGGGTACCTTTATTGGAGGTGGACACCAAAAGAGTGTGAATTACCAAAGTTCAACCCAAAGAAGTTTCTTAATCTCATGAGAAATAAAGCAATGTCCTTTATTGGTGATTCTATCTCACGCAACCATGTTCAATCCCTACTTTGCATTCTCTCACAGGTAAGTATTGTTAACTTTATTGATCTTGCTATCCAATTTGCAACTTCATATTCTAGGCCTTTTTGTTTAAAAAAATAAAAGTAAAGACTTATTTTGATCCTCACATTTTTTAACGACATAATTTAATCCTTAATAAAAATAAAACTCAAAATAATTCTTGATATATATACTGATATGGTTGATATCAAGATTAAGATTTTTATTTCTATTTAGAATTTTTAGGATTAGTTTGTTATTTAAAGATATAATTTATTTTTCTTGTAGTTCTATAGGTAGAGAGCTATACAATTATGAATAATATATGAAAATGGGTATTTTTCATACAACACTATATCTCAGGAGAATTTCTCTGTATAAACATGTTCCACTAAATTCTACAATACAAAAATACAAAAAATCATATCAAATATATTTGTAATTACAGTTGCGATGTGATTGTGAATGGAATTATGATTGCCGCCCGCAATTTAAAACATACTCAATTGTACTTTTTTTCTTTTCCTCACCAACCTTTGAAAACACTTGTGCTTCACTCCACCTTTTGGGCTTGTAAAATTTCAAGAATTAAGTATGACAACATTGGTTTTTCTCTTCTTTAAATGTAGTGATAGGCATGATTCCAAGATTTTAAAACAAGGCCATGTGATTCAATGATGTAACTAAATTGCATTGCATCAATAATCTAAATGGTACTATTTCCATATTATGATTTACAAACACTATCGTTCAACAGATTGCAATGAATGTCATTTTATAGGTAAAATCCTTGTCATTGTCAATAACACTGTTGTTGATTTTGGAATACAGCTGGTGCTAATAACATATAGTTTGGTCCACTGTCTTTTTCCCACCTACATTGAATAAGGAAAGACTTGCAACTAAATGTTCCATATTAGCTTTGTGTTTTGTGATAATTAGTGTAAAACACCTTTTGGAAGTTTGCTTTCCAGTTTCAATGAATACAACACTTGCCAAATTACTTACAAAAATGTTGAGGTGAAGGCTTGAGTCCTTAGAGTTTTCTCCTCTCGGCTAACAATAGAGATACAAACTATGATAAAAAGGAGGCTAGAGTTCCAATAAAATCACAATAGCATTACTTAATAAAATAAAGATTACAAAGAGAATGTATAGTAAACCATAAAAGACTATACTTCTAACTTAGAAAAGCTCAATATCTTAAGCTCGATATATTATTATCTAACACTCTCAAGGTCTTAGGTTCGAATCCACCCGGTGCCACTTCCCGTGTTAGGCTAGTTCATATGGAGTTAAAAAAAAAAGCTTTGGCTTTAAATGGGCAACCCCTTAAGTGGGTGGTGTGACATTGGTGTTACTCAGATTAGTCGATCATTAGACTAGATACCAAATTTTAAAAAAATGATTGTTTTTACCAACACACATTATATTACAACTTTTAATTATTTTTTACCAACATACACATAATTATATTACGACTTTTTTTGCAATCCGTAAATGTTGAAAACATAAACGGATTCTCTCTCCCCTAAAAGGTAAACTTATAAAACGATATTAATTATCAACAAATTTAATATTACTACAAACTTGCTTATTGTCATTAGTTTGCCAACAAACCTCATTTGACATGCCAACTGAAACTATCAAATACATTAATGTATTTTGAGTACATTTATCATAAACTAGTACTACCTTTATTTTCTTCTAGTGGTGTCTTGCACTTATTGTTATGTCAATACTCTTTAATTTGATAAGCTTTGTCCCCACAAATACTTGGTTTATCTAATTGTTGCACCATGTATTGTCTCAACAATTGGTCCTACAAAATGTGTATTAAATCAACTTCCAAATTGATTTTACTTGACACAGGTGGAACCAGCTGTTGAGATCTACCATGACAAGGAATATAGATCAAAGATATGGAAATTTCCTTCTCATAACTTCACACTCTCAGTAATATGGACACCTTTCCTTGTCAAAGCAGCTATTTATGAAGACATGAATGGAGTTTCATCTTCAATGGTACAACTTCATCTTGATACTCTTGACCAACTATGGACCAAACAATTCAACACTTTTGATTATGTTGTAATTGGTGGTGGAAAATGGTTTCTCAAATCTTCAATATATCATGAAAACAACACTATATCTGGCTGCCATTACTGTCCTGGAAAGAATTTAACCGATCTAGGGTTCGACTACGCGTACCGCAAAGCTTTACAACTTGTTTTTAACTTCTTTACAAATTCTAGCCATAATGCAACTGTTTTGTTTAGAACTACAACACCAGATCATTTTGAAAATGGTGAATGGTTTAGTGGAGGGTATTGTAATAGAACTATACCCTTCAAAGAAGGTGAAATTGATATGATAGATGTAGATTCTATCATGAGAGGTATTGAAGTTGAAGAGTTTGAGAAGGCTATTACATCATTAGGATCTGAGAAAAAGGTAAACTTGAAACTTTTGGACACAACTTTTCTTTCATTACTGAGACCAGATGGACATCCAGGACCTTACAGACAGTTCCAACCATTTGCAAAAGATAAGAATGCTAAAGTTCAGAATGATTGCTTGCATTGGTGTTTACCAGGACCAATTGATTCATGGAATGATATAGTAATGGAAATGTTGATCAATGGTTAATAATGTGAGAATAATATGTCACTGAATCACCTAGGTTTTAAACATTGAAAATGGTTGAGCTCCTTTGTGTACATGGTATTGTACAGCATAATCAAAACTTGCAAAAGACAAATGAGGCGGCAACACATAATCAGTTTGTTGCAGAACAATATGTAAACATTAGCAGTGCTCATGTAAAAACTCATTTCATGTCTTTTTCACTATAATTATAATTATCAATATATCCTCCCTATTTTATTTAATTTATGCTCAAATCAAGAAACAAAATTGAATAATGCTAGAGCAGATGTACTCTGTATAGTGTACAGACCAGTGTAAATTGTATTACAGACAGTAAGTTTCTTGCATCCCTTGATAACATCAAAGTGCTAGGAGGAATTAGGGAGGGACATATATATGCATTTAAAATAAATAAATCACAATGGCATCCAGAAGCATCAATATATAATGAGAGTCATCTCAAGTTCTCTCAATTATGATGGCAACCCTCACACTAACAATTGCAAGCATACCACAATTTATTGAGAAATAATAGCAAAATAACAAAGTGTGTGTTTGTGTGTGGAGCATGAACCAAACCCACAATAACAAGATATTTACTTAAACCTATATTCATATTTCTGAATAAATAATCAAGGAAAGAAACAAGGGATTGATACCCACCAATAGAAGCCTTGAATTAAAATCCATTTGAGGCTAACTTATATGCACAAATATTCACTTTCCTATAAATGTGAGAAGCAAAAAAACACATTTGTTTAGTTAAAGCAATAAAATTCAGCCACCTATTTTAGAGCTTCCAAGGAACTAGATAACCATTTTTGAAATGCAATCTCAATGTAGAGGGGACATATATGTGCACATAAAACATGAATGAAATGACATTCTTGTGTAAAAGGCATTAATAAAACAATTATACTTGTTGCCTTATTGCAAAGTGAATTTTCATCCTGAATTTTGTGCAACACTGTTCAATGACATCCAACTTGTTATAAAACAGGGTTAGTGACAGATTACTGCCACAATGTCAATATTCCATATCCAAAAATGTGTAACATTTCTGTCTTGAATGTTTAAGTTAACCATATATGCAAGGCACAAACATCAATCTAGTACATATTTGAATTTTATAAGCAGTCTCTTTGAGATATAACAGTCAATCAACACAATTATTATGCAGAGAAAGGTGAAAACTTTGCCACTTTGGCATAAGCAAATCAAAAAGGCAATCAAACTTTAAAAGAAAATTAATAAGGATAAAAGAAATGAAATATGAGATTATTACACATTTCTATTTGACATTGTACAGAAGAAACAAGTATGGATCTCTGAAATGTGAACCAGTTCTCTCGAGCTTTTGTAGGTTAGTGTCGTCCATAATCCAGAGTCCATACTTCATTCGACATCTAAGAATTTATTAAACTAAAGAGTGCATGTCTTGCAAAACAGCATACAGGGCTCATAAATCAATGTTTTGATTACATCAAACGCAAATCATTGTGACATCTTTTCGACTACTTGGTTACAGGTTGATCTCCAAATTTCCTCTGATCTGGTTTAGTGAATGGATCCTGAAAAATACAATAAAAGATGTAAATTACAATCACCCAACAATATTTAACTCTTAAAATAACCCAGCCAAATGATAGTTTATTAGCATATAAACATAAACATTTGAAAAATTTCATTTTTACAAAAGGATTTTACTTGGAATTTGATTTTCAATAGTTTATTAGTCTTGATCTGTCTAGGTAGGCAACATAACATAGCAGAATAACTGTAATTGTTGGTGTTACTACAAAATGGATAGTCCTTGCAATGGACATTACTAACCAAGCTAGCCAACACTTTCAAAAGAAAATGATACAATTGAACAACGTAAAATAAAATCAAGAACTAAATCAAACATGCATCCATTAAGGGAGCAAATTACTCCCTCCCTTTCAAAATTGTAAAGTTATGTGAATACTTCGGCTAAATAAGGACATTAATCAACGTCGTGCAAGCACTTGATTTATCAATAAAAAAATGTTATAACAGCCTAAAGTTGTGGAGCAGACAGATGAATTATCCATAAATCCATAAGGCAGAAGCAATATAATCAGCAGGACCCAAAATTTCAATTTAAAGAGTTTAAAGACTATGGATTGACGGTGTAAAACTATGTTACACTGTTATTTGATGGAAATTCATTATCATGTAAGGGCTGGATTGATGAGCATTCACATGCTGCAACCAAACCTGGAATGTGCATTATTGTTTCTGTGAAAAGGCTTAACCAAGAGGGCTATCATGGCTAGTCGGTGACGGTCACAGAGAATGGTTGGTCAGAATCAATTCTTATCATGGCGCTCACTCGGTTTTTCTCCGATATATATTCCTTTGGCTATAGTTTAAATTCATTGTATATTGACAAAATTCTAGGAAACTGCAAGCTTCTTTGGCACTCTTTTTACTTTGTTTTCCTTTGATCTTATTGTAGCTCGTGTTCGACAAAATTCATTGTTTGGCAGGAATTAATAGCTATCAGAAGTGTCGGTGCTAAAGAGCTCATAAACAGTGTTGTTCTGGTGGATAGACAATATAATCAAAATCCATTTTATGGTCACTTACTTTTGTCTTGTACTCATATAAGCAGGGTTTACAATACTATAATAGTGTCTTGAATCTTTAAGGTTTTTACAGAATACCAATGACCAACGGTTTCCCCGTTCCACTTTTCTTTAGATAAATTTTAACGATCCCTATCTTCGTGAAATATTCTGTTGCAATTGTTACTAATAAAGTTTCTCCTTTTCTAAAATAAAAAACACAATTGTAGTTTTAACTTTTAACTACATTTGAGCAGCTTTATAGATTTCCATATTAATTAAACTTTCATCGCTAAATAATTATTGTGTTTCTAGGCCATCTTGTATAATCAAGATTAAGAACTAAACCAAACATGGTTCTCTTGTATAATTTTCCTATTACTCTCTTCTAGGAATCCTAGTATGTTAGGATCATTCAT
Organism: Trifolium subterraneum; assembly: GCA_951799995.1. NCBI lineage: Eukaryota > Viridiplantae > Streptophyta > Magnoliopsida > Fabales > Fabaceae > Trifolium > Trifolium subterraneum. The sequence goes on from OX637462.1 coordinate 56,807,233, forward strand.
ATAAAAGTGAATTGATTCTGGCTAACATTGAGTTGATAGTAAAGTGATTTATGTTAGGATACATTCATATAAAAGTGAGTTATACAATAAATAAATTTGAGTGTAAAAACCAATTCAAGCATCAGAAGCTACAATTTCTAGCTTCAAGTAGAATCAATTCTGGAAGCAAAATCAATTCTACTCTGGAGAAACTAAACATGTAAGAATCAATTCTACACGTCTAGAATCAATTCTAGCTCCTCTCGAATTGAAACCAAACATATATCAATCAAAGCTATGTTAATACTTCGGTACGAAATCAATCAACTTCATGTAAACACTTAATTAATACACATTTCAAAGATAATTAGGGAACAATCAAACAAATGAATTTTCAATCAACCCATGCAAAAAAATAATCAACATGATCTCCAAATAACAACAGAAACAAATCATTAAATTCAACCCACCATAACCCCAAATGAAATTGATTAAATTTCTCAAACCCCAGATCATGAATCAGCAACTAAATCAATAAAAATGAATCATTTTCAATAAATCTAAAACAGGGTGAAAGAAAAGAGAGAAAGGAAATTACATTCTTGACCAATATGAAATTGGCGACGGCGACGGTTGCCACTACGCCAGCGATGATAGACGTCGGACCTGTAAGGAGACTCCACTTCCGATAAATCATCTTTCTTGTTCTTCTTCTTCTTCTTCCCAAATCAAATGAAATTGAATGAGAGGAACAATTTTGGAATTTTAGAATATAGGTGCATCTCTGCACTGCACCCCCGTACTTTACTATACCCACCCCCTATGTCATAGGAGTATATCTTTGTTCCCATTTTTTATTTTGTTATTTTAATTTTGCATTTTATTTTGGTGTTTTTTTAATTAACAAAATCTTTAAATATTTCTGCATGTGGAGTTTGACATATCACCAACTTATTTATCACAATATAAAAAAATGTTACACAAGAGTCCTAAGAGGAACGAATTTCAAGGGCAAATCAAAATAGGAGGTCTAAAACTATGATTATCCCAAAAAATATGAAAAATGAAGTACAAGATGTCAGTATTTCATGTCGAAAGTTGTGCCTCAGAAACACACATTATATGAACACAACTATGTTATAGGGTAGATCATAGACCCGCAACCTAACTCAAAATCGATATAATCGCCAACACGTAAAATATCGACTTTTGAGAAGTGGTTTTAATTTTGTGTGTTTTATATTTTTTTATTAAAAATAACGATATTCATTCATTCCAATAATCAATAGAGCACATCATATGCAAATACAAATTCAACATCGCTAAAAACATAAACGATGAATCTGCGAACAAATTTACAGCATCCAAGTTAACAACATATAACGGCAAAATGCCTACAAATAAAATAGTAAAATTCAAGTCGCCGGAATGTCTCCGCTATCGGATCTGCAACGTTGATGTCCAAATCATTGATTGAAGATGATCTTACGATATGAACTAAAGAACACCGCAACAAGACGAGAAATCAAACAACGTCGTACCAAGACGACGACCAACACAAACGCCGCACTCAGACGATAAAATCACAAATACAAAAGAAAGCAATTAAAAGACTCAATCTATGTGAGAATCACTTATTTAAATTAAAAGCAAGGAATAAAATGCAGATGGGTGAGTTTAGGTCAAAAATGACCTAAAACCACCACCTAACCGATAGAGGAAGATGATAACTCAAAATGAAAAATTAGGGCTGGCACACTAGTTCTCACAACAGAGGCAAGAGTTAACAAATAGGCCATTTAAAATCAAACAAAATGACTCAATTGGTGTGATTTATATGACTAGCCCTAAATTGTGTTTTGTAAGATGATCTATGGTAATTTTAGAATGGATGAAGAAAATAAAAATAAAAATAAAAATTTGAATTCGTTATTCTCTTTTTAGATTTCAAAAGATGAAATGAATTTTTGTGATCATTTTAATCCTTTGTCTACATAGATATCTCAATAAACATATTATGTGACAAAAGATAGACACATCATCGAAGTTAATACCAATTTCATATTTTGGACCATTATTTTAATTAACAAACAAGAAAATTTTGCTTCAAAAAAAAAAAAAAACCAACAAGAAAATCTAAAATATTTTTTTCTAATTCAAAGAGGAAAGTAGTTGGTTACAAATTAAGTCAAAATTGGAGGAATGAATAAGCCTTGTGTCAAAAAAACTTATTTTTTTATTTTAAGTAAAAAATCTAATTATCTAGTATTTAAGGAGAAAGTTTCAGAACATCTTTCATTGTGACTCATCCTCCTTTGGTGCGTACCCGCCACACTATCTCCGGTAGCCTTATCTCCGTTTATCCACTGTAACCGTAAGAATCTCCGACGACCATACACGACTCATTTTCTTTCATTTTACTAACTTTTTTCTTGCATTTCAGGATGATCCGTAACTGTATTGAACCGGAATAACTCCGCCGTCTACTCCACCGTGTACAACACCGCCATTTTCTCCTTCTTTCCACTATTATTGGTTAGTTCACTCTTCCGTTTCATTTCTCTTATCAATTTTAAAGCACTAGGTTTAATTACCGATTTAACTTGATGAATACTTTTGTTGATTTCATTTTTCTCTTCCAAGAACCCTAGTTCTCTTTATGTTGTTCAAATTATGAGAATAAGACCTGAAATCTTTAATCGGATGTTAATATGATTAAATTTGGGAATGTTGAATTCCGAGTATGTTTGGTTCTGTGGTGAGAAAAATTTATTTTGAGTCATTTAATACTAAAATTGATTAGAAGGTAATGTGATTTATGTTTGAATGCATTCATTAAAAGTGAGTTGAACAATAAATTTGAGTATTACAATCAATTTTGGAATCAGAAGCTACAATTTCTAGCTTCAATGTAGAATCAATTCTGGAGCTAAAATTAATTCTACTTGAGAGCAACCAAACATGTTAAAATGAATTCCACCTATTTAGAATCAATTTTATCTCTTCGAAAAGATAAACCAAACATACATGTGTTTTACTGAATTTCCAATTTTCATTTTCGGTTAAGAAAACACTTGAAATTGAATATGATTTGGGCAAACAATCATTTTGGTCATTTAGGAGTAATTCGCTGTCAGATTAGTCTCTGAATGTATTGAAATTACAAATGCATCCCTAGTGTCTTTTTGTTAAAAAATTTATGGACTGAATTGACCAAAGAAAAACACATTCGAGGCATAAATTGACTATCTAAAAATAGATTTGAGGACAAAAATGACTAATAAACAAGACACTTGTGGATGTGTTTGCAATTTCGATACATTGAGGACCATTTTAACAACGAGTTACACTTTAAGGGATCAAAGCGGTGGTGTTTGTTCAATATGATTTTTGTTGAACTAGAGTTAAATTCAGTTTTCCCCAAAAGTTTAGGATATACCTTATTTTCCTACTACTTAAATCCAAATTTAAAGGTTAAGAAGTAGGGATAGTACTAATAAAATATGTGTTGATTAATTTACTTCATTTGAAATAAGAACTACTTGTATATATGTATGTATATATATAATCTACACGCTAGATTTAGTTAAACTTTTAATATTTCCTTTTCTTTCCTTAATGGAGCACAGGAGGCTAAGAACTTTGTGCTGAATTGCTGTGAGGTATACTTGAAGTGAAGATCAAGAGAAATCCCAAGGTCGTTGGAGGTTTGTAAGCAGTTAGGGAGGGAACCTATGGCTTCTTTTCGCATGTTAGCATATAGCTTCCTTGCTTACTTAATAGTTGCGTTGTTGTTTGATGTTACTGGTTGGAAGAGTCTATTTTTGAACATCATCGTAATGTGCTTGGTGCGTTCTGTGTTTAACCCTAAAAGCGGTCTTAAGTTGAAAATGAAGTTCTCTTTTGAAAAGAGGAAGAACATAAATGGAGAAGGAGATAATGATAATGATGATGACCATGTCAACCTACATCGTGGAGCAGCTGGTACACCCGAGCAAGCTGATTGACTTCTTGATCACTGCTACTGATAATGTTTTGCTTCTTTTGATTGCATGAGAGGTATCTTTTTGGGATAGGGGTTATATTTTGATGTACATATTTTGGATTAGGCCTCAGGCATTTTCTCTTCATTGTATGCATTTATGTCTTATGATGCACATTGCACAGTCTATGTGGAAGCACCTGTGGGTACTCTAAACTCTTTTAAACACTGATAATAAAATTCTTTTGATCAATGCTTATAAACTTCCTCTGACTTTTAAAATTTCTTGATGAATGAGCGTTGTCTAAGTTTTGAGAAATTTCTTGTATTGCAAACTTGAGAAATGTCTGCTAGCAGTATTTGTGGAGCTACTTGAGTTGATTTTCAATGTAGTTCTGTTTTTAAACGTTTTATGAGTCAAGTTTGTAATTTTTTTGAAGTCCAATTTTTAGATATTGAAATCAATATTTTGGTTCAGTTAACTGAATATTTGAACACCCCCTGATGATATGTCTATTTTTTGATTAACTTATATCAAGTAGTTTAAATAAAAGTGCAAGGGTGAGTGAAAGAAGATTTCAAAGAAGATTGCAATGTTCATCTCTCTAATGACGAGTGATTCCCCTGATTTGTATATGCTTGTGTGGTGTTTTGGATTTGGGTTTGCTTCATCCAATGTGGTTGAAGTATTAACGTTTGACCCTCAAATTTGGGGTTATTATCTAGAATGGAGGGGGAGGTTTTAATGTGAAAATTGGAGAAGGGATTTTAGCGTATTGTGTTGGTGTTTTTTTAGTATGTTTTGTGGTTGGATGCATTATTGATGAAATTAATTAACCTTGATGTTTTTCTGTTATATGTAGTATCTGAGTATAAAGATTGAGTTATAGAAAAGAATACTAGTAGTTACTAATTCATAGCACAGTGATGTATACTTTTGAGTATTTTTAATCTTTTGTTGACTGCATGATACTTACGTTTGACTTGATATCATCGCTTCATACATTATATTTCATCACATTGGACACACTCCCTTGATGTCATGGCTTTCTTCTAGAATCAAATAGTAATACATGCCCCCTTCCGTCCACAAATTCTAGCTCAACTGGTAGAAATATCGAAATTGCTAGTGTCAGACGTTATGACCGGGGTTCGATCTCTGGTCACTCCACTTTGTGTGTGTGAATTTTCAATAACTTTGGCATTTCGCCTATCAACAAAAAAAAAATACATGCCTCTCCCATAAAAGATAGATAGGAGCCCATTACTTTAATTAAACAACGTACTTAGATGCTGATTTTGATTTTAATCTCGGCCGCACATCTAAGATCCAAAAGTTCCAATTGTGTTGTACAAATTTTGGTCATATTACATTTCGACTATACATTTTAAATCAAACAGTTTAGATTAATTATTACGTTATGCAATAACTGCGTGTAATTTTGATGCTTCAGCCACACAATACAATATACCATTCCCTTCACCAATTACTTTCCATGGAAGACCAACAATGTGTGATGAAACCAAAACAAATAAACTCGTCATCACTACTACCACCTCCAGTAACCATGATGCGAAGTCCAGGAATGGGCCATCTCATTCGCCAAGCGACTCATCAACCACCACAACCTCCATGTTACATTCATCATTCCCACCGATGGTCCACCCTCAAAGGCTCAAACCACCGTACTCACCTCCCTACCATGTGACATTTCTCACATCTTTCTCCCTCCCATCACCCTCTCTGGCCTCCCACCCAACACCAAAATTGAGCCACTCATTTCACCCTCCGTTCTCCGCTCTCTCCCTTCTCTCCGCCACACCCTTCTCTCCCTCACCTCCACCCACCGCATTTCCTCCCTAATAGTCGACCTAGTTGACATTGATGCCTTCAATGTTGTTGTCGAATTCAATATCCCTCCATATGTTTTCATTCCTTCACCAACCATTGTTTTGTCCTTTGCCTTTTATCTTCCTCAACTAGACCAAGAGGTTCAGTGCGAGTTTATAGACCACATTGAACCGATTAACATCCTTGGTTCACGGCAAGGACTTGTTGTACCTATCTAGTTCAAGATCGAAAGGACGATGCTTATAAATGTTTCCTCTACCACGCCAAACGATACATGTTGGCTATATAGAATAGCTTCATAGAACTTGAACCAAATGTTATTAAGTTGTTGCAAAACAATGAACCGGGTAGGCCATCGGTTTATCCAGTTGGACTGCTTGTGAATGAGATTCTACTCGAAGCAGAGTGTATGGTGTTGAAGTTGAACAATCTTTAAAATGGTTAGATGAGCAACCACATGGTAGTGTGATATTTTTGTGTTCCGGTAGTGGTGGAACTCTTTCAAGTGTTCAAATTAATGAACTTGCTTTAGGTTTGGCGATGAGTGTGCAAAGATTCTTATGGGTTTTGAGGTGTCCAAAAGACAAAGTTGAAATGTTTCTAACTTCATTGCTGATAGTAATGTTGATCCTATTGATTTCTTACCAAATGGTTTTGTAGAGAGGGCTAAATAGAAGGGTTTTGTGATTACATATTGGGCTCCCCAACCAAATGTATTGAGCCATGCATGGTTTGACTGGTGGATTTTTGAGTCATCGTGGTTGGAACTTGGTACTCGAGAGAGTGTTGTAAATGAGGTGCCTTTGGTTGCATGGCCGCTTTATGCGGAGCAAAGAATGAATGTTGTTTTGGTTAGTGAAGAGGTTAAAGTTGCTTTGAGACCAACGGTTGGTGAGAATGGGTTGATTGAAAGGCAGGAAATTGCAAATGTTGTGAAGATGTTAATGGAAGGTGAGGAAGGGAAAAACTTCATAATAGAATGGTGGATCTTAAGGAGGCAACTTCCATAGCTCTAAAAGGAAAATGGGTTTTGGACTAAGATAGGCGTGCGTACACACACACTTCATAAAACCAACGATGAATTTTTTTAAGTAGTAAAAATTTGGTCCTCTTAATCATGTGCCCTATAGGTTCCCCGGCGTAAATTAATCATCATTGTTAGCGATGAAAACTTCGTACTAATATGACGGTGATAAAAAAAATAAATTAAACTATATAAATATAAAAGGTTAAATATACCTATAAAATAAAAAATAAAAACAAGTATAGTACCCGTTAAATGTTACCTGTATTTTTAGTGCACCCCATAATATTGCAACTTATATGAATAGTTTTTATTTTAAAAAATTAACAAAAAAATGATACTTTTAGTCATGAAAATAGCCCTACAAAATGTAAATAGTGACTTAAAGTAAATAATCTTTTTGGAATTAGTTTTTTTGTTTGACACAATCTTTTTGGGATTAGTAAATCTCAAAATTTGTGATTTTGTAGAGACTAGTAATATATTTAATCCTATATATAATAAAAAATCCTTAACACATATGAAATATATTAATTTATCATTTTGGTTCATAATATATATTTTTTAAACTCCATATCGAGTTCAAGGGCCGACTAACTCGAGAGGATCGATTCCATTATTCACTTGCGGGGCCACATTTTAAAGTCAGAGGTTTTTTTTTCCTTCCTCTTATGACTAACTACACCTTATGCAAAACACACTTCATGGTCCCAATCCAATACTACTACACCAAGTGGATTTGATTCATAATATCTTCTTTCTTAACAAGACTAAATTGATAAATTTTATATATTTTAAATATTACTTATTATATTTATATATTTTATGCACTAAATTTCATGGGAGTAATAATATATAGATTAAATTGATAGTTTATAACTTTTTATTTATTAATATAATAAAATATTTTGTTGAATATATAACATTCAATCATTTGGTGTTAGAGACAAGAAGGTTTGGATCCTCCATATCTAATTGTACCGTAAAACCGACAGTAAAATATTGAGATTGCTACAATGAATATACCAAATTTTATCTTTTTCTTAACCACATGTCCACATACCACATCCTTCCTTACACCCCCGGACTGATAGAGCGAGAAAGGTAGGTGGAAATTAGGACTATGATCTGTATCATTTTTTATTATGATACATTATCGTTTCAACACATTAGTAATAGTATTTGTCTTCTTTCGTTCTAGATTCTTTGTTTGCATGTCCTTGAAATTGTAGCCATATGGTGATGATAATAATAGGACATAATTATATAGATCTCGATCGGAAGATGAGGTTAAAACATGTCTTAACATGTAGGGCAACACTCTAGAGTGTACAGTCACAACGGACAAAAAAAATTTGTATTTTAAATAATTTGTATTTTAGATGAAAAATTGTTATGTAATTTATGAAAGACAAAATTTTAATTTTTTTATAGATTCACTAAATGACAAATATATTATAAAAATCATAACGTTCAATATAAAATTTTTGACATTTTTATCCGTTGAATTAGAACTTATAAATTACATAACTTTAGTTTGTGGCAAATTCTATGGTACATGTAATAATTCCTAATGTACCGGTACATTAGGTAATTAAATTAACATATAAATGCATTTTTTTTAAAGGAAGTTATTTTTCTTATCATTAAAATGATTATAGTAACTAAATATTATTCATCAAAACTAACAAAAATATAAAATTTGATATTTTTTGAATTTTTATTCCTCATAATAGTGAATATTGATTTTTTTTCTAAAAAATATTAGAAAAATTAGTGTAATACTTTATAAACAATGAAATTATGTTTTTCTTGTGATATTATTATTTATAAAATACAATAATCGACTAATAGTTTTTTAATTCATAAAAATAATCGTTAATTTATCAATTTTCTGACTTAATGTACCGGTACATTCGAATTATTCGAATGTACCGTAGAAGCTCCCGAAGTTATTCTTTTCTTTATTTTTGTTTTGATTTAATAGAAGTTATTCTTTTGTTTACGAGTCAAACACAAGTTTTATTTATTTACCATTCTTAAATCTGAATTTTAGATTTCTAAATATACCAATTATTTATGATAGAGAGGGAGTCATATTTTATTCCAAACATGAAACTCTTGGTCTGAAACCCCCCACGACTTCACTCTTACATCCTTTACTCCTTTGAGTCCTTTCATCAATTCTCATTAACAAGCATTGATGTATCCACCGCTAATACTATATGGCCAAACTCTAAATAGCAACGTACCTTTGCACAAACCTAAAATAAAGCATTAATATTGATACCCTTTCATATCATCAATTCATTCTTCAATATGGAACACCAACAATCCCTCACCACCCCAAAACAAGAGCTACTACCACCTCTAGTAGCAATGTTTCCAACACCAGGAATGGGACATCTCATTCCAATGATCGAATTCGCCAAGCGACTCACTGTCCGCCACAACCTCCTCGTCACCTTCATCATCCCCGTCGATGGTCCACCCACAAAGGCTCAAACCACCGTCCTCGCTTCCCTACCATCTGGCATATCCCACATATTCCTCCCTCCGGTCACCCTCTCCGACCTCCCACTCGATACACCACCCGAATCATTCATGTCAATCACCATCTTTCGCTCTCTGCCTTCTCTACATCAAACTCTCATCTCTCTCATGACCTCCCACCGTCTCTCCGCCCTTATCGTCGACCTCTTTAGTACAGATGCCTTCGATATTGGTGCCAAACTCAACATCCCTTCGTACCTCTACATTCCTACTACTGCTAATAACTTGTGCTTTGCCTTATATTTTCCCCAACTCGATCAACAAGTTCGGTGCGAGTTTAGGGAAATCCCTGAACCGCTTAACATCCCTGGATGTTTCGCGGTTCACGGAAAAGACTTAGCAGATCCAGTTCAGGACCGAAATGGTGAAGCTTACAAGTGTTTTCTATACCATGTGAAAAGATACAAGTTAGCTAAGGGAATTATAGTAAATAGCTTTTTAGAGCTTGAACATGATGCTTTAATGTTTTTACAAAATAATGAACCGCCGGTTTATCCCGTTGGACCGTTGGTGAATGAAGACTCTACTAATAATGCATCTGAATTTGAAGTGGGTTTTAAATGGTTGGATGAGCAGCCAGGTGGAAGTGTTTTATTTGTGTGTTTTGGTAGTGTTGGGACCCAATCTAGTGCTCAAACGGATGAAATAGCTTTTGGATTAGAAATGAGTGAACAAAGATTCTTATGGGTTTTGAGGTGTCCTAATGATAAAGTTGCAAGTGATTCTAAATTCATTGCTAATAGTAATGTTGACCCTTTTGAGTTTTTACCAAATGGTTTTATAGAAAGAACTAAAAATAGGGGTTTAGTGGTGCCATATTGGGCCCCACAAGCACAAGTTTTGAAGCATGTCTCAGTTGGGGGATTTGTGAGTCATTGTGGTTGGAACTCAACTCTAGAGAGTTTGGTGAATGGTGTACCGTTGATTGCGTGGCCACTTTATGCGGAGCAAAAGATGAATGCCGTTTTGTTAAGTGAAAAAGTTAAAGTGGCTATTAGGCCAAAGATTGGCGAAAATGGGTTGGTTGAAAGAGATGAAATTGCAAGTGTTGTGAAGAGGTTGATGGTAGGTGAGGAAGAGAAGAAGATTAGATGTAGAATGAATGAGCTCAAAGATGCAGCTTCTAATGCTCTAAAGGAAAATGGGTCTTCAACAAAGAAAATATGTGAATTGGCTCTCAAATGGAAAGGTGTAACAATACCAATTTGAAGTTCCCTATCATTCATTATGTTTTTGTTCAATTTCTTCGTTTTACTTTTGTCACTATTTTTTTAGTTATAACTTGGTTATGTCTTTTACTTTGTTAATAGGTCTTCAACAAAGCAAATATGTGAATTGGCTCTCAAATATAAAAAGTTGCCTTTCACTAAACTAAATCTAATAACTTTCGCCAAATATGGATACTTCTTTTAGCAGAGAATTATTGAATATTTGATTCACAACATTGTGATTTAGATCTTTCTGCTAAATCAAACCTCTATAATTGGCAAGATTCTATTTATTTCATATAGAATTTATATGAAACCAATATGGTTAAACATTTTTCCTTTCTTTTGCTTTTTTCCTTATTCATGTGTAATTATTGAGAGAATTAGAAGATAGAGAAATGATTTTGGAATTGACAACATAAAAAACAAATAGATATTTTTGCTATTTTTACCAAATTGGGTGAATGTACATTGACATCCAGAGCTCGAGTCCCGACAAAGAGATCAATATTAACATGATATTGTAATACTAACAACTAACATTGCTTATAAAAAAAAAGCAAAACAATCATTGGAAATGTCAACGTGCCCACCATACACATCCTCAAAATTTAAAGACTGTTTTTCATTTTTTATGCTTGTGCTTCACGCTTATCTCTCTCATAAATCTCATTAATGTGTTCTCTCTCACAATCTCACAAACTCCATTAATCTGTCATTAATCAATGAAAGATTAAGTTTTGAAGATCTTTCGTTAAAACTTTATTGTATAAGTTAGTGAATTTATACTTTTTCAATTCGATGCATTCTCTTTTTTCCATGCGATTTCATATTTGTTTGTGATTTCAATCGTGAGTAAATATAATCTAAGTTATATATTTACGTGAACTGCTAATATAACATAAGATCACATACTTGAAGAATAAACTTCTAAATTATATGTAAATTGAGTTTATATAACCTAAGTAAACTCAGTTCACATAACCTTATGTAAATTCAGTCCACACTTACATTTGATTTAAGGAGTTCACATTAATTCAGTTTACATAACTTAAGTAAATTCAATTTACATAAAGTTACTGAGTTTACATAAATGTATGTAAATTCAATTTACATTAGATCATGTAAACTGTTTAGATGCACAATACACAAACTGAGGTTAAGGATATTTTAGTCAATTTGGAGTATAATCAGATTTTTTTGTGGTGCAGTTAGAACGATTTTAATAATACGAGTTTTGTCTAAAGAATTATGATGCTATATTAAATAAACAGGGTCGATGGATCAAAGAGTTACTCTCATCTGTTTTTTAAATCATCGTAACTATTAATTTTTTATCGTTGAGGGCTAGAAGCAAGAGTACCGGATAAGGACAGAGAGGATTTTTTTTTTACTCAAGACAAAGAGAGGATTAAATTAATGGAGTTGTACATGTGTTCCTTCGGCCCATGGTTGTGTGGCCGCAAGATTTGGTTAATATTAATGGAGTTGTGGAAAGGCAAGAAGTTGCTAGTGGGGTCGTGGTCATGATAGGCTTTGTTTTGTAAAAATAGCGGTTAGCTGATAAGCTAATTTATAGCTTATAGCATTTGAAAATAAGCTATAAGTTATAAGCTAGTAAAATAAGCTATAAGCTTATAGTAAAATGACTGTTACCAAACAGAGCTTTTAGCTTATAAGCTAAAAGCTATAAGTTAGTTTTTTGGTCTTTCCAAACAGAGCCATAATCTTTTTTGTTGTTGGTAGTTGTTACATATCATAACTTTTCTCTATGATTTTTCTTTAGAGATTTGAAACATTTACATTTAGTAATTTATCCAAATATTTTATTTTGGAGTTTAATTGTTGTGCACTGTCGGTGTAAAGGTTTTTTGCACATACATCCAATGCTGTGTTGCCACATCATTTAATGAATGTGACACATCATGTATTTTTAATTACCATACATGATGTGTCGATATATAATTAGACGCATGCGTAAAATAACTTAAATTCTTTATTTTGTATAGTTTTATAATTGATCGAGTTTAATGATATGCACCGATAGTGTAAAATAATTTTACACGATCGTTTAATAAATAATTATTATTTTGTTACCAACCAATTTTTTATTATTTTGTCATATCATATCAAGAAAGTGGGGTATGTAATGTGACAGAAAACTTAGTTGATATTGATTTATTTTATCTTCCAAAAGTTAAGGAACCAAAAGTAGAAATAAAAGTTTTATTTATTCTTCCAAAGAGAGTTGAAGATTTAATTTTTATTTATATAATCTTCCTATTCTCTCGAGAAAGAGAAATAATAATACTTATAATGAAGGAGCAACAAAAATGGTGGGATATGGTAGAGATGAATGAGATCTATTTGATGTAGCTGATTCTTGAAGTTCTTAATTTTTTTCGCGATGAACCTAAACTAGAGGCCACTCTTTTTAATGATGATGAAGAGGGAAATCATTGACTCTTTTTGAGCTAATTTCTTTTTAATTTGATATTTTGATGTTTTAGAACAATTTGAATTCCTTTTAATGTGCGGTATTTTTTATATTTAATTATATGTTTTACCAATATAATTTTATTATTTTATTTATATAATTATATTAAATATACTAATAAATAAATAAATTTATGGACGTATTCGTACCTTAGTTTTTCTAAAAATGTCGTACCTCGTACCTCATACCGGTATCCGTATCGATACTGTACCCGCACCTGGACAACGTAAAATAAAACAAAGAGATGCATTGATAAACATTAAAATTTAAACTTTTAAGATGTTTAACTATACAACTTTAAGACATTTTTTAAAATTTATACTCTTAACTATTGACCCGGAGAAACTAATTATCATTTGCCTGATCTATATTTTTAAATAAATATGTATGAAATAGTTAAATATACCAATTATTTTTATAAGAAAATATATAATTATTTATTTCTTCCTATGTCTCTTAATATATGAACCTTTATAAAAAATCGCGAGTATTAAAAAAGTTATTGAAGTTATAAATTTGTTTAACATGTGTATAAATATTACTAAATTACTCTTTAATTAATGTTGATTTTTTATTTTCCAAAATAAATTAATATTATTAATAAAAAATATATTTAGAAGAAGAGTAATAAAAATACTTTAAAAATTTCTAGAAGGTCATATATTCATGGACAAATTCATATGTAGAAAAGTCTCTTGGCCTGAATCCGCCACTACTCTTTTACTCCTTCCATTATTTCTAACCAACAAACATTGTTCTCCCCACACCAATTAATACTATAGTACTGTATGACCCAACTCAAATAGCAACTTGTACCATTGCTCCAACAAAAACACAAGCATATAAGTTTAGATACCCTTCACTTCATAATTATCATCAATTCAATCTTCAATATGGAATACCAACAATCTTTCACCACCCCAAAACAAGACCTACTACCACCTCTAGTAGCCATGTTTCCAACTCCAGGAATCGGACATCTCATTCCAATGATCGAATTCGCTAAGCGACTCACCAACTGCCACAATCTCCCAATCATCTTCATCATCCCCACCAACGGTCCACCCTCAAAAGCTCAAACCAATGTCCTCGCCTCCCTACCATCCGGCATTTCCCACATATTCCTCCCTCCGGTCACCCTCTCCGACCTCCCACCCGATATTAAACCCGAACCACTCATGTCAATCACCATCCTTCGCTCTCTCCCTTCTTTAAATCAAAATCTCCTCTCTCTCATGACCTCCCACCGTCTCTTCGCCTTTATCATCGACCTCTTCGGTACAGACGCCTTTGACACTAGCACCGAACTCAACATCCCTTCATACCTCTACATTCCTACTACTGCGAATAACTTGTCCTTTGCCTTATATTTTCCCCAACTCGACCAACAGGTTAAGTGCGAGTTTAGGGAAATCCCTGAGCCGCTCAACATTCCTGGATGTTTTGCGGTTCACGGAAAAGACTTAGCAGATCCAATTCAAGACCGAAACCACGAAGCCTACAAGTCTTTTCTCCATCATGTAGAAAGATACAAACTAGCTAAGGGAATTATAGTAAATAGCTTTGTAGAGCTTGAACCGGATGCTTTCATGTTTTTACAAAAGAATGAACAGACAGTTTATTCGGTTGGACCCTTGGTGAATGAAGACTCCATTAATATTGAGTCGGAATTTGAATTTGGTTTTAAATGGTTGGATGAGCAGCCACGTGAAAGTGTTTTATTTGTGTGTTTTGGTAGCATTGGGACTCATTCTAGTGCTCAAACGGATGAACTAGCTTTCGGATTGGAAATGAGTGGACAAAGATTTTTGTGGGTTTTAAGGTGTCCTAATGATAAAGTTACAAGTGATTCTAATTTAACTTCTAATAGTAATGTTGATCCGTTTGATTTTTTACCAAATGGTTTTATAGAAAGAACTAAAAATAGGGGTTTACTCGTGCCATATTGGGCTCCACAAGCACAAGTTTTGAAGCATGTCTCAATTGGGGGATTTGTGAGTCATTGTGGTTGGAACTCAACTCTCGAGAGTTTGGTGAATGGTGTGCCTTTGATTGCATGGCCACTTTATGCGGAGCAAAAGATGAATGCCGTTTTGTTAAGTGAAAACGTTAAGGTAGCTATTAGGCCAAAAATTGGTGAGAATGGGTTGGTAGAAAGGGATGAAATTGCAAGTATTGTGAAGAGGTTGATGGTAGGTGAGGAAGAGAAGAAGATTCGTTATAGAATGAATGAGCTCAAAGATGCAGCTTCCAATGCTTTAAAGGCAAATGGGTCTTCAACAAAGCAAATATGTGAATTGGCTCTCAAATGGAAAGGTGTATCAATACCAAATTGAAGTTGTCATTCATTGTTTCCTCTATTTTTTATAGCTATAATTTGATTATCTCATTTACTTTTTTAATTAATAGTATTAATTAATCATTAGATGGAGATAAGTTAGTCTTGCTTACATTATAAATAGTGATTTCACTGCATTTCTTTTCTTGTTTTTTTTTCTCATCTACGGTAGATAATCTTACTCAAACTTATAGCAAAGAAAAAAACAACGGATCTTGAATAAATTTTGTTATCATAAAATTTTGAGTTGAACCTAACTTAAATTTAAAAGCACGACTTGTAAGATAAGAAATACTCTCATTACGAAGAATAGCAAATAAGATTACCATGTTTTTAGCTGTTTGTAACTAGAGACAAAGCGCTGATATACGTCAGCAACAACAATAATAATGTTGACTCGTTTCAAAGGTATTAGAATTTGGTTTGATTCCTTTTTTGAAGTATAATGTCTCCAATTTTGGTTTGGTACCATTCTTAGAGAACACATTGACCTTATCAAGAGACAAAATTGAAATCGTCGGCTACCATCATATGAAATTGACAAAATTCATAGTCGAACATTTTTCGATTGGTTTCGTGAACTAGTAAGTTTTACAAAGCTTTTTCCATTATCACTATTGTATTGTTTAGTTTAGACACCTTCTCAAGACTTTAGTGAAAACATGCATAAGAATGGGGACCTAAACATGTGTATTGATATATTCTTTGGTGGTTATGTTATCTAGCATTTTTGTCAATAGGTTGAATTAGTATAAATCAAGATGTTGGACTCTACAAATTAGCTTCCTCTATTATGCACAAGCATTAATAACACTGCACACACTTTATGCAAAGTTAGGTAGGTTGAATTATATGAAGGTAGGGGATGCATGCAATGTAAACACCATTCAATTACTATACATACAATTATAATAAGTGAATTTAGATTTTTCCTCTTGGCTTTTAAGTTCTATTTCCATTTCATTATTTGATAATGAAATGATTTTTTTTGTTTTCACCACCAATATCCGGTCCACTAGACCGTTGCGGTGGATCGAACTGTGATCCTCCGTACCAAATTCAACGTCAATCACTATTGGACTAACTAACGATTGGTCGGTGAGAGATAGACTGATAAGCACCAATGTAAGAAACAAATGCCCTGACTCCCTTCTCCATGACATCGCGATCTTTTGTTGCCGCAGAACGAATCTAAAACAAGTTTTGATTCATAATTTTGTTATGAGGGAATTGAAATGGTTAACTTTTCATATACATTTTCCTGTTCAACAACGAAAAATTGGTCGCCATGTTTACCAAGAAAATTAATGAAACTGAAGAAATAAAAGGTCCCAATACTGAAGGAGTGATATCAAGATTTTGCCTATGTGGTATGATAGCATTTATTTGCTTCTGGATCCCATATCCAATAGTCTATCAGCCTCATCCAAAATCAAAATCTGCAGCCACAATTACAATTAAAATCCTACTCCTACTAATATAGTTTAATAACCAAATAATGAAAAATCTTAAGGCATGAAAAACCTGCAGCATGAATTAAATATTATTTTGTACAGCATGACCAAATAATGAATCCTGAAAATTCTTTCTAGAAAAGATATATATATTGTTGGTTAAATAGTATTCCCTACGTCCCAAAATAAGTGTAGCTTTAGCAAAACAAATTTGTCCGAAAATAAATGTCATTAATTAATTTGTTCCAACTTTACACCCTAACTAATCTTTTGTACACTACTTTCTACTCATTAATAAATAACCAATAGTTATCCGTTAAGGGAAATTCGTCAATCCATTAATAGTCTGTCTTGCAATTTTGACTGATATATAATTTATTTTTAGGAGTAAACAAAAACGATAATCATTTAGAATGTCTCCATTTAAATAACTATAATGCCATTGATTAATTCGGTCTTTCCTTTGGTGAAATGATGCATTAATAACAATTTTAGCTAGTAAATATGAGGGGAAACAAAAAACAATTTATTTCACTATTTCTTCCTCTGCTTGATAGAGATTGATGATAAGTTACTAAGTTACAACATAACATAACTAAGTAAAATACATACAATAGCTAAAGCTCTTACAAACTATTTTCACCTTACATTCTAAAGTACCCAAAAATTCTCTTAACTTACATGAGAAGAAAGTTTCATTGTTTTTATTTTTGAAAACACAGAATATGATTACTATATAGTCTTCCTTCTCTCTTCAATCTCAATAATCTTAATCTACAAAACTCACAAGTTAATTCGTGCGTGAAAAAAAATCTAAGTGTGACAATTGATCGACACTGTTAATGAAATTTGTCCAATTGATAATGAGTTGACTCATATTTCACATGGATGTAAGTTCAACTTCAATTGTCAACGTAAGAACTTCGTTGATGGATAATCTGTAAATATATCTGTCAGCGCTCTTCAAGCGTTAGACATGCTTTGGGGTGAGCAACCGAGATCCACCTCACATAAACTGTCCAATAGAGAAATCCATATCACAATTTATGTCATTAAATAAATCAAAATCCATTGGGGAATTGACAACTGAATTTGGGCCTGAAATCATCTCCATAATATCAGACTCATCACTTGGGCTTAGTCCAATGTTGTCCAAATCCAATAGTGACAAGCAGAAATTGTTTGATTCTGAGAATATATTGTTGTTCTCATTTTCCATGAAATTGTTTTTAATCATGGTCTCTAAAAACATATTGTTATCTTCATTTTCAGATCCTATTGATGGAGAGGAAAAATTAAATGATGGGAATATTTCCTCCTTGTTATCAAAAGAAAAAGTTTTCTCTTGAGATGGTTGAATTTTCTCTTCTTGTGGTTGAATTTTTTGATTGGTTTGTGATTTATTTTGTCCAAATTTCAACTTTTTTGATGGGTTTGCCTTGTTCAAATGACTAGATTGAGTGCATGTGTGTCTTCCTTTGTAGGTTATCTCATATACCATTGAATCTTCTTCTGATTTTTGCACTTGTTTAGTAGCTAGACAACCTTGTGAATTTCTATGTGTGCATCTATAATATCCTCTGCATTGACAAATCACTATTGGTCAGATAATAGGAAAACAATTCAAAAAAAAAAAATACAAATGAGAAAAATAAAAATGGAAAAATGTCCTTTTATGATCCAAAATTTACAATTTTTCTAGAAATCAGGTATCTTCTCTCTCGAGCCTTCTATGACTCAAATGAGTGACAAACTCTCTTTAAGAATTTTATTGCTTCTACTTGCCCAAGTTAGAGATTGAAATCAAAATTTTGGTTAAGTTAGAAAAGGCACGTGTGACATTTCATCCGAGTGCTCTCGAGTAATTTGCATGTTTTTAGATATTCCACAAATGTGATTTCAGCTAATATGCTAGTATTTAATGCTAACTTAAATCGGTTCATGCATGGTAACTAAACAAGTACTGTACATCAACATGATTTTTCACCAAAAAAGAAAGAACATCAACTTGATTGTCCCATAAAATAGTACATCAACTTGATACAATTGTTAAATTTTTTTAATGTCCTTTCTTCTTTAGGACAGCGCACGGATCCTTAGTAATAATAACACATTATTGCATCTACCAGAATTGAACCTTTCTAGCTTTGTCCTTTGGATAACTTTATTTTCAAAACAATTTGTCTTTATCTATTGTATATTTGATTTCATACCCCCACCTTGTTTTTTAAGATTATTAGTTGGTTGGCCAATGATATTTTAGTTAGAACATAGGGCTAACTTAAGGCCACTTGCAAAATAAAAAATAGTCCTATACATAAAAAATCTAGATATAGATAAAACATTTCATATCATAAAAACCACATGGAAAACATTACAACTATCTTAAGACCCAAAAAAAAAAAAACATTACAACTATCCATTTTAAAAATAGACACTGCAATTAATTACATGTTTTGATTGACGACAAATTTGTCATAATTATGTTAACTTTTACATTTTTCTATAAATACTATACATTTTAAAACTCTACTTATTCAGCAGTGATTGACGATAATTTTGATAGAGAGAATCACAGTTCGATCTCCTGTAACTATGATCGAAAGGGGACTGAAATCACTTGATTCCAAAATTTACTCCCGAACCAGATTAAACTGGTGGTGAAAACAAACAAAATAACACTCTCACAAAAAATTAACCGTAATTTTGTCAAATTTTACTTTCAATCCAAACATCCTTGAAACATGTTTGCACAAAAATAAAAGATAGATGAGGTAAAAAGAGAGTTACCTTGGAAACTTGGCTCCATGGATATCCTTTTGTCCATACTTTCTCCAGCTATAACCATCCTCCACAGTCCCTTCAGGAGCTGTTCCTAAATACACCTTAACTTGTTCTGTCCACTTAGGATTGGTTTTTCTACATAGTACCAAATAAAAAAATAACATAATTAAAATTATGAAATTATGAACTTTAAAATATTCACTCCTAAGTTCAAAAGGAATAAATAATTTTTGTAATTAACTTAAGCCAATACCTTTTCTTTGAGACATGTTTTTGCTTGAAAATTGAATCTTGGACCACACTTTTGGGACTTCCATTTGAACAATGAGAATCAATCTTGTTAACATTGTTTGTCTTAATTTTTCCAACATTACCCTTCACCATTGTTAGTGCTTTCTCAAAGGACAAAAGTATTTTGTCAATTAAGACTCCATTAGCTACATGTGATGGTGTTGTTGATGATGATGATGAAGATGATGATGTTGATGATGATGGTGATGATGATAATGGAGAGAGTTGATCATAAAGCTTCTTTGTTAGCTCCTCTCCTTGCATTAATTCACCAATGAGTCCAATTTCTTCACACTTATTATTTTCTCCCATTTTATGAAAATAAATAACAACACAAAGAAAGTGTTACCCTTTGTTGAAGCTAAGGCCAAGATATAGTGTTGATGAATTGCAAAAGAACAAAAGATTTACATGAAAAACAAGGATTTTGGAATTTGTTGGTAAAATAGGCCAAGTAGTTAAGCTAGTGAAATGCCAAATGGATAACTAAAAAAAATAGTTTTTTTTTTTTTTTTGGAAATTGGAGTGTGATTGTTGAGGATGTGTTGATTAGAGGAAGATATAAGGGATGTAAGATAGAGAGTAATGTGTATGAAAATATAAAGGGGCATGCCTAAAAATGAAGGTGAGAGGAAGGTGGTATTTATTAAGAAGAAAAGAGAAGGAAAAGAGGATGATTAATATTTTTCTACAATGTGGGTCCCTTTTTCTTTTGCCTAAAAGACTATTTAGTATATTCATATTAATTTCTTGTGTTAGAAATTGAAAAAGTGAAGAATCCATGAAAATTTATTTGAAATGGGAAGAATCCATGAAATTGATAATGGAATTATTGACATTTTCTAATGTGAAAACTTAGAAATAATCAATTTTTTGTGTTGCCCCATTGAATGGGTCAATAAATGTGGTAAAAGTGACACATAGTGTTATGTTCTACCATAAGGGGAGTGAGAAATAACGCGGAAGAAGAGTTGAATATTCTTGGTTGCATCTCATATATCATACTTTCATATTATATAAAATTATATTGATATATAAAATAAATAATCCATATTTGATCTCCCCCAAACTTGTTGGTTGTGGTTATGATTTTGAATGAATTAATAGACTAAAAGACAAGGAAAGTGACGAAGCAACACTTTGCTTACGTTGATGTTGATAGTTGTAAAAATTTGTAACTAATTAACAAGGCAAAAGTGAGGAGTTATGAATTCTAGAATTAGTTAATTAAGTATGTTTAATTTAATAATGTCTTGTTGATATGTGTATTTTGAATTAATAAGCCTGGAGGCATTAAAGTAGTTGGCAAATGTAGTTGACAATATATTTTTATTAATTAGCATATGAAAAAATAAATCTCAATGGACACTTTATTATTCAATACGATGAAATTTTGGATGGACACAATAATTTGGTTATACTATTTAGAAGGAAGTTCCTAATATGAATATCTTTTGCTAAGGTTCACTTATGATACTCACTAAATGATAAAGTGATTTGTATCATGGATGGACCTTAGAAAAAAAGGTCATATTAGAGGATTCCCTATTTAGACATATACTATTAAAATTCTATATTGAATAAGAGACGATCTAAAAATATGTTTTTAAGTGAGAGTAATTTTTAACTTATAAGTTAGTTTGGTAGGTTGAGTTTGGCCAAATTCAAAATTCAATACCAAAGTCTCATTTAAGACTCGTTGAGTCACCTGCTAACAGATTCCACTATCATGTCACCCGCCGTTTATATTTCGGCTCACCAAGATCAAGAGTACTAAGTGCGAAGTTGTGTGTGTTAAGAATTTTACATTAGGCGGGAGATGATGTGGAGTGTTAGAAATAATATAAAACCATTGATATGACTCTATCCTAACAGCTTAAGCTTTTGGGATAATCGGTTATTTGACATGGTATCAGAGCCTCTATGACTAAGTGGTCTAGAGTTCGATCCCCGCTAACCATTGATATGACTCTATTCTAACTGCTTAAACTTTTGGGATAATCGGTTATTTGACATGGAGACATATTTATAAATGATGGCAATACTTACTTTACAAGTTGGATTTATAAAATTAAGTTAAAACAAATCTAAAATTATAAGACACATAATTGAAAAAATAATTCAATAATGTGTAGTTTTAAATAATTGAATAATATTTTGTCAAAAAAATAAAAATAATTGAATAATATATATTTTCTATATAATAATGATTGTGTCCGCATAAGAATTATTCTAAACCAGGAACTTTTTATTATTATTATTATTATTATTATTATTATTATTTTAAAAAAGCTAATAAATATATTGATAAAAAAACTAATTAAAAGAATTGATAAATATATCACTTTAATATAGAGAAAAACACCAAGATTTTAACTTTTTAATATATCACTTTCTTGTGTCAAAATACTAGAGCACAAGACTCCAAGCATAGTACTATAGAGAAAATTACACAAGATTTTAACTTTTCAATATATCACTTCCTTGTGTAAAAAGAAAATCACTTTCTATCCATAGTTTTTAACCAACATTTCAATAATACATATTTTAAAGCCAACAAAATACATTTATATAAAAATTACCGTACAAGATGTGTTGCAAACAGAAAGACACAAAAGTCATCAACAACCAAAATAAGAACAAAATCTTGCAAGTACTGGAGCTAGCCCAAGCAAACAAAACAAAAATCAAACCTCCCAAAATTCCTAAACACTCACAAGGAAAATAGTACTACAACACTATTGGAATTTAATTATTTATCGTTGAGAAAAATAAATGAAATTTGATAACAAAATCATCTATTTTGTATGAACTCTCTAATTCCCAATTAGGGAAGGGTGCAAACTTGGGTTCTCCCAAATGATTCGCTTTAGATTGAACTTATTAACTACTTGAACTCATTGTCTTGGTTATAACAAAATAATCTTATTTCATCTTATTAAAAAATGTGTCATGATAACATGTGCTCTAAAATAACGATATATAAAGAATTACTCATATTATTGAAGGTTTCATCCAGAGAAGGTAGTGTGAGGGTTGCACTTTCATGAAAAGTGAGGGAGAAACGAGGGTTCACATTTTCGGATAGATGAATACAAATGGTTTTGCAATTGGCACTTCTATTTTATTAGTTATATTTTTATTTTAACTATAAAATGGTTTTTAAGTGAGGTTGAGTCGTTTAACCTATTACTTTTGGCAGGTTGAGCCGGAATTTTGAGTTCATCCTCTCTAGTTGGTCTGCTCCGTTGAACTCACTTAAAAAGCAGGACGAGGCGGTCCGCAAGTTACATAAAACCTGTCTTTCTTTTATCTTTTTATATTTTTCCATTGAGTTAGACAAAAGTCTTAATAAAATGAAGTTGTCCAACCCAATAAAATACAACACTATTTAAATAAATTTAGGTTTTTCATCTCCTTTTATTTTAGGAAAATGCAAAACAGTGTCTCAGATACACTAGTTAAGCATATTATTAATAAGGAAATTTTGTCTTGAAACTTGTGTATTTAATACCTTAAACGATAGGTAAACACTCTGGTACAGATATTATGTGGAGATGTTACTGTACATTTGCTAAGGTGAGTGATTATGATTATGAGTGGTACATTTTAATGTACTAAATACATAAGTTTCAAAATAAAATTTTCATATTATATGCTTAACTGGTGTTCGGGGACACTGTTTAGCATTTTCCTATTTTATATCGGTGAATTTGTTTTTAATTTGAGACTTGTTTAATGTTGGATTTATAATGGTGACATTATTTCAGGTATTAATTATGTTAAATTTGTTAACTACTCGTATGTTATTAGATTTTTTTTTTAAGAGGAGTATTAATTATGTTAAATTTGTTAACTACTCGTATGTTAAATTGGCACTAGATGGAATCAAACCTGAAACCTTGAGAGGAGTATACTCCAAGGACCCAAGCCAACACCACTAGGTCAACCCAAGTGAGTTTATGTTATTAGGCCCTGTTTGACCCGTCTTATTTTCTACTTTTCTACTTCTTTTTAAACAAAATAGAGAAGTAAAAAATTGTTTTTGACTCTATTTCTACGTAAATGAAATAGAGAAATAAAGTGAAAAAGTAGAAAGCAAGGAGAAATAGGGTCAAACATAATTTTTTACTTATCTAATTCGTTTAAAGAGAAGTAGAAAAGTAGAAAATAAGTCGGGGCAAACGGGGCCTTAGATTTGTTGATTTGATGTGTATCAGTGTTTGATTTTTCTTATAAGCTGGTTTTTTTTCATAAATTTGTCTGTTTTCAATTTATTTTAAATAGCGTATCAGTATTTTTTGTAACAACACAAGTGTCAAAATAAAAATAAAATAAAAACATTTTGTTTGACGGGCTGACCCACCACTCGTTTGTCCGCCAGTAAACAGGGTTGGGTATAATTTTAGATTTGACCACCTAAGTTAGTCCACCTAATCTCATCCCGCTTTGCCACCTCTATATTCTCCATCTTTTAATCCAAAATGACCTACTTGGTCATTTTTTAATAGATGTGCACAAATTTTTTTAGCTGAATTTGGCGCTACCTCAATCTTGACCTTGTGGAGATCTTTTCTTCTCTCAACCCAACCTTTCAGATTTGTGGGAATGATGCTGATTGAATTAGGACCTTCACTAGGATGAATATAGAGTGCAAATCAGTATCCTGATGAATAACAGGTGCAACACGAGGAGACATGATGAACAATATGTATAACTCGTGAAAATGGATCGATGAGAAACGAAAAAACGAGTGAAAAGGATGAGATTGATCGTGTGAAACAAGCAAGAAATTGTAGAAAGAAAGTGAAATGCTACAAGAATGAGCGAGAAAACAAAGAAGAAAATGGTCATGGAGCTGAGTGTAACTAACTCACATCGATTTACTAACTTCTCATAGAGAGGAAAAATTGATTCAAAAATAAAAAAGGTAAAATTGATAACATGTAGTGTTAAAAGTCTTACATCGGATCATATGAGATGTCCTTCACAAGTGTGGGTTATGGCCCACCACGCTTATCCAGGGACTACCCGTTATTGTCGAGTCCAAGTTCCAGCTTGTTCAGTTCTGGACGTCGGGGGTGTGTTAAAAAGTGTCACATTAGATATAAGATGGTCTTGACATGTGTTTATAAGCAAGTGGTAGTCCTCACCTTACAAGCCGGTTTTGTAAGGATGAATTAAGCTCATACTTATTTCTAAGATGGTATCAGAACCTCTAAGATCCATTGGACTACCTGTTATTTGGGCAACCTGTTATTGTTGAGTCCACGTTTCAGCTTGTTCAATTCTAGACATGGGAGGTGTGTTAAAAAGTTTCACATCATATATGAAATGACCTTGACAAATGTTTATAAGCAAATAATATTCCTCACTTTACAAGTCAGTTTTGTAGAGTTCACTTAGTCTCATACTTATTTCTAAGATGTAGTCTACATAACTGGTGTATGTGACTTAAAACTAGTGTTAATATTGTTTAGCTCACTTCCTCTACCTTATCGTCAATTTTCTCTTTGGTGTAATAACACCTTAAGAACTTGGTTAGTTCAAAGGAGTATAACACACTTGATGTGATAGACTTCTCTAATTATAATGGTCATTTTCTTATAAATGTGACTGGGGTATAGTAATAAACCCCTAATTATAATGGTCACTTTCTTACAATATTAATAAATCAATTTAAGAGTATTTATTTCATGTCAATAGAATAGAAACACAAGCAAACATTATACTACTACTCCAAAACCACTGGCCTCTATACTGCTGTTTGTTTTATTCGTATGTGACGGCTACAGTAGAATCAATATAATAGTACTGTATACAAGTGCGGTTTGCTCAAAGTGGTGAAAATGAATTGACAAAAAAAAAGTGGTGAAAATGAAAGGACAAAAAATTAAATGCCATTTTAAGTCAATTCAATATCTTCTAAAAATGGCATTAGTATACACACTTCCTTTGATGTTGACTGCCCTGCTTGGTCTCTACAATATCACTCAACCTATCTTTCATTGTACTCGGCACGACTGGCTTGTCGGACAAGTACCTCCCTATGAGACACTTCAGGGGAGTCAACATCGTCGGACAAGAACCTCCATATGAGACACAACTTGACATAATTGAGTTCTTCTTGCTCGTTGTCTTCCTCAAGCACAATCTCGTCAGAACTATCTCCTTCGTTTGACATGGCGATTGAGTAAAATGGGGGAAATTTGTAAAGAATTGAATCCAAAGAACTGGTGTGACGGGAGAGAGATGATCCTAGCAGAAACACACAATGAACAACAACCCTCGCAGAAACCCTATCTCCTTCATGAAATGCACTCTCAATGATATGGAGATTAAACAAAACCCTAGTAGAAAAAGAGAAAAAAAACCTATCATGTTGGAGTAGTTCTTAAAAATGATATTTTTAATCATCTTGTTTTTTATAATTTGTTTTCCTTATACTACTTTCCGTTCATTTTTTAAGTGTCGTTTAGCATAAAACTCGCTCTCTAACCAAAGTGCGAGTTGTTGAAGTTTTATTTCCTATTTTACCCTCACTTTAATCCACCGTTTTTCTTGATTGACTATATATATAAGATTAAATTACATCGGTATAATATATATTTGAATAATGTTAAGGACATCAAATTTACAATTCGCTTAGAGTACCCAAAATTTTGAAGACATCATGTTCCACATGCATCTTAATTTCCCGATTGCATATATATACTAACTACATCAATGACCATAAACATCTCGGCCACAATCACCTTTGAGAATGAAATCCCCTCCATGTCGACATGTGAAACACATTAAACTGCGACCAAAATTTTCTTGATAAAAGCAACATTTTCTAAGCAATTCCTCCTTCCAAACAAATAAAGGTCTCCTCCTTCACCACCCATCCCCATCACTTCACCCTCATCTAAACATCTTGGCCACAGTCACCTTAGATTCCACGACTAATCCCGCCAACCAAGTATGCATTCATGACAATTGTTAACAATGCAACCAATTGCAACCAATTACATTATAAATTTTTTTACACTTAATCATTTATTTATAGTTTATCTTAATCTTTGTAAAAGAATCTCCTTAAACTATTGTTATTTGGAAATGAAGGTAGTGTGTGTGTATATATATATATATATTTATATATTTGAAAACATATACACTCCTATAACACACCTATAGAATTTTGTCTTCTTTTAAATTATCATAATATTGATACGATATTTATTTCTATTGTTGTTTAGCGGTAACTAATCTGGCATCGAAAAATATATGGAGCATATATAAAATGGTTCTCTTCTTCCAACCTCTCACCACTTATATAAGGACCTCAAGACCTTTTTCACTTAGAGTTAGACCAAATAATTTTGTTGATAATTGAATGCTTCTTATAATGGTCAATTTTGTACAAATATAGGATAGTAAATACTAATTAATGGTCATTTTCTTAGTACATCGATAAATTAATGATAGTATTTATTGCATATATGTCAATGGAATAGTAACACGAGCAAACATTATACTTACTACTCCAAAAAGAAAACCATTAGCCTACTATACCTTCATAGAGAACAAACCACTAACAGTTTGTTTTATTAATTCTTGTGTGACGGCAACACAATCAATATACTAGCACTGCAGTTTGCTCAAGTGGGAAATGAAAGGACAAAAAATTAAATAACAACTCATGTCAATTCAATTTCTTCTAAAAATCTAACTAGTTAAACACATTTGTTTTTCTAAAAATAAGTTTAGGTGATGGGTTTCAAGAGCTCACAAGAACCTACCCTCGAGTTCTTTTTATAAGGAAGCTAATTTTTTTTATTAATAATTTTAAAATTTTATGAATTATGTGATTTTATTTAATAAGGGTACAAATGAAATTGTGTATATTTAATAAAAATAAACTTAAAATTGTTTCATAGAAAAAATACCAATTTTTTTTCTAAAGTATTCCTTATAAGAGTGAATTCACGTAACATCAACTTCATACAATGAACAACAACAAACAATAGCATGCGGCTCTTTCAAGCCAAAGAGTCCAAAGTCAAACAAAGAGAACAACAAGAATAAGACCAGGGGCGGAGCACCATGTGAGCAATTACAATTATACCCCTAAGTACTTTTGTTTTCTCTCCCATCTCATACTTTGCTAACTACACGCAACAAAGAAACAGAACAACAGCGTACGAGGAAAAGAAACATCGCACAACCTCCACTCCACCGCCCTAAGCACCATCGATCACAGCCGTACCACCCACCGCCGCCACCAACCGCATCATCACGTCATTCACTCCACTGCACTTCTCAGGTTAAGGTATGAATCTAAATTGCAAAACCCTCTTAACCTCTTCCTCTCTCAAAATTTTACTTTGTTAAATTGATATGAATTTTTTGTTGGTTTATTGTGTTTCAGTTTTTTCTTGAATGTTATTGATCAATGCTCTTCCTTCTATTCCTTATTTTGTTGTTGTTATGTCTGTTTCTATTCTAGGGTTGTTTTTTATTTTATTGTTTTTGTCAATTATGTACTCTGTTTTTTAGTTAGAAGTTTGTTTCTAAATTCTATATCCATTATTGTTTCTATTGTTTCTAAATTCTATTTAGATTGTTAATTTGTTATTGAAGTTTGTTTCTATTGCTGCTACTTTGTTTCTATTGTAGATGAAATATAGAAAAATTAACTCTTTTTTTAAGAGAAGAAATTGTGAAGATGAAAGAGATGAAGAAATTAGAACTCATACAACTGAACCAGTTAATAATCAAAGGAATGAAATTGAAGAAATTATAACAGTTGCATCCGAACCCGTTAATGTTCCAAGAATTGAAGAATTGACGGACACGATCGATATGTTGCATTCTTTAGAACGCGATCCTGGAAAGCGTCCTCCAATTTGGCGATATCCACCAAATCAACAAGATGAAATAAGAAGAGCTTATCTAAAATGGGGTCCGTATCAAATTCGTCTAGAAGACTATCCATTATCTGGTAAAGAGAGTCATCCAAGACGTTTTCAACACTCTTGGTTTAGTTTATTTCCTTCATGGCTAGAATATTCACCTTCAAAAGATGCTGCATATTGCTTACCGTGTTATCTTTTTACAAAAGGATCGAGTGGACATCCGAACTCAGATGTATTCGTTGATGGTGGTTTTAATGCTTGGAAGAGAGTTAGAGAAGGAAAGCGTTGTTCCTTTCTTAAGCATATAGGAAAGGATCCTTGCTCACTACACAACAATGCAATGAAAGCTTGTGAAGACTTGTTGAATCAAGAGGCACATATTAGGCATCTTATTGAAGGGCAAAACTCATATGAAATTATCAAGAATCGTTTACGTCTCAAGACTTCAATTGACGCAGTTCGTTGGTTAACATTTCAAGCTTGTGCTTTTAGGGGTCATGACGAAACTAGTGAGTCTAAAAATCGAGGTAATTTTCTTGAGTTGTTAAAATTGTTGGCATCATACAATGTTGAAGTTGCAAAAGTTGTGTTGGAAAATGCTCCAAAGACTGCCAAATACTATTCACATCAAGTTCAAAAAGAGCTCTTGAGTATTCTTGCTAGTGGGGTGAGAAAACATATTCGTGAAGAAATTGGTGACTCCAAATTTTGTATCATTGTTGATGAAGCTCGCGATGAATCAAAAAAGGAACAAATGTCTCTTGTGTTAAGATTTGTTGATAGAGTTGGTTTAATACAAGAACGTTTTTTTGATGTTGCACATGTTAATGACACCGCATCTTTAACTCTTAAGGAAAAGATATGTGAAATACTTTCTATGCATAACCTTGATATTTGTAACATTCGTGGTCAAGGGTATGATGGTGCTAGCAATATGAGAGGACAATGGAATGGCTTACAAGCACTCTTTATGAATGAATGTCCTTTTGCATACTATGTCCATTGTTTTGCCCATCGATTGCAACTTGCCTTGGTTTCTGCATCAAGAGAACTCAAACCAATTCATAGATTCTTTGATAAGCTGACTATGATTGTCAATGTTGTTTGTTCTTCTACTAAGCGACATGATGAGTTACAAGCTGCCCAAGTAACATAAGTTCGGTATATGCTGGAGATTGAAGAGATTATGACTGGTAAAGGGGCAAATCAAATTGGAACTTTGAACCGAGCTGGGGATACTCGTTGGGGATCACATTTCAAGTCTATTTGTAGTGTGATAAATATGTATGAAGCAACTTGTCATGTTTTAAAAAAAAATCGAAAAGAGAGTAAATGTTGGTCAGCATCTGGGGATGCTGATACTTCTTACAATTACTTGAAAGAATTTGATTTTGTATTGATCTTATTCATGATGAAAGCAATTATGGGGATAACTGATGTTCTTTGTCAAGCCTTACAAAAACAAGATCAAGATGTAGTTAATGCCATAGATTTGGTTCGTTCAACAAAGCATCTTATTCAAGACTTAAGAGATGATGGGTGGGATGAGTTGCTTTCTAATGTGACTTCTTTTTGTCAAAGACATGATATTGAGATTCCTGATCTCAATGATGTTCATTCAACAACAAGGTTCGGTCGCTCTCGTCTTGAAGAAAATCAGGTGACAATAGAGCATTATTTTAGAGTTGAAATATTTTTTACTACCATTGACAAACAATTGCAAGAGTTGAATAGTAGATTTAGTGAACAATCAATGGAATTATTAACTCTAAGTTGTGCTTTGACTCCTAAGAACAATTACAAAGCTTTTAAGGTTGAAACTATTTGCACTTTAGTTGAAAAATATTATCCCAAGGATTTCAGTGAACAAGAGCAGCTTCTTTTGCGCTATCAACTTCGACATTTCATTGTCAATGCTCGTCAATCCTCACATTTGAAGAACTTATCAACAATTCAAGAATTATGCTCATGTTTGGTTGAAACTGAAAAGGCCACTATTTACTTCTTGATTGATAGACTACTACGTCTTATCTTGACTCTTCCGGTTTCTACAGCCACAACTGAGAGATCATTTTCAGCAATGAAAATTTTCAAGAATAAGTTGAGAAACAAGATGAGTTCCGATTTTCTAGCAGATAGCATGTCAGTTTATATTGAAAGGGAAATTGCTGCAAGTATCAGTTCAGACACTATTATTGATGCTTTCAAGGCTCTTGCGTCGCGTAATGCATCGTTTTAGGTATTTTAAATCATTTAGTTTAATTTTGTTGATGATCAACTTTGTCCTTATTACAACTTAATATTTTGGTATATAATATAATTTGCATTTTGGATTTATAAATTAATATTTTTTTACGGCCCCCCCCCACTATTTTTGGCTAGCTCCGCCACTGAATAAGACAATGACAGTTGTGCGTCTACAACAACCACCGCCATTGAGATAGAATATGTGGCTAATATTGTCATAATAGTTGGCGAATGCAAAATCGTCATCACGAAAATAAATCCACGTACAAATATATTTGACTCCCTCGTAAAAAATTATGTGCGTTTGATCTGCAAAAAAATATGGGACTGGACAGGACAACTTCAGTTGTACTGTGTTTGATTGTAAAACTGTAACTGGGACTGGACAAGTTGGGGGTCAAGGGACAGGACAAAAACATATATTTTTGTCCCCCACTGAACCATGGGACAACTTTTTGTCCTCGGCACAAGTTGTTTAAATCACCAAAATAACATTTTCTCAATCAAGCATCATACAAGACAAAATTTGTTCAATACGATAAATGTTTGTCCTGTGCTATTCTGTCTTGTACTGTCATGTACTGTCCTGTCCAGTACTTTTATTTTGCAGATCAAATGGTGTGTTTGGATGTTCGGGTAGTTCTGAAAAATGATAGTTTTAAACCTTCCTTTTTTATAATTATTATATATTTATAATTAAAAATGATAATTGTTTTTACTCACACTAGACTTAGTCCCCCTTATTTCGATTTTCCCCAATTTTAGTCCCTCAATCAATTTTTTTTGTCAAAATATCGATGATGTATATTATTTTTAAAGACATGGCAATCAACGTGATGATGTGGCACATCAATGTGGGTAATTATATTTTTTTTATTTTGTTAAATTACAAGAAAATCAATTAATTAATTTTAGAAAAAATCAAAAACACTAATAATATAACAAAAATGTTAGCTAAACAACTAGATCCACATAACTACTTGACAACTAGTAATCAATATCCGTAATTTTTTGTTAGATGTTCTTATAATAAAAGGAAGAGAAAAAAAAAAGTATATAATTAAGGCCAGTGGTAGGACTATCTATCATTGAAGTCTTTATATCAATCATGTGGAAATTTATGCATTGTGTTCACTTGGTGTACCCTTCAATCACACAAACCGGTGAAAACCCAAAAAAAAATCATAATAAAATTCAATTTCATTAATTAAATACTAAATCATAAAATCAAATTAGAAAATCAAATTAGAAAATCAAATTTACACCCAATTAAATGATTTCTATGACCAAACAATTCAATTACGCCCCAATTAGATGGTGTTGCTAAACAATGTCTCAGGGACTCTGTTTATGGAACAATAAATTAAGTTGGTCCCACTTATTTAACCTTGCTAAAAGTGAAAAATTAGTATGCAACCTATTTTTTGTTTTTTATTTTGCGAACACTTAAAACACAACCTATGAGATTTGTTGACCCTTTGAACAAAAATTGTTCCTTTTCCGGTGACAAATGAGATTGAAGGGTGGGGAAATTACCTACAAGTATGCTAGAGCAGTCGCCGCCGAAAAGGAATGTTAATTGGGTCAGTGAGGATCCGTCAGAGAAGAGATCAAATTGGACATGGGTGAATGTTAGAGCAAGGTTGTCGGCGAGCAAAGTTTCCGGGCAATGAGCTTATGCAAAAAGAACAAACCAATCCTCGGAAAAGCAGAGAATTGTCGAGCCGAAGAGTCCTGGCCTAAAAGCGGAGAAATAGTTTTCTTTTACCGGTAAGATCACATAGTTTTCTTTTACTGGAATTCCAAAGCATAGTTGCTGGTATGAAAAGTGGTATAGAGAAATAGTTCATCGTAGAAGGAAAGCAAAAGGAAATTTAATCATGTATCTTTTAATTATGTCTAATAGTTGTTGTTCTCGTTGAAATATTTCAAGACCTATATAGTTAATCATGTATTCTTTAATTGCGATTTCTCGTTACAAGTTTGGCAAAGGATGTGTGGGTGGATGAAAGTCGATTTTATTCCTTATGAGAAAGGGTGGAGATACTTTCCTTCAATTCGGTGGTGGAAAAAACAAGAGAAAGCTTGTTATTTTATTTGGTCTGCTGCCACATGAAGCACTTGTCGTATGAGAATCAATATCGTATCATGTTTAGGGGAGTTTTAGCTATCTACTTTTGTGAATCAATTATTTCATTTCTTGGTTTTGAATCATATCCTATTGGATGTACGTAATTGTTCTCTTTATTTTTTTAATTGATGTAATAACCGTTTAGATTATTTTTATTATGTGTTTTTTGAATTATAATATATTTGTACTTCTTATAATTCAATTTTCTAAATTAAAAAAAAAAAAAAAACAATAATATAATTGATTCAAGGAGATCGAAAATACTATACAGGACTGGAAATTTTCAATGAAATTTCCACGTTATATATGCTTTGTGGAAAGTGAGTGATATTAGAGACCAAAATGTCTCTTTTCCACTTAATGATGAAACCGTGTACGCTTTGGTCCTTTCACACATTTTGCATGTTATAGCTTCATTCATGTTTCAATCAATATTATGTTTTTTATTTTTGTATAGATTTTGTTTCATTAATTTCTTGTTTGTTTGTAAGGTTGCATGGGAGGAAGGTTATCGGATTTAAAAACTTTAGTAAAGGATAGGAACGTAGAGACCCCACACGAGTAACCACGTGTCGACATGCTACATGGTTCAATCCAAACTATTAGTAAAAATCTTAAACTTTTTCTTTGCATTTTCTATATATTTGAATTTTCATATTTCTCTCTTCTAATGAGTTGTTGGACATTTTCGCACCATAGGCCCGTTTATTTCAGTTTTAAAAAAATAGATTTTTTCTTTGTATTTTTTAAAATAGATTTTATAAAACCGTTTTTTAAAATATTACAAGTTTTTTTATATTCGTTTTTTCTAAATTTAAACACTAATTTTGACACCATATGACATAGACGTACATTATTGAAGAACAAAAAATATTCAAAATCTCAATTTTTATAAAAAGTTCTATTTCAAAACTGATTTTTATGAAAATCTATTTGAAATAGCTTCAAAAAAATGATTTTTTTGAAATTTTGATATCCAATTTTTTTTCGATAAAATGATGAAATACCTAAAATAAGATTCTAAGAATAATAAATTTTGTTGATATTGATGAAATTGGTTCATCTCACTCAATATTTTTAACACTTAGCTTGTTCAAAAAAAAATTAACACTTAGTTATCTGAATTTTAATGATAAAATGAGTTTTTTATTTTACTAAATGATAAAATGAGTTTTATTTACTTTAATATATAGTGTTTAGTGAAGTAGGTAGTTAGATGTGTTAAAATACAATAAATAATAGTATATTAATGAAAAAAATATTACATTAATATTCTAAATGGGAAAATTTGAGGCATCAAAAATTTGCAAAAATTGCAAAAAGAACACTTATAAGGAAGACAGAGGGATATTTTACTGCACATGTATTTTCTCTATGATAAATAATTAAAGGTAATATTATTATTTTTATTTTTTTGAGAAAGGTAATATTATATATATATATATATATATATAGGAGAGATCAATTGACTCCAGGAGTAAGTTTAAAAAGTTACTCCAAATCTTAACCATTAATTAAAATAATAATCAATGGCTATAATTAATTACTAATAATCCTCGTAGTAAGATTTGTCTACTCCTTCTCTTTAAACAACCCATACCCATAGGCTGCACTTGTGCGATGCAACCACAACCTATTTTGAAAACCTAATAATTACACTTTCCTTCAATTAATAAATCAATGATGACATATACCATTCCTTCAATTTACAATTCTGCTCAATTGGTAATCTTCATGATTCCATCAATGACTATATGTTCATTTTTATTTTGATAAAATAATGGATACTTGATTTCAATTTATATGTTTTCGTACCTAAATTCCAATCTCCCATCGATAACACTCATACCTTCAATTTATATGGTTTCTGTTTGCTTTTAAAGTATTTTGCCGTCGGATGGTAGTGAGAAGACTAACATACAATATATCTTACCCTAGAATTATTAGTAATTAATCATGACCATTGACTACGATTAAAATTAAGGGTTAAGATTTGGAATAAGTATAAAAACTTACTCTTGGAGTCAACGGATCCCTCCTCATATATATATATATAAGAATTAAATTTTTTTTTGTCCCTTTGAATATACTCCTACCGTTACTTTTTAAGTGTCGTTTTAGCTAAGTGTCGTTTTAACAAAATTAAATCAATTTTTAAATTATGTTTAGTGTAAATTTATGATTAAATCTAATTTCTACATATATTAAAATATTTGTTGCTTTCGAAAACATTAATGGAAAATATTCTATATTCATATTGGATTTTAAAAACATTGTAGACTGCATATATGGCTGAACATGAGTGGACTTGTATTGCTCGCTGGTGATAGCGACAAGCTTTGCCTCATTGTTCAAGTTGTGCAATTTATTAGCCTTGAATTATTTTTGTTTTTTTATACTATTATATTGTTGAAATCTATTGAGTGTAAATTGTGGGAGTAATTAGAATTAATTAGAATATTCTTCTTGTTGTGGTGTCTCTGAGGAGTTCTGTATGGTGGCGGCGTGCCTCTTTAGTTTTTTTGTAGTTTTTTCTTTTTTCTATCTGGTGTCCTATCTTATCTTAGAGATTGTTAGGTTCTACTCGAGTGTACTTCTGGTACCTCCTTGTTGTACTGACTTTCTCTTGATTTTTTCTTTTAATTATATAATATATTTGCCATTAAAAAAAAAAAAGAATTAATTAGAATATCATATACCATCGTTGCAATATCATATGTAATTATAAGTAATTATATAGTTGCTATTTCAATTGTATACGTTGCCAAAACCGAAGTTGAATACCGTACTATCGCAACCACAACTCAAGAGCTAATTTGGATTCAAAATTTACTACAAGAACTTCACATTCCATTAACTGCTCCAACAATATTCTCAGACAACATTGGAGCTACCTATTTATGTGCAAATCCAGTTTTTCACTCTAGAATGAAACATGTTGCCATAGATTATCACTTTGTTCGTGATCTTGTTGCCGCCAAGAAGCTACATGTTTCACATGTCCCAACCAGTCATCAGCTAGCAGATCTACTTACAAAGCCGTTGTCCTATCACTTCCTTAAAGACAAGATTGGAGTCATCGAGGATACCTCCATCTTGAGGGGGCATGTAGGAGTATTAACTAGTTGACTAATTAGAATTAATTAGGATATCATTAGGATATCATATACATTCATTGCAATATCATATGTAATTATAAGTGATTATTAGTTGCTATTTCAAATGTATACGTTGCCAAAACCATGCTGAATGTTGGCATCAGGTTTGTATATTTATATCTCCTATAATGAATAGAAAAACATTGCACTCGATTGTCTTTATAAGTTAGAGTTCCACATTTGTTGAAATAGTTGAGGTTGAGAAGACTCATAAATATAATGTTTCAAGATTTTAGGTGAAAATGTGGTATCCTAATTATAGGTTATGTCACTTATAAGTTGTTCAATCTCAACTCTTCTATTTTGGTCTCTAATTATAGGTCATGTCACTTAAATGTGGTATCCCACACTTGATATATCTCATTAGTTATAGATACAAAGTTTTTGTCACGTTACCGGTGTCTAATCTTTATTGGAGACCTCGTAGACACGGTGAATTCTTCATCTCAACCCAAATTGCTCTATACGTAAGAGTTGAAGAATGAACTTCTAATAATCATTTGCTTAAGATGCTCAAATTTGGATTTAGATCCTCTCAATCACATTTTGCCTCAATCTCTCTCAACAATAACTCCTGATCATTTGATTAATCTAACGGCCAAATAATAAATACACATATGCTAAAAGAAACACACTCAAACAGTGCCGCTTTCTTCTCTGATGTTCACATTTATTGATAAAATACACGAGATTGGATCCTCTCCTTCACTCTCCTCTCTATCTCTCTCTTAATCTCACTCTCTCTCATTATTTTAGAATTTTTTATTGAAGAGAGAGATTGAAATCAAGAGAGAGATAGAGAGGAATGAGAGAGATGGAGAGGAGAGTGCATGAAATGATCCATATCCAAAATACACCTATTATGAAACTCATAGTGGTATCTTCCTTCATTTTAACATGTTCACCCAAATACAACAATGAAAATGTGTAATCTGGACCAGACCCAATTTTTTCTTACCAGACCCAATTTATGTGATCAAAGTACCAATTTCTTTATAAATTTAATTGTTTAAGGGTCTTCTAATTAAATTGACACGAAATAGTGAACTTGAGGCATAATTTATTTCTTATGGCTTTTTTAGTTAAGTCGTGCTTTATTAGAGTGTATTTCCTTTAGCATATGTGCATTTATTATTTGGTCGATAGATTAATCGAATGATCAAGAGTTATTGATAAGAGAGATTGAGAGGATCCAAATCCCTCAAATCTCTTTCCACTTGATATTAAGTGTTGTAATAATTTTTTTTTTATCATCTCTTATTTTTTCTTCTAACTTACCATAATTAGGATTTCGACCCCAAAGACCAGGCGCGGATCCACTTGGTATCAATTGGGGGCAATTGACCCCACTCATCTATTGTTTTTTAACCAATAAGTACACATTTTTATGTATTGTTCCCACTTTAAATCTTTCTTTGTTCCCACAAAGCTCACTAATAATATTTGTTGAAGTATTTTTCAAGTTTTAATAAGCACTTCCTCCGGTTTTATATATACATAAGAACATGTTAACTTTTTAGATTTATTGTAAAAGTTATGTATCTAGACAATAATATAGACTAAATACATTAATTCTACAATAAATCTAAAAAGTGAAATGTTTCTTATATATAGAATTAGAGGGAGTATTTTTTTAATTACAAGTTCTAATAAGTTTTTGTTAAGGAGGAGGTATTGCTAAATTAGTGTGTTGTTTTATCTTAAAGTGACAACAATTAATTTTAAATGAATGAATTCTTCTAAGTAGTGTCCAAAAAAAATGAATGAATTCTTCTAAGTTAGAAGTATGTAATAACTTAATTCACATTGGTTCAATTAAAACAACAAAAAGTATAAGTTAATAGTCATTTTTATTTGGATTTTTCTATCATGTGCAAATTTGCACATGTTAAGAAGTTTAAAATAGTAAATTTGCACTGGAACTTGTGAATTTTATATTAAATGTATAATATTTTGATAAATAATTATTGTTTTTAATAAAAAGTTATTACTTTTAATTATATTAACATGTGCAATGTTGCACATGTTAGACAAACCCTTCTTATTTTTATGATTGAGATAATAACTTAATTCACATCGGTTCAATTAAAACACCAAAAAATAAATATGTAACTCATTTTTAAGTTAGGATCAATTTTATATGCAAAATCAATTATACTCGATAACAAACAAACATGTCATATAAGGGATGAAATTTTAATAATTGTCTTGTCATATACATAGAAAATGATATATTCGATAGTGTTAAAATAGAAAATTTTATGGCACTCAAAATATTAATACACATAAGAAATTATATTTTTTAAATGTTAAAGTGTCTGATATTTTTAAATATACGAATCCATAAAATTTTATATACGATGTTCAAAAATATATTTGATTAAATAAAACAATGTTATTATTTTATCGATGTATTAATATATAAATGATTTTGACTCCACTGGTTAAATTTTTTGGATCCGTCCCTGCCAAAGACGCCTGATGTATCACACGGCTCAGGTCATTTGGACCATACTAGTGATAATCTTTGAGTCAAAGAGTAGAGCATCTAACCACTTTTTTATTAGGGTTGAACTACCTTCCGAACAAGCAACTCGATGTTTCCTTATGAAAATGAGATCTTTGGGGAGACCCTAAGAAATGAGAATCACTTTAGCGACATTGTTTCAAATGTGGGACACACTGTAATGCGAGTTAGTCTGTAAAGTTTGGAATTGAGTATGTTGATGTTGTAACGTGTAGAGAGTGATACAAGTGATGTTGTAGTAAATGGAATATAAACCAATGTTTGAGACAACTTCATGATCAATCAAATGTTGCCAAACAAGTTATTATCAAAGATTATAATGTGGCTCACCCAAAAAAAAAAATTAAAATATAATCTTTAAGCTAGCTAGTGAGAAATGATAATTGGAGGAGGCATGGAATGGTTGCCAACCATTTTTCTCCCAAAAACGAAATATAGAAATAATGTAAGCATCCTTTGGCATTTGCCTCTTTTGGATTTGTTCTACCTTTTCAGTTATGAACTTTATTATGTTTAGATTATATTTCTTATATAGGCCTATAATACTCTAAAAGATGTAGTATAAGAGTTTGAATGTGACAAGTCTAAAGTGAGTAGTCAATAAAGTAGGAGAGTAAAAAATTGTATTTCAATCATTCATTATTTTCTATACATGTACACAAATAATATCAACCATTAATTTATTTATCAATATATAATATTACTAATACTTTATTATTTAAAATGAGTTGTTCACTATATAAATGAGACAGTAAAATCAGATAAAGGAGAAATTTAGTATATTCAATTTCGTTATCTTTAAAATAAAATTCATGTGTATGTCCTTACAAATATAGTTTTGGTTGAGGCCAAAGATTTTACAAGTAACCAAACTAATTATCTCATACTAAAAGTTTATAAAGCTTAGACAACTTTCCACTTTCAAGTAAAAGTTTATAAAGCTTTGTATAAAAAAAAAAGTTTATAAAGCTTAGACAATTTTCCACTTTCAAGTAAAAGTTTATAAAGCTTTGTATCAAAAATAAAAAGTTTATAAAGCTTAGACAATTTTCCACTTTCAAGTTAAATTTATGAGATTTTGGCCAAAAATATAAGATGATATAAAATCTCATCCTAAATCTGATGGGGTCACACATATATTGTCCTAACTACCCATATAAAAGCTTTATGCATTGCAAAAAGTTGATGCCTCACAATCACATGTCTCCTCACAAGCATGCAAGCTTTGTATGAT
Organism: Trifolium subterraneum; assembly: GCA_951799995.1. Lineage (NCBI taxonomy): Eukaryota > Viridiplantae > Streptophyta > Magnoliopsida > Fabales > Fabaceae > Trifolium > Trifolium subterraneum. The sequence goes on from OX637462.1 coordinate 56,847,392, forward strand.
TGAATTAAAAGTATAATCTAAACATTCTTTCCACTTGCTGTTCTAATATGCTTCTATTTGCATGATTAGTAACAATGAGATAAAAGACACATATAGTAACAATTGTCATAGTAAGAGAAGATATAGAAGGCAAACTTGAAATAATGCATTTTCAGAATAGTAAACAAGCACTTAAACTACATGAATTCCTTCTACAACATCAAGTAAATATATGAATGATAGACAATAATCTTGAAATAATTCACTGCTACAATTTAAATAATAAGTTACTCATCAATCCTCAGTCAAACTCAGTAGTAAACCATTTTTCTACTATGATGGTTCATCTACAACAGATTTTTCACCTACAAAACATTACTATTGACAATATGCGAGTTAGCCTAGTACCTAATTTAAATTTCAAATTGGGGTATACAAGTAGCAATGGCTTCTTCGAAGAATGTCAAGTTTATATATAGCAACAATGGTTTTCACTGTCGGTGTCCTGCTCTCACCAAGGCCTTCCTATTCCGGTAAGCCTACGTGTCAACTCAATATCCTTTTTCACTGAGGCAAAAAATCAAATAACACAGGTTAGTTAAAAAAAAAAAAAATATTCATAATGGTCTAAGGAAAATAACCACTATACTAGATAAACAAAGTTCTGTTTTTGTAGTCTGTCCATTATTTTCCTCTAGATAAATAAATCTCTTTTTGAGACTTCGGCTCATCAAAAACTTTATTTATCAACCAGAAGAAAGCATAAAAATATCTCTGCCTAAGAATGACTTAATTTTTCCTGTTAATGTTAATGAGAGTTGTTGATCTTAAGAATGCCTAAGAATATCCAAGCACATCATTTACGACTGCAACCCTTTACATGACCAGAGGTCGCAAGACGCAAAGAGTCCATGATGAACATTTATCACTTCCTTTTTAGCATTTTGCAAATGTTTCAAGTACCCTTTAGATGGCACAGCCAATAGTGGCATTCTTTAAAAATTGACAAACCAAGCACTATGCTTAAAACAATGTGTTGATGTTCCCAGCAACTACACTACTGCAAGTTTCCTCTTTCTCTAGTATAAAGATTACTGGCTGTAGAACATTGTTTGAATCTAATTAATATTAGTAACAGAAGAGTTCATCATCTGTATGAATGTAACCAAGATAAAGATCCAATCATCTAAATAAAAAAGAGTATATTTTCTATATGATAAATTCGTAAATAATGTGATTGATGAAAAGAGATTTTTCCTCGTGAGCATATCTCATTTGATAGGGATATTTTGCATTTTATATGCAGGGCCGGGATTCGAACCCGGGATCTCCCACTTATTCACCTCAAGAGGTGAATTTCTAGCCATTAGGCTACTTGACCAAAAAAAATAAAATTAAATCAACTTACTAAGGGTAACACGCCTTGCGTGAAGTGCACAGAGCATTCCACATTCAAACATACGAACCAGATAGTCCTCAGCTGCCTACAGGATTTTCAACAAACAAACAAAAAAACCAGAGAAGGATCATGTTCCATACGAAATGTAATATCAAAACAGGTGAAAAGAAATACTCAATCACGTTCCACACAAGTCAAGAATTACAATTTAATAGTATTGATTAAATTCTTACTATGCCCTTCACTTATACACTCACTCTACAAACAATTATATTAAACTTAAATTCAAAATCCATAAGATGCACAATTCATAAGTCACCACTTAGCTAGAGTATTAACAAGAACTTAACAACTTTGAATATGCAAAATACAAAACACAGTTTTAAAAAAGTGCTGATACATAAACACTAAAATTAAGTAGTCAAATTCTAGATATACCACCAAAGTACTTGCTTGATCCCACCAATCTTACAAGCAATATTGTCAATCCCACGCTATCCCACCAGATTGTGATCTTGCCTATAATTAAGATCACCTGGGTCGTCAAAGGTCATAAGATCACAATTTTGACTGTATTGGCTGTCAGCCATCCATATCACGTCTCACATCTTTGATATCTCCCCTAAAATGTCATCTCAGCTCCTGTTAATCTTGTCCAATTCAGCTTGCACTAGAAGATATTCTCACTACCACTAACCCACATACTACATACATGAGCAATAATAATGCACTCCCACAATCCCCAAACACCAGTATCCTCTGACAAGACACTCAAAGAGTCAAGAGGCCTTCATATTTAGCATACCATCGTTTCTCCCTGATCATTTCAAAAACTTAACCATATTCAGAAATCATACACCCTAGCTTTAACTCCCACTCATATCACACATTTTTCTACATCTAACAAACTCTCTAAAGTTTAATCATTTCCACATGCACATAAAGAAGCTGTGTAGCAGGAATGTTAAAAAAGTTCATTAAGGCTAAATTACTAGCTCTATAGAAGAATCAAGCATGGCTCCCCCCCTTCTCTATGAGAGCTATAGGCTACAAATAACTAGATATTTCGTTGGAGATTTACAGGCCATTGGTCAAAATGACCATTGTTTGTTAGGATACTGATAACTGATATGACTTGCATCTCATACAACTGACATCTACAGTGAGAGTGGTAACAAGATTCTCATTTGGGTGCATGAAAATAGGATGTGAAGTATCCATGGCTACATTTTTTCATAGGAAAGACAAAAATCAATAGAGGAAGAAACTCTGATGCCATGAGGAAAAGAAACAAAGGAAAATGTTTGAACAGTTGGAGATTTCCTTCTTAGAGAAAATTTGGTTACAAGTTTTGTATTAACTCATTTACTCTTACTCTTAACTGTAAGATGCTGTTTTCGCATACAAGGTAGGTTAAGGGTATAACATAACATATATTACAGTCATCCAACTGCCATGACTGAACATCAACTAACTAGAACTGTCTTAACCAATCCAGCTATTGTTCAGGGGTACCGATGACAGAAACAGCAATAATAAAGTTTCCATTCTTAAATGTTTTAATACAACTCTACATTCTCAAATCAGTTTTTCATCTTTTATTATTTAAATCCCCTTTCAACAACTTAGCCGGAAAAGTTATGAGACATGCAAGGAAATTGGATGGTTTAAACCCCACAATTTTGCTCCACTTCCTTCTTTCTTTAGTTTTCCCCTAAAACCAAAAACAGAAGTGCCATATATGCCTGTTGAATTCTTAAGGATCTATGAAATATAACTGCTGGATTCGTCATACTTTAAATAGTATTGTAATGCATATTAAAATATAATTGAGCCTTCAAACCAAGTCTTTGCTTCACTTGGATGTCTCATCAAATGCTTATTAAGGGGGGGAAAATCATGTTACTTAATATTAACTTTATTTTGTTGAGACTGCAAAAAAAATGAGTGCATTCTTATGCTCGGATTAGTGTCTAAATATCAATCTTTGATAATTGATGGATAGTATGAAAGCAGACTTGGTAATATTCCAGTATTCTTTAACTGATCACATAACCATATAAGAATGCACTAAAATAAATATACAAAAATTGTAGGGGATTAGAATAAAATGAAAGGCAATATTCTAAGCTTCTGTTTGGTAAAAATAGCGGTTAACTGATAAGCTAGCTTATATTATAAGTTACTTGAAATAGCATTTGAAAATAAGTTATAAGCTAGTAAAATAAGCTATAAGCTCATAGTAAAATGACCGTTACCAAACAGAATATTTAGCTTATAAGCTAAAAGCTATAAGCTATAAGCTAGTTTTTTGGCCTTCCCAAACAGAGCCTAAGTATGCAAATTTTAATATCTAAACCAGGAAATATTTGAAACAATGTTTGGGAGAAGTTAAAAGGAATTTACTTTCAAATAATTGTTTTCCTTAAAAAATACATTTGCAAGACAGATGAGGTAAGTTGCAACTTGCACACCCTCTAGTTAATACTCAAATGAGTATGAAAAACGTTACATACCTCCTGAAGTGCTTGTAAGGCTTCAGCCGTCCAGCGCGAGACTTGGGTTGATAGTTGGTTTGTAATATGTCTGACCTACAGCCACAAGTAAAAGAAAAGGCATTGCAACAACAGTGAGAACAAGAGAACAAACTGCCCATAAGATCCAATTCATTCAGCCAAATATGTGACATGATATCATGCCAACAAATCACAGGGTCCAGTTTGAATTATCTTCTAGATTACTGCAGCTTCTCAACAGGTATAAAGACCAGTTTCAATTATCTTCTAAGTTATAACTTATGGGGGCTTTTCAATTAAAATAAGTGCATGGTTCTTCACTTTCAAATATGGCATCATAAGCTTGATTTTTATAGAGAAGTTCAATGGGAGATCTTCTAAACAAAATAAGATGCAAAAGGCTAATTTCAACTATATAAAAAGAGGAAATGTTTAAAAAAATCAAGATTCTTTCAGTAATTCTTTTTTACAAAAGTGATTATGGAGAAGTTTATCCGAACTAAACCCTAAGTATCATATGTGGTTATATTAAAAGACTCGCAGTCATTGCAACATCCTTTCGATTTTTCTTTTCAAATCATATTGTTAGAAATAATATAAAACCATTGATGTAGCCTTTCCTAAAAGCTTAAGCTTTTGGGATAATCGGTTATTTGACATGGTATCAGAGCCTCTATGACTAAGTGGTCTAGAGTTCGATCCCCGCTCCCCTCACTTTCTAATTAAAAAAGTGGAATTTAATTATTTAAGCATATGGTAGGTGGGCCTATGCATTATCCACGCTTCAAGCCCAAGTGGGCTCTTGCGTGAGGGGGCGTGTTAGAAATAATATAAAATCATTGATGTAGCCTTTCCTAACAGCTTAAGCTTTTGGGATAATCGGTTATTTAACATGGTATCGAGAGCATGGTTCGATCCGTCTTGACTCATTTGTTGCTTCCGCTTTGAGTTTTCAATAATTTGGGAATATGTTTGCTAGTCGTCTGGATCTGTTGATTGTCGTTCTGTTCAATTTGTTCGTTGCCTGTAGCTATATTTTTGGATTTGCAAGTATTTGATGGGGTGCGATACATGCTGATGGAATTATGTTTGCATCGTCTTGGTATTTGAACTAAGTGGGTGTTTATCCTTCTTATTACGTTGGTTATTGGATTATAGTAACAATGGTTGAAATAGATATGATTTTTTTTCAATTGGCTTTCTCTGATTCTGATTGATTTAGAATGCATTGATTCCTCTCTTAGTTAGTTTTGTTGTTGTGTTTGGTTTGGTCCAGTCTGTTTGATTTGATTTGGTTCCGATTAATTTTGTTTTGTTATGATGGATTACGTCTGAATATCTGAATCCGGTGAGGGAATACTCACAATCTAATTATCTGAATCCGGTGATGAAATCTTCACAATCTGAATCCGGTGATGGAATACTCACAATCTGAATCTGGTGACGGAATACTCACAATCCGAAGTCTGGATCCGAAGTCTGGATCCGAAGTCTGGATCCGAAGTCTGAATCCAAAGTCCGAATTTGAAATCTAGTTCCCCACTCTAAAGTTGAGGGGTAGTCCGAATCTGAAATCTGGTTCCCCACTCTAAAGTTTGGTTCCCCACTCTAAAGTTGAGGGGTAGTGGTTGGAGTTTATATTTTTGAGTAATGTTTTTTGTATTTTGTTTGACAAACTCATAATGCTTCTTGTTGATGCATTATAAGTTTGAGGGGAGGTGTTAGATAATAGTATTAGTGGGCTTATGATATTGGGCTTGTTTGTAAGTTAGTAGTTTAGTCCGTTTAGGTTTTCTATATATATATTCTCTGTGTAATCCTTATTTTGTTAAGCAATGTTATTCTGATGTTACTGAAACCCTAGCCACTTTATCTTTCTTAGTTTGTATCTCTGAATCTAACATATCAAATAACCGATTATCCCAAAAGCTTAAGCTTTTAGGAAAGGCTACATCAATGGTTTTATATTATTTCTAACACGCCCCCTCACGCAAGAGCCTACTTGGGCTTGAAGCGTGGATAATGCATTGGCCCACTTACCATATGCTTAAATTCCACTTTTAATTAGAAAGTGAGGGGAGCGGGGATCGAACTCTAGACCACTTAGTCATAGAGGCTCTGATACCATGTTAGATTCAGAGATACAAACTAAGAAAGATAAAGTGGCTAGGGTTTCAGTAACATCAGAATAACATTGCTTAACAAAATAAGGATTACACAGAGAATATATATATAGAAAACCTAAACGGACTAAACTACTAACTTACAAACAAGCCCAATATCATAAGCCCACTAATACTATTATCTAACACATATGATATCTTAATTAATAGCAAACCACTAATTCCATATAAAGCATGTTCATCAATCAAACCACATAAAAATTGATAAAGGTCACCCAAAAATTTCCTGTGAAAAACAAACAAAATAACAACCAAAATATGACAACGAAAATGCAAACACTCCCCAAAAACAAGTTTTTCCTTTTCTTCCTAAGTTTGTTCATATAAACTAGAAACTGAAAAGAAAAAAAAAATCTGTATAAAAATGTCAATGTTTAGACTTCGTAGCTATGTAGCACCAACAATTCAAATTGAAAGCATCTCCGATATCCCGTGTCTCACATACATTACATGTGTCAAAGTCTGACATGTTTTAGTACCTAATATTGACACACATAGTTTCTGAAAAGGTCAATGCTAATATTGTTAGCAATCGTTAGCATTAAGCTAGGAGTAGGGATCTAACCCTCGACATCCTTATCACTCCACGTCTTAATTGCCACAGCCCAATTACAAAACCAACATTATATCCCCTTACTAACACACGTAATTACATTCAGTTACTTATGGGGTTTGTTTGGTTTATAAAAGATAAGTACTGAACAGAACAAACTTTTAAAGTATTGAACAACAACGTTTGGTGGACAAAAAATTATTTTGATATTTCAGACAACTTATACTTATGACAAAAAGTTGTCCCGTGGCTTAGTTAGGGACAATAATTTCAGTTTTCGTCCAGCTTGCCCCAAAAAATTTCCAGTCTCAGGAATAGTTTTAAAATCAAACACAGTACAACTAAAGTTGTCCTGCTCAGTCTCTTACTTTTTAGCATATCAAACGCACCCAAATTCTCTTAAATTACTACCAGGGTATGCGTATAAGTGACGTGTCTAGTGTTCGAGATTTTCGCAGCTTACTACTAAAACCTAATTAACAGCATATTAAAAACACAAAATCCAATTTTGATTTGTTACTTATATAAGAGTTACCACAATTTATTTATAAAAGTAAATAGAATGAAAAGAACTTACACATCTTACAAACGGAGCAGAAGGTATAAGAAAGTTAACAGCTTTTTGAAATTTACGAATCTCACGAAGTGCTACTGTTCCAGGCTTATTTCTTCTTTTCTTCTTTTCCTGAGTCTCATTTGCTGAAACAACATTGAAATAGAACAAATCATAAATTAAAAACGAAAAAGTAAAAATTAAGTGTGAATTTGAGAAACGAGGGTTTTGAAATTGGAACTTACGAGTGCGTGTACCGGGACGAGGTTTGTGCTTAACTCTCGCCATTGATTTTTGGAGCAGTGAGTGAGTAAAGTTGGAGAAGTAATTATGGAACCGCGAATTTTGGATTTTGATTTTGGATTTTCGCTTTTTTAGCTTTTTAGTGATTTTTTAAGTATGCAACCAAACAGAGACTTATTTTTACTGAAGAAGTAAAGTAATAAAGAGAGGACAGCGCCATAACGGTCCTTTTAAAAGGGTAGTTTGGTCATTATCTGACTAGGAAAAAGAGGCAAAAATTGGTAAAAAATATTTCCCTTTCTTATTTGGGAAAATAAAAAATGAAAAATAATGTGATATTACAAATACAATATTATAATATTATTGTAAAGAAAAGTCACAAAGTTTAGTCTAATGGTAGGAGATTTGGGTAGTAAGATAGAGATTTTGGGTTCGATCCACAGCTCTATTGTAAACAAAAAGAAATCATTGTAAAGAAAATAAAACATTGGAGACAAACTATTTTTTATAGACCTCATCATGGAAAATGAGTTACAGTAACAACCGTTCGATTAAAATAAATGGTCAGAATTATTTTAATGTACATGTATTATAACCATCCGATGTGAAATTAGTGATTGATTACCATGTGGTATTGCATTGTTTATTAACAACAGCAAATCTTGGTCTCTCGTCATGTGATGATACAAATACCATACTTATACTATCATTGCAAAGAAAACATTGAAAATAAATTCTTTTTTATTTTTATAGACCTCATCATAGTTGTTAGTATTTACTTGTTTCGATTGTGAAAGTATTGCAAGACTTAATAATATTAAAAGTGGATATTTATCTATCACTCTTTTGTGATAGCTTGGATGGGTTGGTAACCCAATTTTTATAGATGGACAACTAAGTTTTTTTTTTTTTTACGAAAAGTAGTCATCTTTATTTTTTACACTTTCAACACAGTATAAAAATGAAAAGAAATTTTTTAAATAAATGGTCATGAATTCGATTTATGATTTTTATGTGTAAAGAAAATTCGGTTAAAAGATAAGAAATTATCTTATGTGCTATATAGATTTTCCGACAAATTTAGTTACCATTTGATGAAAAATTTATACCTATAAAATGATAATCTGAAAAGAAAATGTAATCACACTCATTTCAAAATTCATCTTCTATATAGTTGCCTCTTTGTTTCTACACAAAATATATGAGATAATTAATATCTAATCAATGATTTCCTTTATAACAAAACAAAAAAATTGACGGGTCAGAATACCATAAAACGGGACGAGTGACATTTTTAACCCAAAATTGACCCGCTCCACCCCACACTATTTTAGATGAGTTAGTGGTGAGGATGGTCATTACAGGGCGAGTTAACATGTTATGTCATCCCTAGACTATAAATTTATTTATGGGTCATGCTAAGGACATTAGAAGCGTGCAAAATTTACAAATTTTACATTGAAAATGACAATTTTTAAACTTCAAAATGGTTGAATACACATTTTTTTGAGTCGAGGTGACCCTTTGTTTCCTTAAATAATGTTCCATGGACACTAGTTTGCATGACTCTTTTTACATTTGTTTGAGGGTCATACTAATATGTACCCAAAGGGCACATAAATCACTTTTTATTAAGTTTTAACCGGAATCAATTCTACATACTCAATTCACTTAAATCAATTTATTTTTTTAGATCTCTAAGCTGCTTTATCACTAAGCTTAAAAAAATGAGTTTAAGAACACATTAGTAAAAGACCAGTACTTGAATATCATTAATATTAAGTATTTAATCAGCATTAGGGTTTTCAATTCACCAAAATGATAAGAACTAAACATGCCTAACATAAGTTCTATGCTTGAGAATTGCAAAGTCAAATTACTCAAATACACAACCAAAAGTTCAATTCTTACATAAATACAAACTTCTTGAATCAATACAAATACTACATTATTGCATATTTTGAAACCTTATTTTTTGCTTATTCAAAACTGAATGATGTAATATGATACTAAATCACAACATAACAACTAACAGTACAATGTTAACAAGACAATAAAAAAAAAAAGTTTATTTAGTAACACAAATGTAAGGATGATCATAACAAGACTATAATAAATTATACAACTAGTGACATGAACTTTTCTTCAACAAAGTTTCATGTAAGTTGAAGATGTTCTGTTCTTGCAGGAATATATATTGTAGGATTATGCAGCTAGCTCTTCATACATGCTGAATATTTTGAACAACTATCTTGCCTGCTATAGTATTCTCTTCATACAAGCGAAACTCTAGGGCTTTGAAGGAGATGGAGATGATGGAGGTTTGAAATCTGGATACTGCAAGTCAAAAAAAAAAAGTAGCAAAGTATGTGTTAGAAGCATGAATATAAATAAAAAAATGGTTTTCATGTATATTTTTTTCATCTGAAGACTCCGTATCCAGCCTAAGGACCGACTAATCCGAGAGACATCAATCCCACTGTTCACTAACGAGGGCCCGATTGAAGGCAGAGCTTTTACTCTATATGGACTAACCACTGAAAGTGGCACCGGAAGGATTCTAACCGGAGACCTCGAAAGGAACACACTCCAAGGTCCTAAGTCTTCACCACCGGGCCAATCCATGTGGGTATAATGGTTTTGATATATTAATTTATCACTTATTGCATAACAATTTGAAAGGATTTAATTCATATACATTGTCACTGTAAATAAAGGTTTTTACACGGTCAATCAATCATAACCATCCAATTATTGAAAATGTTTGACTTTAACCATAATACTGCTAAAGTCACACTGAAAGTGTATCAAAATTAATCTCATTTTGAAAACTTAAAGAAATGTATCTTTTCTTCAAAATGCAACTTCATATTGTGTCCTAACTTCATTCTATCACACTAACAAAAGTATGTGCAAAGAAAAGTTCCGAGAAAATTGTCAACAACAAGCATATATAATTGAGCATCAAAGCGAAAAACTCGAAAAAAGGGATGAAATTAAGACATTACATATGGGTATGGTGAAAGTGGTCTAGACTGCACAGGAATTGACTTTGCCTCAGCTTCAATTTTCGGCACGGAGTGTATTTCCGGAGCAGGTTCTGCTGCTGCTTCTACTTTGGGCTCAGGTTCTGCTGCCGCTTCTACTTTGGCCTCAGGTTCTGCAGCTGCTTCTACTTTGATCACAGGTTCCACTGCTGCTTCTGCTTTGATCTCGGATACAGTTTCGGGAGTAGCTTCTGTTTTCTGTACGGTGCCACCAGCTGTAGCGAGCTCTGGAATATTTTCCGTTGGTGTGGGAAGAGCCTTATTGCTAGTGGAAGTTGGTAGAAGAGCCTTTCCAATGTCCTAATGTTCCCGGCCATTCCATTCAAAGAAGAATCACATAGGATAAATTTAAGAAAATACATCGTCAATCGAGATATATATTCTAAAATGCATCACATCGTAGTTGCAACTAAAACTAATTTATCAGGATATATAGATTATGAAGAATTTCAAGCACCTTTATTTCATCAACAAGTTCCTTAGGAGCAACCTTGGTGTTCAAGAAATCCTCAACTTGTTTTAGTGTTTTCTTCCGGTCCTGCCATCAAATAAACAATTTTAATAATAAAAAAACAAAATCATAATACTAGTACTTTGCTCTATAAATAATGATAAAAGAGAAGTGCAGGGCATGACGGAACTGCCATAATAATCATGCAATGGTCGCTCACGATTCTACAAACTCATCGATATACAACTTGATTAATAACATATTTTAACTTCCTAATCAGTCTTCACTATTCTCACTTTCTGGTAGAAGTTAATAGAAAAAGCTATGATCATATGCACCTAGAATATGTTGTGCAAACAGAAAATTCCCTAATTTTGCATTTTTTTTGGGTGAAACCGTAACTTTGCATGTTCCGTCAGCAACAATATTAAAAAAAAAAATTGTACTTTTCAGATAAAATATGTTCTTCACTAAAACTAGGAAGATCATTGTATTGGAGAGAGTATAGGGAAACATTTTGCTTCAAAGTAAACAAGCAAAGATAACTTATGAATTATGAGAAATTTTGCTTTTCTAACAGTCGTTAGATTAATCCAACAATGGAGGTGTTGTTGTAGAGGCGGATGAGGCTGTAGAGGATCCATTTTATAAGTGGATTATTTCTGGTAATCATTTGACTTCTTTTTTGACAGCTATTTGACTTATTCTTAGTCTCACATGCCCACATGATTTATTAAAATTCAAACAAAACCCCTTGCAAAACTAAACTCGTCAAATATTATAATCTACACTCTCATGTGATGGTTAGGTTAACATCTAGTTAAACATGCAACAGAAAAATGATGGCTTTCTGCATTCAACTGTGAATTGTTCAGCCAGAAATGACGATAATAAACAATATAAATCCATCCGGCATGAAAAAAACACACTTACCTCAGCAAATAGAAACTTCTTACTCGCAAACTGAACAATCGCAGCTGATCCTACAAGTTGGAGAATTGTTTCTATCTACATATAGAGTAACGTCACGAAAAACATGTTAGTAGATTCATACCATAATGTATCATTGAATGTTAAGAAAAAGGCCATAACTCATTAGATCAACCTCAGAAAAAGCTAATGCACCAATTCCAGTAGCTGCAGCAATCCCAAGAGTAACAGCCAAGCCATCAGATTCCTGCAATAAACCGCCATTAATTATAAACACTCATAATGCTAAGATTTAATGACGAGTAAGTTCATTTTCTACATTTTCATATGTTCCCTTTCATTCTAACACAAATCCTCATTTTAGAAAGCTCAATATTACAATTGCAAGTAGATAAACCGAAGATACATACTCCGAGTGCTTCATTGATAGTATCTGTCAAACTGCCAAAATCAAAGCTCAATGCTTTCTTTGGTTCAATCCAAGGAAGGCCACTATTCTGCAGAATTCCAAACAATGTGAGTGTATCGACGATCATAGAAATTTTGGTATTTGGATTATGATAAATATGAAAACCAAAAATGCGAAAACGAAAAGAAATACCAGCCATCCTTGTGGTCCTTCCGCACCATCCTTAATTGCATAAGCAGATTTAAATCCGTTAAGGGTGACTAATTCTGCAACCAGTTCAGAGTTCCCATCAAATCTGGCTTCCATCACAAGTTCACTCAATCAGCTTCAAATACATTCTTTTGAAAAATGCAAGAAGTAACAATAATTTTATGTCATTAATTTTCCTCGCACGTTGAATCCGATATCACAGAGTGCAGATGTATCGGCATGACTAATTTTATTCTATTTCTGCTAATGCTCCACAAAGAACATAGCCTATGTGTCGTTTTAAAAAAATAAATGAGAAATCGGGAAACTTTTATTAATAAAGTGGCAATAATGGACATTTTACCAGTTACAACCGTCCCCAAGGGGATCTGAGCTTTGTACCTTGAAGTTACACGGCTAAGCTTTTAACACTGAGTAGGCACCTTAAGTGTTACATAGCCTATGTGTGTCCTCAGTGGTGATCGATAAAACTAAACTTTTTTCGCCAGACAGAAAATTGTGATCAAGGTTTGATCATTACTTCAATTTTTGGCTGCATTCTCAGTAATAACATTGATATGAAGCACTAACACAGTAATTTTTGGCTGCATTCGCCAGACATAAAACTAAACATAGCCTACACTCATTTGGACTATGAAGCACTAACACGGACACAAACATCGGATATAGCCCTAACATTTTTATGTCGACACCAGTAATAATTTAAGAAAATGATGATTTACTTGAATGTAATCACCTATGTTGGCATCATGTGAGACACTAACACGTATCTTACATCATAATTATTTACCAAAAATGCATTATTCCTAACTTATATTCTAATCTTCTATCTATCACAATTATTTACTACAATCTACCATCTCCTTGTTAGCAATTCAAAATAAACAAAGCTGTGAAAACTGAATTTTTTTTTTTTGTTTTTGCCTAAACCAGGTATCCTCTGCGCAACTGCAGAGACTAATGCTAACATAAAACATGGATCACAATTAACAAAACACCAAAATTCTACAAATAAAATTGATCTTTGTTATCCTTACTTGTCAAGAATAAACAATGTAGTATTCTCAGGTTCCTTAAACTTCAAGGAAATCTTCTTTAAAAACCCCGGCTTATCGTCACCTTTATAAGCGATCGACACCGATTTCTTCTTCAAACCACCAACATTTGGACCACCAACTTGCCTAATCTCAGCCAAACCTCTGATATCAATCAACTGAGCATTCCCATCAGCACCTAATTTAGCATAAGCATTTTTAGCTGATTCAACACCCCAAGGCTTAGGTTTCTTCAAAATCTGAGACAAAATCAATGGCACTGCCAAAATAGCTACACCACCAGCAAGAACTAAAGGATTCTCAGTTGCAAAACCTATGACACTATCTACAAAACCATTAAGATCAATGTCACCACCAGAAGAAGCACTTGGAGATAGTCCTAATGCTTCTTCATATGTTAAAGCATTTGCAAATTCACCATTGTTAACATTCACAACTGAAGCTGTAGCAAGGAAAAGACCCTTTTGAAAATTCTTTGATAAAAACTCTTTTAGATTGTGTTTTTTGTTGATTGAAGTGGAAAAGTTTGAAACTTTGCAAGAAGAAATTGTTGGGTGTGATGAAAATTTTGTTCTGTCAGAAAGCACTGAAAGGGGGGTGAAAACAGTAGAATTGAGGGCCTCCATAGCATAATTTTATATGATAGAAAATTTTATGAGGCTCTCAAAGTTTGAAACTTAAGGAACTATCATGAATGATTAAAATCTCAAAGGGTTAGTGTATTGATATCTTGATGGTGTTGATTTTGTTTCTTTGTGAAATGAGTGGCAAAATTGAGAAGATAGAGAGAAAGATGTAAAAAGGGTAAGAATGTGTTGTTTTGGTGTAATGAAGTGGGTGATGATGTGGCAAGGGATATATGAATAAGACTAATGGTTGGTTGACATGTGGAGAATGAAGATGAGATGCAGCTGATGAGGATTGAGCTATTGAGGTGAGGTTTTTCATGGTATGAAAAATGTGTGGCTTAGAAAATGTCTTGTTGGACTAGAGACATTGTGAAAGAATAGAAGTAGTACTAGTACTAGTAGTCTCTAGAGAATGCATGTAGTACAATCATCTAGATTAAAACATGGATTTTGATTCCAATTAGTTATTGGTGTCATTCATCTAATCTTAATGAATAGTAAAAATTGTTTTGAATATAACTATTGGGTAATTAAAGTTCACTTGATAGGAAGTGATTATGATGATGTATGTAGAGTGCCGGTTTGAATCGAAGATTCATTCATTTAATATTTAAAGTGTGTAATTCTTGTTATAAGTTATTTGAAGAAAAAAAATTATATAATTGATTAATGTCGCTATTAATTAATATATAACTAATCCTTATCAGATCTAAGATTTGCGGTTAGTGAGTTGATTGAATAGTTAGAGACAATGATGGTTGAACAACGGTAAATTTCTACTTACTGATTTCATCTTTTATGGAATCGATCCTTTTTTTACTGTATAAGAATGGGTTTACTGATCTCATCTTTTATGGAATCGATCCCTTTTTTACTGTATAAGAATAAGTGGAGCTCGACATGTCTGAAAGCATAAGAGAATGTTTTCGTGCTGATATTATTAAGGGGTATGTATCTGCAAACACTCTGGCTATCAAGTAAGTAAGAGTAGTGGGTGTGAGCATTTTAGGGAAAAGAATAGTGTACTTAGACTTTGGACCATGAGTTAGATAGGTCTTATAGTGCTAGAATAAGGATTTGAGCCCAAAAACCCTAATCGGACAACTATCTCAGTAGACAGTTGTAGTCTTGTAGATAGATCATGATGTAAAATTACAAATAAGGATACAAAATTTCGAATGTGATTAACTCTACTAAGGACAAAATAGTAAATTTGATAGTAATCAATTTAATATATTAGAAGTAGAAATAGATGTGGTGAGCATGTATACGCTAACATCATTCAAGAGCAAAACTTGCATATTTTGCTCTTCATTCTTTTGCAAGAAGTTACAATCTTTTATAGCAAGTAACCAATCTATTTTTTTTTTTTGGTAAGTAGCCTAGTGGCTAGAAAAACTATCTTAAAGATGAATAAATCAAGTATCCCTGATTCGAACTCGGACTCCTGCACATATAGTGTGATATTTCTACCAATTGAGTTATGCTCACGGGATGTATAAGTAACCAATCTTTATTTAGTACTAATTAGAGTCTTCAAGTAACCAAACTTGAAACAAATGGCCACTAAAAAATATTGAAAAATATAAAATAGATTTATTTTTTTAGCAAAATAAAAATTAGAATAGATATGAAATCGACAAAATATTGAGAATTAAAAAACAATAAAAATATTAAATTTTTGAAATGAATTATGCATTAATTATGTTTATCATAAAATAATTAAAAAATAAAATATTTAATGAAAAAAGATCAAGTAATGTATGTAATTTGTTGATTTTTTTTTCCTTTCGAATAGTTTGTTAAGAGATATATATCTATTTTTTTATAAGAGAGATATATCTAAATTAAAAATAAAAAAAAAATCTGTTTAACAAGAAACATATATTTATTATGTCAAAAAAAAAAATTATATCAAATTATATAATTACATATATTGACGATAAAAATAAGTTTTTGTTGTTCAAGACCATTCCTCAAAAACCAACACCGTATCTCTTCATCTTCTCAGCTCTAACCCTGACGGCAACCCTCTGCTCCTCCGTTGAATAGCCGCCACCACCAACTCTCACCTCCGCTTTCCACGCTTTCATTCAACTCCTTCTTCCTCAGGTTCGAATTCCTTTTCCTTATCCTAATTCAAACTAATTGATGAAACTTGTGCATTAAGTTAACTAACGATTTCACTGATTTTGTTTTTTCTTTCTCCCCAATTGATAGTGTAGTGGTTGTTATTTGATGAGTTTATTAACTTTCCGTTTGATGAATGGACGAGAATCAAATCATACAAAGTGTTTATTTGTTTGTGATTTTGATTGTTTAATTTTGAATTTTAGTTTGAAGAAAGATGGATAACCAAATCAGGGTCCGCATGATGCTTCCTATGAGCATTCAATGCAACACTTGCGGTAATAACATTCACAAAGGTACCAAGTTCAACTACACACGAGAGGATGTTATCGGCGAGGTATAACTATATTCTCTCCTCCTCGTATTGATTTTTAGTTAAAGTGAGTTGAAAATACAGTTATTTATATTTCGATACACCGATACATTCACCTGAAAATAAATTGAACAATAAATTTAAGTGTGAAAATCATGATTGGTTTCAAAAGCTACAAATCTTAGTTTAAGTTAGAATTGATTCTTGAAGCAAATCATTCCAATTGACATCACTTAAACATGTCAAAATCAATTTTATGTGTCTAAAATTACTTTTTTCACTCCTTATCATGAAACCAAATATACACCAAGTGTCACATTTAAATATTTTGTTGTTGTAGATTATCGATAAAGTATTAATTACTCTTTTTCACTATATATCCTTATTTATCTTATCCCAACCCACACTCACTCAACTACTTTATTGACTACTACTTAATAAGGTTACTTTAGTAAATGAAGCAAGGGCCGAATCATTTAAGAGGCACGCAGGTGCCACGACACCTTTATATATATATTAGGTTTATAATATTTGCATATGTCATTGTGGATAATGAGAGTTTTTTCAACACAATTTCATCAGTTTAAGCCCTTGTGGCCCCTTTTATTTGTTTTTATTATATTTTTATTCAAATAAATTGATTTCCGTGGCTCAACCAACAATTTTTATTGTATTTTTTCAACAAAGTAATAATGTAAAAATGTTGGTCACTAGACCAAGTAATGATTTATGTCTAATATAATTACATTTTTTTCTTCCATTTTTATATACAACTTATAGATTTTTGACATTCCCTACAAAATCACTCAATATCCCCCACTGGCTAAGCTCATTTTTTCACAGGAGATAGTGCATTCAATTATTTTCTTAAAAAGTGTAAATAACAGATGGAGTGCTTTTTTGAGTTTCTTGTTACTCTGTGTGTGATTTGGTTTTAATTGTGATGTTGGGTTTGAGCTTATTGTAGTTGATCTTTTTTGTGCAGACATATCTAGGAATTCAAATTATCAGATATTATTTCAACTGCACTCGGTGCTCGGCTGAACATACCATAAAGACTGATCCACAGAATTCAGATTATATCATTGAGTCTGGTGCAACCATAAATTTTGAACCTTGACATGCAGAGGATGAAGACAATGACGAAATGAAAAAGAAGATGAAGTTGAAGAAGTGGGATATGCAAGTTCTTAAAGAATAGAATTGTCCGAAGACCTTTGATAAAATTGTGGTTGTAGACCTTAATTTTGTCTGGATAATAAATAGAAGAATTCAAAAAAAAAAAAAAAATTTATTACATTTACCATCATTTTGAAGCTATGTTTTTATTTCAATGATTAATGTTTGATTATAATAGGTAAAGATTAAAGTTTGCTAGGATGTGACTACTTTAGCACTTGTCCATGTTAAATGCCACTTTTGCTTTTGATGATTAATTTAGCAAGTGTACTAAACTCGTCGCAAGTAATAAAATTTATAAGATTCGTATCCACAGGGATTGTGATAAATCAACAATTGCAATTTGAAAACATATTTAGATCAATTGACATTAATATAAAAAGGGGGGATTTTTCTAGGGTTTGTTGGAGAAAACACTTTGAAAATTAGGGTTTGACTTTTAGGAGGAAAAGCGATTGGACCTTTTGGTTCATCTAATCCCAATTCATCTCGGTGATTCCATGTTTATTAACGAACTACAACTTTAGTTTCATGACCGATTAAATTAAATAACTATGTCCAATGTCTTGGTAACATAGTCCTCTCCCTTGATCATAAATCCCAAATCTCTAAGGTGATTTATGATCAAGTGAGGAATTTGCGCTTTAATCTTTGATCTCAATTAGTAAACCAAAATCTCTTAAGTGAAAACCAATTTTACAATAATTCCTAGATCAATAATTTATTCCTATCCTCATAGTAAAACAAATTATAAACATCAATCACACAAGTCGTCACATATGTAAAGCATTAAGCACAAGGAAAGATTGATGAAACTAACTTCGTAATTAATTAATAAACATAAAAGAAATCACATGGTTCGAGATAATTCGGGATTAGAATCCCCTAAGGCCAATCATAAGGATTTAGCCGGACATAGCTAAAAACAAATTAACAAGAATAAAAGTGAAAGAAAGCATTACAAAAGAGCTCTGAGTGTCTTCCAAAAGTCTTCTGTTTCTCGCCGTCGAATTCTCTCTTTTCTTTTTGATTCAGAAACTCAAATATATAGAGCTAGGTCACGTGCTGGCGCCGCGCGCCAAACTTCCGGCGCCGCGCGCCAAACAACAGAGACCGCTCCTTTGTTTTGAACTGATTTGGCGCCGCGCGCCAATATCCCGGCGCCGCGCGCCATTTGACAGAATTACTCTCTGGTAACTGCTTTTTCTTCACATTCTTGTTTCTTTCACTATTCTTGTACCTGATGTAATTTCTACTAACTATTGCATAAAAACATAGTAAAAACCTCCTAAACTGCGTCAACAAGTCTTGTAATTAGAGTAAAAACACACTACTCATGTAGAGTTATCACAACCCCAAACTTGAACCTTTCCTTGTCCTCAAGGAATATCTTCATCTATCGGAAAACTTGACACTAGCATTAACAATTTCATTTAAGTCATCAAAACCATTTAAGTCAGACAATCTCAATTCCCTATTATCATTCTTACTATGAGTCCTCTTGCACATAGATTATCAATAAAAGTCAAGAACTTTTTCTCAATTATAGACCACACTTTAATCACTTCTCTCCCTCACATACTCTCCTGTTTAAAGATGGTTCAATTTTTCACTCTATCAACACAAACAGAGCCATTCTACCATAGGCTTGCAATCATTCTAACTTTTGATCAACATGCATAAGAGTTCACACCTTTTGAGGACTTGAGGGTTATAACGGGGCTGAGGTTTTAGGGTAGATGTTTTTGGATGGTAAGCAGAAAAACTTGGAGTTTTAGAGTTCACCTATTTAATCAAAGTTGTATTTCTCAAACATTCCCCCCTTAGAATTGATGTATTGTTATACTAGAGAACTTTTTTCTTTTGTGTATTTATTATATATTTTTTTTGGAAGAGGTTCATTCGATTCGGAATTTCTTTAGTGTTTATTTTTGTACACCATTTTTCATACATCAATGCCTCTTCTTTTCTTTTCTAATTTTTGTAGTTCTCTAGTACCCCACCCCAAACTTAATCAGTTGCTAATACCAAAAGCAACCCCAAACTTAATGATGAGCGTTGTGCTCGAATCATAAGTAAAGTGATCTAACTCCAAGAAAATCATCTTTTTTTTTTTCTTTTTATATTATCAAACTTGGGTTATATAAAAAAAACATTTTTCTTTCGGCTCAAATGGGGTTTAACGAGGGATATAATATAAGTCATGGTGGCTTCAATCAGGCTCAGGGTACAAACAACATGCCTCGGTGTGTAACTCATAGCAATCAATCAATTATCAGAACAAAAGCAAGTTCTAGAGAATTAGCTAAGTCGTGGACTCGCTCATGACAAGAACATTTTATGTGTGTGGGCTCAATTTCTCACGGCTTGGCCGGATTATCGAGTGGTCAATGTTAGAGAATTTCCTTGACTTTTGTTGGCATCGAATATGCAAGTAAACTATCCGGGAATCGTATGATGCTAACCGAAGTGATTTAATAACGTACAAACAAAAACTGTTTCAGCAGTGCACAAGTTTTCAAACAGACAAAAATATTTAACCAAGACAAAATAAAATTCAAGTTTTAAGGGAAGCGATACCAACCAGTAGTGACATCATCAATAATGGGA
This sequence comes from Trifolium subterraneum, assembly GCA_951799995.1. NCBI lineage: Eukaryota > Viridiplantae > Streptophyta > Magnoliopsida > Fabales > Fabaceae > Trifolium > Trifolium subterraneum. The sequence continues at coordinate 56,867,781 of OX637462.1, forward strand.
CGACCCGCCCGGGTCTCGCTGGGACGATCCTCCTGCATCACGGTCCCCAAAGTGCATATCTTCTTCAGTGAAGAACTGTTGCTGCTGATGTTGGGCATAGAGATGGTCCCAATCTTCTAACTCCCCCATATGACGTGCATTGAGCTGTGCGGCCTCAACCCCTTGGTAAGCAACCAATCGTGCCCGTGTCTGATATCGCGGGAATACGGGAGGTGGCTGGAAAGCTGCTTGTCGTGCTCTGGCTGCCTGATACAGTGTCGACTCCTCATTATAAAACACATGTGGCACATTGCAGGAATTTGCAATTGCTAACTGAGTCATGAGTGCTGCAATCTCGTCTTCGGAGTGAGGGTGAGAATGCCTCTCTTGTGATTGTCGCTGGTCCGGATGCTCCCCTCGCTCATACCGGTCTATTTCCTCCATCTCGGCATCTTCTTCTCTTTCATTAACCCCTGCTGGGCCACCGGCTCTGGCATACCCTCGAAACTGTCCAACCGTAAGGGCTTTGACGGAATATATTCTGATATCACTCTGATACTCCGGCACCTCCTTGGCCTTGCATAATGCTGTAATCAGATTGCAGTGCCCTAGAGTGAAAGTTGGTTCTTGGTTGGTGGCTATTCGTTCCAGACTGGACCAGAGGGTATTTCCGAGGTCAAAATCTGTATGATCCACAATCATTCTCACAGCCAATGCATTATCAATTTGGATTTCTGAGGAGTTTGCACAACAATAAACTGACTTCGCCCAAGCTCGAGCAACTGGCAGGAATCTTTGCAGATGAACTTTGGTGGGATTGGTGGGGGTTTTGCACTTTAACCAGTCGGTGCCTGGAAAACACACCGCATCCTTAATGGCACTCTTCGCTTCAATCCTTCTTCCGGCATGAATGATAGCGGCTAACTCCGCCCGTGCTATAACCAGGGGACATGATCGGTGACTTCTAGTACCCAGGAATGCATTCAGTCCCCTCGGTGACCAATCAATCTCTATACCCCGAACAAGTGTCCGGTATGAGTGAGTTCCGTCTTCCGCATACCCAGCAAATGCATTTGCAAAAAATTCCTTTGCAAGGGTTGCGTTTCCCGGTTTCTTAGAATCCTTCAATAGTAACTCATTAAACCGTTCCCACCGCCTCCTGCTTAACTCGGCATAAATCTCGGGCACTGCCCCCAATAATTCAACAGAAAAGCCTTTTTCTTGCACAAAATTAAAAGCAGTGATTTGTGCATACCGTCGTGACGCTTTCTCTGAGATGAACCGTGCATCAATGAAGTCCAGGGGCACTGGTTGTGCTGGTTCTGAGGTGCCTCCCGGTCCACTCCTTGGACTTGCCCGAGTTTTCTTGGGTGGTTTCTCCGCTTGAGTTGTTGAAGACTTCTTCTTCCCCTTTCCGGCTTGAGTGTTCATGGTGTATTTGTGGAGAGGTGGGTGGAAATTTCGTGGGTTGTGGAAGAGGTTTATGGGTGGTTATGGAGGATTTGGGTGAATTTGTGAAGTTGGGTATGGAGGAATTGGGTGGTTTTGTGATGAAGGGGATGAAGGATAAGATTTGTATGGTTGAATTGGGGCTTAAGGAGGGTTGTTAATGGATGATTGGGTGTTGGAGAGTGAAATTTGTGGTGGAGAAGGTGAGATGGTCGCGGCTAGGGTTGAAGATTTGGGGAAGAAGAAGCAAAATTCGTGAACACATTCCTTAAATCCCGTGTTGGCGCCGCGCGCCGAGTTGGCCACGCCGCGCGCCAAACAACAGAATCACCAGTTTGGATCTTTGTTCGTTGGCGCCGCGCGCCATAATTCTGGCGCCGCGCGCCAGATGCCAGAGGCTGCCTCTCTTATTTTTTATTTTTTGTACCTGCAACATAAATGTTAGTAAATAAAAACCTTGGGTTGCCTCCCAAGCAGCGCTTGTTTTGACGTCATGAGCTTGACGGTCCATAACCTATAAGGTTATGCGCTTGTTTAACGTCCCGAGGCTTGACGCTCCATGACTTCACGGATCATGAAATAGCAGTGCCACCCTGTGGCGATCGAACTCTCCTCCTTTGTAGATCTTCACTCTTTGCCCGTTGACTTTAAATGAATCACCTTCCTCTCCCGGTTTAAAAATTTCCACTGCCCCATGTGGAAAGACTTCCTTAATGACAAAGGGTCCCGACCACCGAGACTTAAGTTTACCTGGAAATAATTTCAAGCGGGAATTGAACAACAAAACTTGCTGCCCTTTGTGGAACTCTTTCCGTACCAGACCTTTGTCGTGGTACTTCTTTGTTCGCGCCTTGAAAATCACCGCGTTCTCATAAGCTTGGAGCCTCCACTCTTCAAGTTCATTTAGTTTGAGTAACCTTTTTTCACCTGCCAAACCTGCATCAAAATTTAGAAATTTAACAGCCCAATATGCTTTATGTTCTAACTCTACCGGTAAGTGGCACGCCTTGCCATAAACTAATTGGTACGGTGAGAACCCCAAGTGCGTCTTGAAGGCGGTTCTATATGCCCAGAGGGTGTCATTCAGTTTCAACGACCAGTCTTTCCTTGAAGTCGAAACCGTCTTCTCCAGAATTTGCTTTAATTGCCGGTTGGATACTTCAACCTGTCCGCTGGTTTGTGGATGGTAAGGGGTGGCCACCTTGTGTTTCACATTGTACTTAACCAGCAAATTTTCTAAATATTTATTGCAAAAGTGTTTCCCTCCATCACTGATGAGAACTCTGGGCACCCCAAACCTAGTGAAGATGTTATTCTTTAGAAATTTTACCACTGTGTGGGCATCATTAGCCTGACAGGCGATAGCTTCAACCCACTTTGTCACATAATCAACACATACTAGAATGTGGAGATTTGACTTTGAGGACGGGAAAGGTCCCATGAAGTCAATTCCCCAACAATCAAATGGCTCCACTTCGAGCATGCTATTCAGGGGCATCTCGTCTCTCTTCGACACACTCCCCGTCTTTTGGCAATTATCACATCGTTGGACGAACTCAATGCAATCTTTAAACAATGTAGGCCAAAAGAAACCGCTTTGAAGTACCTTTGCTGCAGTCCTCGGTCCACTGTGGTGTCCTCCATAAGGCGAACTATGGCAATGCCACATTATACTTTGCGCCTCATTGTCATCCACACATCGACGAATCAGACCATCTTGTCCAACCTTGAAGAGATATGGATCATCCCAAAAATAGAAGTTTGCATCTCGGAAAAACTTCTTCTTTTGTTGATATGAGTACTCCTCCGGTATCTCATTGGCCGCCTTGAAATTAGCCATGTCGGCAAACCAAGGACGTTGAGAAACCATCATCAGTTTTTCATCTGGGAATTCCTCATTAATGCACTTCTCTTTCTTGGTCACCATCGGATTCTCCAACCTAGACAAATGGTCCGCTACTACATTCTCAACTCCTTTCTTGTCCTTAATCTCCAAGTCAAATTCTTGCAAGAGTAGTACCCACCTTAAAAGTCGAGGCTTGGAATCGCCTTTGGTAAGGAGATACTTAAGTGCCGAGTGATCTGAAAAAACAGTAACTTTGGAACCGATTAGATAAGGGCGAAATTTTTCCAAAGCAAATACTATGGCAAGCAATTCTTTTTCAGTGGTAGTGTAATTCACTTGGTTTTCATTCAAAACTTTGCTTGCATAGTAGATGGCATGGAAAAACTTCGCATGGCGTTGGCCAAGCACCGCTCCAACCGCATAATCGCTTGCATCACACATTAATTCAAACGGAAGTTCCCAATTTGGTGCAACAATTATGGGCGCGGTGACCAACTTTTCTTTAATAACAACAAAAGCATTCAAACAGTCATTATCAAAATTAAATTCATTTTCTTTGACCAAGAGGTTACTTAAGGGTTTTGCTATCTTGGAGAAGTCTTTGATGAAACGCCGATAGAAACCGGCATGCCCCAAGAAACTTCGCACTCCTTTTACATTCACCGGAGGGGGCAAATCCTTAATAACCTCTATCTTTGCTTGGTCCACTTGAATGCCTTTTGAGGAGATTTTGTGTCCAAGCACAATTCCTTCTTTAACCATAAAATGACATTTTTCCCAATTCAAAACCAAATTGGTACTTATGCATCGCTTCAATACGGCATTCAAGTTAGCTAAGCAGTGATCAAAAGACTTACCAAAAACAGAGAAGTCGTCCATAAACACCTCCATGGTGTCCTCCATCATATCCGCAAATATGGACAACATACACCGCTGAAACGTAGCCGGTGCGTTGCATAGTCCAAAGGGCATCCTTCGGTAAGCGAATACCCCAAAAGGGCATGTGAACGCTGTCTTCTCTTGATCGGCCGGGTCCACCACAATTTGGTTGTACCCGGAATAGCCATCTAGAAAGCAATAATAGGCCTGCCCAGCAAGCCTCTCGAGCATTTGATCCATGAACGGAAGAGGAAAGTGATCTTTCCTCGTTGCGGAATTTAACCGTCGGTAGTCTATGCACACTCTCCAGCCAGTGACAGTGCGAGTTGGAATTAATTCATTCTTGTCATTCCTCACAACCGTCATACCACCTTTCTTTGGAACAACATGGACCGGACTCACCCATTCACTATCCGAGATTGGATAAATCATCCCTGCTTCGAGGAGTTTCAGCACTTCTTTCTTTACCACTTCCTTCATAGTTGGATTGAGTCTTCTTTGTGGTTGTACCACGGGTTTGTATTCATCTTCCATATGGATTTTGTGCATGCAAAATGCGGGGCTAATCCCTTTCAAGTCGGCTATGCTCCACCCCATGGCATCTTTATTTTCTCGCAAAACTCTCACTAATTTCTCCGTTTCGAGTGTATTCAACTCGCTGCTGATGATGGCTGGATGTGAAGAATCTTCGCCTAAGAAAACATATTTGAGGTGAGCTGGCAGTGGCTTCAACTCGGGAGTTGTGGTCTTGGATTCTTCTTTTAAACTTTCCGTTTCTTCTTGAACAACCACGTTTTCCACTTCAGCCGGTGTTTCTTCGACCTTGCATGCTTCGAGATTACGAAGGCATATTTCGATCTCACGCTCCCATTCCTCTTCTAGATCATCGATAGAATTCACGATGACTCTTTCTAATGGAGGTGATGGTGTTTCTTCCGTTAGAACATCTTTAACCACCTCCTCAATCACATCAACCCGGAAGCATTGTGGTTCATCATTATGGTGTTTCATTGCTTGAAACACATTAAACATGACTTCCTCACCGTGTGTTCTTAGCATGAGCTCTCCCATCTCTACATCGATTAGAGCTCTTCCGGTGGCCAGGAATGGTCTTCCCAGCAACAATGGTTATACCTCGGCATCATCTTCCATGTCAAGGATCACAAAATCAGCCGGAAATACAAATTCAGCTACACGTACCAAGACATCATGAAGGATCCCATATGGATGCACAATAGATCGATCAGCCAAGGACAGTTGCATCTTGGTGGGTTTTGCCACAGCACCCGGTATCTTCTTCATCATTGACAAGGGCATCAAGTTGATGCTAGCTCCTAAGTCACATAACGCTCTACCAACAACAATGTTACCAATAGAACATGGAATAGTGAAACTTCCGGGGTCCTTTTTCTTTTGGGGAAGCTTCTTTTGAATTATAGCACTGCATTCTTCGGTCATATCCACTGTGTCATCATCCAGAGGTTTTCTTTTCTTCGTCAAGAGCTCTTTCATGAATTTGGCATAGACAGGCATTTGTTCCAATGCTTCTGCAAACGGTATGTTCATTTGGAGGCTGTGAAGCATCTTCATAAACTTCTTGAACTGTTGGTGATCTTTCGCCTTTGTCTTCTTCTTGCGCGGAAAGGGTACTTTGGCATGATAGGAAGTTTCTTTCTCTTTAGGAATTTCCTTCTCTTCCATCCCCTTACCTGTCTCTTGTGCAAATAGTTTATCAGCACTCTTGTTGTCAATTTTTTTCTCCCTCTGATTTTCAACTAATTCATCCCTCTCATCTTCAGATTCAGTAATGATCTCCCACTCTTTGTCAACATCTCCCTCATTCTCATTGCCTTCTTCCTTCTTGGCCTCTTTGTTTTCTTTCACTCCCTCATCACTAGATTCATGGATTTGCCGATGCACGACTTCTGGTGAAGGAATTACTCTACTTCTCAGGTTAATCGCCTTACAACTTTCATTCCTTGGATTGTCTTTTGTGGATCCTTCAAAACCATTATTTTGAGTGGCTGAGAACTGTCTTGACAATTGGCCAATTTGGGTTTCCAAGGTCTTGATGGAAGCTTCATGATTCTTGTTGGCAACATCTTGGTCGGCTTTCATCTGCTTTTGGCTGATTTTCATTTCTTCAAAATTCCCTTGTGTGGCCTTGATAAATTGTGCAAGAACGTCCTCTAGCTGAGAGGGTTTTCTGGTTTGAGAGTTTTGAGAAGAAGCTTGTGATTGGGACTGATTCTGATTCCCTCCCCAACCGAAATTCGGATGTTCTCTCCAACCTTTGTTATAAGTGTTTGAGTACGGGTTGTTGTTGGGGTCAGTTTTCTTAAAATTTCCCAGATACATAGCTTCCTCGGAGCCTGCAGGAAAACATTCACCATTAGCATGCCCTTGACCACAGAAGTTGCACTTCACATCTTGGACTGCCTTGGCTTGCATTGGAGGAGCGGAGGTAGTGGTGAAGTGTTTTAACATGGCTGCCATCTGATTGTTCAACAACTGAGATTGCGCTAGGATAGCGGTCTGAGTATCAAGCTCTAGCATGCCAGCCTTTTTCTTTGCTCCCCTATCATTCTGAACTTTGTATTCATTCTGAGCCATAGCCTCCACTAACTCCCTTGCTTCGCTTTCATCTTTATTTTTCAATGAACCACCAGCTGATGCGTCCAACAACATTCTAGTCTGAGCTCTCAATCCTTGAGTAAAGTGTTGCATCTGGGCATGGCTGTCTAACCCATGGTTTGGGCACTTCTTCAAACCAAGCTTGAATCTCTCCCATGCATCATACAATGATTCCGAGTCCCCTTGCTCGAAGTTGGTGATCTCATTCCTCCTTTCTAAGAACTTATGGATTGGGAAATATCGCTCACGAAACTTCAACTCGAGCTCATCCCAAGAAGCAATAGTGTTGGGTGGCAGTGTATCGATCCAATCTTTTGCCCTGCCAGTCAAGGATAGTGGAAACAACCTCAACTTCTTGTTTGAGTCGGATACCCCAGCTGGGTCAGTGTAGCCACATGCTTCATAGAATCGGGCTAGATGGATGTTTGGGCATTCAGATTCGCTCCCAGAAAACTGGTTCTCCTTAAGAGCACTGAGCACCGTATTCTTTATGTCGAAAGATACGGGATTCAGTGGTTGAAAACCCAGATTAGGATTATGACCACTAGTTGCTTGGCCGTAGTCACCCAATGTCCTTCGCGGTGGTGGATCAACTCCAGCCATGTTTTCGGTTTCGTCGTTCGAAGTATTTAAACTAGGAACTTCCTCTTCAAGTGTCTCTTCCGTATCAATTGTTAACAGGGTAGCCTGGTGTGCCAACCGAACTGCTTTCCGGTTTGCTTTAGCTGTTTTCTCGATTTCCGGATCAAAGATAAGTTCTCGGACTACCTTCTTCCTACCTTGCATAAACAATCAGAAATACCTTTAGAAGCAACTGCACTACAAGAGGATAAAACAAACAAAAAAAGAAATTTAGAATTTGTAGATATCTAGAAATTTTTTTTTTTGCGATATATAAAAAAAAGAAACAAACTAAAAAAAAAACAAACTAAATATGGTTCAATCGGATTGTCAATTAAATCAACAATCCCCGGCAACGGCGCCAAAAACTTGATGATTAATTTAGCAAGTGTACTAAACTCGTCGCAAGTAATAAAATTTATAAGATTCGTATCCACAGGGATTGTGATAAATCAACAATTGCAATTTGAAAACATATTTAGATCAATTGACATTAATATAAAAAGGGGGGATTTTTCTAGGGTTTGTTGGAGAAAACACTTTGAAAATTAGGGTTTGACTTTTAGGAGGAAAAGCGATTGGACCTTTTGGTTCATCTAATCCCAATTCATCTCGGTGATTCCATGTTTATTAACGAACTACAACTTTAGTTTCATGACCGATTAAATTAAATAACTATGCCCAATGTCTTGGTAACATAGTCCTCTCCCTTGATCATAAATCCCAAATCTCTAAGGTGATTTATGATCAAGTGAGGAATTTGCGCTTTAATCTTTGATCTCAATTAGTAAACCAAAATCTCTTAAGTGAAAACCAATTTTACAATAATTCCTAGATCAATAATTTATTCCTATCCTCATAGTAAAACAAATTATAAACATCAATCACACAAGTCGTCACATATGTAAAGCATTAAGCACAAGGAAAGATTGATGAAACTAACTTCGTAATTAATTAATAAACATAAAAGAAATCACATGGTTCGAGATAATTCGGGATTAGAATCCCCTAAGGCCAATCATAAGGATTTAGCCGGACATAGCTAAAAACAAATTAACAAGAATAAAAGTGAAAGAAAGCATTACAAAAGAGCTCTGAGTGTCTTCCAAAAGTCTTCTGTTTCTTGCCGTCGAATTCTCTCTTTTCTTTTTGATTCAGAAACTCAAATATATAGAGCTAGGTCACGTGCTGGCGCCGCGCGCCAAACTTCCGGCGCCGCGCGCCAAACAACAGAGACCGCTCCTTTGTTTTGAACTGATTTGGCGCCGCGCGCCAATATCCCGGCGCCGCGCGCCATTTGACAGAATTACTCTCTGGTAACTGCTTTTTCTTCACATTCTTGTTTCTTTCACTATTCTTGTACCTGATGTAATTTCTACTAACTATTGCATAAAAACATAGTAAAAACCTCCTAAACTGCGTCAACAAGTCTTGTAATTAGAGTAAAAACACACTACTCATGTAGAGTTATCAGCTTTCAAACATTTTCTCTCTATAATTTGTTTTGTTTCATGGTCAGTGTCGGGCTTGTAAGTCAAGTTTTGTTTTCCAAACATTAGCCACACTAGCATCATAGACACAAGCCAAGCTATCACTCCCAAATGGTGAATAACAGAAACACTTTGGTACAAAAAGTTGGGAAGCAACATATTATACATGAAAAGGAAAAGGTGGCATTTAGTACGGAGAAGTAATAAATTTTCCCACCATACTCAAGTTGGTTTTTGACCATAGAGAACACAACTTTACTATGTCTTATCAACTTTACCATGCAAAGACTCGGGAGACAACTGTTCCGAACATCCACAATGTTGTCCAAAGCTAAGGTACATCGGCGGATAAATGAACCTTGTCTTGGTACACTATATGTACTCCTCATTCCACTCACACAATGGAAGTAATTCTCATCATCTCTTATATATATATATATATATAATTGCATTGATTTTCATTTTGAGATATTACTGACTTGAGCGTTGCAGTGCTAACATTTTTACAAGCACTCTTTCCCACTGTACCTAAGCTACATCACCACCATCGCCACAATATTAGATCTGTTGTGAATTCGAGTAACTCACACCAATACCTTTGATGTGTGTGAAGCAATACGATTAAAGCAATCAACAATCGAGAATGACAATAATAATAATCAACAAAGTAAAACCGCGAAAACGTAAAGAACACGAGATATTGTTTACCCAGTTCGGTGTTAATGAACCTACTATGGGGGGAGGGCAACCCTCTTCATTCCACTATCAATAGAATACTTGATTACAATGAAATCCCAATTGGGTTACAAGAATTAGACAATTCCCTAATTCTACCCAAGTCCCGAATTTCTTCCCGTGACCAAGAAATTCAATCAAGAAGTGTTTCCCAAGGTGATAGGATGTTTCTCCAACCCTAGAGTTTTCCCAAGATGTTACTCTATTAACCCTAGTCTTTTGTTGGCTCAAGAAACCCTAAAAACACACTTAAAATATCAGAAAACGCACAGCCTATATATAGGCTCGCGCATCTGCGCGGCGCGCAGGAGACTGGCGCGCGGCGCGCCAACAACAGAACAAACCAGCCATCTTCACTGATGGCTGCGCGGCGCGCAGGGGCAGCTGGCGCGACACGCCAAGACCAGAATCAGCTGCCCAGGTTCTTCTGCTTCATCTTCCAATTTTCAAAGCAAACTCCAACAAGATCCACTAGAAAAAGCGTCTAGTTTTATCCGTTCAAAGCATAAATTATCTCCTCTAACAAACTAACCACTAATATTTTTCTATATAAAAAAAATCAAGTAAAAACAAACTATTAGAAAGTAGAGCTTTGAAATTGTTAAACATTGAATGCTACAACATTAATAATAATATGTATACTTTTATTTCAATAATCATCCACATTAAGAGTTGTGGCCAAATAGTACTACTAGTTAATTACAATTACAAAACTCAAACATAAACAAAACAAAAACCCCCGACACAATTCAAAGTTCAAACAAAAAATATCAAAGGATAAATAATCTTTGTATTCATAAGTTACCCCATGTCAGGGCCGGCCTGCACTTGTATCGGACGTTCGAATTTTTAGGGCCTCACCTTAAAATTTTGAGGTCCTACAATATTAGTTATATATTATTTATATTCATAAAATATCATATGTGTATTAATATATTAATTTTGAGACCCTAAAATAATAGTTATATATTGTTGATGTTCATAAAATATCATATGAGTATCATTAGATTAGTTATTTATACACATATATATAATTTTAGTCCATTTTAATCTTTGCATCAAATTTAATCTTAAATTAATATGTCTCTTTTTTTGACGTTATATATAATGATAATTATTTTTTATGTGTTTGTAATTTTTTATTAGGGTCCGTTACTATAGTGTGATGGTGAGATATAACCTATTGCGCAGTAGGTACTATTTGGAGGTGTTTAGTATCCAAGATCGCTGTGAAAGGAGTCGGAAAGGATATGGCTAAATATCTCAATGATTTTCAATTTGGGATTGGAATATCAAGCGGTGCAGAAGCTGTTTTACACAGTGCCAACAGGGTACTAAGTCAGCGCCATGAAGATGGTTCTTTGGTTATGTTCACAGTTGACTTCTCGAATGCTTTCAACATGGTTGATAGGCCGGCACTGTTACAAGAGGTGAGGGTGAGATGCCCATCTATTTCCTTGTGGGTTGAGTTTCTTTATGATCAGGCAGGTTATACCTTGGGGATGAACATATTATGGCAGCCATTGAAGTGCAACAAGGTGACCCGTTGGGACCCCTTCTTTTTGCTCTTGTGTTACACCCTCTCATTCAAAAGATCAGAGGCAATTGCAAACTCCTTCTTCATGCTTGGTATCTTGATGATGAGACTATCATAAGGGAGTCCGAGGAAGTGGCTAAATTCATTGATATCATTAGAGAAACAGGTTCAGGATTGGGTCTTCATTTGAATATTCGTAAAACGGTGATTGTTTGGCCTTCTTGTGATGGAAGCAAACTTCGTAAGGGGTTGTTCCCTTCAGACATTGGGAGGCCCTTGTCTGGGGTAAAATTGCTCGGAGGCGCTGTTAGTCGAGATAGAGGTTTTATTGAGGAGGTGGCTATGAAGAGATCTGTCAGAGTTGTTGAGTTAATGTATCTTCTTCCTAAGTTAAGAGATCCACAAAGTGAGTTTTTCCTACTTCGGTCATGCATGGGTATCGCCAAAAAAAAATTCGGCCTCAAGACGTGCCAACCAATTTACATGGAGGAGGCAGCTGTTTTGTTTGATAAAGAGTTGAGAGCGGCGATTGAAAACATCGTGGTTGGAGGGGGTCCGTTCTTTGGAGACCATCAATGGAAGATTACTTCTTTACCCATTAAGTTTGGGGGGTTAGGGTTATATTCAGAAGTAGGAGCCACCTCATATTCTTTTGTGGCTTCTAGGGTGCAATCTTGGATTTCGCAGGACCATATATTGAGAGACAGCGGAGGATGTGGTATGGACTTGGATTTTGACAATGCTTTGGACGGTATTTAGGGCAAGATTCAGACTTATAACTTTATCAATTTTGCTATCAAGGATATTGTCCCATCTAAAGCCCAACATGTTTTGACGAATGTTCTTTTTGGCAAAATTGTTCAGTACATGAAAGTTGATTTTAACATGACCACAAGGCAAAAAGCAGTTTTTTGGTGTTTGAAAGTGGCACATGCTCAAAACTTTCTCCTCGCTATCCACATCGATGGTTAGGCCAACACATATCATCGGTTGAGTACCGTACCATCCTTAGGTACCGCATCATGATTCCAATATTTCCTAAGGACGAGATTTGTTATGTTTGTCGTAAACCGTGTCTCAACACTTTTGGGGAGCATGCAGTTCATTGTAGGGAGCTTCCCGACTTCAAATACAGGCATGACTTGATCAGAGATGTGTTTTTTTATATTTTTAGGCGTGGGGGAATCTCTGTTAAGAAAGTGGCACCAGTGAACTTCTTGACTAACCCACAAGAAGGGAGATCGACACTTCGGCCCGCGAAAGTTTTGGTGTTTGGATTGGTAGGTGGAAACATGCTTGTGTAGATTTGAATGAAGTTTCCCCACTTGTGGGACTAGGGGTTGGTGATTGCCAAACATGAGAAAGCATGCTCTAACGATCAACACGTTTTTATACCATTTGCTTTCAACACTTTTGGATTTCTAGCACCAGAGGCAGTAAATCTTTTGCAAAGAGTTCAAAAGGTTATGCATTATAATGTCGTGACGCGTAGGTCTAGGGAGGTAGTTTTTCAAAGATAGGTTTTGCTATTCAAAAAGGATTAGCGGTGCAGCTTGTTACTCGTCTACCTTTTATTCAAGTGTAATTATTTCATATATATATATATATATATGTGTGTGTGTGTGTGTGTGTGTGTGTGTGTGAGCAGGGATATATTGACTCCAAGAGTAACTTTTAAGAGTTACTCTAAATCTTCACCCTCTATTATATTTTAATCTAATGGTTTGAATTAATCCTTACTTTTTCTCACGAAACTAGTTTTTAGAGGAATAAAAACTCGTTCTTCTCTAACATGTGCATTGTTGTTCCTCTGGTTTTTTTTATGGGAATTATATTTTGCTTAATCATTTCTCCAATCGATATTGTATTGCATCATTGAATTTGAAATCAAATATTTCATTCTTTCCCGTTTCTAAATATCAAGGCTATACACTATACACATCACGTGAAAACAAAAATTAGGTATAATTTTTATACAAGAGGATAACATCCAATCTGATTATGTATTTCACAACCATAAGCTTCGATCACCGTTATAAGTTTCAATACCCAATTATAAATTAATAAAAGTAAACCTTTTGATTTAATTCCCAAAATTTTCAATTGGCTTTTTTCTTCTCCTTTCTTAACATTCCAAATCTAAATTGATCGGAGATACATATTCTTTTTCACAACCAAAACCAATGGCAAACAAAATCGATAGCGAAAAAGATAGTTTTGGATAAATAGACCATCTTCCAAACTAATAGTGTCTCACATATGTTGGGTTATCGTTTCAATTTCACGAGAGAGAAATAGAATAATGAAAGCACACGTGAAGATATCTATTAATTAATTATAGTCATTAGATTAAAAGATAATAGAGGGTGAAGATTTGGAGTAACTCTTTAGAGTTACTCTTGAGTCAATATATCCCTCCTATATATATATATATATATATATGTATATATAAATCAATTATACTTTTATCAATCAACCACTATTTTTATCAAACAATTATTTTTTTCCTTTCTTTGAAAAATTTATTATTAATTTTATTATTTTAGTTTATAAAATATTTTTTTAATCGGGCTTTAGTAATTTTAGAATAACGGTATTCAATAAAAACCCATAAACCGTTATCGATCACAATAACATATCAAATGATTTTTAAATTTTTCAAAAACAATTATGGAAGATCTATATGATATAAACTTCAATTCAACGGTAGATTTTGTAAAATTTGTATTTGTTACAATAATGTTCACGACTTGTGTACGGTAAAAGACTTAACGAAGTCTTTCACCACCTTGGCCATCTATTTGTTCAATAACTGCCTAATCACACAATAATGGCAGCCTATAACATAATAATAATAATAATAATAATAATAATAATAATAATAATAATAATAATAGTAGTAGTACGTACTACTATAACATAACAAACGGTGAGCAACTAACGACTGGTTATTGTTTAGCGGTTATTGATTGCTCTGTTGTGGCAGCTACTGCTACGGAAGAGGCGCAGTAGGAGGGTTTGTGTGATTCAATGTCTCATAGGTTAAGAGGCGTTGTGGAGAAGGATGTGGGTCTGGATGAACTAATTTCATGTGATGGGGTAAATGGGCCACATAAGGAATGTATATTGGGCATGGGTTGTGTAGTAGATAAAAAACAAGGAGAAAAATAAAGAAATTATAATTGATGATAGTGATGAGGCAAGGAGAATAAATGCTAATTGATGAGATAGGGACAACCAAAGTCGCGTGTGGTGGAAGATACAGAAGAATTTATCAGTGAAGATTCAACATCTCATGCTCCAGGTATGACTTCTTTACGGCGGTCAATGGTCTCTGTCTCAGCACTGACCGTCGTTTTAGTTGAAGGGGAGGTTAATGAGATCAATGATGCAAGTAATGAGAAGTATAGGATAGAGGCAGAGAGATTATTTAATATAGGATTGAATATGGGGGTTACAACGAATGCAGACATAATCTCTATGGTGGAGAGGTTAATTGACTTGGAAGAAACAGAGGATGTGATTACGGAGGATTGAGAGGAAGAAGAAGTGGATCAATGATAGTATGTTCATGGAATGTTAGGGGGTTGGGGGGCGAATAAAGAAACGAAAAGTAAAGGAATTAATAAGTAAAGAAAAGTGGAGGTAATGGCAATACAAGAATCAAAATTAAGTAGGGTTGATAAAAAAATTATTGATGTAGAAGGGATGACGGTGCTTATGCATCGTCGAAAGAAGATGAGCTTGAATTCCAATTAGTTGTTATCATTTTAAGTTTGTTTTATTAGTTGTTATTATTCTTCTTTAAATTTGTTATTATTAGGATAGTTATCTTTTAAATTTAAAAGGGAATGAATTTAGAATAAGTTAGTTATTATTTTTTTAAAAGTTTGTTTATATCGTATGCCTATTTAAAGGCAAAACATATTTGAAATCAAAGGAAGTTATAGTTTATCATTAAATTTTTGAGAGTTTATTCTCTTTCTTGTGGATTCAAGAAATCTGGTGGACTCCAGAGCTTTACATCGCAAACCTGTGTTCTTATTATAGGATTAGCGCTTGCTATTCCTTCCCGCTTTCGTACTACGTCAGTTAGCATCAGAGCAAGTTTTCCCTGTTCTTTCGTGAATTGAACAGCCATGGGAGATCAACCAATAACCAGGGTAGACATTGAGGGATTTACCGCATCCCTAACTGCTTTGGCTGCACAAATAACCATGTTATCAAATGGTTTGAACAACAATAGAAATGATAACAACAACAACAACCGCAACAACAGGGGAGGAGAACCAATTCCGGTTATTAGGTTCATAATAACAATCATATTATTGATACAATTACGTATAGAAAATCAGGACATACTCGTGAATCTGATTTGGAATACTATGAGCGTAGATATTACAAAAAGTTGAAGGATGATTACTACGAGTTTAAAATCTCTGATTCAATATATCGGTGTCCGTTTTGCAACAACAAAGATTACTCCTTGACCGGCCTTTTGAGACATGCTTCCAGAATGGCAGGTAACTCGCGTAAGACGATTAAAGATATTGCTAAGCATTATGTTTTGATAACGTATATTTCAAGGTATCTTAATGTTCAAGTCGATGAAGACAGAACTGAAATAAACGATGCATATGTAGTTGGAAAGAATCAAATTATTGAGGATTTGAGTTCTTTAGAGGTGGTGAAGACTGACGAGTCTCTCCTTTTGAGATTTGTCAACGCTGCATTCAATATTAAACCAGAATCCCGCGACGTGTTGCCGCCACCAGATGCGAAAGAAAAGTCGAATATAGAATCAGAGGTCCAAACGGAGGTGATGTCTAAAACGGTAGAAACTACAATCGATGAGGAAGGAGTGTTCAATCTAGAATTGGAGGGTAATTTCAACGTGAACAACAATAGCATAGATTGCGACATCCAAACAGAGACGACGCCAAAATTTGATGAAGAAACAAATGAGAAAGAAGGGCATGTAACAAATTTCTTGTCATCGACAACGCAATATGATGGGACTTCGATGACAACACAAACAGAGAAACTTCTTTTGAATAATGAAAAACAATGCGTAGAGCACAAACTGCTAGTTGATTTGGGAAGAAACGATGTTGGAAAGATCTTCAAACCTTGTTATGTTCAAATTGAAAAATTTATGAACATTGATCGGTATTCTGATGTTTTGCATATAAACTCTACCGCCACGGGGGAGTTATTAGATGGGTTAACAATTTGTTATCTCAAGTTAGAGGAGAAAAAACGAGCTTGTAAAGAAGAAAAGAGTTGGTATAATGTAAGACTAAAGGAAGAGCAAAAAGTAGCGATCAAGCAAACGAGAAAGAATTTGGTAATTAAAGCAAAATCGGTACCAAGTTTTTACTATGATAAACGCATGAGCCAATATCAAGCAGATGAGGCTCTTTATAAAGATGAGAACTCGGGGTCAAGTTCTTTTGAGGTGAAGGAGACTGATGTAGGAGGGATGACGGTGCTTATCGAAGAAGTTTTGCATCGTCGAAAGAAGATGAGCTTGAATTCCAATTAGTTGTTATCCTTTTAAGTTTGTTTTATTAGTTGTTATTCTTCTTCTTTAAGTTTGTTATTATTAGGATAGTTATCTTTTAAATTTAAAAGGGAATGGATTTAGAATAAGTTAGTTAT
Source organism: Trifolium subterraneum (assembly GCA_951799995.1). Taxonomy (NCBI): domain Eukaryota; kingdom Viridiplantae; phylum Streptophyta; class Magnoliopsida; order Fabales; family Fabaceae; genus Trifolium; species Trifolium subterraneum. The sequence goes on from OX637462.1 coordinate 56,884,612, forward strand.
TATTTTTTAAAAAGTTTGTTTATATCGTAAGCCTATTTAAAGGCAAACATATTTGAAATCAAAGGAAGTTATAGTTTATCATTAAATTTTTGAGAGTTTATTCTCTTTCTTGTGGATTCAAGAAATCTGGTGGACTCCAGAGCTTTACATAACAGGTTTGTCGCTTGCAAACCTGTGTTCTTATTATAGGATTAGCACTTGTTATTCCTTCCTGCTTTCGTACTGCGTCAATTATGCTCGCAGCAATGGGGAGGTAATGATTTTTAGTGGCGGTGTAATCCGGCTATAGGTAGAAGTGGTGGCATTATTACAATGTGGGATAATATAAAGGGGACCTTGGTTCATTCATTCCAAGGGCAAGGATACTTGGGAATGGTTCTAACGTGGGTGGTGAAGGAAACTACATGTGTTGTTGTGAATGTGTATGCTCCTTGTTTACTACAAGCAAAGAAAGCTCTTTGGGTGGACTTATTGGTTGCAATGAAAATATACGGGACGAATCACTTTTGTATATTGGGGGATTTTAATTCCGTTAGAAGCTCGGAGGAAAGGAGGGGAGTATCGAAGGGGGCCGATTGGACGGAGGATATAAGATTATTCAATGTCTTTCTTAAGAATATTGGGTTGGTTGATCTTCCGTTGATGGGAACAAAATATACTTGGGTCCAACCAAATGGAAGATGCATGAGCCGCCTTGATAGGATTTTGATATCTCAAAAGTGGATGGAGGATTGAGGGGCGATTTTGGTGTGGGGTTTAAAGAGGAATATTTCCGATCATTGCCCTCTAATTACTAGATACGATGGTTGTGATTGGGGACAAAAAATCTTTTCGTTTCAATAATCATTGGTTAAACAACAAAGAGTTCCTTAAGGTGGTGGAGACGGAATGGGCTTCTTATCAAGTGAATGGATGGCCGTGATATGTTCTAAAAGAAGTTGAAATGGCTTAAAGGGGTACTTGGAATAGCAAGGTCTATGGTAGTGTTGATTCTAAAATCGAGGAAATATCGGTCGATATTGAATCACTTGATTTGAAAGGAGGAGGGGAGGGGTTGTCGGAAGAGGAATCACTCTTGAGGAAAAAGAAATTTGAGTAATTATGGCTATTACTTGAAAGTAAAGATAGCTATGAATTTCAAAGATCTCGGTCTCGGTTGCTTCGAGAGGGGGATGCTAACACGGGTGTCTTTCATGCTTGTGTTAAAAGTCGGAAGCGGTCTAATTCAAGTGTGGCTTTAAAGAAGGGGCAGGAGTGGTTAGTTTGATCGGATGAAATAAGTGCGGAAGTGGTGTCATACTTTAATAAGCATTTTGAAGAAGTTATATGGAAGAGACCTACATTGGATAGGGTGGAGTTCTTACAACTTTCACATGGTGAGGCACAGGGGCTTGAAGCTAGTTTTGGGGTTTACAAGGTTGCTGAAGTAATTGAGTTATCAGATGGAAATAAGAGTTTCGGTCCGGATGGCTTCAATTTCGCTTTTTTCAAAAAGTTTTGGGGATACTTGAGAAAGAGATAATGAATTTTTTTTGTAGAGTTCCATGATTTGGCCAAACTACCGTCTTGTTTTTCCTCATATTTTATAGCTTTGATCCCTAAGTTAATATGTCCTCACCAAATTAGTGATTTCCGGCCAATATCATCATTGGGAAGCTTGTATAAGCTTCTATCAAAGGTGTTGGCGAAAAGATTGGGCAAGGTTATGAAAGCTATTATTTCTAAAAATCAATCGGAATTCATAAAAGGAAGGAATCTTGCGGATGGGGTGGTGGTGGCAAATGAGGTTGTGGATCTTGCAAAGCGGTCGAAGAAAGAATGTTTAATTTTTAAAGTTGACTTTGAAAAGGCGTATGATTCGGTGAATTGGAGTTTCCTCGATTATATGCTTCAAAGGGTGGGGTTTGGAGAGAAATGGAGGGCTTGGATGAAAATATGTATTTGTAATGGGAAGTTGTCGGCGCTAGTCAATGAGATCCCAACGGGGGAAGTAAATATTAGTAGAGGACTTAAACAAGGTGATCCACTAGCCCCGTTCTTGTTTCTACTTGTTGCGGAAGGTTTGACGATGCTCTCAAAACGGGTCGTTTCTTTGGGATATTTCAAAGGTTTCCAAGTCTGGAGGTTTTAGTATCTTTGTTGCAATATGCGGACGATACATTGTTCATTGAGGAGGCTTGGTTGAAAATCTTTGGGCTATGAAAGCTATTTGATAAAGACCAAGTATGGGTGATATAGAAAAATTGCTATTATTGTAATAAAGATTATAGTGAGGTTTTATGAGTAATTTGTGAGTGAGATAAAGTGATGAGTTGGCAAGTTTGTTATGCCTCTTAGTGGTATATATAGTAAGGTAAGGAGAGTGTGAGAGTATTATGGAAGATTGTTGTTAGGACCATTATGGTTAGGCTTTCTTTGAAGGAACTTTGATATGTGGGCATTAGGATATTCATCCTCTTGCATTTATCTTTCATTTTTCAGATAATGATACACTATTTCCATTATTCGTGCATTTTAATCCTTTTATTCTATATTCTATAAGTTGCAGATTTTCCATTTTGCAACACTATTCTTAGATGGTTTGAACTTGTCTCGAGTCTTAAAGTTAATTTCTCAAAGAGTCGGTTGGTGAGGTAAATGTGGCGAATAGTTTTCTACAAGGGGCGGCATCGTTTCTTCATTGTAAAATTGGATCACTTCCTTTCACTTATTTGGGGCTTCCGGTGGGTGCGCAAATCCGCGATTAGCTTTGACTTGGGAACTGGTGGTAAAGACAATTGAAAAAAGACTATTCTCATGGAGTAATTGATACGTTAGCTTGAGGGGAAAGTGATTCTTATCAATTCAATCTTGGCTTCAATTCCGATATTTTTTCTTTCCTTTCTCAAAATTCCATTAAAAGTGAGAATGTATATAGTTCACTTAAAAAGGAACTTCTTATGGGGTGGTGCTTCCGGGGAGAAGGATAAAGTTTCTTGGGTGAGTTGGAAAGACGTGTGTCGTCCAAAGGATGATGGCGGTTTAGGAGTGCGAGATATAAAGTGGTTCAATTTGTCATTGTTGGCAAAATGACGGTGGAGGATTCTTACGGATAAGGAGTTATTGTGGAGGAAGGTATTGGAAGCAAAATATGGGGGAGTTAGGAGAATTAACTTGTCCATGCCACGGGGTAATAATTGCTCATTGTGGTGGAAGGATTTGGTGGGATTGGGTGCTAGTAGTAGAGAGAGAGGGGATTGGATTCTTGATATTTTCACCAAAAAATTGGGTTGTGGATTGGGTGCTAGTAGTAGAGAGGGGATTGGATTCTTGATATTTTCACCAAAAAGTTGGGTTGTGGAGACACGACGTCATTTTGGTCAGATCATTGGATGGGCCTAACACCCCGTCATAACTCTTTTCTACGGCTATTCAACAATTCACTTCAACCAGAAACTACAATCAACGAATTGGAGGAATCAATGGATGAGAGATGGCATTGGAATTTCAAGTGGAGAAGGAATTTCTTTGTATGGGAAGAAGAGCTATATAGACACCTTTTGGAGGTAATTGCATCGGTACCTATCACAAAGGCGTTGCATTCTTGGGTATTTGCATTAGGGGGTCAATTCTCGATAAGCTCTTTGTACACTTTTCTTTATAAAAAGTTTCTTCCACCTTCTCCTACATCCTTGGTTACGAAGAGAACTGTCGCTAAAGTATGGGGGAGTTGGGCGCCGTTAAAAGTGATTGTTTTTTCGTGGCAAGCATTACTTGGTCGCCTCCCTACAAGAGACAATTTGGCAAGACGCGACATTGTGTTTCAAGGGGCAGAAGCTTGTTATGTTTTTTGCGGTGGTGCTAATGAAACGGAAAATCATTTACTTGCATCTTGGCATGGGTGGTTTGGTCCAAGATACATCGGTGGTTTGTTTTCACAACGATTTTGCGGGATTCCATTGATGCATTATTTCAAAGCTTCCTTGTATCTATTCGTTTTAGAAAGAATGCGTCAAAGGGGATACTAATGAAAGGATTTTTAGGGGGATAGTCATTGGACAGGCGGAGATCTTTGATCGGATACAAATTGTATCTTGGAAATGGATAATGGCTAAAAAGGTATCCTCGCCATGTTTATTTTATGAATGCTGTATCAAGTCTTTTGATTGTATAGTTTGTTAGCTTATGATTGGGGATTATAGAATTAGATTGAACATTGGAAATTACTTTGTTCAATTTGATTTTTTCTTTTGGTGGGAGTACTATATGTACTTCTACTAGTATGGGTAGAGTACTTCTTGTACTTTTTTCCGCTTATTAATAAAATTGTTTGCCGTTCAAAAAAAAAGTACTACTAGTAAGAAGAGGCTTACCGGAGGATTCATAATGGGAACTGACAATCCATCGATCAAACTTTCAACGAAATTCATACATTCATTTCAAAATAAAATCAAAGATTTATAGTAATGCAAATTCAATACTTTTTTATAGTTGAATGCTAGAGCCGGCAAGACAACAGTTTATGATCACATGCCACACTACTATCCATGAGTCGATCTCCAACCAGTCCGAACACTTGCCCGGACTCTGGTCAAAAAATTTGGTGTTTTAGGGGTTAGTTTAGGACAAAAATTGAGATTTTTCAGTGCAAAACTAAGATTTTTGTTTAAAGTTGAAATTTTGTCCTAGCTTTATAAATTTTTTGGATCGATCAAAAGGTGCAGACTTTGACATCTATATAACTCTTTGAAATCGAATTATATTATATACACATCATTACTTGAAAAAAAGAAGAAAAATATCACTTATATCAGACAAAATGGCAAAGAACTTTGGCCACAGTAAAGAGAGATTTGATGTAATGTGGAAGAAATCAACTCCAAGTTCAAAACTGCAGCCACTGCTCCCCCAATGATATGGAAAAGCCTGTTAGCATTCAAAAGGGAGGGTTTTGATCAAAATTATAGCATCCCTTATGAATTTATCGAACATTCACATCAATCACTGGCAAAGTATACTTTCAACACCTAACTTGTATTATATCATATCAAAACAAAGAACAGATGCATCTACAAAGATATTATAAATAGTAGGTCCGATTCCATGCGAACATGCAAAACTACGGTAAAATTAAGAACATCTACTACTACAATCAACTACATGATGTAAAGTTTGGTACCTCAAAACAGTAATTGCATAGTAGTTGAGTTAAGGGTTAAGGAGCAGGAGGTCCAGGGTTCAAGTCCTTCCAAAGGAGAAAAAAAATTAACATTGTAATACTAACAACTAACCTTGCTTATACAAAAAAAAGTAATTGCATAATTGTCGGAATTTTTAGATCCATTTTGACGTTAGGAAGAGCCAATTGCTAATCAAAAGAAGATAAAATCATGCAAATAATAATAATGAATTGAATTCAAGTTCTCTGCCTGAAAAACAATAACTATACCTGCACGGCACTCTGAGTGGCACAATATTTGTCTAGTGGCTTCATATTAAATGTCTTGGAGAGATACCATCAAGCCAAAATAATTAGCACGAATTGCATCAAGCTGATAGGCAATTTCTCATACTCGTGTCTCATGTACTATTTACATGATCTGGAACTGTTTCCAGTATGAGCTGCAAGTAAAACAACCATGGTACTTATCAACACTCTCACCAGAAAAGTTTTCAACCAATGAATTTACCCCGTTAAAAGCAATTCTCAAACAGTAATGTCCACCTTATTAAATCCATAAAATGATCAGTAGTACAAACAAAGGGATGTTCAAAAGAATCAAAGTAGAATGCCTTCTCGGTGTAGAAGCTATATATGTGATAACTTCTCAGGCCGCGTCTCAACCATTATTTTGATTAGACATAGACAAAGTAGAATAACTATAGCCAAAGATGAAGCCATGACCATAATTAGCATGTGCAGTGACCTGTACATATTTGACGTGTATCCTTGCACAGCTGATAGTCGTACTTCATTTCTTTTTTGTGAAACATCTTCAATAATATCATAATAAAAACCACCAGTCAAAACAAAGTCAGAATTGTAAAAACAAGCATGCATAAGGAAAGAAGGAACGAAGCAAAACACTTTTAAGAAAAAGGGAAAATAACTCTAACATAATGAAGAAATACAATTCGGTTATGAACCTGATGCATTGGGAGGTTCTCGACCTTTTCCTTATTATGAGAATATAGCATGCCACCACTATTGATATTTGTTAACTTTGTGATAAACTCATGAATATTGAGAGAGAATTCCAAACTGATTCAACTGAATCTTTTTCAATTTTTACAATCGGCATGAGATCTATTTATAGATCTCTTGTAAGCTTGACTAGCCTAACTGAATCAGTTAAAAGGTTCCTGATTTTCAGGAGATAGTTACAAGAGAATATTACTATGTGTGAGGGTATACTCTAGATATCCTAGACTAGCCTAGATAAGGATAACTACACTCCCTGAAGTGTAGATGGAGCTATCCTTATTTTGTTCAATATGTCGGCTTTCTTTGCATTATCTGATGATACCATCCCCAACCTGGCCAAGAACACACATATCAGTATGATGTATAAGACTGCTAATTATATACAGCTGGAAAATATCAAAATCACATCATATGTTCTGTTACAATTAAAGTCCTAACTTTCAACGAGCATGAATTATAGCACACTGACGTTGAACGACAGTCACCACAAGAACAACCAAGAGACTACATGAGCATCTTGACCGATGCTTACAATTTCACAAACTAATTTGTATATTCACTCGAAAACAAGAGGTAGGTGAGTGAGTGACTGAGCAAAATCTAGTGTGAACATATTGCATCTTAGAATCTGGTGAGACTTGTTAATTTTACGGTTCTCAGCCGTGGACCACTAGGGCATTTACTCACCCTGGCCAAAATACCCAAAAGAAGTACACTAATGACAAACTTAAAAACAGGAATTCAGAATTCACACCATTTGATCCATGTAGGTGTAGCTATGCTTCATATCAATATTTAATTAACAACTGCTAGGGACTGAGATAACTAAAATAAAAAACAATCGGTAAGAAAATGAAAAGAAAAGTAAAAGTTTTTTGTTTTTGTTTTTATAAAGCTATTAATTTATTGAAGAAAAAAGTAAGAACAAAAATTGGGGGGAAAACCCCTAACCTAGGACAGAAAAACAAAAATAAAGAGTTCCTAATATAAAAGGCTCTTCACTTGAGGTAACACGATTCTAGAAATGTTTAATAGCCTCCCTAGTCAATCAAATACAACCACTTTACAGTCCCTTGGACACCGACATAATTTCTGGAACATCCGGAACTTGGCATTGAAACCTATGGAACAGGCCCAGTGAATTGTCATGTTAATTAGTACTTTTGACCTGCGCATAACATATTCAGCAAATTGAAGCTGGCACTTATTGGCTCTATAATTCCTAAACAAACAAGTTTTGAGCTGAGATGAAAGGCATTCGGGAACAATATTTGGGTCTTCCCAGCAACTGTACTGCTCCTCGTCGTGATCATTCCCATTTTCTATCTCCTGTAGCAAAGAAAAGTTAAGAGATGTGGACGTAGAGTTAACAAATACAAGGAAATGAATGAAATGATAAGTAAAACCTCATGAATGATAAGATGTTGAAGCTTGGGAGTATTTCGGAGCATTTCTAGAATCCACATCCACTTGTGAGGCCAACTTCGATGCTTTAAGTCGGAGATTATATCCATTTGAGTTAGATTGTAAAAAATAGGGACTTGTACACAGTGGCCCGATGTCTGCATGAATGACAAAACAACATTAGAAATCAATCATCATATTGCGGTGTAAAATAATCAAACAAACTCTTACTTACGAGCTTTATGGTGAGACTTGTATGTGCCCTGGAGAGCAAGAATAAAGGAATAGGTTCTTTATCAGAAAGCTTGGCTGTAACCAAATTAGGCAAGCATTTGATCTTGTCTGCTTTTTTTGGAACAAATATACTCCCACCAGGAGTTACACGTACCTCATTTGTTTCCAACTCCTCAAGAAGGGGAAAGGATAAGAGAAAGTTGATGAGGTGCGTATGAGTTTTGAAATAAACTTTTTCTAAGTAAAGAGTTTTGAGCGGTGATATATTGTTATTTACTTGAGGAATGTCTTCCAAAATAGTTAACCTTTTTAACTTAAGAACAGTAAGCGTCCTACAAGTGAATATGTTGGAAACAAAGTTGTTGTGTATATCAATAAACATCAATTCAAGTTCTAGTGTTTGAGTTCTTCTTTGTATTGCTGCAATAATAAGTTGGGGGATATCGTCGGCATCCATGTTTCTAAAAGGACAACATATGAGGCGGAATGTTTGTACTGGGAGTGTGTTGTGACGCGATAGCATGACTGAGTATACAGGATAGCATAGATCGGATGCTGTTTTCATGGAACATATTGAGAAGTCGTTGAAATCGAAATCCAGAGTTAAGACTGAGAGCCATAATGGTTTCCATCTCTTTGAGAGTATGGTTGTGGCAACTGCCTCTTTTGTTGGGAGAAAGGAGAGAATGTGACATAGAATTGAGTCTGGAAGGGAACTAACCCGGTCTTCTTTTCCACGACTTGGAATCGTTGATGATAATCGCTGCTTCTTCTTCGAGGACGACTTAGTAGACATCGTTGACGATGATAATCGCTTCTTCTTAGTAGACATGGATGATGGAGCTTTACGGGTTTCAGATCGTAATACCATCTTCTCTCTGTAAACCCTAATCCCCTTTTGATTTTTCATTACAGTATCTTCAAGGTTGAATGCCACCGGTAGTGGGCTTTAAATAAATAAGGACAGACAAACAAACTGCAACTAATCCTGAATTTTCGAAACAAATCTCAACTAAATCCAAATCTCAATGCAAGATTTTGTTTTTTTTTTCCAAAAGATTTTGAATTTGAAAGAGAGATGTACTTTTAGCACCCCCTGTATTTCCTCTGTCACCCCCTGAAATCACCTAACTACCCCTCTCACTTTCTAGACAGCGGACGTCGTTTGCATTCTGGAATGCGAGCGTGTAAATAAATTGACTGTTTAGAATGGTTTCACCTCTCAGGTGAAAATTTGAAAACAACATGTTCGCTGACTATAAAGCGAACATGCCTTATATGACGGAGATGGAGCGGGAAGGTGGTAAATCCTTATGACAGTAAGCCTGAGCCTAAGTAGTTTTCGGGAGGGCCGTCGGATAAGAGGGTATTGCTTGAGTATGGATCGACGCCGCACATTGCTAGATGTGTGTACGACTACAAAGTAAGTAAAAATTTAATTTTTTATGTTAAATTTATGATTACAACATAATGTTCTCAATAAAATGTAATTTTACTTGTTGATTTATTAATAGGATCGTGAGATGATTATGCCTGTCAGCAGCGGGGGAAATGCACGACATTAAATGTGATGTTTATGGGTTGGACTGGTTGTAAGAAGCTTTGGATGCCGCAGGAATGTCTGGGTTGAGGCAAATGGGATACCCATTCCTTGATCCCCCGTTCTCTACTTTTGCGGAGAGATGGTACAGAGAGACCAGCGACTTTCATATGCCGACTGGGAAGATGCCAGTCACTCTGGATGACGTGAGTCGTCTTCTGCATCTCCCCATTAAGGGACGTCTGCTAGACCATACAGTATCCCTACCAAATCCGAGGGTATGGAGTTGATGATGGGTCAACAGAGAAGGAAGCTATGCATGAGGTTAAACACAACCAGGGGTTCATATGCCAGGTTTGTATATTTAAAGGCCCTCGTTATAAAACACAAGCTAGTAGTCAAAAAAGTTGAGAAGGACGGTGATAAGGACACCCTTGAGATGTATAATTAAGGGATATATTGTGAGGGCGTACATGTTGTTGTTGGTTGGAACCATTATCTTCTCCAACAAGGCAAAGAACAATGTGGACCTAACATACTTGAAGTATTTCAGGGAGCTGGATCAGGTTCACACCTATGCGTGGGGTACTGCTGCACTGGCATTCCTATATCGGGAGCTTGATGTAATAAATTTGTTTTTTTAAAGAAAGAAAAAGAAAAAGATATATTAATTTAGTTTGTTGAGAGAGAGATATCCTAAATAGAAAGAAAAAGAAAAACTATTTGAAAAGAAAAAGAAACAAATATTTGTTGAGATATCTATGCCAAATTAAATAATCATTTAAAATATTGAAAATTAATGAAAAAATTAAGAATAAACGTGGAGTTGACATGTGGTATAAAAAAACCTTACTTTATTTATATACTATTGATTTTGTATTGACTAAACTCTTTTTTTACCGTAAAAATTGATTCGCAAAATTCAGATTATGTCGTTGAGTCTAGTGCAACCACAAATTTGAACCTTCACACGCAGGCGATGAAGACAATGATGAAATGCAAAAGAAGATAAAAGTTGAAGAAGCGAGATATTCAAATTCTTAAAGAATAGAATCGTTTGAGGACCTTTGATGAAACCGCTATTGTAGCACCTTAATTTTGTCCAAACAAATTTAAAAAAAATATATTTTATTACATTTACCATCATTTTGAAGCTCTTCATAACACCTAAAACCCCCAAAAATATGGTTTTATTTTCAATTATTAATGTTTGATTATAATAGGTTAAGATTAAAGTTTTCTATGATGTGATGTGGCTATTTTCATAGTGAGGTTCCTTTCAAACATTTCTCTCTATAATTTGTTTTGTTTCATGGTCAATGTCGAGCTTGTAAGTTGGTTTTTGACCATTTGATCAAATAAAGAATACAATTGTTTCGTACTAGACTAAAGTTCACAATGTAAATTGCCGACTTACAACCTAAAATCAAATATAACTCATCCACGTCCAAAGCTAAGGTACATTGCTGAATAAATGACCCTTGTCTTGGTACACTATACAGCAGATACATGACCTTTGTCATGAGATATGTAGTTTTCAAGTCAAACTGCCATCAAGTTTACCCAAGTGACCATCTTGCAGATAGCGTTACAAACCCTCTTTGGGATCCTTATAACTATTTAGGTACTATATATTTTCTGCTTAAAATAAGGATTTTATTTGCATAAACCACCACCTGCATCAAATTCCTGAAGAGAACCATTCAACATGCCTCCATTCTTCTTCTCTATGGTACTCAAATCAGCAATAGTATTATTGACAACTTCCTTTGACAAACATAAAGTCATTCCTGTTCGATATAATTAATCAGTAAGAGCCATAAGAGTACAAGGGAAGCTATTAGATGATAGGGTTGAAACACCTTAACTGGATATGTATTTGTAAGCATCATACAACAACATTTTAAAAGGATTATTGAGGCAACATATAACCGAATTTATATAGCCAATAAGAATAGAATTAGACATATGGGTTATCGAGACAACATTTAATAAGAGTCATTGAGACAACATTTAACCGAATTTATATAATCAATAAGAATTAGACTTTAAGGGTCATCGAGACAACATTTTATAAGAATCATTGAACAACATTTTATAAGGATCATCGATGCAACATTTAATAAGAGTCATCGATGCAACATTTAATAAGAGTCATCGAGGCAATATTTAACCGAATTTATATAGCCAATAAGAACTAGACTTTAAGGGTCATCGAGACAACATTTTATAAGAATCATTGAACAACATTTTATAAGGATCATCGATGCAACATTTAATAAGAGTCATCGATGCAACATTTAATAAGAGTCATCGAGGCAACATTTAACCGAATTTATATAGCCAATAAGAACTAGACTTTAAGGGCCATCGAGACAACATTTTATAAGGATCATTGAGCAACATTTAACAAAGGTCATCAAGGCAACATTTAATAAGAGTAATCGAGGCAATATTTAACCAAATTTATATGGCAAATAAAAATTGGACTTATGGGTCATCGAGATAATATTTAATAAGAGTCATCGAGACAACATTTAATATGTGTCATTGAGGCAACATTTAACCGAATTTATATAGCCAATAAGAATTAGACTTGTGTTTGATATGCTAAAAAAAAATGGGACTAGTCTGGACAACTTTTGTTGTACACTGTTTGGTTTAGAAACTGGTTATGGGACTAGACAAAATAGGTAGCAACGGACAGGACAAAAACATGAATTTTTGTCCCTCAATGAACCACATAACAACTTTTTTTCCTACAGTACAACTACAAAAAATACGAAAATACGTATTTTATTTTCGAATATCAAAAATATTATCGTTCTATCTATCTCTGATACAGTTTTGTCCTCTCCTATACTATCTTATTATGTCATGTATTGTTTTGTCCAGTACTTACTATTTTGCGAATCAAACGCACCTTAAGGGTCATTGAGACAATATTTTATACGGATCATTGAGGGAACATATAACCGAATTTATAGAGCCAATAAAAATTGGACTTATGGGTCATCGAGGTAGCATTTAATAAGAGTCATTGGGGCAACATTTAATAAGGATCATCGAGGCAACATTTAACCGAATTTATATAGCCTATAAGAATTAGACTTTGAGGGTCATCGAGACAACATTTTATAAGGATCATTGATGCAACATTTAATACGGGTCATCGAGGCAACATTTAACCCAATTTATATAGCCAATAATAATTAGACTTTAAGGGTCATTGAGAAAACATTTAATAAAGGTCATTGAGGCAGCATTTGATAAGGATCATCGATGCACCTTTTTTTTTAAGAAGCTAAATTAGCCCACCCAAATTGGCATCAGAGAGAATCGAATCTGAGACCTTAAGGAGAAGCTGATGAGCACACTCTCAGGTTCCAAGCCAATACCACCCGACCAACTCAAGTGGGTTCATTGATGCATCATTTAACTGAATTTTTATAGTCAATAAGAATTTGACTTTAAGGGTCATTGAGACAACATTTTATGAGGATCATTGAGGCAATATATAATCGAATTTATATAGCCAATAAAAATTGGACTTATGGGTCAGTGAGGTAACATTTAATAAGAGTCATTGAGGCAACATTTAACTGAATTTATATAGCCAATAAGAATTAGAATTTAAGGGTCATCGAGAAAACATGTTATAAGGACCATTGAGGCAACATATAACCGAGTTTATGTAGCCAATAAGATTGGACTTATGGGTATTCGAGGTAACATTTAATAAGCGTCACCGAGACAACATTTAATAAGGGTCATCGAAGTAACATTTAATACGCGTCACCAAGGCAACATTTAATAAAGGTCATCGAGACAAACATTTTAATAAGGTCATTGAGGCAACATTTAATAAGGGTCATCGAGCCAATACTTAACCAACTTTATATTGTCAATATTAATTGGACTTAACAATAATCGAGGCAACATTTAATCAAATTTATATAGTCAATAAGAATTGGACATATGGGACATCGAGGCAACATTTGATAAGGATCATTGAGGTTGAGGCATCATTTAACTGAATTTTTATAGTCAATAAGAATTTGACTTTAAGGGTCATCGAGACAACATTTTATAAGGATCATTGAGACGATATATAACCGAATTTATATAGTCAATAAGAATTAGACTTGAGGGTTATCGAGTCAACGTTTATATACTTAGCTATCAAAGTCAATTATATACTTAGCTTGTCCAAATAAAAGAATAAGAATATATATATATATATATATATATATATATATATATATAGTCCTAAAATCAAATGATTATTGGAAGGAAATGCTGAAACTAATTAGAGGACGAACCTTATGATGATACTGATAAAAGAGCAAACAGGGCCTAGCTTCAACAGAAGGAGATCATCATCACAGTTATCCTTTCATATTCAGTTACAATGCAATATTTCATCCTTGCACATACAATCAACGTAGAAACTAATTTTTGCATGTTTAATGCAGAAACACTCACATGTAAGTTCTTAATTAAGCCACTTCATACTACATAGTCCAATTAAAACCTTTAAAATCAATAGACAACTCAATAGCTTACCAATTAAAATTTTGAAACAGGCAAATACCCCTTGAAATTGTCAAAAGTCAATCAAATACTCCCTCCAGGGGATATTTAGGGGGGGTATTTGATTGACTTTGAGGGGGTATTTGATTGACTTTTGGTAATTTCAGGGGGGTATTTGCCTATTTCAAAATTTCAGGGGGGTATTTGACAAAATTTGAAATTTCAGGGGGGTATTTGACATTTTACTCAATTAAAAACCCAACCGATAAAAGAACAAAGATAAGATCAATTCCGTAAACAGTAGTCATTCATGTATCACTTATTATTACATTTACAAACTAAACAAATTCAGCTGTTCATAAAAGATCAAGTCACAATAGTAATTTGAAACGTAGTAATAAGGGTTCAGATTTAGTGTGTGTGTGTCTGAGAGAGAGAGAGAGTTACCGGTGAGAAGAGTTAGAGTGGCCGTGAGATGAGAGAGAGAGAGAGAGAGAGAGAGAGAGAGAGAGAGAGAGAGAGAGAGAGAGAGTTACTGGTGAGAAGAGTTAGAGTGGCCGTGAGATGAGGGTGAGGTGCTACTGCTAGTATTTCTTCTGGCCCTTAATAGGAGCATACTTCAGATGTTTCACTTATCCTGTTCATAAACAAACGAGACAAAGAAAGGAAGTGTCATGGTTCAACTTCAATTCGTTATTAGCTGTCAAGGCTTGTTTGGTTGTACCTAAATCTTTGATGTTGGATCAATGCATACCTAAGAATGTCTCCTAAAACACTCTCAAACAGTTTGTTCTCAAAAGTAATGTTTAACTACATGATTGATGATTGTACCTTAATAAGTAAGTTGAACTACTAGTACAAGGCATTTACCAAAAATTACATTAAATTGAACTGCTATAAGGCAAATTAGACTTACCAAACTCTACAATTATCATGATGTACAGAAGCAACCTCAAAGTTTGATATTAATAAACTCCAATTTTTCAACATGTTCTACACTACATCCAAAAATATATATGTAAGATAATAATCGAATGAAATGAATGCTCATTTGCAGCATTAATGAAATAAAAAATGAAGGAGTTGAGATGGAATAAAGAAATAAATTGAATAAAAAATGTTAAGAGTTAATCACAGTCAGAAAACATGCAAACTAAGAAAATTAAAATTAATATAAGAAGAGGAGGAAAGGGGTTAGATGAGAAGAAAACTTGCAAACTAAGAAAATTAAAACTAACTATGCAATTAAACAGGAATCATTGGCACTGCATTATTTTTTAAGAAAAGCTAAATTTTATAACCATTCAATTCAATGCCAAGCACAAGATGTAACCTAATGAGGAGAACCGAATACACACCACTGAACAGTAGGGTAAACAGGGAAAAGCTAATAGCACACATCACCTACTTAAGCCAAACACAACTACATCCCAACCAACAAAACACATCCGGCATGACAGGCAAACAGCGAACCAAAACAAAAACATCCGAACCAGAAAAATAAAAACCAGGACAGCAGAGACAAACACATCACCTACACCAGAAAAATATAACCAGAACAGCAGATGCAGAACATCAGAGCAAATCCTGAGAGCACAGATCATAAATAGAAACCAATCCAGACAAGAGCGCATCACCTACCCATAACATCAACTATATACATACATACTCTCTCACAATTAGAATCAGTTTGGTTGGTCAATAATTATATATGCACAGTTTTTATTTTCTAATTTATGCTGTAGTAACTCTTTTATTATGATAGATGCAGTAGATAGCCTATAAACTAACTCTTAACAGTTGTGAGAAATTCAATTAATTTTTACCCTCTTCACCTTCTCTTTTCACGAGCAATGAAAATTTTCAATGAAAACTAACAATGGTATCTATACTTGCAAAAACTAGCACTTGTATGTGGCCATATATTAGCTTAAGCATTTTTAAACTTTTGCAAGTATTTAAACATTTGAAAATTAACATGAAAATTCAGCTATGTATCAGAATTGAGAACTTAACCAAGCCAGGCATTTGAAGTTTAACAATCAGTATGAAAAATAAATAAAATGTTGCAAGGAATCATGTTATTGAACTGAAAACTTTTAACGAGGTTATGACTAAAATTATCATATGGAGATGAACTCAACAAATCAGATTTAATTAAAGGCAACTTCAAGTATATCACTAGTTAAAAAAGACAAGGGTTTACCTTTGGAATTCTCTCTGATTTCTTCTAGGACGTTTTCCTCATCAAGCAACAATTGTTGCATTTTAAGGATATTATCCTCAAGTTTTTGTATCAGACATTAGAGTCTTCACCCTCTTTCACAAGAGCTTGTTGATATTCTTATTCATGTGCTTAAAATCTTCCCAATACTTAAAATTCTGCGTCTCAAACTCCATGAATTCTTCCTTAAACCACGTCATATAATTATCTAGCTCCTGTGACATGAGAGAGAGAGAGAGAGAGAGAGATTAGTTACTACTAGATGAGCTTATCACTAGGCATGAAATGCCCTTCCAAACTGATATGTTCAAGTCCCATGTCATGCGAACCTCTTGTGTTTTCATATAGTTGTTGTGCTTGGTCTCAAGCTCTTTCAAAATTTGTTTACTTTCTGAATTTTATCCGTGGAATAAGATAACACTAAGTTCTTTATGAGTCAAAAATAAAGAAAGTGAACAATTAGGAAAGTTATGGACGAAGAAATGTGTCAAGAATTTGATGGTTTAACAAATTAATTTCTACTTTGCCTATAACCAAAACAGAGTAATGTAAAATGAAGAAATGTGTGAAGAGTGGGATTTTATACTATGTTAGACTCACGAAAAGTATGTATGAACCTCAAATCTTATGTTGGTTGTGTTGCTTTACTTTGAACGCACGATTCCAATTTCCAACTGATAATCTAAATCAATTTACACCTCCACTTCCCGAGCTAGAGAAATTGTTTATAGGGATGGCGTTGATTCCAATATCTGGCGAAAGAGAATGCTGCAAAGGGAAAAACAATGAGAACAAGTAGAATTTGATATTTTGCGAAGAAATTTCACCCATGCATTTCACGTATTAAATGACTAAAAAATATATTGCAAAAAGTCATCTGATTACCACAAATAAAAATCCATTGAAACATAAGTTTATTGCATACCATTGCATTCAGTAAGGGCTCAAGGTTTCAAAAAGTTCAATATTATAATCATGGCTTCTGAACTTGCAAGAAAGGCTCAAGAATTGACAGAAATTTACAAATTTTGAGGCCTCAATCAAATATTTGACCATCTTTTAACTTCACAATCTCCAATAACTCCCTTATGTAATTTTTTTTTTTTTTTGAAAGAGGCAAATAATTTTATTAAAAAACAAGTACAAGGAGTACTTGAAGAAGGATACATACAGAAGGAACAAACCAAAACAAACAGAGCAACAAAGAATCGAAAAACAAATCATTTTTATTATCATCTAACCCCTAAAACAGATTGCAGGGAGCAAGAGGAATGTGAGCACTAAGCCCTAAAACAAGAATGACATACCTGGACCTTTGACAATGGAAGAGAACGGCGGATAGAGGGGGATCACCACGACACGATCACAGGGTGACTCTGAAACTTTGACAATGGAAGAGAACGGCAGAATTGGCTTAGTCCTGAAAATCCTCAGCTTGACATAAAGTTCATAATTATATAATTGGACTTAAGGGTCATCGAGTCAACATCTAACTAAGGCACATTGAGGCAACATTTAATTGAATTTATCTAACCAATAGGATTCGGACTTAAGCATCATCAATGCAACTTTTAACCATATGAGAATTTGCAGAGCCAATAGAAATTGAACTTAACCGTCATCGAGGCAACGTATTACCCCATCTAAAAATAATTTAGAGTCAATAGCTACTAAAACATTTTGAGCCGATATATCACCCGAACATATTAAATATAAGGTATCTAGTCTAAGACTTACGGGTTACCGAAGCAACATTTAACCACATCGATCAGAATTTAACCAATACAAAAGCTTTTGAGAAAGCTAACACACATTGCAAAATATTGGTATAATTTGAAATATTGATGTCAAACAGAGTCTCCCGGCAGAAAATTGAAACTTTTTAAATAATCGAGAAGAAATGGTACCTTTTTTCAAGTAAAACCATGTTAATTATGCAATTTTTTCTTCCGCGTCAGTTCTAATTCTCGAGCAACTTGTTCAAAAACAACATAGGTTAGTACATGTTGAAATTTAAAATTGAAATGAAACGGAAATGGAACCTAAAAATAGTTAACTCGCCATGACATGTAGATTGTACTGTCATCGAGTAACAATTTAATCATGTCCAAATTTTTTCGTTAGCCACAACGGGATATAAGGGTCATCAAGCCAACACTTAACCGAATTTATATTGCCGATATTAATTGGACTTAGCAATAATCGAGGCAACATTTAATAGAATTTATATAGCCAATAAGAATTGGACATATGGGACATCGAGACAACATTTAATAAGGGTCGTCGAGGGCTCGAGGCAACATTTGATAAGCATCATCGAGGCATCATTTAACTAAATTTATATAGCCAATAAGAATTACACATTAAGGGTCATCGAGACAGCATTTTATAAGGATCATTGAGGCAACATATAACCGAATTTATAATAGCCAAGAACAATTGGACTTATGGGTCATCGAGGCAATATTTAATAAGGGTCATCGTGACAACATTTATTAAGGGTCATCAAGGCAATATTTATTAAGGGTCATCAAGGCAACATTTGATAAGGGTCATCGAGGCATCATTTAATTGAATTTATACAGGCAATAAGCATTAGACATATGGGACATCAAAGCAACATTTAATAAGGGTCATCGAGGCAACATTTATTTAGGGTCATCGAGGCAACATTTATTAAGGGTCATCGTCATCAAGGCAACATTTGATAAAGGTCATCGAGGCACCATTTAACTGAATTTATATAGTAAATAAGAATTAGACATATGGGAGATCGAGGCAACATTCGATAAGTGTCATCAAGGCAACATTTTATAAGGGTCATCGAGGCATCGTTTAACCGAATTTATATAGCCAATAAGAATTAGACATATGGGACATCGAGGCAACATTTGATAAGGGTCATCGAGGCAACATTTGATAAGTGTCATTGAGGCATCATTTAACCGAATTTATATAGCCAATAAGAATTAGACATATGGACATCGAGGCAACATTTTTGACAACATTTGATAAGGGTCACCGAGGCATCATTTAACTGAATTTATATAGGCAATAAAAATAAGAATCGGACTTTAAGGGTCATTGAGGCAACATTTATATACTTAGCTATCAAAGTCAATTATATACTTAGGTTGTCAAAAAGTCTTTTATTGCATACCATTGAATTCAATAAGGGCTCAAGGTTTCAAAAAGTTCAGTATTTTAATCATGGCTTCTGAACTTGCAAGAAAGGCTCAAGAATTGTCAGAAATTTACGAATTTCGAGGCCTCAATCAAATATTTGACCATCTTCTTAATTTCACAATCTCTAATAACTCCCTTATGTAATGATTTTGAATGTAACAAAGAATCTCAAAACAAATCATTTTTTTATCATCATCTAAACCCTAAAACAGATTGCAGGGAGTAAGAGTAATGTGATCACTAACCCTAAAACAAGAACGACGTACCTCTGACCTTGATTCCAATGTTTCCGTATTCAATCGATCGATTCACCGTTCTCGCGACATCTGACTTTGATTCCAATGTCTCTTCCGTCGAATTTCACTCTTTCAAGTTTCAATCGAATTCCTTCGGAGGAAAAAGAAAACCTCGTTTTAGGGTTTTTTAGTAAGAGGACAAAAAAACAATCTTGAAAATAGAATTAACCCTTGTTTTTGTAGCCAAAACGATTTTTATCTACTTAGTACTTATATACATGGTTCCGTCAAAAAAAAGATATATATGAAATTATACATGGTAGGTGAAAAATAATTTCATGTGAGATAAAACGTTAATATTGATATTTTTTTTATTGGAAAATAAAATGGATATTTTAGTATTTATCTCAATCATATTTATAAGTAAAAAAACACTACAAATTTTAGTCACTATTATAAACAAAAATTAACTATTTTTAGCTAATTAATATTGTTATTCCTAATATACATTTATTTAATTATATTATTTTCCTTTAAGCATTTGTTTCGTTTTACTTTTTCAAAAGGTGTATGTGATTTCCAAGGAAAAGAAAGTTTATTTATAAAGGGTATTATAGTAAACTTATTCATATTTTATAATTAAATCAAGAAAATTAACTAATTCTAACTAAATTCATTAAACACCGCGCAAATATTTTTTTTTTGCTTATAAATTTGACCAGAGGGAGTATCTTATAGTTGTACTGTGGACAAAAAGTTATCATGTGATTCAGCGAGGGACAAAAGTTATTGTTTTTGTCTTGTCCTTTGCTACCTATTTTGTCGAATCGCATAACCAGTTTCTAAATCAAATAAGGTACAACAAAAATTGTTCAATCAAATCTCTTATTTTATATATTATTAATAATTAAATGATTAATTAATATAGTAGTATAGGAGTAATTCAACCATAAATTTGCTGCAAAAAAAATTAATGTCGAGCATATTTGGCAACGTTTTGGGCATGACGATCAACAAAATTAGTTATTTTTAAAATTATGTAATGTTATTTTAAATTATTTTTAATTATGTAATTCTTAAATTTGGCAATATTATTTTAAATTAATTTTCGAATTTTAATTATTATTTTGAATTATAAAAAAATAGTACATATTAATTTTGTAATTTTATAATCCAATTAATTTAATAGTATAAAATATGAATTATTAAATAATAAGTTATTGTGATGTGGAGTTATTGACGGGACCCATTTAGAACTTTTGAAGAGGTGCTGGGTTGGAGAGATTGAGTGCTTATTAAGAACTATTATTAAAAAATAATAAATGAGTTATGTGTACATGTGAGACCCAGTTAAGATTCCAAACTTCGGGAGCTTGATTGTTGATTCTCTAACCATACTACTTTAGCTGCTCCTTTGCAGCAACCTTTCTTTATCACTTTGTCCTCTCCCAGATTGAAATCTTCCAACAACAAAAATAAGAATCCTAATTAATATATTTTCAGATTGGTCTTAAATTTGGGGGAAAAATGAATATGAAAGTTGGGTTCAACAACATCCTCGTCACTCATCCATACCTTAAAAAGATGTCACGTCATGCGTTGTAAGACCAAAAATATGCATTAGGAACAAATTAAACTTACTAAATATCAAAATAACGGGACAATAATGTCCGATTTTAAAATAGAATGACTAATTTTGCAATATTGATAAAATAGAGGATCAAAAAGTACAATTAAATCTAAAAAATATTTAGACTTTTATTTCATTAATCAACCACATTAAGAAATGTGGCCAAAGAGTACAAGTTAATTACAATTACAAAACTCAACAAAAAAAAAAACTCACAAAACACAATTCAAAGTTCAAACCAAAAGATATCAAACAATGAATAATCTTTGTATACATAAATTAAATATGTAATGAGATAAATAAAGTTACCCCATATACATATGAATTCTAATAGCTAACAAGAAAATACAAACTAAAGCAAAGTATATAATGGAATGAATAAGTATAGATAATCCACTAGTTTGAAAGTTTCCAAATTCAACCATCTTGCCTTTTCCAGGTATTTGAACAAGTAAACCAGGAGTCAAGAGAATGAAGAGTACCACTGAAACAAAAACTGGACCCCAATCTGACATAGCTTCACTCCCTCTTTGTATCTTATCTTGATGATCTCTTTAATATTTCAATGGTTCTATAGTTTGTGATTTTTGCAAATTGCAAATATATAATATATGAATGCACATGGAATGGTTACTTTGGAAGATGAGACAAGAAATTGATGACTAGAAAAGTAGATAAAGGTAAGGTTACAAAATCAAGCGATTCTGATTCATTATTCATATTTTACAACTCATACCAACACACATGCCAACTTAGCAACTAATTAATGTTTTTATATAAAATCATCAAATATACCAATGTCATTTTTATTGATTTTTTATATTGAATTGTTGGATTGTCGTGTTTGAGTCTCACAATGACTATGAATGAAAAATATGTTAAATATATAAGAGAGGTGATTCATGAGTTTAATATCTCAAGGTTTTAGTTAGACGTAGTGTTTCTCTCTTTTGTGGTCCTGGAGCATTGTCTCATTGTCTCTTGTTGGGGATCAAGGGAAATGTCGAGAGAAACAACGAGGCAATGCTACAATACCACAAAAAAGTGAAACATTATATCTCTATCAAAAATTTTAATGCATAAGATATATCTAACATTTTTTTATTGTTTCACCCGATAAATAATATATGAAAATAAGGATTGTTTGATTATAACCTTGTGATTTTTATTTTTTATTCTTTTTTATTTACAATGGAACTGACGCTCATACTACTCAAATCTCTCACAAGTATTAGACCAATCCTAATGTCTTAAACTTATGATTGTTTAAATATTGATCCATACAAATAAATACTCTTTTAATTAATCTTTTATTAAATGGTTACATGATTTTTTTTCCTGTGTTTTGGTCTTGGTCTCCCATTTATATTATATCTTTCTTTTTTAAAAAAAAAAAACTTATTAATATAATTAAATAAAGTTGGAATGAAATGTTTCGTAAACTTAGCTCAGTTGGCATGAATATTGCATTATATATGTAAGTGGTCGGGGTTCAAATCCAGGTCATCCCACTTATCCAAATTAAGGGTGAAATTTATAATCACTAGACTATTTAACAAAAAAGAGTTGAAATGAAATCATTTTGTTTGACAATTTGCCAATATATATTATTGCTTTTAAATAATTAATTAATATAATAAATTATAATGCATAATCAAAGTTTTTTTAAGCACATTATTAAAGTTATATCTTATTGATTAATATTGTAACGATGCTTAAGTATTAAGCTATGTGCTAAAATTATTTTTCTAAATAAAAGCTTTGAGCTAATCCTTCGGTGGCCTGAAGTTGGGTTGAGGCCTTGTCTAGTGATCCATGATGTAAGCTCCTCTTATACAAGAATTCTTCTTTTCGTGCTCTCTGGCTTCGTGCTCTCTGGCTTTTCTCTCGTGCGCTTCCAAAAAATTTAAAAATATCCTCCTCGTTATTTAAGTAGCGAGTATTAAAGGGGGTGAAAATCTGAAAGAAAAAAAAAACACAGTTCGCTACTTAGATAGCGTATTCAGAGGTCACAAAATCTGGAGAAAAAAAAATACAGTTCGCTATTTAAGTAGCGAACTGTATTTTTTCAGATTTTGTATCCTTCAACACTAGCTATCTAACCTACGAGAGAGATAAAATTGACAATTTAGAGGACACGTGAGAAGTTCAGGAGGCGCGAAAAGAAAAACTCCTCATACAATATGGCTAAGAGTATAGCACTTGCAACTCTAGCGCTCAAGTAAGTTTAGTGTTTCTTGGAAGATTAAGTGAATGGAACAATTTGGTTGGCCACATTGTGTTGCATATCTTGACTTGTGTGATTTCCTCATACTTGTTCTTTTGGTAACTAAAAAATAAATTAAAACAAGTTTTTCATTACTCACAACCTTGATTTCACAATTTGACCAACGGATTTCACTATTGAATCAATATATCACATCAAAATTATATATTGCACGCAATAACTGTGTGCTACTGTAATGCATTTCAGTTATTTGATCTTGAATTATTGGTAGAGATTGATTTGTACTGATTTTATGAAGGTGAAATATAAATCAGTCGATTTCAAATCGATGGCTCAAATCTATTAGTGCGTTAAACTGTGTTTTTATTAATGTAGGCGATCTTGGTCCAAGTCACATCGCATCACATTTGATCTAATGGTGAGACTTAATGATGCAATGTAAAAAATAAACTTGTGTATAATAAAAGAATTGTCTCACTTGTACACCATAGACTTGGCCTAAAAAACATGATTATATATGATATCATATTTCAATTATAAAAAAATAATGTATTTAAATACAACAATAACAATAAAGTCTTATCCCACTAAGCAGAATGGGCTATGTGGATCAAACATGCCATAATCATGAGAGAGGATCCTCTCATGTTAATTTAGGGTAATTTTTTTTAGCCATTGATTTGAGTGGAGAGACGAAAGGGAAAGGAGAAAAAGGTGAATTGAAGGGTGGTGATTAAACAAATTGAGGAACATGAAGAAAAAAAATGGAGAGAATTTATTCTCCCATAATCGTATACCATATTTATGTCCAAGCCATTAATTTATAAATCTTTCTTAATAATTTCTCTTATAGATTTTAAGTCTTCTTCTGCCTCAACACGCCAGGAATGATTTAACTATCATTCATCTTATCTGCACTTCTTACTATAAATCTACATGTCATCTCTTTACATGCCCAAACAACCTAAGTCTAGTTTTCACCATCTTTTTTACTATAGGTGTTGCCCCCAACTCTCTAATGTTGTGATTTCTAATTCCTCTCTTACCACACATCCAACGCAACATTCTCATCGCTATTACACTTAATTTATCTTGTGTTTTCTTTACAACTCAAACTTTGTCACGTATATCATCATTGGTCTTACAGTTATTCTATAATAATCTATTTAAATATGAGAAAAATTAATGTAGGCTAATAAACTTTGATCTGGACTAGGCCAAAGCTCATCCGCGAGTTGGATTGGGTCACCCAAATCATACTTGTTGTGCAGACTTTATGATGGACACACCCTAAAATATACGCAATTACCACTTATTGGGACATGTGGGCTGCCAAATTTTGCCACTTATCCATTAACTAACACATGTCCATAGGACAAGTCTCATGGAGAAGGTTCTTGGCTCTATTAAACCCTAATTTTCCTCCAATATAAACTTGTATTATGGGCTAAGTCAAACACGTCTTATATTTCATTCACGGTGCCCGTTGAAATTGGCTAGTAAACCAGAAAAGAGTAAATGTGAGAAATTAAAATCGCATATCATTGAAACAATAGTTTAAAATCGCACAATTAAAAAATTAAAAGTCAAAAATAGATTATTTTTTTGTAGTTAAAGTCAAAAATAGATTTAAGCTTAAAATAAAACTAGAAGAAATTGAATTCTGATTTCTGAGTTAGCTAGTTTACAAGGATAACCTTATCCATAAACTCAAATCCTTGCACTTACACCAACACATTCTCCCCAAACAGTACACAAAATTTTTGAATGATGAAGAAATTAAGAAATGAATAATTCTAGTTTCACTTCCAACACAATCTAAAGCTCTCTTAGACTTAGTATGTAACTGTCTCTCCCATTTTATCACTCATTCATTCATTCCAATGACATTTTGCATTTTCTCTAAGCACCAAATCTTTATGTATAACCTTTCACCTTTTCAACATCTTAATCCTTATTCTCATCAAAACCTTAAAACAAACATGTTACCTAGAAGCCTTTCACCACCCACTTCAATTTCTCTTCCAACATTAGATACCCAATTTTTCCCTCCTTCTTCTATTTCATTTTCATCACAAAAAAATTCTCCATTTTTTCACCCTTCTGTTGAGTTAAGTAAACAAAGAACTTTGAATTCTGTCAAGGAATTGCATGCCCAGATGATTAAAAACCCTAAAAATGAAAACTTTATTGCAATGGATGATACCATGATGAGATACTATTTAGAATTTGGTGATTTTGATTCAGCAATTAGGGTTTTCTTTGTGGGTTTTACAAGAAATTATCTTTTATGGAATTCTTTTCTTGAGAAAGTTGAGAGTTTTGGAGGTAACCCATTTGAGATTTTGGTTGTTTTCAATGAATTGTATAGTAAAGGAGTTGAATTTGATAGCAAAGTTTTCACCTTTGTTTTGAAAATTTGCTTAGCTTTAAGGGTTTTGTGTTTTGGTTTGGAAGTTCATGGTTGTTTGATTAAAAAAGGGTTTCTTGTTGATGTGCATTTGAATTGTGCATTGATTAATTTCTATGAGAAGTGTTTGAGTATAGATAAAGCAAATCAAGTATTTCATGAGACTTCATATAAAGAAGATTTTTTGTGGAATACAATAGTTATGGCAAATTTGAGGAGTGAGAAGTGGAAGAATGCTTTAGAACTTTTCGGCAGCATGCAGAGAGTTTCGGCCAAAGCCACTGTTGGCACCATTGTCAAGATGTTACAAGCTTGTGGAAAGTTGAGAGCTTTCGATGAAGGGAAACAGATTCATGGGTATGCTTTAAGATTTGGACTAGTTTCGAATACTTTAGTTTGCAATTCAATTATTAGTATGTACTCTAGAAATAGTAGATTTGAACTAGCTAGAGCGGTTTTTGATTCGATGGAGGATTGTAGTCGTAACTTATCGTCTTGGAACGCGATTATTTCGAGTTATGCGGTTGATGGTTGTTTGAATGATTCATTGGATAATACCATCAAAGAAATGGAGTGTTCCGGTATTAAACCGGATGTTATAACTTGGAATTCGGTTTTGTCGGGTTATGTTCATCAGGGATTATTTGAGAAGGTTCTCACTAGTTTTCGGAGCCTGCATACTGCAGGCTTCAAGCCGGATTCATGCTCGGTAACCAGTGCTCTACAGGCGGTTACTGAATTGGGCTTATTTAAAATAGGGAAAGAAATCCATGGTTACATGATGAGAACTAATCTTAACTATGATGTCTATGTTTGTACTTCATTGGTGGATATGTATGTTAAGAATGATTGCTTAGATAAGGCTCACGAAGTGTTCCGTCATGCAAAGAACAAAAATGTTTACGCTTGGAATTCTTTGATATCAGGTTACTCCTTCAAAGGCCTGGTTGGTGATGCCGAAAAACTATTGAATCAGATGGAGGAGGAAAGGATTAAACCTGATTTGGTGACATGGAATGGTTTGATTTCAGGTTATTCAATACAAGGCCGGACAGAGGAAGCTTTGACTGTGATAAATCGGATCAAGAATTCCGGAATTACTCCGAATGTGGTGTCGTGGACTTCTTTGATATCAGGATGTTCTCAAAACAAGAAGTACTTCGATGCCTTACGGATTTTCAGCCAAATGCAAGAAGAAAATGTAAAACCTAACGCGACAACAATTTGCAACTTACTTTGTGCTTGTGCAGGCCCGTCGCTGTTGAAGAAAGGTGAAGAGATACACTGCTTTAGTATGAAACTAGGGTTTGTGGATGATATATACGTTGCAACATCCCTCATTGACATGTATTGTAAGGCAGGGAAATTGAAAGTAGCTTACAATGTTTTCATCAAAGTTCAAAAGAAAACAAGGCCATGTTGGAATTGCATGATGATGGGATATGCTATTCATGGACATGGGGAAAAGGTAATGATTCTTTATGACGAGATGCGTGAAAGATGCATTAAACCTGACGCGATAACGTTCACTGCTCTTCTTTCGGGCTGCAAGAATTCAGGTTTAGTCGATAAAGGATGGAAGTATTTTGATAGTATGCAAGAAGATTACAATATTGTTCCAACAATTGAGCACTACTGTTGCATGGTAGACTTACTTGGAAAAGCTGGTTTTCTCGACGAAGCTTTGGATTTCATCGAAACTATGCCGATTAAGCCAGATGCAAGTATTTGGGGTGCTCTTCTTGCATCCTGCAGAAATCACAAAAACATTAAGCAAGCAGAGATCGCGGCAAGGAAGCTTTTCAAGTTGGAACCAAATAATTCTGCTAACTATGTTTTAATGATGAATTTATATTCGAGTTTAAACCGATGGAATGATGTGGAGCGCCTTAAAAGCTCAATGACTGTGTTGGCGATGAAAAGTCCGCCTGTTTGGAGCTGGACACAGGTTAATCAGAGTATTCATGTGTTCTCTACAGATGGGAAACCACATCCAGAAGAAGGGGAAATATATTTTGAGCTATATCGATTAATTTCCGAGATACGAAAGCTCGGTTATGTAGCTGATCTCAATTGTGTATTTCAGAACATTGATGACAATGAGAAAGAGAAGATTCTTATGAGTCACACTGAGAAGTTGGCAATGGTATATGGAATGATGAAAATGAAAGGTGGATCACCAATTAGAGTTGTTAAGAACACAAGAATTTGTTGCGACTGTCATACAGTAGCAAAGTACATTTCTTTGGCTCGAAATTGCGAGATTTTACTGCAAGATGGTGGCCGTTTTCACCATTTTAAAAATGGAAAATGTGCTTGTAATGATCGTTGGTAATGAGAGACATACGAAGAAAAAAACTTGAAGCATTTCTGGCTTTTGTTGAGGGCAAATCTCGCTGCAATGGTAAGGTTGATGCCATATGGCAGAAGGTTTATGAGTTCATATTCCAAAAGCGAGCTCTTTGCTTGTGGAATATAATGTTGCATCCATGAAGCACGGACACTCCTCAAATTAATCGTGTCCCTGTGTCAGACATGCGTTGGTGTTGGACACTGACACGACACCAACACTTATGATTACACTAAATTATATCATTTTCTCAAATTATTATCGGTGTCGACGTGTCAATGTCGGTGTCTGTGCTTCATTGCATACATTACTCTCTCCTGACACCATCTGGTGAGAGCCTCGTGCACTGAACCACTTGTTTTATTATGCTCTTGTTATATCAACCAAGGGAGTGTATTCATGAAGAGAACAAAATCCTAAATCAAGGAATGACTATGTTACTTTAGGAATCTAGCACTCTTCAATTTTTCATACATTGAAATACTATTTTCCTTAAATTGCAATCTTCACCTTAAATAGTTTACTTTTTCTTCAAGTCACATAATGAAAAAGTTGGAATGAAGAAAGATACCATGCAAGTTAAGTTACCAAAATCTACCACTCTACAATATGTGACTCGGAATCTTGGATATTAAAGGTTCAGATTGGATTAACTTAGAGAAGCATCTCAAGTTATTAGAACAAGTGTATTTCTGTTATTTTGTTATTCAGTTTGTTGCAGAGTTAAAACAACACTTGTTCTCATACAAATGAAGTTATTTAGTCTCATAGTAAAAATGAATATATTTTAAAAAATTTGTTTCTGATTGTTAGATCATATTTTATGGTAATTGCTTTTCTCTTTCATGTTGTTCAAGCAGACAAGATATACTACTGAAAGATATCTTTCGATAAAATATACACTATCAGAAAATATCTTCTGGAATTGGAGGGGATTCTGAGTAACAAGGGGGAAGAAGCAGAAGAGCAATTACCATATTTTATTTGAGTGCACATGTAAAATAAAATACAGGCTATGATACAAATTATTCAGACACAATATCAGGTTGGCTAATGGTGCACATGGAAACCACATCTGAAAATTGAGTACTGTTCAGTTAGGCTAGCTAATAGACATTAAAGAAACCTCCAAAGATTTGGTCTAGTGGTAAAAATACAAGTTCTGAATCTGAGAGGTTCCGAGTTTGAGTCCCGCTAGTGTCTTTGGAGAGAGATAAATCTAATTACCTTTATAAGCGCTCTTTAAGCCCTAAGGTCTTCCCTGCCTTGGACTGAGACACTATCCCCTCACCCTAAATTTCTATTTAAAAAAAAATAGACATTAAAGAAACCACATCTTACACATTAACAATTAGGTTAATAGAACTTTTGTCCCCTTTCATTTGAAAAGTTTTGGTCCCTTGTAGTACTTGGTGGCATTTTAAGGGGAAATCAAAATTCACCCAAATGATAGGAGCAAAAGTGTTATTAACCCCTTATTTTAGCTAATATTTTTTTTAAAATTGTTGAGTTAGATGTTAAAAAATGACGAATCATCAAAAACGGTTGACATGGCATGTCACATCATCTATTTAGTACAGTCAGATGACACTAGATACTATGAAGGATTAAAAACAAGGAATCTTCAAATTACAATAGTAGAATTATTATAAAAAAATTACAAAGTGAAAAACAAAACTCGACCAAATGACTGGGGACTAAAGTGGTAAACCCTTAAAAATTTATGTGAAGAAATTTGTATCTTGCATCAGTTAAACTTATGTAAGAAAACAACATGGCATGAAAGTGGTATGGATAAAATAATTGTACAAAATCATGCACAGTCAAATATTTGCAACATGATTTTGTTTTCGTACATTAGTACATTACTA
Organism: Trifolium subterraneum; assembly: GCA_951799995.1. NCBI lineage: Eukaryota > Viridiplantae > Streptophyta > Magnoliopsida > Fabales > Fabaceae > Trifolium > Trifolium subterraneum. Next base: position 56,914,641 of record OX637462.1, read on the forward strand.
ACTACAATTGAGAAAAAAGTTTCAGCTTTGTACTTTATCTTTTATCATAAGTTTCTTTTACAATTTTTAAATATATTATTAAAAATATATATGGTATTTGATGTGTTGACTTTGTATATAAATACTCTTAAAATATTTTTTTATATAGTACTGTACAATTTTGAAGAAATGTAATAAATGCATCTAATAATATAAAAAATCTATCAAAAAAAATATAAAATAAAATTTATATTTAGGAACATTTATATTTAGGAACCTAAAAGTGACTTATATTTTGAGACAGTAAAACCTATTTTTACCATAGGATCTAAATAATTCAAAATTTGACTAAAAAATATGCCCATGCCTCTGTTTTGAACCCACAGTCCCCACTAGTCCAAATCAAATTGGATAAATGAGAAGTCCGTACTAAGAACACTAATTGAATGTCAGTGTATTGGATGTGTATTGTCCGATCTTAAATCAATTGTAGAGATTGTTTAATCTTATTTTATGAAAGTATAATGTAAATTGTCCATCTAAAAACAATGGTCAAGATCTACTACTACCTGCATAGTAATTGTGACTTTTTTTTTCACAATAGACTCATTCCATATAGAAGTAGAACCTTCTAGTACAAATATTAACACATTGTTTTAAAAAAAATTATTATGAGATGCATTTATATCTTCCTCATAAGATGGAAAAAGACAAGTTGAATTTAATGGCATTTCCAATACTAATACTTGAAAGAGGAACTAGTAACAACATAATTTTTCTTGTGTTCTAAACAAATTCCTAAACAAGGATAGTGTGAAATAGATAACTTACACTACTTATAAGAAGATAACTAATTCATCCTAGCTAGTTTGCTACTAAACAAAAAACATAAAAGACTCCACAACTTGTCTTTTTCCAACAAAAGTATTTACATATAACTTTTAACACATCATCCACAAAATCCAAGAAAAATTTAACAAGAAAAAAAAAACTTTCCCACTCCCAATCCCATATGTTCTTGTGAAACCTAGAATCTCATCTTACAAAAACTAGATTGACATGAAAATTCTAGGTGGAAAGAGAAAGGCTCGGCGAATAAAATTGTACGATTTTATTCACTGAAACTAGCTCTCTCCTGTTAGAATTTTTCAATAACCGAAGAGGATCTCAACCTTGAAAATTGTATAAGAGAGAAACTTAGTTTTTCAAAAGACGAATACAAAACCAAATAAGTTGAAGGGATATGGTTGAGGGGAATGTGTTCATGATAAGATGAAGAAAATAAACATCCAAAACTTCTGAGGAACATAAGAAGGAAATATTCATATTCCAACCATTCTCCACACTTGGATTTGGGATCATAAAGCAAAAGGATCATATAATTTGTATGATGAAACTCAACTTCTTTCACCCTTTATACATTATGCGTTGATATTAATAGGAATAGGATCGGTTCTACCCTGCACGGCCATCCTCTCTGAGACATCGGCTAAAGAACTTAGGTTGCACCTAATCAACGCCTCCACAAAGTAACAAGTTTCGTCCCTCGTGTTTCCTTCAGGCACATCCACAACAAATGATTCAATCACCATTGTACCTGGTCTTCCGTCAATAACCTCCGGATGGACGGTGATTATTGAAGAATAGTTCTGCAAATTCAATAAAAAAAACACAATTTAGTATTCATAAACCGATAATAGAATTGGCAAATCCACGTCTCAATGTCAGCATAACAACATTAGGACCGTCTAATCTTAATTCAACGGTCATTATTGTGCTGACTGCATGGATGCGTGAATCCAGGATATCCTGTCTGCAGGGAATCTAAATCATCGAGATTAACAAGATATATAAGTTACAATTAAAACATATGAAATAAAATTATCACTTAATTCCACAACTCAAATGCTCATAATTTGCAAAACCAACATGATTAAAGTCATATAGAAAAATAATTTGAATTTGGAACAAAAAGGATCATTGATAAACATAATCATACCCTTAGCCTATGGTCACCACCAACAATCCTAATACCAAGAATATGTTCTTCATCATCAAGTTGTTCCAATCTCTCAGTACTAGTTGTAGCTGGAAGACCAGATTTAACATTCACTTCTCTAACACTTCCAATGCCAAGGTCACCTTGCATAATACATCTGCTAACAAATGGTTTATATTTTTGTGGCTGATCAAATCTTCTAACCAAAGACCAAACCTGAAGCAGACAAATAATAATACACTTATTAGACCAATCAATTTATTTTTTTTAGGCATAAAATTTCACAAATAAACTTATTTATTGAATTTAAGACCAAAAAAAAAAAACTTATTTATTGAATTTAATGAAACTAGACCTCAACTAAATGTCTTAAACAATAAATTTGGAATATAACTTAGTAAAAATTAAAAAAAATTACAAAATTTTCTGATTATGTTATTATTCTACTGCACACACTCTATCACTATGTATGACCAATAGGATTAAACATCAAAACTTGAAAGACAAATCCACCTAAAAATTTGAAAAATCACAATCTTTGAAGTTATTTATATGACTATGTTTTTCAATCTTCATCATAAACAAGATGTGACAAGTAAATTCAAACCAAATCTCTTATAAAAAAATGAAGACTACCCTTTTTCCAAAAATTAATTCACAACAATAACACCAATCAAATTAAACTTGCATCTCATGAGCTGAAAAAGAAAAAGAAAATCAATTTTTTTTAAAAAAAAATATAAAAAATAAATTCAACTTTTACAATACACTTAAAAAAACTCAAATCAAGAACAAGCATCCATGTCAACAAAACAAAAAATTGAAGCCACCCCAGAAACAAGTAAACATCAAGATCTTCAAAGGAAAAAAAGATTATTTTTTTATTTCACCATATAAATCAAAGACAAAAACAACAGAGACCCAATTTAGAACATTAAATTTGTGGAAGAAAAATGAAAAAAAACTAACAAGGTGAACAGGGGCTTTGATGTGTTTGACAAGTGTAGAGGAACACTGATTGTCCCTTAATTCATGTTTGTGATGTCTCCTTATGTATTGTGTTTCAATAGGATTGAATTGTTCAACACCGTTATTCATCTTGTTTCTTGTAACTGAAACTTTCCTTGAAGGTTGTTTATGGTTTGTGTTTTGGATATAACTAAAAGAGAAGAAAAGAACAAGTGGTGGAGAGGGATAAGCTTGAGACAGAGAGAGAGAGAGAGAGAGAGAGAGAGTAGGTGTAAAAAAGTGTCAACCTTACTTGGCTTAGCTTGCAGTTCATCAAAAATTCATGAATCCACCGACAATCACTTATTTTATTTTATTTTTTAATAGGTCAACATCAATTTTTTTAATTTTTTTGTTTTATAAATAATCGGGGTATATCTGCATGTAACTGTAGAGGTTAATCATTCGAGTCGTATAAGACCTAAATAGATGTGAAGTACCAATGATCATTATGTCTCGTCCTTAAGCACAAAGCGGTGCGAAAAGCTTTGGATAGACTAGTTAAAATGCAATGTCGATGCAGCTTTTTTTGTCGACAATAGAAGGACAACAATGGATGCTAGTTTTCGTAATAGCTCCGTTGAGTTTATTGCTAGATTCACTCAGTGGCAGTAGATGGTCTTATCAACAGAGGAGGGTGAAGCATGGACATTATTGCAAGCCATGAATGAAGCTAAGCATTAAGGCTTTGATCGTGTCCAGCTCGAAAGTGACTCTCAAGTGCTAGTTGAAGCAATTCGTACCAAGAGGAGAGACAACTCGGAGTTTTTTTCACTCGTTAATGATATTATTCTTATTATGTTATCTTGTGCAAATTCGGTTGCTCATACGCTAGCTAGGGCGCCAATTCCTGGATTAGTTTCCATAGATTTGAGATTGTTCCTTCTTTGTATTGAACTTTTGGTGATTAATGAAATGCATTAAGTTTGTTTCGTTAAAAAAACATTGTTGCATGTCCAAATTAAAGATCGAACACAGAATCTTAGTTACTAATAAATTATATAAGAGACTTACGTCATCTCATCTGAGTGTTTTTTATGTCAATATCAATACTTTTGAAATAAAAAATCAAATGCATCTCCTCCTACTGGAATTAAATTCTCTTGAAAAAATTGAAGAAATAATGTTTTTTTACTAATAAATTAGAAGAGACTAATTACGTCATCTCATCTGAGTGCTTTTATGTCAATATCAATATTTTTGAAATAAAAAATCAAATGCATCTCTTCCTACTAGAAATGAATTCTCTTGAAAAAATTGAAGAAATAATGTTTTTCTTAAGCAATTGAAGAAATAATGTTTTTTTACTAATAAAATTAGAAAGACTTACGTCATCTCATCTGAATGCTTTTATTTCAATATCAATATTTTTGAAATAAAAAATCAAATGCATCTCTTCCTACTGGAAATGAATTCTCTTGAAAAAATTGAAGAAATAATATATGTTTTTTTTAAGCAATTGAAGAAATAATGTTGAACTATTAACTATTAATCTTTATATCATCAATTAAGATTTGTCCCATAAGTACTCCTAGCTCAACTGACAATAATGTCGAAATTGTTAGGCCGGACGTCGTGACCCGGGTTCGAACCCTGGATCTCACAATTATATGTGAGATTAATTTAAGTGGATTACTGTTTCATATAAGACAAAAAAAATATTTATTAAATTTTTTTGAGAAATATGGAGATCTTTATCCATATTACTAATTACTAATGATCAAAGGTCAAAATCTACAAATTATTTTTTCAAGCTTATTTTCAATGCATAGAATATTATCCATTCCTACCGAAATGATGGATGTTGCAAACAATTATTTTTGTATAGTTTAGGTTTAAATATGTTTTTAATTTTATGATTATAGTGTTTTTTTGTTTTATTCCCATAACTTTTTTTTAAAATTAATTTTTATAAATTTAAAAAATGTTGTTTGTAGTCTTTAATGTCATTGTTTTGGATCATGTGTAAACAACACTTTATAAATTTATAACAACTGAACTAAAAAATAAAAAAATAAAAAAACTGAACTAAAAAAAGCCTTCCGATCACTATTATAATTTACAAGTAAATTTAACTTTTTTTGGTATATTAAAAATGTGATGTATTTGACTAATATTATAAATCAAATACATCACTTTTTTAATGTACAAAAAAATAATTATTTATAATAGTGATCGAAGGAATTATTTTTAGTAAAAAAAACTGAGCTCAAACAAAATAAATTGTACTAAAATTGTATTTAAACGTTTTATTTATTTAGGATTTGTAATTCAAAATAAGATTAAGAACTCACTCACCTTGTGTAGTAAGTTTATGGGGACGACTAATGGAATATAAGTTAGTTAGAGATCGTTAGTTTAGTTTATTGATTAATATTCCATTCATTTATTTTTCCTTATTGTGTTGTAAAAAATATTTGTCCATATATTTATTTTTCTTTTTTACTTATTTGGCTTCGGTGTCTTTTTATGCGGGAGAAAGAGATGTATATGAAATGTTGTATCGCTCTGAATTTATTTTGTAGGTAATGTACCAGATCCCTGTAGGTGGTTGTTTGTTCCCGATACAGGTTATTCGATTAGTGGAGTTTATCATTTGTTAACCCACATCGTTCCACTAGCGGTGGCTATCCATAATTAATGACGTTATGTGGAACGCTTATAAAAAAAAATGACGTTATGTGGAACAAAACACCCCCCACCCCCAAAAGGTGTCTCTTTTTGCTTGGAGGTTACTAAATAATAGGCTTCCAACAAAAAATAATTTGATTCATCGAGAAATGACTCATTTGAATTTGATATTATGTGCAAGTGTTTCTGGAATCTCTGAAACTTCAAATCATTTATTCTTTGCTTGCAATTTTTCTCATTCTCTCTGGAATAAAAAATTTTGTCGGTTAGGTGTTAATAGTTTGTTATCAAATGTTGTTGGTGATCACATTTTGCAATTTTGTAATACTTATGTTTTTTTGTAAAGAAGTTCGATTAAGTTCTTATGTGTTTTATTTGACTTGTTGGATTCTCTAAAAGGAAAGAAACAATAGGATTTTTCCTCATAAAGGTTCATAGATGAAGGTGTTGTTTGACAAGGCGAAAAAAAATATCGTGGTGGTGGTTGAATACTAGAAATAAATGTTTTAATTTAAATATATGGAGGTTAAATCCATCATCTTATTTGAAGTTTTGATTTGATTTTCCGGGAGTTGATGCTTTTACGTTTTTTTAAAATTCTTGTAGACTTTTTAGTTAGACACATATTGATGTTGTACTTAACTTTAGTAGTATATTTTTTTGACTTCTTAAAAAGAATCAAAAAATATTCACACAATGTGTGCATATCAAATGAATCCCATAAATAAAAACCCAGCTTTACATTCAAATATAAACATATAGAATAATTAAATAGTTATTAATAATATTTATTTAAATTCTGTAAAAAAAACATAATGTTTATTTTGTCCATAAGTTTTATGTATATTGACAACAAAGTTCTTAATTTGAAATACTCTTATTGCCCAAAAAAAAAAAAACTAGTCTATGTCAACTTTTGGGAAGTGTTTGGAGTTTATAAGACAATCCTAAAGATTACCGATTAACTTGTGAGCCCAAAACAACCTCAGACACTTTTCTTTGCTTTCATTTGCCTTTTCCATTTTTAAACCTAACAAAAGGAGGAAAAGTCCTATTAATTTTCTCAGCTATTATCATATCTAAATTTGTTGTTCAAATACCTTTTCTGATATGTGTATTATGCGGCAAACTTAGTATATAATCGAGTACTTTTTTTGAATGAACAGAATGCAGCCACTTTTACGAAGAATAATTATTCACATTAACACTTATCAACATGTATACTCTTATGAAAAATAATTTTTAATTTCAACCCCAATCCAAACAGAACTAAAATAGCCTTAGGGATAACATCAAAATCAAGAGTATCAACCGTATATCGAGCTAACTGATGAACTATTGGACTTGGATCTTATTCATCTCTTTTCTCTACATCTCTCTTTCCTCTACATTCACGAATAATGGAACCAAACTAAGATCATTGTATTATTTATTTAAATGAAAACTATACCTTATAGAATCCAACTAAAAAATTATGTTGCCCAAGCACCAATCCTATAAATAGCTTGACAAAGTCTGAAAGCATCCCTCCTTAACTGTCGAGAGGGGTTGGGAACCATTCTTGCATGAATGAGACGTCATTTGTCATGCCGTAAACACATTTCAATGGACAATTTTTTGTGGTACACGAAGAGGGCAAAATCTAAAAGAAAAAACTATGAAACTACACGCACATTCCTAAGTATGCAAGCCTCAAATATGTCATCAAAGAGAATACTCTAAAGTTTTGTAGGAGGTGTTTTCAAAGTCAAAACATCAAAAGAATTTTGCACAAGACTATGATTAGCTAGCCAATTTACTCTTATGTTGCCTTCTCACCACGTGTGTTTGAACTGAGTCTACCAATCCATGTTGCATCTCCCTATAACCATGTCGATCAGGGATGATCCCACTAAGATTGCATCTCCCTATAACCATGTCGATTAGTAATTTCAAGTCGCTTTCCACAAGAAGATGAATAAATCCTCGTCTTCGAGCCAATTTCATTCCCTCATACATGCCCCACATTTCGGCATGCAAAATGTCACAAGTACCAATTGAAAGGAAAAAAAAATTAGTAATATGGTTATAAACTACCAACCTTAACCAAATACGAGTAGTAAAGACGCAATATTTTCATAGTTCGGAGAATTATATAACTTTTATTTTCAAGAAATTTTATTTAGTATAAAAACTAATATAACTTTTGGAAAATGTTAACTATTACTCCTGAGACACTATTTAAGGAATTAAATATGATAAGCATGTTTTATAATTTATGTAATTCACTTTTTAAAGTATAAATAATATTTATTTCAATGTAAAAATTATGTCTTTTATCTTCCCTAACTAGTGTCCCGAAGCACTAATTAACACACAACTCATAATTTTTAAGTAAAATTGATATTTCGTTATATTAACCACCAAAACTTTTAAGTAATTTTTTTTTATATCCAAGCTACTATTAGTAATATTTTTCTAAGCTATTAATATCGACATAAGTTGACTGAATTAAAAAAGTTAGATAAATTAATAGTAACACAATAAATTATAACTGATTACAACAATCCCCTAGATTTCCTCTACCTTGAGCTAATGCACTATCCAACACAGAAAAGAGAGTCTAGCTTCTATAAGATTAAATTTGTTGGTCTAATTAATAATTATTTTTATTAACATTTTAATTTTAATTTTTTATATATTATTTTTATTGAAAATAATTTTATTTAATATTGGTCAAATATTAAACTTGAATACTTCTCAACTAAAATTCGAATATTGATTTCCTACATTGTAGGATTTTTTTTTTGGGGTACGTTTGTACTAGTAGTTTAATACTCAATTCAAGTTTTCTTAATAAGAAACGTTCATCTTTTTAAATTTATTGAGTATGTTAATTTTCAACAAGATGCATTTAAGATATAAGAATATCACATTACCAGATTTTGACGTATAACTAATTTTTGCGGCCTAAAGAAACCAAATTTTGCAACTGTGGGCGGTGTCCACTGTATATCCACTTCGGGCGCAATAACTATAAAAATAATAAAATTTCAATTCAGATTACTGAAAAAGAAAGGAAAATAATCAATCCAGATATTACTTTTTGAGAACTCAAAATTGAATAAAATTAATTTGTAGCTTTTTTTACATTTGAAGTAAAAATTAATTTGTAAAAACGGCAGATTTCTATTTATGTAGCTTTTTTTATTAATTATTGAATAAATATCTTTAATTTTTTTAAGAGATAATAAATCCCCGGTCTTTTATCATTATAAATGGACTATAGGGCCCGTTGGATTAGTTTATTTTTGAGTTTATGCAAACAACTTATCGAATATAAATTAAGTTTTATACTATTTTATAAATTCACACGAGTGAAAATTGTACTTTTATAAGTTATTTTATCATAAATTATCTTGACAAACTTATAATATTACATAAAAATTGCATAAGCTATTTGCATAAACTTCAAAATAAGCTAATCAATAGGTGTTCACTAAAAAAAATCTACAACATGTGCTTGTTAAAAAATTCAATTGTGTGTGTTTTGAAGGCATATCCGCAGCATCTTTACTCAAAGCATTTGTGGCTGAGATGTGACCAACAAAACCCCATGCATCCAAATTCAATAGTGACCTTTCAATGTTCAATTAAAAAGACAAAATTTCACGGATCAATCTTTACTTAGAAATAAGACATTATAATAGAAGAAGTATACAGTATAATAGAAGAAGTAGAAGAAGTCAGTTAGTTGAGTTGATAGAGACGTTGCATTATATACGTAGAAAATTAAAGTTCAAATCTCAGTTATTCAACTTATATCTTATGGGTGATTTTTTTTTTATAGGTGAAATTTTTAGTCATTGAGCTATTTAACAAAAGAGAATGAGGAGAAATATTTATATGACATAATTAAGTTCAAATAAATTCTATTTAAGTATATTTATGATAAACAAAAAAAAATTAAGAGTAATATATTAAAGTGACATTAATTGATATGATTATTTTATTTTTTTTCTATTTTTTATTTGTGTGCATGTGTTTAAATTTTGTATCCAAATAATTGTGTGTTCATGTAAGAACTTCTCTAAAACGAGAGTCATGATCGACTAAAAGTAAAGGCCCCAAAATAATTACTATTTGGTCTGTGAGAAGAGAAATGTTAACTTGGGCACAACACTAAATCAATTATTTTTAGATATACCCATCAATTGAGAAAATTTACAAACACGGGTACAACTTAATAAAATGACGCATGTTTTATAGCTATTACTAATAATCCATGATTTCCGTATCACATGATTTCGGATAAAAACCAATATTACTAATTATCTTAGGTATTTGGTGTATCTCATCATCGTATCAAATAATAATTTCTGGTTAATGTCATATTTAATAGACATGATTCATATTATAATATTTTTCAAATCAATAGTCGATTTTATAAAACGATTATCCGATAAAAAATTATGGAAAGTGTCATATACAAAATTGGACACTTATCCTAACTCTTAATATTAAATCAACGAGGTTATCATCAATTGAAAGAGTGGTATGACACACAAATGATTACATGATTTCATAAATGATTTTATATTCTAAGATGTCTTAAAAACATGCATCATATCATATTAAAATTTGTTGGGGAGTGGGTTCTTTCTAGTTTCTTGTACTTAATGCGTATGAATTTTATCACTAGACAATTTGGAAAATAAAAAAACTACATAATCTTAAATTTTGATTTAATTTACTTCTAGTGCTCAAATTTCACCATTTCTTTTAATTATTACATTACAAATTTTATAATTCCAATTATTTATTTCATCATATAATATTAGTACTTGGGAGTATAGACAAATCACCGATGACACAAGATACTTTTAGTTTGGAGTGACATGTGACATGTTTTCCATATAATAAATTGCATATTAGCTGAAAGGTGTAGCTTCCAAATCCACGACCAAAATTGTTGAGGATTTTTAGTTTGGTGTTGAGACAGTATCCAATTATAACCACTCTTCGCTGTAAATTGACCATTCGTACTACCACTCCAAATCCAAGGTTGAAATATTGGTTAATTACATCATTTTTCAAGCTTAAATTTGTGCATAAGTATTAAACTAATGTATTCTCCTATTGGCCACGACCCTCCCCCACCCCAATTTTTTTTATAGGAATAATATTAATTCAAATATATTATTTAATAATTTTAATCAATTCTATATACGTATTTGTAAAAATATCAATAAATATTAATTTAGAGTTTATTATTAATGAATATAAAGAACTCGTCACATATATTAGTTCAAGTATTAGTGCAAATATTAGTTTATTGTCAATTATTGATGATTTCAAGTCACTCCGTGTATATACGTAGAGTATTATTTTAAGTTTATAATAATGAACGTTGACTTTGTTTGTCAAAAAATAACGGATACCTAATTGAATTTAAGCAAAATGCATTCATAGGTCTATTAACTTTTACAATTGCTACAAATAAGTTCTTTAAGTTTTACTTTGTAACATATAAAACTTAAAGACATGTTACAAATGTAAAACTTAAATGACTTATTGTAACAAATTTAAAACTTAAAGGACCTATTTCTTACTTAAAAAACTTAAAAGACATATATGTTATGCAATACTATCATTTTGTAATTAATTTGTATATTAAAAAAAACTTCATGGCCCCCCAAATCTATTTTTTCCTGCTCCTCACTCTAATGCATCCCATAAAAAAGATTTAAAATGAGATTTAATGGAATAAATTATACTTATAGGAGTCTTAAAGAAAGAGAAAAAAAACCCGATAATGACGACAAGACAAATAGAGTCATCGCTAATTTAACACATTCCTAAAACCCATTATCTGTGATGCACCAAGGAATCCATTTAGCCATAACACTATCAAGATATTCCCATCAATAGAGTCATAAATTGTACTCCACTTAGAACGGAAGAAGCGCTTTCTTGTATGAAAGCAAACTACTAAGGAAATAAAATCCCTCCCTCTACTGGGATTGACTCGCTTAGAAAGGGTCCCGTTCTTTTGACAAAGGCTCTACAACTCCGTTTTGCGGTATCTACTTCATTATCACATTGATTCTTATATGTATGTATGTATGTATTGAAATTGTAAATGCATCAATAAATATATTTTTTATTAGACATTTAATTTTGGTCATCAAATTTAATTTAATTTTAAGTAGTTAATTTAACATTTAAATATATTTGTTATTAGTCAGTTTAATTTATAAAATTACTAATAAAAAAAACACTATAAATATAATTATAATTTTGATATATAAAGATTAGGGTCCATAAATATTATAATAACAATACCTCACATATTATTTACAAGTCCTAGCTCAATTGACAAAAATTATCAAAATTATTAGGTCGGATGTTATGATTGCGGTTTGAATCCCAACTCCCTCACCTTATTTATATGAATTTATAATGATTTTGTCAAGAACCAAAATATACTAGTACTAGTTGTTTGCACTTATTGTAAACATCCTTAACGTCAGGTCTCTAGAATTTCAAGTATAAAATATATCTTTCTTGCAATTATTAGGCATAATAAAGACAGAATATTTCTTCATCTTTCTATTTGTTTAATTTTCCCTACCTTATTAGATGCTGACCAATTATGCACCATGTGCAAAACTTTAACCTATGTTAATGGAATCAATCTCATTGGTTAACAGTCACGTGGAGTTGCCTTAATAATATTCTTCCTTTTTTGACACTAACTGAAATTCGTTAGGTTAATGACTTAGGTCAAATATTGTGTGGTCACACCCTTGCTAGATGAAACATGTTGTCTTTGTCTAAGTGGGTTACTAAAGATATTTGAGCCATGTTCAATGTTCCAAACCTATTTCGTACTATTTTCTATCTCCTAAAAAGTTTTTTTATTTTTGGGTTCCATAATATGTTATAAAGTGATAAAGTTTATAGCATTTGAGGTAATATTTTAATCTAATCTCTAGTCACTAAAGATAGGCATAAATGGTGGGTCCTAAACCTAATTTGAACTAGAAAAAAGGATGGCTAAGAATTTGCACACTGCTTCCATTTAGGTATTATTACAAAGAATTTATTTTGCAATATCAAATCTATTCATAGGTGAATTATCAATTACAAAGTCAAAGATTAATGGATTGGATGGTAGATCTAAATTTTTTTAGATGGAAAAATGACAAAATTTTTTAGATAGAAAAAATGACAAGTCATTAGAATCTCTCTCACACATAGTAGAGGAATTGATGTTCAAATTTCGTTCATGGTAATTTATATCAATTAAAATAGTACTTATTGATAATTTTAGATTAACCAACATCTATTTTGATCGGAATTTTAACGGTATATATATAGGTCAATTAATTAATGACTAAAGGTATGCACCTATTCCGGTGCCTCATACAAAGAGAAGTTAACGACTGGTACACCTAAATTTCTGACGTCTACAAAAGTATGTGTCACTGTATTTTGTGTCTAAGATAAAACTTTTTCAATAGTTAGTTCAAGGCGAACAATATTGGCCCCAATATAAAGGGAACATAATTTGGCTCAATGTAGAAATGAAAAGAAGCAAGAGAGATCGTCCAAAAATGGACGATTTCAATAGAGTCACCTTGTGAGTTATGTGGGATTTCAAGTCATCGACGCGATGCTTGTCCAAATGTTGGGGTCCTCCATGCAACTCTAGTTTTTATTTATTTTATGTATTTTTTTTGCTAGTGTTTTCTATTATATTATCAATATAAATATTAAATACAAGATTTTACTTGAAATATATAATTGCCCACATAACAACAATGACAAAATAAAATTAATAACTTCAAACAACAATAAAATTACATTAACGAGTGACATAATTTTTAATAAACTAAATTATACAAACATAAACCATAAACTAAATTACATAATATAAATAATAAGACACATACAAATCTAAATCAAACAACTTAATAACTTATTTTAAGGTGTCAACGTACAAACGATATGGTTCTTTTTCATATTGAACAATGTCAAACATTAATTGGACATTATTATTGGTTCCTGTTTGTATCAATATTATTTTACGGTACCTAGAGTCATCTGTTATGTCGGTGTATAAGCATAAATATGTCATATATATGTTCGATATATGAATCGTTAAATTTAATGTAAAAATTCTTTTATATCATTTTTAAATTTATATTGCTCTACCTACAAAATTATTTGAAATTTTGCCATTGTATATCACCATGAAAAAGATGGACAAAAAAGACATGTGTTTAAATGGATAAATTAACAGAGAAGACAAATTGTTAAAATTTAAATTAATATCTACATGTCATTTTCATTACACACTAAAAAAAATGATATTAAAATAACATTTTCTATTGAACAGATATTAAAATTTAAAATACATGAAAAAATAGTTAATAATACCTATTATTATATACCCCCTGATAGGACTAACTGACTAAAATAACTTCAATCATACCCAAATTTTACACTTTTGTCAATATCAGGAAGAGTACATGTGAAAGAAAAGGACAGCAATGATCCAAACTTATACATGTGAGTATAAAAAAAGAATTTTGGACTTTGTCAAATTCTCAATCAAACTACTTTTCGGATTAAAAACGAAAATTTATCCTTGGCAAATAAGTTCAATTAATTCTTAAATCTTAATGTGAACTAGCACAGATTATATTTTACCAACAATAAATTAGCTTAAATAGTACTCCCTCCGTTTTTTTTTAAGTGTCCGTTTAGAATAGTAACATCAAATTAAGAAATTGGATTTTTGCACTTTATCTTCCCATTATACACTCATCAATAGATTTATTGTTATACAAAAATAATATTTTCATATTATTGTTATCAATAGAATATAATAATAAACAAATTGTTTTGTTTTTTTTAAAAAAAAAACTTTAGGTTTTCAAATATATAAAAAAAATATTTATTGAAAAAGATATGTGTAATTAAAAAAGGGTACAATTGACAAATCGTACCCTTAAAACACAAAATAGACAGTTAAATGGAAACGCTAAACCCGATAAAACTGGACACTTAAAAAAACGGAGGGAGTAAAACATTTATATCCCTTAAATAGATGATCAAGTTTGATTTTTAACTTCTGCAAATAAAAAAAAAATCGTCATCATTAACGGGAATCAAAATTTTATACCTATAATAACCCAATAAAAATAAATTAAAGTAATCCTATGTGCAGGAGCCCGGGTTCGAACCTAATATACTCCACTTATTCATCTTTAAGGTAAATTTTCTAGTTAATAAGTTACTTGACAAAAAAAATAAAAATAAAAAATAAATAAAAGTAGTTATGTTTTGCATAGACCTATATTAGAGATAAAAAGAGAAGAAGGATGGAATGGAATTTTTTTTTTTTTTATAATAGGATGGAATGGAAATTAAGACCAATAATACAATCAACGAAAAACTAATATGGACCCATTGAATGAAAAAATCGAATCCTTATCCTAACTGCAAAAAATATTGTTGGACCATATGTATTTATTTTGAGCAAATAGCCACATAATAAAGTTAAATAGTCATGTCATATAAATTCAAGGTGTTTGATTTTGATAGGTTCATTTTGTAAATTTGTTTTTATATATGATTAATAGCCCTCATGATAGTGCACATGAAATTTGGCTCTTTTTTTTAACTCTTTAGGGTTCATACTTAGCTATCAATGTTAAATCTTCTGGAGTGTTGTAGATAGATTTGGTTCTTTTCTTTTATTGTCGATTGAAATTAATTTCCAACCACTAAAATATTAACTAACTTCTTTAAAGGGTTACTTTATTTAAGAGGCTCATGAGCTTGGATTTATCCCAAACATAGGTTCCTTAAAATGTAAGCCATTGTTTGCCTTTTCACATATATATGAATTAAGTACAACAATTTTAATTACTATATTATTTTTATAGTAGTATAATGATATATTGGACCAATACATAAACACAAACACAAATAAAATGTATTTGAACACACAACAAAACTTAAATAAACTTTAGAGATAAAAAAATTGATTAATATTAGATGTACGTTGTCACTAAAATTATTTATATTTTTATTTATTTATTTATGTGTATTCGCTCAAATATAATTGATTTCTGAGTTGTGACAAAAAACAATTGATTATGATATTGTGTAAGTTTTGGAGATGGAATTTTTAGAGCTAAAAAATAAGTCTTATATTTGTAGAAATAAGAGAGATAAGTGTTAAGAATAGTTTCATATCTGTTGTGAGAATATGTGTTTATAAAGTAGAGACAATCATCATCTTACCAGTTAATATTTTAGGATCGGGTTACATTTAATACTCAATTTTAAAATGGTATCAGAGCCTTTTCACGATCCGCTGGACCATCTGCTATTAAATTTTTTAAAAAAACTTATCGTATATAATTTTTTAATAACAGGGTGCTGATGCTGACTGCTTAGAGAGAAAAAGTAAAGAAAAACCCAAATCAAATGTCGAAAGTGGTTATACATAAATGTAATTGGACCTCCCCTGGTCCTAAATTGTCAATTGTGGTACCGACATACCGTTCACTGTTATGAGATAATTAGATGTTTACTTAAAAAAAATTGTTTATCATTGTTACTTTATTTAATGCATTCACTAAAATTAATCATCAAATTTAAATAGTTTTACTGTCAAAATAAATTAAATAGTTTTTTGAGATAGACGAAATGTTAAAGTCATTGAAAACTCACACACACAAAATGAAAGGATCGGGATTCGAACCCCGGTCATGGCGCTTTCGACACTAGCAATTTCGACATTTCTGTCAGTTAAGCGATTACGGAAACAAATAAGGGTCTTTAGATTAACTAATATTAATGGATGAAATTTGGTATTAATATTAATTTTAAGGTGTCAAACTTAAAAATATGACACCTCCAGTAATTCTTTATCGGATAATCTTACAAAATTGAACGTTGGATTTACATATCAAATGATTTCCGATTAATGTCATATTATATATATAAGATCAATGTTATAATATCTTTCAATCCAACAGTCAGTTTTGTAATACGATTATCCGGTAAAGAATTATCGGATGTGTCATGTAAAAAGTTTGACACATTAGTATCATTTAATCCTAACTCTCTCTCTATAAAGTTTGGGTTAAATGCGTTTTTAGTCCCTACAAAATAGTGACTTCTATGTGTAGTCCTTGAAAATTTATTTTGCACTCAGTTTTGATTTTACTATTAAGATAATGCGTATATTTGAATGATTTTTTCACATGTATGTTTATTACAATATTAGATTCCCTAGAGTAATTTTTTGCAATCACAGATGTTAGTCGTTGTTCCATACTAATCAAATGATCCTAAAATATTAAGCATATTTAATTCTATGTGATAATTCAAAAAATATTAAGCTTAAATATGAATCGTTCAATCTCAAACAAAGATCAGAAAATGTATTGGTTGTAGTAAATTTTGGTCCCCCACACTACTCCAAGTTTAAGATATAAAAAGGGCAATATAAATATCATTTTCCTGTATTTAAGGAATATAGAAGCCTCATATATTGCTTTGTGTTTAGTAAAGCCCATGTGTGTTAGTCTCATGGTAAATGTTTGAGACTTTAGATTGTATTTTTCTCGAGGTTTCAATTTTAAATCTTTTTTGTAACTTTTTCTGTGTTGAATTTGTCCATACAAGGCAAATCTTTGTATTCATAAAGGGCTACTGGGCGGTCAAATTAATGTTTTTAATATTAGTCAATTTTTAAACTGAATACTAAGTCTTAAAAAAATTAATTAGTCAAATAAAAATGCATGGATGTTATTTGAATAAATTCCAAATTTAACCCCCTCTCTCTAACTACCCCTAAACCATTGTCATTGCATCTCTTTCGCACCATCGTTTGCACCCTCATTTCTTTCCGGTGTTATGGTTCCTTTTGTCTTGTACGTGTCGGAGGGTGAGGGTTTATTAGGCAGGTGGTGGTGCTGCACTGTCTTTGTTCATCTGGCGCGGGTTTATTGGATGCTCTTTGCCATCTCATATTTGGTGCCTTATCCTGTTTGGCTAGAAATGACTGTGGTTGCTTGCTGCTGTTAGTGACTTGTTGATTAGTAATTTTGTTCCCGTGTTGACGGCTGAGTTCATTCGCTATTTATTACAATTTGGTTTAAGTGTTCGTCTGTGTACACATCATATTTCATTGCAATTCGTATTCGTGCTCGTATGCAGTTCGTTGGATTATGCCTGGGAAGGCGTGGACGTCTTACTCTGAATTTATTTTTGCTTATATCAGGCCCGACCAAGGCCCAGTGCATCCAGCTCTATGGAGCTAAGCCTCCAAATCAAGTGGGCCTCGGGAATTTATTACACAATAGTTATCTATTATTAGCGTGATACTATAACATTGCAGATAAGTGGCTTAGCGGCTATGTTTCTTGATTCTTAGCAAGAGGACATCAGTTCAACTCTTGTATTGTTAGAAATCAAACGAACTCCTTAACAATACAAGAAATCAAATAGCACCGCACAAGACGACGAAATAAAAAAAAATATACGAGAAAACCACTTATTTAGGTTAAAAGATGGGGAAGGAAGGTATAGAAGATTGATTTTAGACCAAAAAAATAACCCATAACCACCCCGTTCGAGAAAACTAACTTAGGGTTCGTTTGACCCGGCTTTTTTAGGTCTCAGAAGCTGATTGAAAGCTAAAAGTGAAAATAAGAACTTTAAAAAACAGAACAAAAGTTGTTTGGTAATTGTTTTTTTTTTAACTTCAAAGTTATCTTTAATCTAAAATATTTGTTTGGTAAAATATATTTTTTTAAAAAAAGATTTGTACCAAAAAGTAAAAATTTACAAAAAGATAATAACAACTAATAATATTTAAATGAAAATAACCTAAAAATTGAAAAAATAAATAATAAAAAGAGCTTTCAGTAGGATTCGAAGCGGAATCATTGAATAAAAGCTCCGGATTCTTTTTCAAAAGTAGGTTTCAACCTTTTTTCCTGGAAGCTCATTTAATCCAATTTTGCACAATGAACAAAATCTGCTTTTTACAGTTAAGAGCTTTATTAAAAATGTGTTTCGCTCAACTTTTGATTGAAAAGATAATTTAAAGCTAAAAAAAGCCGGGCCAAACGGAGCCTTAGAGAAAAAAGAGAATTTTTCCTCGAACAACTTGCGCCTGCTGTACACAGGTGACATGAAAAATATGTTAATTCCTATAATATAACAAAAATGTTAATTAATTAAATATAAGCTTTATTTGACTTATAATTAAATATAAGCTTATAATATGAAGAGTTTTGGTTTTAGTCTTTGTTAAAATATTTTTTGGGTTTTAGTCTTATAAATATATAACATTTTTCTTTTTTGGACCCGTGTAAAATATATTTATATTAAAATTAGTTATTGTAATATTATTTAACCCTTTTTTTAAAGGAACAAAATCAAATATTTTACATAGTGCAATGATCAATTCCAATGTGAATCAATTTTATAAGGACCAAAAAAGAACAAGAACCAAAAATATTTATAATGACCGTTTGGTCCGACTTTTTTAGATCTCAGGAGCTGACTGAAAGCTAGAAGTGAAAATAAGAACTTTCAAAAATAGAGCAAAAGTTGTTTG
Organism: Trifolium subterraneum; assembly: GCA_951799995.1. Classification (NCBI taxonomy): domain Eukaryota; kingdom Viridiplantae; phylum Streptophyta; class Magnoliopsida; order Fabales; family Fabaceae; genus Trifolium; species Trifolium subterraneum. The sequence goes on from OX637462.1 coordinate 56,933,891, forward strand.
GTAATTGTTGTTTTTTTTTTAATTCAAAGTTATCTTTAATCTAAAATTTGTTTGGTAAAATATATTTTTAAAAAAAAAGATTTGTACCAAAAATAAAAAATTTAAAAAAAGATAATAACAACTAATAATATTTAAATGAAAACAACCTAAAAAATGAAAAAAAATAATAAAAAGAGTCTTCAGTGGGATTCGAAGCGGGATCATTGCAAAAAAAGCTCCGGATTTTTTTTTTCAAAACCTTTTTTTCTAGAAGCTCATTTAATCCAATTTTGCACGTTGAAAAAAATCTGTTTTTTACCGTTACGAGCTTTATTAAAAATGTGTTTGACCCAACCTTTAATTAAAAAGAGAATTTAAAGCTAAAAAAAGCCGGGTCAAACGGAGCCTATAAAAAAATTACAAAGACTAAAATAATTTTGTTCTATATTTACGAGAACTATTTGCATAGTTAAGCCTTAAATATTTCATGGTAACTGCTAAGTAACCCCTTTTGTTGGTTCACCCGTACTTTGTTGCTAGGCCCAGTTTCTTGAGCATGTACATTAGGCCCAATAATCCATGTGTCATATTGGGCTGTTTCATGTATAGCCCACTAATCCCCTATACCCTCCCCACATATATTATAATATGAGATTATTTTGTCACCCTACCAGTTTTTCGCGCGCCCTACGCTTTTTCTGTTATACTCTTCCGCTACTTAAGTAGCGAACGTTATAAAAAACAATTATGGTAGGGTGTTTTGGGGATGTATACTCTAAAGACTTGATCTATGGATAGAAAAAATAGATTTTAGATATGAGAGATTCCAGATTCAAGATCAGCTAGTGCTTTTAAAAAGAAATAAATGTAAATACTTTTTTTAAGTGCTTTTTAAGCCTTAAAATATCCTCTGCTAGCATTTCAAAAAAAAATCCCGTGAAAAATAAAATTTTGAAATTTTCTGAAAAATGTAAATATTTTGGAGGATTTAATTTTTAAGTGTTTCAGACAACTTAAATGTTGAATTGTTTAAAAACTTTAGAAAACAATCAACTATTTAGATTTTCATTTTTTTTCTTTCTAAAAAGACAATAGTCACAATTGAATGGTCGCTAATGTTAAAAACGATGATGCTAATGTGACACAAAAGTTGAATGAATAGAACATAAATTGAAAAAAGAAAGAGGAGAAAAATAGAATTTTTAGAAATTGTTGGGATAGAGGGACTGGGTATTGTACATGTTTTAATTTGATTTTAGAATGCAAATGCTTTTTTGGCTACATATTATGAGGGATTCTTGACTACATAATTTGATTATGGTTTGTGAGAGGTAGTGTTAATGCAAACCTAGATTATATGTTGGTGTGGAAAGCATAATTAGAAATTTGCATTATTTTTTGTGTGCAACGTACTCTCCAAGAAATGAAGGGTCTTTACCATAAAAATAAATAAAAAAGGTTTTTTATTTTATTTTTATATTTTATAGTTGTTAGTTATAATTGGAGACCCGTCAGCTTAAAATTTTGTAATCAATTGTTAATTTCACCCTTTTTATCAATAGAAAAGAGAAAGACAAAGAATGAAGAAAAAATAAATAAGCTAGGTCTAATAAAAGATACCCTATGATATCACCTAAGTAGATAATAGTATTATCCAATAATGGAGGACATGCAAACATCAAAAACTCTAATCTCATTATAAAAAACAACTCCAAATTTGATCAACCAATCAGCACATGAGTTTATTTTAACAAGATATGAACAAAAACAATGTTCTCGACTTTAGAAAACACATATCTAACGTAGTCAACAATCGCAACATGTCGGTGAGTATGTGGAACTCCCTCTTTGATAATTTTTAGGTTACAAATAAAATATTATGAACTATTATGATACTTTCTTTAACTTCCCTTAAATTAAATATTCTAAAAGCAACAATGTCCTCTTCATATTTTTAAATAATTATTCAAAAGTAAGAAGATTTATAGATGTTGCTCTAATTATTTCAAATAAAATAAAATTTATATGCATTAAGAATAAATTTATATATATGTGAGAGCTTTCAAGTGAGAAGACTTTTATTATGAGAGATGAGAGGATTAAATTATAACCCTTGGATTAAATCAAATGGTATTTAAACTTTACACCTGCACACAGACTATTAATCACTTTTGTGTCTTCATCTCTCTATGTCTGTTCATAAAGTCTCCTCTGCTTCCTCACTACGAGTTCCACCATTTTCCTTCTTCTCCTTCTCTATTGGAAACGCCATAAAATAAGCCTGCTATTTTATTCTTCCTAGATCTCACTTTTTGATTATTGAAATCTATGTCAATTTAAAAGACCCCGTGTTTTTTCAACAACAAATCTAACTAAAATTTACTCATAAATTAGAAAGTCATGGTTTTCTGAATTCCAGATCTGGAGACCGGAAACCTTATTTATTTTCAAAAACCAAATCTGAACAATTGCTGAGAGAAAACTTGAAAATTAAATCTTGATGTTGTTAATTGCAAGCCATGAGAGAAATCACATATTGGGTATTGCAAAGTGGAATTGTCGATTAGAAGGAAAAAAATCATTCACGGAGAATCAATCTGATTGAAAGAGCTACAAAGAGAAAATCAAAGAAATATACATAGATCCAAAATTGAAAAACAAAGAGTGTGAATGAGAATTGGGGATGGTTTTGTTTATGTTACTCATCTTTAATTGAGAAACAATTGTTGCACAAAATGTTGGAAACACAATCACAGTTTGATGTTAGATGAGAGAAAAAAACAAAATTTCTTTCATAATCAATGGATTCTTGAATGTGATTTAACGATTGATATGGAGTTAGGAGCAAAAGTTTTTGCTTAACATGAACAAAGGAGACGAAGCTAAGAGTGGTTACAAAGAGGGCACATAAGATGGGTATCATATAATCAGAACCGTACATTTAAATCCAATGGTTATTATTTATTCCTCTCATCCTCTTATTATAACAACTCCTCTTACTTGATAGTTCCCATATATATATATATATATATATATATATATATATATATATATATATATATAAAACAAAACTTATCATTGTGTGGCGCTTGAAATGGGTAGAGAATGATCGCTAGTGCTTGACATGTTTAAAGAGCGAGCAACTCTTGGAACGCTTTAGAGAAAAAGGACATATGAATGAATCAAATTCACATCAAAATGAAAAAGATTATGAGATTGAGCTTACACGAGATTATGGTATTGCTTATACTAACAAAATGCATATTCTTTTCGGTTGCCCATGCCATAAGAATTTCATAGTTAAGTGTGTTTGGCTTAAGAATTAATTTTGGGATGGAGGATCTTCTGAAAGGTTTTTAGAAAGTGTGCGAGTGAGGACAAAACATGCTTAGTAATTTGAGATGTTACATGTTGGATATCGAAAGGTCGTGATCTAGATAGACTGAGAAGGTTGCACGAGTTCGTGCAACATTCCGTAAGTGTTGAATGTGGGGCGGTAATTGCAAACATTCTGACGCTAAGGCATCGTGAGATTTCTTATCAGACGAACTTGCTCTTCATTAGGTCTGCTTAGGAGATGGATCATGATGTGATCCTAATATGATGTCTCTTTACAAGAAGTTGTGTTCAAAGTTGGAATGAATTGAACATGTACTTGAACCCCATGGTACGTGGTTCGATTCTCACGGAAGGGAAAAACTCTATTAGAGGGGGGGGGGGAGTAGAGAAGATCGTGAGGTACAGTGAAGGGGCCCGAGCTGTTGCAAAAAAGACGCCTTTTTTGTAACATCCCGGACCCCTTCTCCGGCCCGACACTGCACCTCACGATCTTTTTTACCACCCTCTCTAGTAGAGTTTTCGCCTTCCGTGAAAATTGAACCACGTACCCTGGAGTTCAAGCACATGTTCAACCCTCTCTAGTAGAGTTTTTACCTTCCGTGACAAAGAACCTGATCAATATAACCACATAATAAAAATCCAACGGATAATATAGACAATGTCAACACAAAAATAGAACAAAATAGAGAAACAACCATACATAGATCTGAAGAAAAACTCAAAACAAACACTACCACAAGTAAGTCGACGAACTCGCACACGAGCGACACGCGCGAATAAATTGTAGAATAATAATCTTAATAGATAAAAATAACAAAAACAATATGTTGAACCAAAGTGAGTTTTGTACAATGGCTTTGGAGTTTTATACATAACAAAGTCAAGCTTGTCCAGCTTGTCTTCTTCTGATCATGTGCATAAACACTCTAAGTCAAGCTTGTCTTCTTCTGATCATGTGCAGAAACAAATAAAAGCTTCAAAGACAAATGAAATAAAACAATCAATTTATTTTGCAGCAAATGAAATTTAAATGTCTTTTCAACGACATTAACCATATCAAGAAACATTTCAACGTCCATGATCAATTGTATCATAGACTCAAATTTGGGCACTACTTTCTTCACCAACAGCTCTTTTATTCATCTCTATGTAAGGAACTAAAGACATGAAGAAACCAATGATTATGAATACATTTTGAAAGAACATACAATCTGTAATCAAAATCAAAGCTCAACTTTATACTTATAATTTCTTACTAACTTTTGTATCTTAAAAATTCTTAAGATTCTTATTGCTTTGTATTGCTTACACCTCTGATTGTATATCAACTGTAAATCTAAAACACTATTGTATTTGATTAAGTTAGATTGTAAGAAGTTTCTTGCTTGTGTCTTTGAATATTAGAAGTGTATTGCTTGTGTGTTTAAACATTTGGAAATCTCTTTCTTGAAAGTATCTTGCTTGTGTGCTTGAACATTTGCAATATTTAGTGATTATAGTGGAAATCTTTTAGAAGTGCAAGAGGACTGAATTACCATCGGTTTATCAGGGCAACCAATATAAAATTATCTTGTGTTTTTCTCCCATTCACGATAAAAATCAAACATTATATAATTAATTAACTATTGTGGAATGGGGACTACCGTTTTCCTTTTGACTATTTATCATTTTTTTCTCAATTTGGGAGATTTTATATAATATGTATTAAACATAAAATTTAAAAATAATTAGAATTTTATTTATTATTTAAATTGTATAACTATAATACTAATTATAAATTCCAAATTGAGAAATATACTTAAGAATTAAGTAAATTACATTGTAAATTATTTTTACATCTATATATAAAACTAATTATATGCATTAGTAAAAAAAAATTATAAGCATGTTAATGTAAATATTTTTATGAAATTTTTAGTAAAAATATATAGATTTTTATTTACATAATAATAAAAATATATTAAATATTGTTTTAAAGTAATTCTCATATAATGCGGAAGAAGTAGGAGTTTGGATTCACTCAATTTACTACCCTCCATTTATCTTCCATTTAGGAGAGAGATAGACACAGTAGAATATTTGTGGGACCCATTAAGTAGCTACATTGAACAAATTGAGTTTGTACTCTAACACATAAAAGAAAATGTGTGTATGTCCTCGTGAATATAACTCAGGTGGTAGAGACATTACATGTAATAATCAATGATTGAGATTCGAACCTTAATATTCTCATATATTCACTCGATTTATAATTTTTTTCTCTTTTATGTTGGAGTGATATGTATTTTAGATAAGATTTTATTAATATTTATTTTTAAAATAGTGAAAAATGATGCATTTTCACTAATTTTTTTTTTTTTAAAGTTTTGAAGACCTAAGACGATTGATTGCCTTGATGACTACTAAATTACTTGAATTTTTATAACATTATTCTCCTATCAAAGGCTCTTCCCAGTCCCTCTTTTCAAGCTAAATAAATTCTTTGTGTTCTTTCATGTTTCAACAGGATGCAAAGCATTTTAAGAAGGCAGTGGAAAAAAAGGCAAACTATGCAGTGGAAATATTATTATTATTTATTTATTTTTGACTTATTATTATTAGGGGATTATTATTATTTTATTTTACAATGAGTTGAGGAAGAACCTTCTACCTCTACATATTATCTAAATCTCTCAACAATAGACAAATCTAGTGGAAAATTTCTTATTGATACAAAATCTCCACCGACTTAATGTATATTTAGATTGACCGTAAATTTAACATAATCACGACAATCTATTATGATTTTAGTACTCCATACGGTCATTAATATACGAGAAAAACTACTTTTTAGATTCATTGAAAACTCAATGTACGTAGTCTTCTATAATATAAACTAAATACATGAGATTCTTAATGAATTTAAAAAGTAAACTTTTTCTTATATTAATGATCGGAGGGAATAAAAATTACAACATCTTATAACTTCAACAAAATTTCATAATTTTATCAAACTCAAATCAAAGATCTTGCTTAAATGATTCTTAACTTGTTTGGATACACATTTGGTTTCCAATTTCTTGTGCCAATGGTAATTTGATCATAAATTTAAGAAGCCAAAAAGTATACAGAGTAGTAGATGCGCGTTGTTGCTGTGATTAAGTATATACTGTAGTTTGGTAGACGCGTGTTATTTTCAATTTTCCAAATAGATAGTCTATTTCGGTGACAAGTAACCAATGTAATATTGACTATACAAAAATCATTATAAAGAATCGAAATTTAATTCTTACAAAAAAAAAAACCAATTCTAATTAGATTTTACTTATCTTTTTACCGAACTCTAGATTACCATAATATTTTCTCCTAAAAATCAATTTTTTTTTATATAATCTAAAAATCAAAATATTAAACAAAAATAAAATAAACTTTTCATTTTTTTTTCTTCTTCCTTTCTCCACGATGCTTTCATATTTTCCTTGTCTATCTCACAAGATTCTACTATTATTATCACCTCATCTAATATCTATCTATCCTAAGTTCTTATCAATAATTTTAATTGATTATATAAAAATTAAAATTATTATTATTAAAAGTTCCAAAACAAAACAAAACAAAAAAACCCCTTAACAACAAAACAAACACAACAACACACTCTTCTCTCAAAACGCCGAACCCCCATTTCTTCAATCCCTAATATTTCATTTCACATTTTTCTCTCTCACACACCTCGTTTTTGAAGAACCCTTTTCTCTCAATTTCCAAACCAAGTTCCGTTTTTGATCGCAACCCAACTTTCATCATCCTTATTATTCAATGCCCATTATCTCTTTTTCCCATTTCTCTATTCCCTCACTTCGTTATTGATTTGCCCCTTTCACTCTCCAACTGTGTTGGGATTCACCTTTTTCGTTAGGGTTTTAATAATCTTAACCCTTTTTCTTCTTTTAGCTAACCAACTTTCTTTTTATCTTTGTTCCGTGTTTTGATTCATTGGGTATTTTCTTCCAAAATCTGATTTTTATTTTTTTGTTGCTGCACTTTTGGGAATTCTCAAATTGTTGTGTTCTATGTGTTTTTGTTGTTCTTAGATATAATATAATATAACCTAGAATTGGTTAAGTTGATATTTTTTTTTTAGATTTTAGTTTTTTTTTTTATTGAAGTTTTGAACTGCACTAGGTATAAATTTGTATTTGTAACCTGGTTTATTTGTTGTTGTATTCACTGTATCTATTTTCCCCTTCAAGAGTTTGAGGGGAAAATCTATTGCTATAAGCTTTTAGTGTGGTGTTTTAGTTGGTTTAGATTTCGACATTGGTTATTGGGGTTTATTATCATTATCATCAAGAAGAAGTTGTGGTGGTGGTGTATTGGGTTGGTAGGTTAACTTGGGAGGGTTTAAAGTTAAAGGTTTTTGCATGGGAGAACATGAAGAGTGGGCACAGCCACAAAGTGGGCTATTGCCAAATGGTTTATTACCGAACGAAGCTGCTTCTGTTATACAGGTGCTTGATTCGGAGCGGTGGGCAAAGGCTGAACAAAGAACTGCAGAGCTTATTGCTTGCATTCAGCCTAATTCACCCTCTGAGCAACGCCGAAATGCAGTTGCAGAATATGTCCAAAAGCTGATCACAAAGTGCTTCCCTTGTCAGGTGGGTTTTATGTGGTGATTGTGGGTTGTTTTTTGCTTGTGAACTTTTGATTAGTTAGTTTAGTCATGCATTCTTTTAGATTGAAGATTGTTAACTTGTTATCATTGTTGAAGGATGTTTGCACATAATATAACACTATTGTGCTGTTGTAAATCTTGAAATGGAGCCGTGCTTAGTCAGAAATCTTAATTTGTTGGTAGAAGTTGGTTTTTTGTTGGTGGATGTTCAATTGTGGTTTTGGTAGTGATTAGTGAAATTTATGTTCTTCCAAGTAGTGAATGATTTTGCATCATGCCATTTTGATTCAATGATTGATGATGTTATTTTTCGTTTGATATTCCACATCGTTGTGTTAATGATTATTTTTCAGTTACAGGTGTTCACTTTTGGGTCGGTTCCTCTAAAAACTTATTTGCCTGATGGAGATATTGACTTAACGGCATTCTGTAAGAATCAAACTTTGAAGGATAATTGGGCACATCAGGTTCGTGACATGCTGGAGAACGAGGAGAAGAATGAGAATGCAGATTTTCATGTCAAGGAGGTTCAGTACATCCAGGCTGAAGTATGTTTTCTAACAAGACATCATCTTTGAATTTGAAATTGTTTAACTATTGTCTGTATTCCTTTAGTGTTGACTAATCACTGAATTCATTATTACACCATTATGATGGTAAATATTTGATAATAAGTAGTGATATTTTTGGTAAGATACCAATATATTAAACTGATTTTTCTCTTGCCTCCTAATCATCCAATGTTGGAGGGGAGCCAAAACTTTGAAACGGTGGAATTTGGCCCCCCTCCAACTCCACCCTACCCATTTGTCGCCCCCACACATGCAAAAAACCTAATAGAATGTTTGGGAAGTAGACTTGGTGGGTTATCTTTAGTTATTAACTCATGGAGTAACATGATGAATTTATTGTTTTGCTTTCTTTCATTATGTTGGTTTGCGTGGGCACAAAAACACATGCTTCATTGTATAAGGGATTTACTTGGTCCATAAATTATGGAGGAAACTACTCTCCTCATGTATTGACTTATGTGATAGGTGGTTGTCATTAATGCACATGATAAATGTGTATGAAACCTTGGAGGTTATTCAACTTATATGCATATAATAGCACACTTATCATATGCACTATTGGTACCTACCTATCTCATATCACTAAATCACTGCTTTATTTGAGGATGCAAAGATTACTTTTAGGTAGCTGTTTGTGATTGTTATTTGTTACATAAGGTCATGGAAAATTTGTACCCCATTTTTTTATATTTAAGTGATAGATTATGCATATTAAGTGATAACCATAAATGCAAGGTTTGAAGTATGTTGCTCAGATGAATAATTGTTTATTATGAGAGTGTGATGAGTGCATGTATTAATTATTACCAACTCATATTACTCTTTCAATGGTTATGCCAGATTGTTGTAGAAGCTTGAGATTATAGTATGCCTGATTATGTATATAGATTATAGTGAAGAAATAGCACAATACACCAATAGCCATGGAATACAATTTAGTTTCTATCAGTGTGGTTAAAGAACTAATACTAGTTAAACAGTTGCCAGCTTGAGAAGCACATCTCTGTTGATCTCATAATTTATTTTTGGAGTTGTTTGTATCACATTATTATGCACTTAAAATTTCTAAGTGTTGATGACTTGATGTACTAGCTATCTTGTTTCTACAGTTATAATTCTTGCTATTTCACCTGTATAATATTTTATATGGTTTCCATTCATATTTGCAGGTGAAGATTATAAAATGTCTTGTTGAGAATATTGTAGTAGACATTTCATTTAACCAGCTTGGAGGATTGTGCACCCTTTGTTTTCTTGAGGAGGTAATTTTGTGTATAGAGCCTCCGTCTATATCATTTTCTTTGAAGTGTGAACTTCATACTATTTTTTAACTTGGATTTACAAGCATTTTAATTTGCTTTTGTAGGTTGATAGTCTGATTAACCAAAATCATTTATTCAAGCGTAGTATTATACTGATAAAAGCTTGGTGTTACTATGAGAGCCGTATACTTGGTGCCCACCATGGACTTATCTCAACTTATGCATTAGAAACTTTGGTTCTTTACATATTTCATGTTTTCAACAATTCCTTTGCTGGACCACTTGAGGTAAAAGGACATGGCACCACTTCATCTAATTTTGTGTTGTTGAATTTTGACTATTAATTTGACATGGCACTTTCTTTTCTTATGTAGGTTTTGTATCGATTCTTGGAGTTCTTTAGTAAGTTTGATTGGGATAATTTTTGCGTAAGTTTATGGGGTCCAGTACCAATTAGTTTACTCCCGGATGTGACAGGTAGTTAGTTACATTGTAATTAAATATTTCTATTCTATATGGATTTAAGTCTGTCATATGTGTATTGAATTTTTTTCTTCTTCATTACCTAACATTTTTCAATTTCTACAGCTGAACCTCCTCGAAAAGATGGAGGAGAGTTACTGCTGAGCAAATCATTTCTTGATGCCTGTAGCTCAGTCTATGCTGTTTTCCCTGGTAGTCAAGAAAATCAGGGGCAACCCTTTGTTTCCAAGCATTTCAATGTCATTGATCCTTTGCGTGTCAACAATAACCTTGGCCGCAGCGTCAGCAAAGGTGTGTTGATCTCCAAATAAATTTGTCTTATTTTATGCATATATATATATGTATATCATTATTTGTCGGGTTAATAATTTAAACACAGTTCATTTTATATGGACCTGTCCTTGCTACTATTTTTTAATGCATCATTATACCAGTTGTTCAATCTTGAAGAACTGTGATACATGGGCGTGTATGGCTATCATTTTATACACATGGATATCTTTTTCGGATGTCATGTAGTATTTTTTCATTAGCAGATATATAATGTGTTTCATTATTTTTGCTAAAACCAACTATGCATCCCTACATGTCTATGGTAATGTACTTTTAACTAATTGTTATGGTATCTGTTTGGGACTTCAAGATTGAAAAAAAAATGAACCTTCAATATGTTTATATAATCAAACAAATGGTGAGTATGGATAATTTTATGCACCCTGCTACATCTGAGCTAAGCTAGTATTATATTTATTTGTTATTAGTTTCCCTTGACTATTCTTCATCGATATATTTTTTGTGGTTAGGCTAATTTTGCTTTATGATACTTGTGAACCAGGTAATTTCTTCAGGATACGCAGTGCCTTTGCATTTGGGGCTAAAAAGTTGGCTAGGTTACTTGATTGTCCAAAGGATGAATTGTTTCTTGAAGTCAATCAGTTCTTTTTGAACACTTGGGACCGACATGGAAGCGGGCAACGGCCTGATGTTCCAAGCAATGACCTATGGCGTTTGAGGTTATCTAATCATGACCAATCACAGAGTTCTGAGAATCTCCGGAATAATAATCATAAAATTGATAATACCTCCAATCGCGAGTTTCATGCTGAAAGGGAACAATTTTCACATAGTGGTGTATCTCAGCATAGCAATGTTTCATCTGAAAACTCATCTAAAAATAGTGATGTTTCTACATTTTCCCGTCCTCATAGTCAAAAGAGTCACGTAAACCAAAATAATTCAAGGAATTTGGATCAAGCTCGAAGGGAAACTACTTCTACTCAAGTTGATAAAAGTCAGAGAAATGTGAAAACTGATAACCCAGTCAGTGATCTTCGTGGAAGGTTAATATTTGCCAGGACACGTTCTAGCCCTGAGCTGACTGACTCGTACGGTGAAGTTTCTTCCCAAGGAAGGCGTACAAGAGCAACTGAAAGCATTAAAGGCCAGAATGTTTTTGTAAAGTTGGAGAATGGTCGTAGGAAGAATTTTGAGCCAGATGTAGCTGCAAGAGTTGATGATTCATCCGGCAGGCACTCATCTCGTCAAGTTGTTGGCAGTGCCGCGGAATCAATCAGCAATCATGATGAACCAAACTCGGGTGTCATGGGTGAAGAGCATGCAGCTGTTGCCGTAGCAGGTGGAATGCAGATGATGAATCAGGAGGAGCAAGACCTTTTGAATATGATGGCATCTCCCACCGCTCAAGGTTTCAGTGGTCAGGCTCATATGCCAATGAATTTACCTCTAGGTCACCTACCATTCCCATTTCCACCTTCCATTCTTGCATCAATGGGATATGGTCAAAGAAATATGGGTAACATTCCCTTTATTGAGGCTCCTTGGGGTGCAAATATGCAATTTCCTCAAGGTTTAGTCCCTTCACCATTGCATCCATTTTACCCTGGATACGGATTGGCCTCAAATCCTCAAGATTTAGTTGAAACTGGCAGCGAGAATTTCAGTTCTGTTGAAATGAATGCAGTGGAAGCTGATAATGATTTCTGGCACGAACAGGAGAGAAGTTCTGCTAGTGGTGTTGAAGCCGATAATGGAAATTTGGAAATGCTTTCAGATGATAAACAACAGTCAACTTCAGGTAGTTATCATTTTGCCCCATCTTCTCGGGCAGGCAGCTCTAGTGGTTCTGCCAGAACTCACCAGAAGTTCACTAGAGAAAATCGAGGGTCAACGAGAGAAGAGCATGTTGATAATTTTCATTATCAAGATGGCCGGAGAAATGAGGTTTATTTGGATGATAGAATAGCAAATTCTGAATTACCAAGTGCACCACCTTCAAGCTCATTCAGAAGTAAGAGCCCTTCAGAAAACTCATGGGATGGATCGTCAGCCAAATCCTCAAAATCGACAAGGGAAAAAAGGGGCAAGAAAAGTACTCCCTCAGTGCCTGCAGCTGTTTATGGTAAGGGTAAAAATGTCTCGGAAATTTCATCTAATCGAACAGATGACGAAAACAAAGAGTGGACTCCTTTGTTGACTATGTCATCTGATATGTCTGACAGAAGCACTGAGCCTGCAACTGGCAGGCATCAAATATCAGGTTTTGAAGCTGCTCAGACAAGTGGATCAGATTCTCCATTACCCATAGCTCCTGTGATTTTAGGTCCTGGTTCTCGCCAAAGAGCTGTTGATAATTCTGGAGTTCTTCCCTTTGCATTTTATCCTACAGGTCCTCCAGTACCATTTGTTACAATGCTTCCCTATTATAATTTTCCGAGTGAGTCTTCTGAGACATCGACAAGCAACTTCAATGGGGAAGAAGGGGTGGAGAACAGTGATTCTGGTCTAAATTTTGATTCGTCCGAGGGATATGACCACTCTGAGGTGTCAAGCCCTTCAAACTCAATGGCAAGGGCGGGTATAGAGCCATCTTACCACAAGCCTGATATTCTTAATAGTGACTTTGCTAGCCACTGGCAAAATTTGCAATTTGGGCGATTTTGTCAAAGTCCGTGTAGTCCTCCTTCAATGATGTATCCTTCTCCTGTTATGGTGCCTCCCGTTTATTTGCAGGGTCGATATCCTTGGGATGGTCCTGGGAGACCTCCTTCAGCTAACATGAATCTCGCCACTCAGCTCATGAACTACGGGCCACGTCTTGTTCCCGTTCCTCCTCTACAATCAGTTTCAAATAGACCTGCAAATATTTACCAACGTTTTGTAGAAGATATGCCTCGGTATCGAAGTGGTACTGGAACATACTTGCCAAATCCGGTATGATAAATTTATATGAAACTTTTGTACTTCTGCAGTTTTCTTTCTCCTTCCCATGTCTCGTGTGTATCAAAAGTATTTCATTTTCTAGATCTATGGTCATTTTTTTTTTAATGTTTTCAGAAGGTTTCTGTTCGAGACCGCCATTCAACGAATACCAGAAGGGGAAACTACAACAACTATGATAGAAGTGAGCATCATGGTGATAGAGAAGGGAACTGGAATACAAATTCAAAGTTGCGATCATCTGGGCGTGGCCATAATCGCAACCAAGGTGAGAAGCCAAACTCAAAATCGGAGCGGTTGGCAACTAGTGAGAGCCGCGCTGAGAGGCCATGGAGTACACACAGACATGACTCGTTCGTTCCTCACCAGAACGGTCCAGTCCGTGGAAATTCCTCGCAGAACAGTCACGGGAATGTAGCATATGGAATGTACTCTATACCTGGCATGAACCCTGGTGGGGTATCATCAAATGGACCAACAATGCCATCTGTTGTTATGTTGTATCCTTATGATCATAATGCTGGCTACAGTTCACCAGCAGAGCAGCTAGAGTTTGGGTCCTTGGGACCAATGGGTTTCTCGGGCGCCAATGAACTACCGCAGCCAAATGAGGGAAGTAGATCTGGTAATGGAGCACTTGAAGAGCAAAGGTTTCATGGTGGCCCTGCTCAACGGTCTTCACCGGATCAACCCTCTTCACCCCATGTCTCAAGGTAGTTTTTTTCCCCTCCTAATTATCTTATTTGTTTTAATTTAAAGTCCTGTTAATAAGAGGCCTTTAATAAAATTAAAAATTATTTATTGGAAAGCTTAACATTCCAAAAATTATTGTTGAAGTTTAATCAATGTCCACTGGTTAGCATTTGCATAAATTTAATTATTACTCCCTCCAATTCTTTTTATAAGAAAAATCTACTTTTTATGTTCATTGAATAATTTATGCACCTGGTTTATATAATATAGACCAGATACATCAGTTATTCATTGAATCTAAAAAGAATCCTTTCTTATAAAAAGGACAAGAGGGAGTATTATTTATCATTTTTCACTCGAACTGTTTTTTTTTTGACCAAACTCGAACTGTCTTCTTATATCTTGATTTTGTGGTGTTTTGAATAGGGGCCCTGATTCTAATGTGAGATAAGTGGCAAGGAGGATCTTTAATTGAAAGAGATGATGACATGTACTTTCTTTTTTTAAATATCAAAGTAGACACTTACTGGCTTAGGTTCAGAATTTAGAAATTTTACCATGTTACAGATTTGTCAGCTTCAGTTTTACAGTACTAGGGGTGTACTTGTGTTAGAACATGCAGAATATCTTTGATGATGAACGTTTTGACATTGTTATACAGCTTATCAATGAAATTATCATAAAATAATTTAGATGTAATTTGCATTTGTCTTGTCATTTCTATGATAGTCTCCCCCAAATTCCACAAAAATGACAGGTGAGGGAGTTGGATTCAACTCATTTACAGATCAATTGATTTCAATCTTTGATTTGAGATCAGTCGGCTCATATTACACCTTTACCGAAGTAATGAGGAGCTGAATAGTAGTGATATTGAGTATATGCATTCAAAGCTGTGTGACTTTGGGAAGGGTAAGTGAGGTTACTCTCTTTAAACTTATCATTCCCTTGTGCAAACAATTTTAGAATGAACCAAGTCTTTATGACTCAGGCTATTGCGAGCAAGCCTAACATATTGCTCACTGTGGGTGAGTGCTTTGCACCGACAAATGGTGATGTTTTACGGATGCTATGATAAAACACCAATACCGTCATGGAAACTAATGCATGAACTTGGACAAAAGTTTGTCCAGATTCATACATCAATTTTCTTTCCTCCCACTTTCTTTCCATAAAGCCAAACGGAGCCTTAGTCTCTATTTTTTAGTTTCACCGTAGCAATTGCTTTGCTCTTTCATCCTCCTCCATAGTTGCACAAAACCATTTGTATCAATCTCAATTTTCTCTCTTGAAAGTTCTATATTGCTCATCAAAAAAGGGTTGCTTATGCAGCATAAGTTATGCTTAACTTGCTTAAAATGATTTGAAAATAAGAAGATAAAATCAAAACAAGTTATCTATTCATAAAAGAAGAAATCACCTTGGTTTCACATATTTTTCTCTAAAATTTTTTATGGTTACAATTTATGACCAGATCAGAACCTGGTATGTCATTTGCATTTTTAAGGATATGCTTTGATAGTTTGTTTTATAGATAATTTTACGTCGTTTAAATATTTAATTAATGTTTGAGTATTTTATTGTGTTTAAATATTTAATTAGTTAGTGTTTATGTACCTGATATGTATTGGTTATGTATTTGAAAAATGGTTATATATTTGGAAATGGTTAGAATGCGGAAAAAAGAAAGAAAGAATGATCTTATTATGTTGTTTATTATAGGTCTTGTAAATTTCACATGATTTTATTTTGTTTTTATAAGTTAAGTGAATAGCGGGTATCAAATGATCTTTAGAGATACCAATTTAGTTGGTACTAGGGTTTATCAATAACCTGTGACACGGTAGAAATCCGCTCAAACCGGTTGCTATTCGAAGAATGATACTGTTGAATTTAAACGGATGTCGGGTACAATTTTCTAACCACAAACTATCAGCGGGTGTTTGTGGTTGGACACGGTTTTGCAAAATGTAACCCATCGGAATCTATGTCCGGACGAAAGTGCATTTTAAATATATATATCTGCTCTGCCAAAGTCATCATATTTACATGTCTACTAGTATCACCTAGTTATCTCGAGATACACAAAAGTGATTAGGTAATGTTAAAGTAGTACTAGTTTACTATTTATTCTCATTGGTAGGGTTGAGCACAAGACATTTACGGTCGGATTCGGGCCGAGAAATTCCAAATCAACCATAACCGAAGAACAAAAATAACCATCCCCGACCATTTAAATCATTGGTTCCGTTAGTTGTGGGTTCAACGATTTATTAGATGAAACAGGTGGGTTCTCACGTTTTTGGAAAAGGAATAGAAAAGAATTTTCATTGGTAGAATATAAGCAAAATGACTATGTAACTAGGAGAATAAAGACATATCACATATATAAACTTCTAAAATAGAACAAGTAGAAAAACGTTTGATATTTTATTTACAAATAAGTAAAAAGGTTGAAACTTGAAAACCTCCTTCGTTTTCGTTGAAGAAAAGGCATCACGTTGGGCAGATCTAAATTAAAAGGAAGACAACTCTGGGTGTTTGGTCTTCTTCGTTTGCACACAGCAAAATTGGAAGAGGTGTAGAAATGAGAAGGAATAGAGAGAATATGCTAGGTTTGGTAAATGGTCTAATTGAAATGTTTTTTAAGCAAAAATTGAAGAGAAGAAAATAGGTTAACTTAGTTTTGCTTGTTGAAAACGTGCAAGAGAAGTAAGAAGATAGTAAATAAATATGGGCCAGACTTTGAATTCCAAGGAATAGTGTTGATCAACAACTGGTGATCCGAAGAAACATATTCAAATTGATTGTTATTCGGATGATACACTCGGATTTAAACGTATGTCGAGTACAATTTTCTTAAACAACAGACTATCAAAGAGTGATTGGCCGGATATGGTTATGCAAAATGTAACCCATCGAAAACCATGTCCAACCGAAATTGCATTTTAAATATATCACATTTATTATTTACACCGTATTTTTGCCATAATCATCATATTTGCATGTCTACTAGTATCACCTAGTTTTCTCGAGACACACAAAAGTGTTTTAGTAATGTTAAAGTAGTAATCCCTCCGTTTTTTTAGAAGCGTTCATTTAGAATAGTAACAACAAAAATAAGAAAGTGTATTTTTGCACCTTATCTTCCTATTATACCCTAATTTTAATCCACCAATAAATTCATATTTTTTTACACTCACTTTATGTTTCCAAAAAAACAGAAGGAGTACTACTTTACTATTTATTTACTTATTTGTTTATTTTCCTTGGACACACAAAAAGTTTGGATTTAACGCTGGACTTGTGAAATATACAAAGTGAATTTTTTTTTCCAACCAATTTTTTTGGTACGCAAGAGCCATAGATCGAACTCATGACCACGTATTTAAAAAATTCAAATCTCTTACAAATTACCATTTGAAGCAATTTATTACTGGTTTTTTTTTTTTTTTTACAATAATTCATTACTGGAATTTATAAAATGTTAGAAACTACTTATAAAATGTTGAAGACTACTTTGGTTTTTTGAAAAAAAAATGTTGGAGACTACTTATTATAAAGATATACTCCAGATTTCTTGAACGACTATTTTGATTTTCCATATGAATAACCAACCCCTTCACCTTTGTTTTTGCATGCTCCATAAATCATAGAAGCAACTTTACTCTTGTTGACATTCTGATGAACAAACTCTTGAAGAGCAAGTTCATGCTCATCATTGGGTTTGTTACATACAATGCAACATTTTCCAAGCTCTTAAATTTTGTTTAAAGATTTATTGTAGTGAGTTTGAAAATGACCAGCCTTCTTTGTTAGCTTATCATACCGTATTTTTAAAAGTTTTAGTTCAGATGATGTGTTAAGAAATTTTCCAACAAACTTGTCAAGATAAATTAAAAGTTGTTCTTTAGTGTAATCTAAAAATACCTCAGCTGACTCTTCAAAGTCTGTGTCTAGTTCATAATCTTATTCAACATCAGAATCAACAGTTGTCATGAGTGCAAGATTAGCTTCTTCATCTTCTTTGGCAGATGTTATATTCAGATTCTCAAATGTTGCCTTAAGACTCTTCTTGAATTTCTTCTTGAAGTTCTCTTTCTTAGAGCTTGTTTTCTTGTTCTTATCTTTAGAAGATGTCTCTGGACAATCAGCAATGAAGTGTCCAGATTTCTTACATATGAAGCAATTCTTTTCATCTTTACTACTAGTGTTCCTTGAGCTATTTCATTTGTTGCTACTTAAGTTCCTCTTGTTCATCCTTGCCCATCTCTGAATGTTTCTGGTAAAGAGTGCAAAATCTTCATCTTCTGAATCCTCCTCTTGGTCATCTACAAAGGATTCTTCATCAGTCTCAACAACTTTAGCTTTAAGAGCTTTAGAAGATGTCTTAGTTGATGGCAAAACCACTGACTTAAACTTCTTCTTAGCTACATCAACATTCAAAACCATCTTATGACTTTTGAGATTACTGATGAGTGACCCAAGGCTAAGTTTCTTGAGATCTCATGGCTTCCTTAATGGCAGTGACCAAAAGTCTTGTTTTTGCATCTTGCACTTGTTCATTTCCATAAATGGACTTTGCAGTTGACTTGTCACTAATCCTTACATATTCACATGAGAAATAGTTGCAATAAAGACATCTTTTACTTTATGATGCTTCATGTAGGTCTTTCTATAAGTAGAATAGAGTAGCTTTTTCTGAGCCTTAGTTAGTCTTCCGTTTTTATTCATATTTTCAAAGGTAACTCCTTCTACCAGATCCTATATCTCATCATCAATTCTAGTAATATGACTGTACATTTTGTCTTTCCACCATTCAAAAGTAGTAGCATCACCATTAAAGACTAGAACTTTCTTGTTGTTGTATTCTTACTTTGGAGAATTAGAATTCATGGTGCTATAGATAAAGGCAACACATCTATTGTTTGTGCTTGTAGTAGTAGTGTCATCAGAATCTGAAGACATAGAGTGCTTTTTAATATCTTTACTGTCTCACGGTTAAGTGATAAGCAACAGACCAAAGCTCTAGATACCAATTGAAGGCGGGAAAAACACAATAAAGAGGGTTGAATTGTGTTTTTGAAAACTTAAAAAACTTTTCTTAACATTTAGAGGCTAGAAAAAGTTTATGCAGCGGATTAAAACAGATAAGCACAATATCAAGAGCAAGAGAGAGAGAGGGAGAGAACACATAAGAATTTTATACTGGTTTCCCTCATAAATCGAGAGTACTACAGTCCCCTTGAACTTCCAAGGGAGTTCAATCTAATCACCAAATATTACAACACAAATGCTCAAGCACACAAGCAAGATACTTCACAATTGCTCAAGTTACAACTAACAAGAGACTTCTTAATATTACAAATAATAAAAGAATATAAGAGCAACACTTGTATAAAAACAGATGTGTTATACAATTTCTAAGCTTATCTAAGGCTCAGTAAATCTTAAGCTAAATTTGAGAGTGTATAAACTTTTCAGAGGCTCAGAGTCTTATATGAATATCAAAGAATATGTAGCTTAGAATGTTGATAGTGTAGTGGTCAATTCTCAATGTAGATGTCTTCTTTATATACTCAAAGGAATAGAGACGTTTCAGAAATGACCGTTTGAGAAGATTCTAGATAGACAATTGTGGATAACAAACCTTGAGGTGTTAAATTGAATTTTTTTTCCGAAAGAGGTAATTCAATTCCACTTCCACTACCTTGCCCTCGCAGCATACGCTCCACCATTTGGAGTAAAGTTAGTACAATTAGTACAATACACTCCATTTGCTGATAAGGTTGAAGATAAGGATGATGTAATTTTTTATTAAACATTAATTATGAGTTGTCACCAAGAATAGAACGTCCAAGAAGCATATAATCATAATTCAGATAAATCTAGAAACCAAGCTTCATGCTCTGCTTCTTCAGGACTTGTCATCTTCAGCATCTAAGAGCTTTCAGAGGCTCTGGTAGTCTTCAAGACTGGTGACCTTCAGGACATGACCATCTTTAGAGCTTGTCAAATAACTTTCAGAACTTGTTCCTCAGAGTTTGAAGATTATTTCTTCTCAATTATTTATGATCAGTGTGTATAAAATTTTAACTTATATACCTGCACACTTTATCCAAAAATTAGTACTTCTAATTGTCCATTTAATACTTTGTTATCATCAAAACATTAAGGAATTTCTACAAAAAAAACACATTTTGTTCCAACATTGCATACTTCACGGTTGTCGACATCAAATTACTATGCTAAAAAAAAGATAAGTCGTATGAACTCCATTAATTTTATTCCGATTCTTATTTGTTTGATTACTTAAATTTATACATTGTTTATTATTTTGATGATTCTAGGTCCAATTTTACAACAACTGTTACGGAAGGCAAGGGTGCTTCTTAGACCTTTGACTAGAGACAAACGATCTTGGACCTTCAACACTTGAGCCGAGTTCGACGGTTTGAGGAAGAAGATTTCCCGAATTTTTAGACCTAATCCGCAGAACATAAACCAATACGAGTTTCGTCAAATTAGAGAGTAAGTGTAAATGTGTTAGAAAGAAAGTGCCGTTACAACTAGCACTCCTCCTTTTTAAATGTTAATGGTAGTCTGAAAAAGAGTGGATTGCAAACTAAGACAAAGTACTCCATTAGCAATTAGAGGCCTAATACCGAATATTAAAATTGAATCACTTAATAAAAAAAGCAAAAAATGAAAAGAATAATACTCATTTAAATTGTAAATAATATCAATAACATAAACAATAGTCATTCTTGTAACCAACATATAAAATAGTTATAGTTTAATCAATAACAAAAAAAATAAATTATCTAACTACTTAAAAAACATTTCTTCTAGCGGTAGGATGGAGAAGGAGAAAATATATACACGCATTTATGTTTGTATTTGAGACATGACAAACCTTTTTTCTGTTTATTTTATTTTTCTGAAAAATAGACCTAGCCACTTTAGATTGGGGGAACAAAAATAGATTAAAAAAATGTTGGAATTTTTTATTTTATTTTTTTGAATCATCATTTTTTTTAAAAGAGCTATTACCATATAAAAACATTTTTGAGGTAAAAAAAAATATAGGCGTGACACCTTATGACACCCTGCACTATGTGAGGGCCTCCCCCGTCCCATTAGTACTACCTACATGCAGCCAAGTCTATATGCACAAGTGAGATAATCTTTTACCATGCACAAATTTATTTTATCAACAAGACTCAACATTCGATTAAATAAGATATAATGTAACATATTAATCCATTAAGGGTGAAAACAAATTTGTGTATGGTGAAAGACTTATGTCACTTGTATATATAAGTGTCACCATTCGAAATCTAAATTTCTTTACACATCCGCTGCTTAAGCCACAGGAAAAATTATGCGACTTTAAGTAGACAATAGGGGTAGTTTGGTAATTTTGTAGGGCGACAAGGGTGGGAAAAATGTAACACATAACTTTATTTATAAGTGGGCTTGGACCCAAACACCAAATTGAATTAATATATAATATTAGGATTATGTAAAAGTTGAATTCATTTCCCGACTAGCAAAAAACACATCACAATTTCAAAACACAATTTCACTTGATCAAAACATCAAAAAATTTCAATTGGGATTTCTTATTCCTCACTCTATCAAGTTTTTGAAGAACAACAACGAAAATGTCTGAAGAACAACAACATAACAAAGAATCTCCTCCTCCGAAGAAAACCAGGGAGTTCATTACACTCTCTTTGTACGAAAACAAACTATTGGTCAAGGCGGTGTCGGATTATGGTGCAAAATGGACTCAAATTCTCAAAGAAATTCCTAGATTTCAAAAGAAGGGGTTAACGCTTCTTCTTTGAGGGTAAATTTCAAATTTCAGTTCTTGTTGATAAGTTTTTGTTCAGAATCTTGATTAAGGGTTTCTAATTTCAGATGTCGGTAATGATTTTAAACTATTTGTTCCAACAAAGATGCAATTCCTTTTTATATTGCATGTAAGTTTTGTCCTAAAATAAATGTATATTTTAACATATACGTAAATTAAGAGTATATATTTAGATTTTTTATATAAGCATTGAATAAAATGAGTAATTATAAGCATAAAAGTTATTTCACTATACATATATAAAATTAAATAAAATAAATAATTTAAGGATAACAAAAAATCATACGCACGGTGGCCATTGCTATAGATGAAATCCAGCATAGGCACGAGACAAATAGTGTAAAGGATACATGAAGATAAAATAAACTTATATAAACAGTGGTGGCTCAGAGCACGGTTTGAGATAGACGACTACCAGACCCTATATTTAAAGAAGAGTAAAAAAAAAATTTAGTAATAAATATAATAATATATATAAATATTGAATGAACATAAATTTTTATAATGAATATAAATTTATTTTAATAGTGTTGTAAATAGTTAGATGATATATATTTTTGTTGTTTTTGTAATAGCAATGTACTCTGCAAATTTGCACAATTATCTTTCATTACGAATGTATGCAAAAAAGACGGATGAAAGGAAAGAAAATATAAAAATACAAAAGAAAACATGAAAAAAAGAAATAAGAGATCAAAGAAATGATTATGCGTGTAGTATTACATGGAAAATTTAGGAGAATGAATTCTTCTAATATATTTATAATGTTATGCATGTAATATATTGTTCTATGTGTTTTTGGTGATTGATATGTATGACTCAAAGAATCGTATTTAATACATGAGAATGAGAAAATTTTGTATGGTTTATTATTATGAAAATTGTAATTTTTAAAATTAAACTTCATAATATGTATGACTTAGAGAGTTGTATTTAACACATGAAAATGAGGGGAAAATAAATTATGTATTTTATATCTAATATTCAAAAAATAATTTAAAGATTATGATATAACATCTGTGTTTTTATCATTCTATAATTAAAATTTGCAACATTTAAATTTTTATATTAAAAGTAAAAAAATTAATTTTAGAATATATACAAAATTAAATTCTAAATCAAGAGTATTCAAGTTTGATTTCTAACTTGATAATATTATTTTTGTTTGTCAATGTACTTGGTTTGTTTTTAAGAATACAACACTAAAATATACCTATAAAAAAAACACTAAAATATAAAGACGTAACAAATAATTTAAGCAATTTAAAATTTGATCTTAAAAATAAGATATAACAAAAAAACAAATAAAGAAAAAGATATATAATATATTTTTTTTTCGAATATAAAATATTTTTTATTTATTGAAACATTTATGCTACATAAAATGTAATGGATAAAATATATTAAATTTTTTTTTTTTTTCCGAACAAACTAAAAAAGTAAATTTATTGAAATAAATTATGATAAAATTAAATTAAACAACATTATGAAAAAACAAATTTAATTTATTGAAATAAATTATTATAAGACTAAATTATTATTAATTAAGTATACTAAAAAATAATTATAAATCAAAAGTGAATTAATATTTAGTAGAAAGTATCACAGTAATATTATAGTTTGTTGAGATAGATATATCTTAGATAGAAAGAGGAAAATCTATTTGGAAAAAGAAAATAAACATATATTTGTTGATATATTTATGCCAAAGTAAATTATCATTAAAAAATAAAACAAAAATAAAATAATTGAGAATAAATGTCGAGTTGATGATATAAATATTCATTATTGATTGATTTTTGTTTGTGCTTAAAATATGTGAGTAGTAATTATAAATTAAGGTTTACAGATAAGATATAACAAAAACCAAAAAACAAAGAAAAAGATATAATATATTTAGTTTGTTGAGATATTTATTCTAAATAAAAAAAAAGATGTAATAAATTTGTTTTTTTAAGGAAAGAAAACGAAAAAGATATATGCTAAATAGAAAAAGATATATTAATTTAGTTTGTTGAGAGAGATATATGCTAAATAGAAAGAAAAAGAAAATCTATTTGAAAAAAAAAAAAATTTGTTGAGATATCTATGCCAAATTAAATAATCATTTAAAAAATTGAAAATTAATGTAAAAATTAAAAATAAACGTGGAGTTGACATGTGGTATAAAAAAACCTTACTTTATTTAGATACTATTGATTTTGTATTGACTAAACTCTTTTTTGACCATAAAAATTCATTCGCAAAATTCAGATTATGTCGTTGAGTCTAGTGCAACCACAAATTTGAACCTTGACATGCAGACGATGAAGACAGTGATGAAATGCAAAATAAGATAAAAGTCGAAGAAGTGAGATATTCAAGTTCTTAAAGAATATAATCGTTCGAGGACCTTTGATGAAATCGCTATTGTAGCACCTTAATTTTGTCCGAACAAACTTTAAAAAATTATTATTTTATTACATTTACCATCATTTTGAAGCTCTTCATAACACCTAAAAACCCCCAAAAATATGGTTTTATTTCAATTATTAATGTTTGATTATAATAGGTAAAGATTAAAGTTTGCTATGATGTGGCTATTTTCATCCTGAGGTTCCTTTCAAACATTTCACTCTATAATTTCTTTTGTTTCATGGTCAATGTCGGGCTTGTAAGTTGGTTTTTGACCATTTGATCAAATAGAGAGTACAATTGATTCGTACTAGACTAAAGTTCACAATGTTAATTACCGACTTACATCCTAAAATCAAATACAACTCACCCACGTCCAAAGCTAAGGTACATCGCCGAATAAATGTACAGGAGATACATGACCTTTGTCATGAGATATGTGGTTTTCAAGTCAAACTTCCATCAAGTTTACCCAAGTGACCATCTTGCAGATAGCGTTACAAACCTTATTTGGGATCCTTATAACTATTTAGGTGCTACGGTGGAGACATATGTATTAGAACCATTCAACATGCCTCCATTCTTCTTCTCTATGGTACTCAAATCAGCAATAGTATTATTAACAACTTCCTTTGACAAACATAAAGCCATTCATGTTCGATATAATTAATCCGTAAGAGTCATAAGAGTACAAGGGAAGCTATTAGATGATAGGATTGAAACACCTTAACTGGATATGTATTTGTAAGCATCGCACAACATTTTAAAAGGATTATTGAGGCAACTTATAACTGAATTTATATAGCCAATAAGAATAGTATTTGTAAACATGAATTTTTGTTCCTCACGGAACTATATAACAACTTTTTTTTCCACAGTACAACTACAAAATACGAAAATATCTATTTTATTTTCGAATATCAAAAGTATTATCGTTCTATCTCTCTCTGCTACAGTTTTGTCCTCTCATATATATCTTATTATGTCATGTATTGTTCTATCCAGTACTTGTTGTTTTGCGAATCAAACGCACATTAAGAGTCATTGAGACAACATTTTATACGATCATTGAGGGACATATAACCAAATTTATAGAGCCAATAAAAATTGGACTTATGGGTCATCGAGGTAGCATTTAATAAGAGTCGTTGAGGCAACATTTAATAATGGTCATCGAGACAACATTTAATAAGGGTCATCGAGACAACATTTAACCGAATTTATATAGCCTATATATAAGAATTAGACTTTGAGGGTCATCGAAACAACATTTTATAAGGATCATTGAGGCAACATTTAATAAGGGATATCGATGCAACATTTAATAAGAGTCATCGTGGCAACACTTAATAAGGGTCATCGAGGCAATATTTAACCCAATTTATATAGCCAATAAGAATTAGATTTTAAGGGTCATTGAAAAAATATTTAATAAAGGTCATCGAGGCAACATTTGATAAGGATCATCGATGCACCATTTTTTTTTTAAGAAGTTAGCCACCCAAATTGGCATCAGAGAGAATCGAACCTGGGACCTTAAGGAGGAGCCTATGAAGCCTAAATACGTGACACGATACTGATGTGATATGATACCAATAGGGCGATACGGAAAAAAATTCAAAATTCTCGAGACGATATGACTGCGATACATTGTTTAAAAATGAATTTTAGAATTAAAAACATAAATTGTATCAGTCTCTCTTCTCCATTTCTATCATCAAACATAGAGATGTCAATGGAAATCCATGGACGTAGATAGTGTGATATCCGTGTCCGCTCCATATCCATGTGAATATCCGTTAAGCAGGTAATACACGGATATTGAAGTATCCGCGGATATTTACAGATATCCATGGATGAAATTTTTTTATAAAAAAATTGATTATAGTAAGAAAAAAATTAGATTTTTTTAAAGACAAAATAGTAACACATAATATTCATACATTTTGATTTTTTTAAACTGCAAAAAAGAATTTTTATTAAAAAGAAGAGGAGGCATGAGTTATGCCAACAAGAATACAAGGGATACTTCAATAAGATGGAAAAATAATAGGAAAAGTTTTCTCTTACGGATAGAAAAAGAATAGGAAAAGTTTTCTCTTACGAAAAGAAAACATAAAATATAAAAAGATTATGTAAGTAATTTTACTAATTATTTAGCGGGTATGGATATTCGCAATTACGGATAGTATTAAACTCGTATCCGTATTCATTAAATGCGGGTAATTAAAATATACATTTATTTTAGGACAAAACTTACATGCAATATATATAAGTAATTTTATTAATTATTTTATTTTTCTGAAAAATAGACCTAGCCACTTTAGATTGGGCGAACAAAAATAGATTAAAAAAAATGTTGGAATTTTATATTTTATTTTTTTGAATCATGATTTTTTTTGAATCATGAATTTTATAGATTAAAAAAAATAGATACAAAATCTGAATAAAAAAATACTCATACAACACAAAATGATATAGAGGATACCAGAACCATTGGTCATCTCATCTCATGTTGGAGGCAAACACCATTGTTAAAAAAACTTAAAGAAACAAAATAACATTTCATAAGAAAACACACAAAACTAAAATTAACAATATGACAAAGAAAGTGAAATCATTCCATACCTCAGCCCTCATTTTTTTTCTTCGTATCATTTGAACAATGTTTCCTGTGTTCCAATGTCAGTAAAAAGTATTATATAACATCTGCATAATATAAAAAAAATAATGGATAACGTTTGCGGTTTAAGAAAAATATAAACAAATAGACATGTAAAAATAGTATGGTGGAAGATTTAAAATTGAAATTACTCTAATGAAAAAAAAAATGGTTGAATTAAGACAAAAATATCACAAAGAAAAATAAACAACCCTACCTCTTTGTTGTTAATCAATTAAAGGACTTGAATGGGTTTGAGTCTCTCCTTTTCTTCATACATATGAATTTTACTCCCCCATTTTACGTTGCAATGTAGTGATTGATCAGTGTAAATAACATGATGAAGAACTTGTAATAAAAAAACATGATAAAGAAGTTATGGATAAACCGCTTCTTCTTCCTCTAGTCCTCTCATTCTTTTATTTTTTGAAATAAATGTGAGATGGGTGGGAAAATATTGGATTTGGAGAGGATTCAAATCCAAAAATATTAGGCAAAAGTGGTGGTTACAAAAGGGTAAATTGACATCTGGATTCCGAATTACTATTTTTGTTGAGTAGTTTGGTGAATAAAATATTTTACTTTTTAAGATGAATAAGTGCAGAGTCCAAGATTCGAATTCTAACCCGTGTCTTTTAATCGAGTTATGTTAGCGGAGAGAGACAATTGAATTATTGTAATTATAAGGTGAAAACAGTGTCTTTTATGACCAACTAAAATACAAAGTACGTTTAATTTATAAACCATGAGATTAAATACTTAAATATATCAAAGATAGGACAGTTACATAGTA
The DNA here is from genome assembly GCA_951799995.1 of Trifolium subterraneum. Classification (NCBI taxonomy): domain Eukaryota; kingdom Viridiplantae; phylum Streptophyta; class Magnoliopsida; order Fabales; family Fabaceae; genus Trifolium; species Trifolium subterraneum. Next base: position 56,961,835 of record OX637462.1, read on the forward strand.
ATTCATATTACAAATTCATCTGGTACTGATGTTTCCTTTCCTCGGTATAATTCATCTAGAACTATAAAAGATACACCAAAATTGGCAGCATAATAACTTAATTTAGAAGTTTCAAGTCATAAAATCAAATTATAAGGAGTCATTTCAATCCAAGAATATTTCTCTCTTTCACAAGAATGAGTTATCAAAAATTGAATGGAATGAATAAATAAACTATTTGGAACGTAAACCAGGGACGTTTTTAAGACCCATCTTGCCAAGGACAAGACTAGCGACAGCTGGAGGGGTATCAAGCCCCATGCTTCGACTGAACTCGTTAGCAAGCTCCACTAACTTACGCTTATCTTTCCCTACTTTCTTGTTGGAATTGTAGTAACCAAGCCATGCTTGATATGCTCTTTCTTTATTATCCATCTCGACATTGGATATAGCCCTATCCACCTGTTAACGATTCAAAATGTTACCGCATGGTCGAAATCATTGAGTTTGACGAAATCATATTGACACTATAATTTTGTTAAAGCTATTATGTGCAGCTTTTACCAAAGTCATGGTGGCATACAATGATTCTGCCAAACTCACCGCTAAAAACTTGCCAAATCATTAGAAGAAAATCAAGAATTGTCTTGTAAGTAAATACCTTTTTCTTAGTCTCAGGATCAACCGAAGGTACTGGAGCTTTCCCAATAGGCAAATCTTTTGCCGAATCTAAAAAGAACTCTTCCCAAGGAGCTAGTAGCAGTATGCCTTGGCCTTCTTTTCCTTTTCGCCCTGTTCTACCTAGTCGATGTATGTACTGTTGCTTATCAGCTGGTAGGCCAACCTGTTCATTTGACAAATGGAGGAAAAATTGAAAGCATTAAATAATTAAAATTTGATCAAATCATAGCCAAAAAGGCTTGCACTTTTAGTAAATCGTATCGAGTTCCTTTCAAACATGCAATGAACAGGACATAAATCCATGCGATCCATTACGTGATGGACGCAAACATGCTGATGATATAATAGAAGTGAAAGGAGTTTCGCATATATTACCTGTACAACAAGAGAAACATCTGGATAATCAACTCCACGTGCAGATACATCCGAAGTAACTAGGATGAGACGCTTTGACTTTCGGAATTCATCGGAAACTCTGGTTCTATAACTCTGAGGCTTTCTTGAATGAATTTCTCTCACATTCAAGTTCAACCTCCCAAGGAGATCAGCAACAAGTCTTGTGACCATAGCAGTTGTGCAGAAAACAAGAACCTGATAAACCAATAGCTACATTAGGTATCCTCCAAAAATATGTGAAACATGATAAAAGTAAAATTATGTTGACCAATCACAGTTTATAATCTAAGCAAGTAAAATACTGATCCAAATTTTTTTTTTTTGGTTAATTACCATGTTATGTGTGTCATAGTGAAAGGAGAAAGAACAACCTAAAATACAGTTGTTTGCAGGTTAGAAAGCAAACCTTATAGTCAACATCATCAGCAATGTGCTCCTTCAGAATAACATAGAGTAAAGAGAAATGTTTGTCTAGTGGGGCAATTAAATGCATCTGGCGGACCTGAAATAACCCAAAGCCCCATAAATAAAGATGAAAAAAGAAGACTTTATATGCTGGCTAGTGCATACCTTGCACTTGCATATACACATGTTAATTAAGATATGTATATGATTTGAATTATATTATGGTATTTTAAATTTTAAATATATCTATAGATTGGGTTTAATGGTTCTTATCCATATAATCAAGAGATTTAATTGTAATGACTTGGTTAAAAATAACAAGGCTGAAAGTAATTTCTCCTAAGCAATTCAAATCAATTCAATCAAGTTGATATCATAGCTCTATAGTTTATTTTTATCAGTCTTGTTAGGGTTTTCAACAGCAGTCAGTGCCGACCCTATGTTTTTGAAGAACCAAGTCAGCTTCTCACTGGACCACTGCCACCAGCGTCCGACTGCCACATACAATGACCTGACCTCATCATAGGTTTTGCTTGACGCCGATCATTCAAAACCCAGTCCGAAGAAGCCAGACAGCTGCCTAAGCTCCAGCAATCGCCACCCAGACTGCAACCTTTTCGATTGCAACGCCACTTCCACCGTTTTGACTTTTTAACTTCGTCCTTGTCTTGCTCCAATGGAGGAAGTTGTCATTGAAGAGACCGATGATTCATCTCCTGTTCCAATCTCTCAAACTACGTCAGCCCAACATGTGGGCATGCCGATAGGTCTTCAAAAAGGTATTCGTTATACAAGCAACCGCAACCACATTTATAATATTTTGAGCTATCATTGCCTTTCCCATCCCATTGTGCATTTGTGTCTTTGTGTTCATCACTAAACTTTACAGGAAACACTTTCTTATCCAGGATGAGGACAGACTGTGATTGACGAGATGGAAGCAACTCTAGACTCTAACAAGACGAGGACTTTTGTGCCTTCCCCTTGGGAGGAATCTATTGTTGGCTGTCGATGAGTATTCACAATCAAGGTAGGCCTAGATGGTCAGATTGATCCTTTGAAAGCAGTCTTATAGCTAAAGGCTTTACTCTTATTTTTAGCTTGGATTTGAATTATATTCTGCTAAGTAAATATCTCTATAGATTAGGCTTGTTGGCTCTTCTCCCTATAATTAATAGATTTGGCTGTAATTACTTGGTTATTAATTACAGTGCTGAGAGTAATTTCTCTCTAATTCAAATCAATTCAATCAAGTACATGGAAGTATCTAATTAGTCACTAGTTATCAGCATGAAATTAATAACAATTACCTTTGCATGTGTCTCCTCAGAACCCTCCTGAACTGTATTAATAAATTCAAAATCCTTTTTCAAAGCAATTTTACAGACTTGATGCACCTACACAACAATAATCATACGAGAATAAGCCCAATATGCATATTTTAATAAAGCACGAAGCACCACAACTAAAAAGGAAAAGCACAAAAGGAAAGAAAGACAAACCCCGTCCGGAATGGTTGCAGAAAACATGAGTGTTTGTCGTTGTTTGGGAACTGCAGCAATTATTTTATCAATATCTTTGCGAAATCCCATATCTAGTAAATGATCAGCTTCATCAAGCACCAAAGTCTTAACCCCCATAAGCCTAGAAGGAAAACCATCAGTACTATTAATGTGATCTCTAAGCCTTCCAGGTGTAGCAACAAGGATCTGTACAAAAAACCAAACAAATAAGTTCCTTCTGGAAAACTAGTTTGGTCTAAGATGATGATTTGCCAATGGTGCATGAAAGTGAAACCAGATTAATATAGCATGATTCTTGTTTAAAAGCCATGAAAATAAAAGGTGATCTTCATAGAGTCATTTTTTAAAACAGTATTAAATAAACCCTTGAATATATAATTGTGCTTCTCTTCTCTCTTGATGTATTCATTCAAAATTAGTTATAAAAACATGAGTTCTGAATGATTATGAAAATAAGCTGTAGAAATTTTATTGCAAAAAACTATATCCGACCATTGGTGATGGCTGCGACATATAAGCACTGACTACAGCAATCATAATATTTTGCATCTTTATGTCAGGAAGTATAGTAGTGTAGGAATAACTCAGAATCATTTCATTTGTTTGATTAATCATCTTACTGTCTTATGTAAATCACAAGGTTTTTTTGGGGGTAATATATGGCAATGCATAAGGCTCAGGCCTACATAAAATGAAATTTAAGTGGCAAAGAAAAAATCTCACCTGGCAAGGATTTTTCTGAATTCGTTTCTGTTCTACACTAAGATTTGTTCCTCCAATCACAGCTTGAGCACCAATGGTGGGATGATACTTGAGCAGTTTAGCGGCTTCTGCAGCAGCTTGACATGCAAGCTCTCGTGTTGGGCATATGATAAGAACAAGAATTGGTTTACGGAGTTGATTACGATCACTTGGTGGAGACTTCACAACAGCTTCAATTGATGGAAGCTGAAAAATAAAAAATATTAAAATACTTCAAAAATAATTACAAACTACTAATCATCACTTACTACATGAGCAATAGAACAGTCAATTAGTTTCTACATCAAAGATTTGTGCTGTTACATTGAAACTCAGGCAGTCTTCTTTTTTGTTTTGTAAGTCATGCATGCTCGATTATTATTCTAAACTGTTTTAAGATAATTTTGTGATCAACATGGAAGTATGGAACTTCCTTTAATACTTCCACTGCAAACAAGAAAAACAAAAAGGGGTCCTGATGGCTTATAGCAGTCCCCATGCCAGTAAAAAAACATACAAAATAGAGAAATAGAAATTCCGCGTATCATAATAAAATATATCAAGCAATGAAAACCAATGAATTAAGTAAAGGGATGTAAATATAATTAATTACATAGATTGCTTATTCCAAAGGTAGCTTAGGTGTTTTCTCGATTACTGTACTTAAATTGTTGCTCACAAAAGAAAAAATATGAATAAAATTGCTAATGATGATTGAAAGAGAAGACAATAACTACTAATGCACTCAAACAAACACAAAAAAGAGACGTACCAAAAAGGCTACTGTTTTTCCCGTTCCTGTTTTAGCCTTAGCCAGGACATCCTTACCTAGAAATATTAAATGGAGTAAGTGTACCATAATAAATAAACTCAAGATATATGATAGAGTAATGTCAACCAAATCAGAAAGATGTTACTTTTTTGCTTAGTATTATAGATTAGCCTGTTGTGAAAACGGATTAATTGTATAATTATATTATGATAGCAACAAAAGCTACAATCATAGAAAGAAAGAAAGAAACAAATTTCTAAAAGCAAAATTTGAACAAGATGACATGGGTATATTAGTATCCAATGACATCTCTTAATCTCTTACAGAATGGAAGACCACAACCACAAAACATGACACGCTGGTAGCTATAGTTACTGGAAGATAGTTCAACGTCCTCCATGGACAAGAAAAAGAACAAACCTTTTAGAATTACTGGAAGTGTTGCCTCCTGAACAATGGTCATTTTCTCATATCCAGCATCCTTGATTCCTTTTAATGACAGTGGAGAGACTGAACACTGGTCAAATCTGTGTGGCATCATATCTCAGAAATCAGACATACAGAATACAAGAGCAATTATAATAATGCAGCAAACTATCATAAGATGGGTCAACTAAAAGTTGGATGTATGAAAGGTGAACTGAACAACATGTACGTATAAGGTTTAGATACCATTTTATTCCAAGAACTTGAAAAATGACACTTTCAAATGGTTGAATTGCTTATGTATTGCTCTTACAATTTGAACTTATAACTTCGGCTTATGTTCTCAATACTTTAAATTTGTAAAATTTTACTTCTTTTGATTAGGCAGCAATGTCGCATTGTCATAAGATTTTCTTGTATTGTTTTATGTTCGTTGAAACTCGATTACACTCCCCTTTAAAATCCTTCCCCCAAGTCTTATTACCTAAGAATAAGCCACTTATACCATGTGTGTGTAGGAAAAACAAGTGTTCCACAAACTCCTATTCTAAATATTGATCATATCAATGACACAGTTCCAAAATCATTGTTTGAGTCCTCAACAAAGGGCACCCTCACATTCTTTTGTTTTTGTTTGTTATATTCTATGAAGCACTGCACATACACTGGACGCAAACACCATACTAACACATCAACACTGATTATAATTTAATACGATGAATTAATTGAAGTAACGACTTGTGTAAGACACCCGACACACACCGTCAATTAAAGGTAGGTATAACTGATATATATAGAGTCTATTTGGATTGACACTTGAGTTTAAAAATGATTTTTTTAATAAAATGATTCTCTAAAAAATCTAAAACAAACACAATTAATTAGATAAAACTGATTTTTTTAATAAAAAATAGATTTTTAAAAAACAAAATTTATGACAAAAGCATCCTATATACAACCATAAGTTTTGTGAAACTGTTTGGAAGAACTTATAAAAACAACTTATGACATCTTTTCATAGTTTTTTCCAGCTTATTTCCATAATTTCTACCCTTTTGGATTGACTTATTTTTTAGCTTATGAGAAACAACTTATGCAAATAGATAAGCTTTTATGTATTATTATAAGCTTTTCAAGGTAGTCTATGATAAAACACCTTATAAAGATACAATTTTTGTCGGTGAAAACTTATGAATTAACACATAAGTTTATTTATTTGCGTAAGCTATGTTCATATAAACTCAGAAATAAGGCAAATCCAAAAGGGCAATAAAATTCCTTATGAAAACAGCTTATATCATATACAAAAACAATTTAATTTAATTTCATCTATTTCCATAGAAATAACTTACTCAAGCTTATACTTGAGCAATTATCATAATAAGTACTTGTGTTATACCCTGCAAATAAGTTGTTTATCCAAACAAAGCAAATACAATCACATGTAAAGGAACAAGCATTAAGCCACACACCTGGAATCACTTAAATAAGAATCTCCTCCAATAATTCCGGAACCACCACCATCACCATTTTCTACTGCTACAACTTTATCATCATCATCATTATCATTATCATTATCACTGGTCAATTGAGACTTTTTTTTGGACTTTTTCTTATTAGGTTTTTCCTTTGTGAAATCATCATCAGCTTTTCTTTTCCCTAATGAAGGAGTATTAACATTCTTCTTCTTGTTCTTATTCTTCTTGTGTGACTTGAACCCGCCTTTATTGTTGTCGGCCGCCACAGTTTGCACAGCAGGGCTCATGGTTTCGGCTGCTGTAGACCGCACTTGTAGAAAGTGGCGGTATAGTAAAGAGAAGAGACTCGATTTCGTTTCTTAACTCACATTTTATAGTACCATTTTTTTTTTTTACAAAACTTAATTAGTGCGCAATAGTATTAAAAAAATTATAAAATGGTTTACTTAATATTTTTTTAAAAACTTTTTACGCTATAAAACTATAAAATATCACATGAGCTTATCTCAGTTGGCAGATACAATGTAGTATGAGTAAAATGTTAAATACCCATTCAAATTTTAAAATTCGTCAAATTCCTCTACGAAATTTGGAAATAGGCAAATATTCCGTCTATTTTGAGCCTTTAAAAGCACATTGTTTGGGTTTTTAACCTCCTTGCAACCAGGTGAATAACAAGAACCAAAACAACAAAACTATCATCACTAGAATTATCCTCATCATCATTATCATTGTTTTCAAAATCAGAACATAAGAGGTTCTTACCACCCAATAGACCAATCTAAGTAAATAGATTCAGAACCAGACAACAAACATTCATCACCAACATCATACTATTTATCAATTATTGTCTCATCCATGTTTTCCTCCCTTTTCTTCATTAAAATAGACGAAGTAAACGGAGAGGGGCAATTTGATTAACGTTTTACAATTTCATGGGGTATTTGCCTATTTCCAAATTTCAGGGGATATTTGACAAATTTTAAAATTTTAGGGGTATTTGGTTTTACTCAATGTATTATGGTTCATTTCAGTTGAACTTATTTATAAGCTTATGCAAATAAATAATATTTTACATTAATTCATAAGTTTTCACTAACAAAAATTGTATTTGTATAAATTATTTTTTCATTGCTTCAAAAAAAAAATTGTTTTTTCATAAACTACCTGAAAAACTTATAATAATAATACATAAAAACTTATTTATTTGCAAAAACTGCTTCGAATAAGCTCAAAAAATAAGTCAATCCATACGAAAACTGCCAACTGAACTTAAAGTTTAATATTGCAGTTTAGTTTTCTGAAATGAAAACCACCAACTGAACCAAACCACGCAGTTCAGTAAAAAAATCATCCAAACCAATGCGATTTTTACAATTTTTAATTTAAAATAATTGGTTTGCGGTTTTTCTTTTAAATTGATTCGAATACTATCAACTCTAATACATATAAAAGCATAAAATAAAATGAAAATATCTCATATCTTGGTTGTGTTGTATGAAATGAAACAAGTGTCTCTTAACTCTTAAACCCTACCCACAAAAACCTCTCTATCTTGAAGCGAAGAAGAAGAAACTTCTCCAAAATTTCTAAACTCTCTCATTTCTCACACAATCATTGCCATGCCCACGAAAATATTCTTATCACAACTTCGTCTTCTTCACTTTCAACCAATGAAACTTCACTCTTTACCTCTCTTCAAATTCTCTCACATTCCACTCCGAAACGCTGCGTTTCATCCTCGCCCTTTCTCCGTTAAACCAGACAGAATTAGGGCTTCTAAAAGCCTCGTTGACGACGAGGCTGAGCTTAGTAATTGGGTTGATGATTTGCGAACTGGTCGAGCTGAGACTATGAAACCTGCTCAGAGAGTGAGTTCTGGTCGTGATACGGGTGATAGAGACGGTGGGTTTCGGCCACGGAAAAGTAATGTTAGTAGGGGTTCTAATTCTGTGAAGAGAAAACCTTATGTGAATCCTAATTCGAAGAGAAGATTTGGATTGAGTAGTGATAATGATGATGAGGAGGAGGTGGTTGAAAGAGGGAAATTTAAGGGTAGTGGTGGTTCTGGAAGTATTGGTAGATTTCTTAGTGAAGATGATGTTGAAGGAGAAGAAGAGAGTGATGATGATGATTATGATGATGATGAGGAGGAGATAATTAAGAAAAGTAGAAATGTTTTGTTTGGTAAACAAAATGGGGTTTCAACAACTCCTAGACCTGCTTCATCTGGTGGAAGTGATTCTTATTTAAGTGATTCTAGGTGTGTGTTTTCATAATTTAAGTTTTTATATTTTATTTATATGGGTCTTGTTTCCTTGCCTTAAAGCTTGTTGCTTTGTTTGTGACCATATTTAGGGCTTGTTTGGATAAACAACTTATTTGCAGCTTATAGCACAAACGCTTATCATGATAAGCTGTTTTTATAGCATCGGATAAAATTAACTATTTTTTTTTTGTACCGGCTATCTTGGAGAACTTATAAAAAAAAGCCGAAAGGCTCATAAATGTCATAAGCTGTTTTAATAAGTTCTGCCAAACAGTCTCACAAAACTTATGTTAGTAGAAAAACTCAAATAAGCTCATTCAAATAGGCCCTTGGTTTATTTGCCGTTGTAAATTCCAGGTTAATGGGAGGTATTGATTAATGGTATTGGGTAGAAGTAGAACAAACAGAAACAAAGCAATGAAATGGTGCCCTTTGTTTTGGACCCAATAATGATTCTGGAGCCGTGTTTTTGATATGATAAATTCTGAGATTATGAGCTTGTGGAACACTTGTTTTTGTTACACACTCATGACACAAGTGGTTTATTCCTGGGTAATTAGACTTACAAGTATTTTAAAGGAGTATTATATTCTTTGCATCACATATATAATTAAGATGTTGGATGGATAGGATAATACATGTAACATTACTGCCTTGAGTTTTGAAACGGGTTTGGTGTTTTGTGCGACCATTGGGGTGTGGTGTAATTGCAGAGGAGGGAGGATATGCATATAACTAATATAGAGAGAAAGGCGAGCCTTGTGCTTATAAATATATGTTGTTCAGTTCATCTTTCATAAATCCAACCTTTAGTTGACCTTTCTTATCCTAGTTTGCTGTGTTATATATATTGCTCTTGTATTCTGTATGTCTGATTATTGAGATATGATGTCACAGATTCGATCAATGTTCAGTTTCACCATTATCATTAAAAGGAATCAAAGATGCTGGATATGAGAAAATGACTGTTGTGCAGGAGGCAACACTTCCAGTAATTCTAAAAGGTTTGTTTTTTATTGGTCACGGAGCTCGTAGAACAATCTTAAGAAATCAATCATACATATCGTTGCAAGAGACTAAGAGATGTCATCTGATACTAATGTTCCCTGGCAGCTTTCTTCCAATCTTGCTTTTAGGATCTTTTTCCTCTGTGATTACCATTCTTGCTATCATATATAACTATGTAATTGACCAGTTTTCAAAACAACAGCCTACTCTAATTGATAATATTAAACAAGTATCATCTTCCTGATTTGATTGACATTGTTCTCATATATCTTAAGTTTATTTATAATCGTGCACTTACTCCGATTAACATTTCTAGGTAAGGATGTCCTGGCCAAGGCTAAAACAGGCACGGGAAAAACAGTAGCCTTTTTGGTAATTCTCTTAAATTTGTGTTTGTTTGAATGCATTAGTAGTTAATGGCCTCTGTCAATCATCATTAGCACTTTTCTTTGTATTTTTTCTTTTGCGAGAGACAATTAAAGTAAGGTTTAGTAAACAAGTAAACGCCTAAGATACATTTGGAATAAGCAATCTACTGATTAGGAACACTTTACTTAATTCATTAGTCTTCACTGTTTAATATTATCTTATAATATGCTGAGTTCCTATAATCCATTCGTATCCCTTTTTCTGTTTTACTTGTTTGCAGTGGAAGTACTAGAGAACAAAAATTAAGTCTACTAGAGTTCCATGTTAATCACAAAATATCTTAAAACAGTTTAGAGTATTATTAGGGATTGCTTTACAAAAGGCCAAAAAGGAAGTCTATTAGAGTTTCAATGTTACAACACAAATCTCTGATGCGTAAACTAATTTATTGTTCTACTGCTTATGTAGTAAATGATAATTAGTAATTTGTACTTACTTCTGAAGTATTTTTATTATTCAGCTTCCAGCCATTGAAGTTGTTGTGAAGTCTCCACCAGCTGATCGTGATCAAAGGCGGCCACCAATTTTTGTTCTTGTCATATGTCCTACTCGTGAGCTTGCATGTCAAGCTGCTGCCGAAGCCACTAAACTGCTTAAGTATCATCCTACCTTAGGTGTTCAAGTTGTGATCGGAGGAACAAGACTTGCTTTAGAACAGAAACGCATGCAAGCAAATCCTTGCCAGGTGAGTTCTTTTTCTTTCCAATCAAAATTGTTTTATGTAGGCTTGAGCCTTGTGCACTTCCATATGTACCCCAAAAAACTCCTTGTCCATTTTAATAAGACAAATAATCAAACTTCCTGACATAATAATGCAGAATGTTTTGTTTTTATTGGTGCTTATATGTCCACAAATCCTAGCTCAAATGGTAGAAATACCGAAATTGCTAGTGTCGGACGTCATGACCGGGGTTCGATCTCTGGTCACTCCACTTTGTGTGTGTGTTCTAATGGCTTTGCCATTTCGCCTAGCAACCAAAAAAAAAAAGATAGTTGGATATAATGTTTTTTCAATAAAATATCTACAACTTATTTTCACAATCACTCAGAACTCAAGATTTTTTTTTTTTGTAACTTATTTTACATACATGAAGAAATAAGAGAAGCAAATATATATACTGCTTTTAAAATGACTCTGAATTTTACTGTTTATTTTCTTGGCTTAAACCGTAATCGTGCTATGATAATCTGGTTTCCTGCCCCACCTTTGGAAATCATCATTCATCTTATAGCAAACTAGTTTTCCAGACTGAACGTTATTTGTTTGCCTTTTGTACAGATCCTTGTTGCTACCCCTGGAAGGCTTAGAGATCATATTGAAAATACTGCTGGTTTTGCATCTAGGCTTATGGGGGTGAAAGCCTTGGTGCTTGATGAAGCTGATCATTTACTGGACATGGGATTTCGCAAAGATATTGAGAAAATAATTGCTGCAATCCCTAAACAACGACAAACACTTATGTTTTCTGCAACCATTCCGGATGAGGTTTGTATTTCTTTCTTTTTAGATGTGGTGCTTCATGCTTTATAAAAGATATGCACAATGGGCTTATTCTTGTATGGTTATTGTTGTGAAGGTGCGTCAAGTCTGTCATGTTGCTTTGAAAAGGGATTTCGAATATATTAATACAGTTCAAGAGGGTTCTGAGGATACACATGCCCAGGTAATTGTTTATAATTTCATTTTCATGCTAATAACTCAATAAATTCTTACATGTGTATATGCTTATGCGAGGTAATGCATGATAAATCTAGCAAGCATATAACATCTTCTCGGGATATTTATTTATTTATTTATGGTGTTTTGGATCATTTCAGGTCCGCCAAATGCATTTAGTTGCACCATTAGACAAGCATTTCCATTTTCTCTATGCTATTCTGAAGGAGCACATTGCAGATGATGTTGACTATAAGGTTTGCTTTCTAATCTGCAACCAACTGTATTTTAGGCTTTTCTTCGTCCTTTCACTATGAGACACATAACATGGTAACTACTAAAGATATCATATTTTGGATTAGTATTTTGCTTCTTTAGAATATAAACTGTGATTTGACAACACAGTTTTACTTTTACCATCATGTTTACATGGTTTTGGAGGATATGTAATGTAGTCATTGGTTTATCAGGTTCTTGTTTTCTGCACAACTGCTATGGTCACAAGACTTGTTGCTGATCTCCTTGGGGAGTTGAACTTGAATGTGAGAGAAATCCATTCTAGAAAGCCTCAGAGTTATAGAACCAGAGTTTCTGACGAATTCCGGAAGTCAAAGGGTCTCATCCTGGTTACTTCGGATGTATCTGCACGTGGAGTTGATTATCCAGATGTTACTCTTGTTGTACAGGTAATATCTGTGGAACTTCTTCCTTGTTTCATTCTACTATAGTGTATTATCATTTACCAGCATGCTCGCACCCATCCCATAATAATGTATTTCGTGGATTTATGTCCTGTTCTATGCATGTTTGAAAGGAAACTCAATACATACAATTGCTAAAAGTGCAAGCTTTTTGGTTATGATATGATCAAGTGTGAGCTTTTTAATGCTTTCATTAGTTTTAATTGTCATGTTTCTGCCATTTGTTCAATGAATAGGTTGGCGTACCGGCTGATAGAGAACAGTATATACATCGATTAGGTAGAACAGGGAGAAGAGGAAAAGAAGGGCAGGGCATACTGCTATTAGCTCCTTGGGAAGAGTTCTTTTTAGCTACCGCAAAAGATTTGCCTATTGGGAAAGCTCCAGTACCTTTAGTCGATCCTGACACCAAGAAAAAGGTATTTACTCGGACATATAAGGGATACAATTCTTGATATAATGAAAAATGTCGGTGTGCCACCGTAAAGTCAAAATAGCAGTGAGTTTGGCGGCATGCAACTGTAATTTTGGCAAGAACTACGCTTTAGAGCTTCTACAAAATCACGGTGTCACTGTGATTTCGTCAAACTCGTTGTAATTTCAAATATGTACTAACATTTTGAATTGTTAACAGGTGGAAAGGGCTCTATCCAATGTGGAGATGAAGAATAAAGAAGCAGCATATCAAGCATGGCTTGGTTACTACAACTCTAACAAGAAAGTGGGAAAAGATAAGTATAGGTTAGTCGAACTTGCAAATGAGTTCAGTCGATGTATGGGGCTCGATACCCCTCCAGCCATTCCTAAGCTTGTCCTCGGCAAGATGGGTCTTAAAAATGTCCCTGGTTTACGTTCTAAATAGGTTATTTATTCATTCCATTGAAATTCTTACAAGTCAGTTTATGTGAGAGAGAAATATGCTTGAGTTAAATGCTCGCTTATAATTTGATTTTAGGACTTTGATACTTCTAAATTTCAATTATGTTGCCATTTGTGTATATCTATTGTAGTTCTAGATGAACAATCATTTAACAACATAATGCAACTAGGAATTGTCAGTTCCAGAAGAAATTTGTGATGTGAGTCACTATGTTGCAATTGTTCCAGCTTTGAGAATATGTATTCAATCATATAGTTTTTGAATTAAACACACCTTGTATGTCAGTTGGCATAAACTATGGCGTTTGTGGACACCTTATATTTTTGTTTTTAAAAATTAACTGTTTTTGTTTTTTTTTTTACTAAAAAGATTAACCGTTGTTAATTACTTATTTAACCATATAAGAAAATACAATGGGACATGGTATTTTATATGCATGGCCGGAATTCGAACCCCGAACACTCCACTTATCCACCTTAACGGTGGAATTTATAGCCACTAGGCTACTTGACAAAAAAAAACAATGAATTAAGTATATTTTCTAATTAATTTATTTAAAGACTAATTTATCTTAGTGATTGTGAGAAATAGAACTTAGTGATTGTGGTTTCAACTTATTTCAGTTGGTAGGAATATTGTATTATATATATATATGGAGGAATTAGAGTTTGAACCGTGAGATTTTGTTACAATAGACGTTAATAAAATTTGTATTAAAATTTCGTTGGTGTACATAAAAGACCAATCTCCAACCTTACCTCTCCCAGTACAACTGGATAACAAGAGGATTGACGGAAGTCCAAAAAAGGAAACAAACTACTGTATATTCGCATAGTCGAAATACCAATAAGGTCGGATAAAGAAACAAAACTAATTTTTGTAGAACAATGTTCATACAAAATCAAAATGATACCAATTTTGCAAGCCATCTTCGCCATTGAGTTTGCCAACCATTAGCTTTCCGATAAGCATGACTAGTTAACCAGAACCTCTCAATCCAAGCTGAACAACCTATGAATATTCTCCAAAGGCTCATTCCAACTATTGTACCCCCATCTTTGTAGAGTTACCACCACCATTGAATTGATGTGAAATATCTAATTACAAATACTCCTCACTCCAGTCATCTTTAAACCTTTCAAAACTCCCCACAATTCTAGAACAATAGCACTACAAGTGCCTAAGCCTTTAGTAAAACTACATATAACAGAACACAAGCTAGTATGAAAGAAATACTTATCAAATAGAGTACAAATCTATTTGATAAGTAGATTTGCAAAGTCTTGGTTAGCTTAAATGTTGATCTAGTTAATTAAAGGTTGATGATATTCAGTTATCAATTATGATGAGTGAAAATAGTAATATAAGCAGTTGAGATATAACTTGAGTATAATCATACGCAAGTTATAATTTTGCAAGTCATATATATGCATGTTATCAAATGATATGTCTAAATATTTGTAGCCATCTAAATATTTTTTCGGAAATAATCATATCGCACCATTTCTTTGACTTCCTATCATAAACCCATATTTAACATTAACATATAAAAGAAAATATTTTGTAAAAAAAAACTATTGCACTTCATAAAAATCTAAATAGTTGAAGGAGCATAATCGAAATAATAAAAACTAGTTAGAGATATGGTCGTCCATACAGGCAAATTCGAACAATCATATTAACTTGTCGATCGACCGATAAACTTGACCTTAAAACTTAGTTCAGATTCAAGAATAACTTAGCATCTACCAATGATATGGCCTAAAGTTGAAGTACAACTTGTATTTACAAAATCATTGTCTATTTAATTTCTATTGTCAAGGCTAATTTGACAACTTTAAAAGGGACAAAAATTAGCCTTAAATTAGATCATTGATTCACCTTTCACTTTCTCTCTTTAGTTTTCTTCATCAAATTCTTCTTCCATTTTGCTAAATGAATCAAGAAAGTCATAACATCAGCAGGGTCACGCAGAGAATATGAAGCATTTGTCTCCCTAGCAATTGAAGAAACAATAATTGGAAAACCTCCTCCAATTTGTCTTATAACCTGCATGCATGCATTGCATCCTCATCAAATTCAGCTTATAATTAACCTTACTATATATTGCTAGATTTTCTTTTGCTTTGAGTGATGTATAAATAATAAATGTTAGAGTTGATATAATATTCAAAACTATAGTAAGTAATCTTTCGTTCTAAAATAACAGTCGTTTATTACTAAAAAAATGTTGTCGCTTAGCATTTAAAAAATGTTCTAAAATAAGTGTCTTTGTTACTTAATGTGACAATTTTTTTTCCTTCTAATTCTTCCTAAAAATTCATATTATCTACATTACGTTCGCGTTATTATATATTTCAACATAGATTTATAATAATAATGATTTTGTAAAATTGTACGGTGTTAATCGATTCTTTAATTTATTTATAGGTATTCTTAATATGTGTGAAAAATAGCACCTATTATTTTTAAATAAATGGAATAATTACTAAATAAATGTTATCCCACACATACAAACTCACGCGCTAGCTTATGCGCATGCTCACATATATGTATGTTTTTAAATAAGGAAATATTTATTTTGCAAAATTAACTTTTAATCGAAATGATGTTTTTAACTAACCATACCTTGAAAGCATCTTCATCCGTCCTATCATCTCCAATGTACATTGGTAAAACATCGTCATAGTTGTCAAATCCAAGAGTGTCAAGCAAATACATTAGAGCATGACCTTTATTCCATTTTACATTTGGGCGTATCTCGAAAACCTAATAAAAAATATTGAACTTTATGTTAAGTTTTAAGAAACAACAATTATTTTACGTCACTATTCAAGTTAGATCAGCGAGATAAATTTAGAGCAAAAAAACAATGAAATATTTATTTAAACCCGTTACTAAATTTACTAACGTGTAAATTAGAAAAGTTTCATTTTCTCCGCCACAAATTATCGTCGCTATATAATTTGTTTTCCTAATAGTTTTTTGAAAACGAATCTAAGAACTATTATACTCTCTTGAAAAATAAATATTAAAATAAGCATTTAGAACATTTTGTATAGAAAAAAGAGAGCATATAGCTACAACTAGAAGAGTAGGGAACCATTGTAAGTACCTTTTTTCCTCCAGATATGTGAAAATTAGGGTAATCTTTCACAATTGATTCAACAATTTCTTTGAGAACTTCAATATCCTGTATAATTTTGAGAAGAAACTTATATTAGCATGAGTTTATAATTTTTTTTTTCTTTTTTTGTGTTAGATTTGTCAATCTATAATGAATGAATCTTCGTACCTTTTCATTTCTCACACGACGGTAATGTACCGTGACACAAAACATATTGTCTTCAATAGTAGAGCCCGTTATTACTGTTATATTTTCTTTTAAAATCTTAACAATCTGCAAACAACAAAATAATGAAACATTTATGAGTAAAAGAAAATAATATATGAAGAACCAATTATGAATTATATATCTTGATATTTTAAGAGAAAAAATTAAAAGAAAATCAAACCAAGGTACATAAATAAGTAGTTTGTTCTAAGTACAAATTAAATGAATAATTACCTCTTGGATTGTTGGCAAATATTCTTTTGCTGGATGAAAAAGGACAGCTTCATTACCCTACAAAGACAAATATATTATGATATATATATATATCAATTACAAAGTCAAGCTATTGCAATACTCATCGAGTCCTAAACATAAGAGAAAGTTATAACTCAATAAAAATTGAGGTATCTGATTTAAAACCGAAGGGAATACCATTTAGTTAACGATCTAACTTATATAATTAATGCGAGTTTTGGTTGAACACTATATACATCATAATCTCTACTAAGAAGAAGAAATTGTAAATATATAAACCTTTTCATCAACAGCTTTTTGTTGATGCTTCTTATCTTGATACTTGGATGACCCTTGTGGAGTTGATATATCCATTCCATGACTTCCAGCATAATGGATATTTTTCAATTTCACAAAATCATAAACCTACAAATCAAAAAGAAAAATGAGGCCATATAAATTAAAAACTTATAACTAGAAAGAAACATTGCAAGCAAAATAAAAAGGAAAATTCTACATAATGCACTATTTATTGAGTGAGTATTTTACCTTATTCCTACACCTTCCACTAACAATGGCAGTAGGAAAATAATTAGCAACTTCGCGGACGGCCGCACGCATCTATAATTTGAAATTCACAACATGTTTACTATTAAATTTTAGACAAAATGAATGCAACAAAACAACTAATTTACTAACATTTGTCATTGATCAACAAAGTAATTTAGGTATCATAACAAACTTACAGCATCGGTCATGTAAGCTTTATCCGGATCGTCTACAATTTGAGAGAGTGTTCCATCATAATCTAAGAAAACAACAATTTTTTTCTCTTTTCCAATGTTCATCACTTTCTCAAAATTTTCCAATGCTGAAGGATACTTTTCCTTTACGCCAAAAAAATTAATATATACATCAAATGTATTAAAGTAAAATAAACATATAAAAAAGAAGCTAATGTAAAAACAATACAATTATTAAACTTACTAGCCAGGAATCATATGAAGACCAAATTGATTCTTCATTCTCATCATCAGTCTGATTTGCAGGTAAAATAGATTTCATGTTTGAGTTGATGGTTGATCGTTGAAATTCTACTACATGCATTGCATTCAAGTGTTTGTGAGAAAATTAATGATGGTAAAAATAACCATATATTAATTTATTAATATCCATGCAATAGATTTAATATTAAATTTAATTGCATAATATTTTTTGTATGGAAAATCTGAATAAGCACAATTTTTTTCCCTTTGTTATTACAATTTACAAGAATGAGACTAAAATACCATTTATATATGGAAGTTGACGGTTAAAAGAAGATTAATGCAAAAAATTCACGTCTTTTGTATTCATTGACTTTTTCTTAATTGGCAAATTATTATTAATGAGCAATTCCACAACAAGATCTATACATGGAATGCTAAGAAGAGAACAAAATCAGTACAGATTCATTGTCTTTTTTGTGTGATCTAATAGCTAGAAACTAACATATATATATTTTAAGTGTGAAGAAATAAAAAATCTAGAATTTAAATTTCGGTCACCCGGTAATAATGTTCTTGATATCTATCAACTGAACTTCATTTCCGGGACTAGATTTATTGACTTTATTATTAATAATTAATATGAAACTTGACAAAACAAATTCAAGCTAACCTAATGACCGGATCCTTAAAGTAAATAATTGGAGTATTTGGGATTCAAACTCCGATTTCTGCATATATAGTAGTATAATAGGATGTCCTTACGAACTGATCTAACTCATATAGCACAAACTTGACAACATTTTATTGTTCACAAAATGAATTAAGAGAGTGAAATTAACCATATTACACTCTTATCTATTGATAAGAACAAGTTCCTTATTTGGAATTTAAAATTAAAGTATCGACAGCGGCGGAGCTAGAAAATTAAAATTGGGTGGGCCGGTGAAAAAATTATAACATATAAATTAAATACAAAAATTATATTACATATAATAATTGAAGTTGTAATAAGTATAAAGTTGATTACTCAAGATGAAATAACATAAGTTTATTTGTGTAAAAAAAAGATGGTCATTAAAAAATTAAACTGTATACCTTAATATAATATATACTTTTAACATGCGCATGCACGCATGCGTACATGCTCACCCACATACACAACACACACACATCACAAAAGACTACATTAGGGTGGGGAGAGACACGATCATAGTCATAGCATTGGATTCGTGGTGGTGTACGGTAAAAAGTCAACTATCACAAAATTAAGTTCCATAGCATTACCATTATAATATTTATAAATCAAAAATCCTTTGGTATACATATCAGATCTGCTTTCTCCATACCTACCATACCTCTTCCTCTGACTTGTTAGTTAGGTGGATTCTAGACTAACAAAGCACACTCATCGTTATTATGGACGCAACACAAACGTGAGTTCAGTGTACTGTTGATTGTAAAGACAAACATGATGATTTTGGATATCGAGTCATACATTTTAAAGGAAGTTACATTTTCACTGTTCATCCTACCTTCTTAATACCAAATAAATATACTTTTGTAGTTTTTCATGGATTAATGGAGCTAAATATTTTGACATTAACCAGTCGTTAGTTGGTTCAGTGGTGATTGGCGCTGAACTTGGTAGGGAGGACCACGGTTCGATCCCCCGCAACTGCGATCACCAGGGGGCTGAAACCACTTGATGCCAGAACTGACCCCCGAACCAGATTAAACTGGTGGTGGAATTTTTTTTTTTGACATTTATGTTCAAAAACGAGATGAGGATGATTGCGACAAAGAATCTCGTTGGCAAATAAATGCATACGGACCATGTAATTAAAGTGAAGACCGGATCTATACAATGTTTTAAATTGAATCCTAATGTTGTTGAAGGACATAGGCTAACTGGTGAAGAGAATAATAATCACAACGTGTAACTTGATTAATATATTTATTTTTGGAACTCACATAGATTGAAGAATAAAACTAATGAATAATATATTGTGAATTTTACTATTGTCAATCGTATCATATTGTTGACCATTAATATGTGGTTGAGTATGTTGTCAAGCTCATGACTGTGAGCAGTATCAATATAAACGTTGAACCTCAAAGTTTGTGGGAAGGAGACTTTAGTCTCATGAAAAATTAAACTGCATACCTTAATATAATATTTACGCGTACAAGTGACTCAAAATAATAAATAATTAACTTTGGACTAATACTTGCACAAAATTGATTATAAAAAAATTATTATATATATATATATATATATATATATATATATATACACACACACACACTAAAAAGAGAATGATATAATTCAAAATAAATAATACTAATATATGTAATTTTATATACATGTAGAGGTACCCAAGTAATTTCCAATTTTTTGGGTGGGCCGCGGCCCGGCCGGGCCACCCCTAGCTCCGCCTCTGGATATTTTGAATTAATATTTCCAATTGAATATAATTGCGATAATATTGAATGTACTTTTTAAGTTGAGAGGTTTTGTTAAACGTGACAAATTATAAGGTGTCACAGGAGATAGATGGAAAAAACAAAAACGAATATAGTACTTATAAAATTCAATGAATATCGCATTAATCCAACTCAGTTGGTAGTTGTAGGGACATATTATGAAGGAGGCAAAATTCAAATCTTAGATTCTTAATTTTTTTACAATTATGTGCGAGTCTTGCTAGTTGCTAGGCAACTTGGAAAAAAAAATCAATGAAGAGAAAATTAAATATAAATAAATGTCGTAAGTTTAATTAAGTTGATATAGTTTTCAAAGATATTATTATAGGGTCCGAGATTTGGACCCCAGATTTCTCATTTCTCAACCTTTAAATTGTGCGAGTGAAAAGATAAAAAAAATGATCAATAGTCATTGTGATATACTCTGTAAATTTTGTTAATTAAAGTGCATATATAATGGTATTATGTAGAAATAAAGCCTTTAAAAAGAAAAAATAAGATGCCTTTAAAAAGAAAAAATATATAACACCTTTGACAAATAAAATAAAGTAAATGCCTTTGAATTTGATGGAACCAAATGCAAACAAGTATAATAGGAAATATTAATCCTGCATAATTCACATGCATTCACAAACTGTAGGGGTGCGTTTATCTACTAAAAAGCAGAAGACTGGACATGGCAATTTTTGTTGCACCTTGTTTGATTTGAATTTGGTTATGAGATTGGACAAATTGAGTAGGAGAGGACAGGACAAAAACAAGATTTCATGTCCCCCACTGAACCACAGGACAATTTTTTGTCCGCAATACAACTATAAAAAATACGAAAATACCCATTTTTTTTAATATATATAGAAATGTTATCACCCTATTTCTCCTCGGTACAATTTTATCCGGTCCTATATTATCTTATTTTGTCATGTATTGTTCTGTTCAGTCCTTACTATTTTACGGATCAAACGCACCCAACAAACTAATAAGGGTTTAAACTTTACTCACTTAAGACAAGTTGAGTTCTTTAGTTGAGATAGGTGTATCTTGAAAAGTTGAGAGTCTAGAACAGCTCAAAAGCAATTTGCAGGGGCTTTAGCTCCTAATATTTATTAAATATTAATATTTTATAAAATTGTTAAATTTATTTTAATATATTTGGAAAAACTTAATCATTAAAAATATAGAAAAAATATATATAAGGAAAGGGATTACATTATTAATAATAATAATAAAACTAAGAAAAAAAATACTTCTATTAAAGAATTATTAAAATATTTCGTTAAATATATAATGTAACAACTAGAATTTTAAATACCACAAATAATATTGATAAATTTTAAATTAACACTTATATGCAATGTATGTGACTCATTCTGGATGGGTTGTTCTATTTTAAACTATTTCTTCCATATTTCTTTGGTGTTGATTTTAATATTTTTTGACAATATTTTTTTAATGTGTAAATCATTCAAACTAATAGAAGGGAAAACAATAAGCCACCTAGTAATTTATATTTTATATATATATATATATGGCTCTCAAGTCTTCTGCCTTAGTGCCTTGGACTTTAAGCAATCGTTGGAAGAATTGTCTTAGGCTGGTTAGAAATAAGAATTTTGTGGTTTTTCATGTGTATAGGGAAGGAAACCAATGTGCTGATAGTCTTGCGAACATTGACCTTACCTTAGATAGAATCATGATATGGTATGAGCTCCCTCCCCAAATCTTAAGTTGTTTTGTTGATAATAGATTGGGTAAACCTAGTTATAGGTTTGTTACTTAGCATGGAGGTTTTGGTCTAGTCCCCCTCCCTTTTTGGATATCTCTTGGCCTCTTATTATGTTATATATTTTTGAGGTGTTAGCACTTTGCTACACCTTTCTTTGGTTTAAATATATATATATCATGAAATTAATATTAATTATAAATTTAATAAAATTGATTATATCATCATATACAATTGGAGTGAGGCCTTTTTTTTAACAATATATTAATGAAATCGTGCCCCTTGTTTTTTAGCCAACTTTAGTCAGCCTTTGTTTCATTGATAAATAAAAACTTATCAATCAATATGTTTGTTCCATTCAAAATAAAATAAAAAATCAATATGTTTGTAATTGTCAACCAACTCTAAGTAAATAAATAAAAAAATACCAACTTTAAATCGTATTTGGTACAAATTTGAACAAAATATATTTTGAATTTTGTTTATACTATACTTAATATCAGAATTCAGAGGGAATATTTTAATATTATTTTTGGTTATTTTGAAATAAGAGACAAATAAATCAATAAAAATTAATGTATTTAATTTTTTTTAACAGATAGTATTTGATTTATAATATAGTCAAAATACATTTACTTATGTTGACTTTTGAATTTTGAATCGATTTACTTATGTTGACTTTACACTCTTATAAAAAGCACTACGTTTACTCAAAATATAAGTAAAAATTAGTTAATTAAAATTGATGTATTTGGTGTAAAATTTAGACTAAATACATTAACTTTTATTAACCCAGTTTTGCTAATATTTTGTAACGGATGAAATACTATTTCATCTCAATTTTGAAATAGATCATCCTATAAAATTCCACAAAAATAAGACTCTTCCCTTTATCATAAAGACAACCGGTAAAAATATTGACTCCTCTTTATCACAATTTTGACTTGTGTGTATTATTTTTTTCTTTTCTTTATGCAGAAGAATATTGACTGTTCACATAAAATATTAACCAGTACTAAATTAAAATGTTGTTTTCATATCTCTTTCAAAGATCCACTAATGGATTCACATTTGTTCCACAAAAATATATTTGTTCATCTCTACTTGAAAATATGGATTTTGTTTCACATTGTGCAACCTTTTGTTTTAATTAATTTTGACCAACTCACCATGGCTTTCTGTTAGAGATGATTGAGGGGATCTTAAAAAACTGTTTGTTATATCCTGTAAAACTAACCGTAATTGATTACATTAACTAACTAATGAAATATATTTCTCTTGTAATTTGGGACGGAGGGAATATATATTTTTTTAGGGTGGGGTCAAGATGTGTTTAGATATATTATCATGTATGAGACTTTTTTGTTCCTTTTATAATAATTTTGGACACATTTCATAGCGCTTTTATGATTCCTAATTCACACACATAAAATTCATGCTATAATATAATAATCTTCTTGTCTTAAATATAAAAAAGTGAATTTAATCTATAAAGATTAATGTATTTTATCTAAATTTTAGACTAAATACATTAATTTTTATTGGTAGATTAATGGAACTATTTTTTGATTAAAAATTGAGAGAGGTTAATACAAAAAGATTTTTCTTTTACAAATATATCATGAGCAAGTTATAAAATCAAAAACAAGTAGAAAATGAGACTTAACCAAATGGGGGATGAAAATCGTTCATGTGATTTTAGCAAAGGGCTCAATCGATTATATATATTGTGCAACATTATTTCACACAAGTCCACTAAAAAAAATCACATTACAAGTAAACTTAAACAAAGAAATAAATAAACTTACAAGGTTAGAAATCTTGCTGTGAAGGATTTTGTGGTTGAACCTTGGAATGTGGCAGAGAGATATCTCGATAGTAAACTTTGTAACAAAATACCAAGATTGGGAGAGATAGAGAGAGGTTATTTATGTATTTATAGGCTACATAGAGGGCCGTTTCCGTTTTTCTTTTCAACCAATAATAAAATTTTGTCTTTTTTAAACATGATAATAATATAGGTAATAATAACTCCCGTGAGCTTAGCTCTATATGTGCAGGAACCGAGATTCGAACTCCAGACATTTCACTTATTCACCTTTAAGGTGAAATTTTTAGTTAATGGACTACTTGAATTTTTAGATTCATTGTAGAATTGATGTATCTAGACAATAATATAGTCTAAATACATCAATTCTAGAATGAATCTAAAAAGTGAATTAATAAACTGGTTAAGTTAGTTGAACTAAGGGTTAAGGAGTTGGAGGTCTAGCGTTCAAGTTCTGACAAATAGAAAAACTAACATGCCATTAAAAAATATCACTTGAATTTTTACAAACAAGATTTCAGTTTTAATTTGGATAAATATATTCGGTATAATAATATTGATATTGTCAATTGAGTCAATCATACCATTATAAAACACTTACTTAGTAGATTTGTGGTTAGACTCACATATTTTAAATGTTGAGACCTGTAAAATTTTGAAACAAACATACCTATATATCGGTTCCTTGCTCCTATTAGTTGAGATGTATTTACAATACCAATTGTTAAACATTTTAAAATTTTTTTTGTCAAGTAGCTAGTTTAATAAAATGTCCATATACCAATTGGACTAGCTCACATGGACTAAACACTTTTTTTGTCAAATAGTTTAGTGCTAGAATTTTACCTTTTTAAAAGTAAATAAGTAAAATACCCGAAGTTCGAATCCAAAATTTTACACATATAATGTGATGCCCTATCAAATGAGTTATGCTCACGGGACCATGGAATAAACACTTTAATCAATCAATAAAATATTACTCTAAAAAAAAAAATAAATATGGTGTTTTGATATTTGAATGAAATAACACGCCTGTCATTAAAGGAATTAATGAAACACTAACACGCCTAACATTTTTCGTAAGGGGGGGGAGAGATAACTCAATTGATTTGTGATTATTTAGCGTCATTTTGAATAGTTTATTTTTGAGTTTATATAAACAAGTTTATGCAAATAAATTTTTATGTTAGTTTATATGTTTCTACATACTAAGAAAATCTGTATTTTTTAATTTATTTTTTCATAAACTATCTTGAAAAAATTATAATAGTACACAAAAAATTATTTATTTGCACAAACTTAAAAATAAGTTATTTCAAACGGACTCATATTCCATATGTTGGTTTATTTGCGCTCGGATTATGCCATTGATATTTACGTTAAAGATTGTCTTAGAACTTAAATAATAAATAAAAAGGATTAATGTGTTTTTTTATCCTTATAAATATTTTAAATTTCATTTTTAGTCCAATAAAATATTTTAACAAATTAAATTTTTGTCACTTAAAATTTTATCTTCACAATTTTGATTCCTACTTTTAAGTAACTAATGTGTATTCTTCATTTTTTCGATGAGTTTTTATATTCATGTTAAAAATATTATAAAATTATATCGCACAAAACTTTAGAATATTTTAACAAAACATGAATTGTTAAGTGTCGAAAATATAAAAAATAAATTTTTAAAAAATAAACTTTTATAATATACTAAACATGACCGAATTTTTAAAAAAAATGATATTTGAGTTAAAAGCAAGACCAAAAGTCTTAATGAAAAATATATGAGGGTCCAAAATTTAATGAAATATTTTATAGAGTAATATAAATAAAACTTAAAATATTTTTAAAAAAAATAAAAAACTTATTTAATCTTAAATAAAATAAAACTTTTTTTACAAATAAATAAAATATGATTTGAAAATGAATTTACAAATGGATTGTATCCTTTACAAACGAATTTTGTATGCCGCCAATCCATATTTTAGGAGCTTGTCAACCACAATCATATGTTCTTTTTTTTAGTAAAGACAATCATATGTTCTTTATACATCAATCATTTGTTCTTTATTGGTCCATTTTAATAAAAAGTTTTGGTCTTTAAATTATAATTGGTGGCTTTTCTGAAACTGGTGTGTTTATGCAAAATAAAAAGTATACAATAGTGAGGCATTTTTTATAAAAAAGAGTGAGACATGGTGTGTTTGGCCTCCTCAAATATAAAAGATTAGATATGACATTATAGTTGTATACTGTTTGATTTTAAAATTATTTAAGAGATTGAATATATTAGAGGATAGTGAATTGGACAAGTAATAAATGTTTCTCTCGATCTCATTAACCCGCATGATAATTTTGTGTTAAATATAAGTTGTTTAAAATATTAAAATAATTATCAATAATGAATTGGTCCAAGTGATCAGGATTTTGGCCCTCTTAAAAATATGGTTAAGGGTTCGATTTATAACTCATGCGTATGGAAAAAAATTGTTTGAAAGGGGAGAATCCAGTTTATGTGTCTCACAGGTTCCCCGGCGAAGATTAATCATTGCTAACAACGGTGAAAATTTCATATCAATATCATTGCCGTAACTCAAAAAGAAAATATTAAAATAATTTTTCATATAAAATAGAAATTGTCTAAAATATTAGAGTAAGTTGATTACACCTTTTTCTTTCAATTAACTAGGCTTTCTATTGTTTACTTTTTTTTGTGTATCTTGTGTGGTAAAGAGTTTGAGTCCCTCTTATATACTCAATTTTTTTGTCTTATATATTTGCCACTCAATAAAAAATTCTACAAAACTAACTTTCAAAATAATAATTATCTACCCTATTTATAAACATATTTTTTGCCATATGTCAATGTGATATTCGATCATGCAAATAATCCAATCAAAATCCACTATAGCTAGGCCAAGTAGTAGTGGCCATGCATGAGTGGACATGCTCAATCTGTTTTAAATTTTTAATTCCGAAAGTTCAACTTTTGTGGTGTCCATTGTATATAGCATGGATTCATAGCAATATATTTGGTGTAACTGTTGTATGCTTTCTATGGTTTTTTTCTTTTTAATCCCATAGTGTGTTTGGTTCTACTTTGATGAAAAAAGATTTTGATTTAATTGCATTTATAAAATTGATGTTGATGACTTAGGTGAATTGAAGATCAAATTATTTAAATTCGGATATATTTACATAAAAATAAGTTGAACATAAGTTTAAATTTAAAAATTAATCATTGAATTAAAAAAATTAAAACTCTAACTTTAAGTTAAATTAATTTTATTGACAAAACGAGATTAGTTAAACATAGAATCAATAAATTTTACTCCTTAAAAAATGAAACCACATATTAGACTGAGATAATCTTTTTTGTTTTATATAGATAGATGAAATAATAAGACACTAAAAACTCACACATATAAAATGGAAGGACCGAAATTCGAATCTCAATCATAGCGTCTGAGCTAATAATTTTGATATATATGTTAGTTGAACTAAAATTTATGAACCACAAAGATAATCTTTATCATGATTTTTAATGATTAGAGTATTTTTCTACAACTTCCTTTAAAACTACTCCCTTTGTCCATAATAGTTGTTACACTTATGAAATAAACGATTACTATATTTTTGTCCCTACAAAATTATCATGTTTTCGTCCCTTTAAAAAATATCGCACATTTTAATCTCTACAAAATTATCATGCAAACAATTTAGTCTTGTTAAGTGATCAATATATATTTTTAAATAATTTTTTTGCAAACATAACAATTTCTTTTGCAAAATATGAGCTAAAAATGTGATTTATAGATTCAGATTTTCGTTACATTTATTTTTATGAGCTTTTGATATTTAAAAAATATATATTTAAGTCATCTCATGTTTAAAAAAATTGATAGTAAGTGAGTATTCCTACAATCACTGGATTGATACATGTACAATAAGGGGTTTAGATATATTAAGCAAGTACAGAGTGGTATCTAAGGCAAGGCGAACATGGCGACATGTTAAGGCTCTAAAAAAAATTATTTTGAGACCATTATTAAGCCCAAAAATTAGGGGTCTAACTCAATACTAATTTGTATGAAGTCTAATGTTTTTATTAGATTATTTCGTATCGTAATAAAAAAACATCATCAAGTAAATTATTTTTACACTTACGGAATTCAAATCATTTATACTACTTATTAGTTAGGACTCAAATTGTAGGTTTCTACTTTGGTCCACCAAAATTTTAGAACCGGGTATGAACAAGTGATCACAAATTCAATCTCTATTTCTTGTGTATGGAAAAATTCAATTGAAAGCGTAAACTTACCTTGCATGCCCCATAAATTTTTCGACGAATATTAATCACAGCTAAACAATGTGAAAACTTCCTATTAGTAGTAATACAAAAATGTAAGTATTCCAACATTTTATTAATACCAACTTTTTTTTGGGTAGATAGACGAAATGAGTAATGAAAAATTATTAGAAACTCACACATACAAAGTAAAATTATTACGTCTGAAATAGTAATTTTGGTATTTATGCCGGTTGAACTAGAATTTATATAGCCATTAATACCAACTTTTTATTATATTGATATGTTACTACTATCATTATGAAAAGTTGTTTCACTACAAAATAATCTAAATTATTTTTTGAATCTACCTATTTCTAACATTGTCCTTGCATATTTCCTAAAAGAGTAGCTATGATAGTGCTAGAAAAGCTAACTATAAATTCCCTTTCAGATCCAAGACTCACTAATATTTCCTGTTGGATGTCAAAGTGGACATTAGGATATTTTCCAAACTGCAACTTCTTTGATTATAAAAGGGTTGAAATAATTTATCTAATCGTATCTAGAAGACATACAATAATCACAGGGTCCTTTTATGCCTCAAAACTTTGAATGTAGTATTTATTATTAGAGCCTATAATTAGAGATGTCAAAATAAACTCCTACCTCTAAACCCCACTTACCAAACCTCTAGTATATATAATCATCTAAGACATTTAAAAAATACTCATATATATTCAACGATTAAACATTTCAATTTTTAATACCTTTAACTTTGCATATGTACGTTAATAACGTAACTTTTTTTGTGGGTCAATCCACTAAAATTTGTCTAGTGGTATTGATTTGGTACTTGTAAGTTTGCTCCTCCTTAAAGTCTCAGGTTTTATTCTCTCTGATAGTCTCAGGTTCAATTCTCTCTGGTGTTAATTTGAATGAGTTAATTTAGTTTCTTAAAAAAAAACTTTTTTGTCGGGGGTACAATGTCCCATATTTTGGAATTTATTTTTTGGGAACATATATTATTTTGAGTTAAAAAGTTAAGGCATGCGGACCAACTTTAATTTTAGGAGCTTTATTATTGAAAGATTTTTTATTACTCTATGAGTTGAAGCCAAATTTTAAAGGTCTATCTAAATTAACAACTATACCTATAATAAGCACTTTTAAGATCACTAAAGATCGAATATACTAAAAACTAAAAAGCTCTAAAATCACATATGCTGCCAGCTGGCGTTGCTACTCTTTTTGCATGAATTTGATACAAAGTTTCTTTGGCATAGCTAAACTGTTGCATGTGGTTATGGCAAAGGTGCACTTGATGTGTATTTAGTGGACACATTCACTCACTTAAAATTTGTTATCCTTTTAAGCTTTGTGTTATCATTTTTTGATAAAATAATGAAGCTTTAAGACTTATTAATTATTAACATAGTTTTGTCAAGATATTCCGTCATATGCAATGAACATCTACTTTTTACCGAAAACAATGATCACGGAAATTGAAATGATCCTCAACTAATTTTGGTGGAAAGGTGGGGCGGCAAATAAAGGTATATGGTAGTTGTCAAGGGATCGAATGATATATCAGAAAAGTATGAGATTTTGTAATTTACATATTTTTAATATGGTCATGGTAGTTAAGCAAGGATGGAAATTCATGATACATCTGGACTTATTAGTAGCTAAAATCTACAAGGCAAGGTGGAGAATATGAAATAGTACCAATATTAAAGTTATATGTGAATCTTGGCTTAAGAGAGGAGGATGACTTGAGGGTGAGAAGACCACAAACTCATCGAAGGGCTGAAGCCTTACGTGATGAAGGTGATTGGAAGACAATTTGGAAAGGTCATATATGCTCCACCAAAAACAAAGCATTTGTTATGGAGGATTTGTAAGGGATATTTGCCAACCTAAATTCGGTTAAATGAAAGCATATTAGCTTGGCAAAGTGCTGGACTGGAAGCGGTAATTTTGGCACGTATCCATCGATAACATACAGTAAAAGAAAAATGTCATCATGCATATTTGTAGAAATGAGGATGAAAGGGTGGTTGAACTATTTGCTATGGTAATTTGGATTTTGTGGAATAATAGTGTAAAAATGGGAGTGCGGAAAATCATTCCTATGTATATTTGAATATGGGCCTTTTTGCATCCAAATAGTCCAGTTTTTTTTTTGCAAGCACTTGTTCTTTGGGTTATAAGATGTGACAGTGCAAAAGATTAAAAAATTGCTCTTCTGGCCTCCTTAATTGCTCGCCCTCGAAGTTTGGAAAATAACTCTTAGGACGGTTTGGAAGATAATTTCCACGTGTTTTTTTTTGGATTTCAGAAGTTATCTTTCAAACTCGCTAATTTTTAGAACGTAACTTCAGAAAACTCAATTGGGTTGGTCTGGTGGTATTGACTTGAGACTTGAGAATATGCTGCTCCTTAAGGTCTCAAGTTCGATTCTCTCTGTTGCCAATTTGGGTGGGCTAATTTAGCTTCTTCACAAAAAAAACGTAACTTCAGAAATCTGCTTTTTTATGCCAGCTGTTGTAGGAATCGTTGAAGCTCCGGTTGTTTTAAAACCAAACATTGATAAACCTGACATTGTTGAACCTGTGATTGCTAACACCAACAATTATTTTTTTAACAAATAAAAAGTATAAGATACGAGATGAGTTGATCAATTGAGTTTTGTGTTGAGGTTGTAAAAGTTGAATTTATAGAAAAATCATATAACGGTTTTGGAAGAATATATTAAACAAAAACAATTCTTTATTGAAAGAGGTGTTGTGTACGAAGAAAGCAAAAAGAAGTTAAAGAAATAAGTCACAAAGTCGAGTGAATATTAAACTATATAAAAAGATATTTTTTAATTAATAGCAAAGATGGAAACAATAGTGACTTGTCTAAAATACAAATCCTATGAAGAAATAAGTGATAGAAGTTGATGTATAGTGGTCCTTCTCCTTCCCAATAATTTCCATGATACGTTTAACTAAAGTTTGATTCCCCTAATATTGATGAAAACACAAATGGGTACACTACTAGGGACTCATATTGGCACCACTCAAAGTTATGTTTTGTGCGTTGTTGTCTCAACCATGTGCACCAAAAGTTTCTTGTGTCTTGTGTCACCTATTCCTATCAAATGGGTCGTTCTTCTAGTAATGCCTATATATCATAAGTTCCAAACTGTCTTTTGTCACTAAAATCACAAAATATTTTCTTGAATAAGACTAACTGATGCATTTGCTAGATTGTGGCATTGTTTGTGTGGAAGTTCCTATTTCTACAATGAAGCAAATTGGTGTGATTATGATACAATATAAAAAAATATCCACCATTAGTCTATGTTATAAGAGATTTAGACCGTTTAATATTCACTCGACTTTTATTTTGTCATATTTGTAGGCACTTTCATGATGCCGTTGTATGCTATTAACTTAGGTGCTGCAAGTTTGTTTGTGAATTCACCTTTTTCAGTTTTTAGCAATCTTGAATTTGTAATGATCTATGTATTTTCAATTTGAATGAATAAATACTTATTTTTAGTCAAAAAAAGAAGAGATTTAGACCGTTTAAGTAAATAATAAGTGTGGTAAAAATTTCGGACTTATAACATAGTAGAAAAAAAAATCAATGTAATTATTTCTTTCTTAAAAGACTAAAATAAGTGTTTCTATTCAAAAACTTTCACAACAAAGAAGTCATATATGCGGAAAACATAATATTCTCTCCAAAGCTTAAGAAAATTGCACATCTATTGTCGAAATATAACACCATTTTCTCAGGGCCAGTCCCGACAATTTGGAGGTCCTGCACCGAAAATTAAAAATGAAGCATTTAATTAAAAAACACAATTTTTTTAAAAAAAAAATAGTACTCTTTTAAATTATAAATAACATCAATAATATAAAAGATAGTCATTTTTGTAAAACATATAATATATTCATATTCTAATTAGTGATAGGAAGAAAGAGAAAATACACAAATTTTTGTTTATGTTTAAGACAAGACAATCTTTTTTTTTTATCATTTTATTTTTCTAAAATATACACCTAACAACTTTAAATTGGGACAATAAAAATAGATTCAAAAAATATTAAGATGTTTTTTTATATTTTTTGAATCATATTTTTTTTAAGAGACCTACTACCATATAATATAATTTTTTGAGGCCTTTAAAAATTGGAGGTCCGGCGCACTAGGGCACCCTGCATTCCCTCGGGGTCGGCCCTGCATTTTCTCTAGTACTCCTACCTTGTAACTTTCAATCGTATGTATCAACTATAATTATGAGTGGAAAGTGCTAAGAATAATGATGATAGTTAGGGATTCAATTAATTCGTTAGAGGTTCGATTATATTCATTTTACCATCTTTTATCGATTTAATATAAATAGGTAAAATAAACAAAATTACTACAATTACATAATTGAGTCTTGTTGTGTCTCTATTTTTTTGCTTTAGACCTCAAAAGTTCTTTACACAATCTTGAATACAATTACACTATTAGAACTCTGCAAATTTTCCTTAAAATGCTAGATCGATCCGTAGGAAATTATTTTTTAGTGACAAAATCTGCCGGAAATATTCTTAGTGGCGAAATCTGCAAGAATTTTTTTGGAATACTTGGGAATTTGTTTCCGCTGTTTCCGCAGCAAAATTCACAAGAGAATAGCAAATTTCTAGCGTTAGAAGTGTGTGAAAGTCTATGAATATCTATATACACAACTATTTGAATGTTGATTTTTTCATTCAAGATTTATCCATAAAGAGCAATAGGATATATATATATATATAAGTTGTAAAAATTTGACCTATTCACAATAATGAAACCCATATATATTTGAGTAATTCAACAAATATAAATGAGAATAAAATAAAATAGAGGTCATAGGAGCTTATCTTATGATTGCAGTAATTGATGTCGGCAACCGTAAAGTATACAACCATGAATTCAGTACCGAAGAATAACCTGTAAAATACCAAACCATGAAACAATATCTGAGGCGTGTTGATCGCACTGTCCTTAAGGATTTATCCGCCTATAAGCGCAAATCCCCCAGGATTCAACATGTCCTTCCCAGATATGAATAATATGAGACTTTTGAAATAAAAAATAAAAAACTTGCCTTAACCAAAAGAAATCAAGGTCAATAATAATAATATGAGAATTTTGAAATATCTTATTATTATTATAATAAAAATAATAATGATAATAGCACAACAATCTCCCACATATTTTAAAAGTTTAATGACAATAATTTTCTCCGAGTTAACATTTTAGATACAATGCATTAAACTGGTGTAGCAAGCTATATGAACCAGTTCTAGACAGATAGTACTTAACACACACGGACATTGTTGTAGCAATGACACTTAACGTATGTTAGCGGTCTACCAATCACATTACACCACCACAATTCTTGTTGTTGCCGCTGTGTTGAGCGAATAGGCCGTGCGTGTGCATGGATTCTTTCATGAGTGCTCTAGAGATTTTGCCAATATCTCATACAAGCGGCCCCATTTGACACTCACATAGGTGATTTCATCAAGTGTAGCCGCAAACCATACACCACCCATAAGGATATGAAATTCATTAAAAGTTTATTGATTACCCTCTCAATAATGCATAATCTAGCACTTTCTCACTCACCATAGGAAAAAGACTAAAACAAAATTAATTTATTTTTGGTGCTAGCAGATCTAACAAGTAACTTGTTCTTACCTATATGAACCTTATTCATGGGATCTCCAATCACAAAGGTTAGGTTCCTATCACTTGTTGATTTCAAATGGCTTAAGTCCAATTTTCCTCAATGTGTCACAAAATATTTCTTCTCAGGGGCTTTGCTTAGTAGCTACTTTATACACAAATGATGAAGACAATTTTCTTTCATCAACATAAAATTGACTAAGACATCTCTAAGTCAATTAATCTCATAAGTTTATCAAAGTCGATAATAATAAACTTTTTCTCCGCAATAAACTTTTACAAATCTGATCATTTGACTAAGCGACATCATCTCCATAAAAGGGAAAAATTAAATCTATGATTAGATTTATTAACAGGTCTACTTGAAAGGTTTTCAAGCAACAACACCTCCACATTTGATAACATAAGTGGATTTTTATTCAGGTCTACTTGAACGATTTCAAGCGTCAGTACCACAATAAGGACAATTTATAAATTCACATTTCAGGTCTGATTGAATGATTTCAAGCGACAATGTCTCCACATTAATTAAATACAACTTATAAGTCTTCATATAAATATATTTTCTCGTAAATAAATATCATTAAACTTCATTGTATTATTTTAATACAATGGATAACCCACAATATATCATATTATAGTTTATGATATCTCAAATATATTTCATAAATCACAATCATGTACAAGTCTACTTAAAATATTTTTAAGCGACAACTTTTCTATCACATAGTATATAGATATCTCTATGAATACATCAATATCATGAAATTTCTCAATAAGATATCTTCTAAATTTTCTTCCAACAATGCTCTACAAATTTACATGTTTCCGTGCCAACAAATATTACTGCAACACTTAAATAACAATTAGCGGACAATATAAATAATGAACCATCAAGTGCCATAAAGATTAAAGATATACAAAAACTTGTACATCAATTTATATCAACTCCATCATACATGTCATACAAAAATTTATCCAAAAACTTCTCAATTATAGTCAAAATAAAGTTTGACAAAATGAGATAACCCGCAAAAAACAAATATTTAGCACTATAATAATATGGTCATGTGGAATTAAAGAATCTAACCTGTCCTAGAATTATGTCTACAAAGAGAATAAGAATGAATAGTTGTTCCTTATTATTAGAAAGAAATAAAAAAATGTGCCTTAACCAAAAGAAATCAAGACCAATAATTGTCATTCAAAAAAAAAAAAATCAAGGCTAATAATAATAATATGAGACTTTTGAAATATCTTATTATTATTTTATTATTATTATAGTAAAAATAATAATGATAATAGTACAACAATATATACAAATTTACAATGAATGCATAGTTAGAAGCTTTATAAAGCAAACTTTTGTGCTTATCCCATAGCAGCTACAAAACCTAACAATTGTATAATTTCATTTTCAAGCATTGTTTTTTTCTTCTCTTCCTCTCGTGATTAAATTTATTTTTTGGAATTTGTTGACTCCATTTGCAATTTTAGTGGTTCAAAATCGGTTGGTATAATGATAGAGGTTATTTCTCAATGGTGCCACGTTTTAACGAACGTAATGTTTGCTTAATTTCAAGCATATGATATGATTGAGAGAGATATTATGGTGAATTATAGAATTTAGTCAAGCCACATGACATATATAGAGATTGAATTATGAGTTTAATTGTTGTGCACTGTCGGTGTAAAGTTTTTTTTGCACATACATCTAATGATGTGTTGCCACATCATTTAATAAATGTGACACATCGTGTATTTTTAATTACCATACATGATATGTCGATATATTATTGGACGCATGTGTAAAATAACTTTACACTAACAGTGCATATAAATTAAATTCTTGAAGTATTTTCTATTTTTCTTTGTCATTTTTTTAATGAAATTTATTTGATAATTCTTGTTTTTTTACATGTTTTTTTTTTTAACAATAAAAAATGGAGCTTATATATAGATCAGAAATCGAATAGTCTTCTTAGCACAATGTATTCCGAAAAAGACTAATAAGAGTTATACAAAATATCAATCAGTTGAAACATCATACAAACAAAATTAGTCGATTCCCACGGAAATCAAGATATGGGTAGTGAAAATGGACTGAACACGTATTTGAACCCCAGGGTACGTGGTTCGATTCCCAAAGAAGACAAAAACTCCACTAGAGATGGGGTGGAGAAGGTCGTGAGGTGACAGTCGGGATTGCCTACTAAATACGTTGAAAATGGGTCGGGGCTGTTACATCTTGTATTTGTTCTATTGTGGTAAACGAAAATAACATAACTTTCTTTCTGTAAAGAAAAAGAATGCATACATAAATATGCAAGCATTAGAGCTTGTTTGATTCCCTTCTCAAAAACAACTTTTTAGTTTTTAAAAACTAAAAAACTCGATTAGTAATCCACTTTTACAAAAGTGTTTTCAAAAATTATTTTCCATTAGTGAAGATAGATTTTAATCACCGAGACAAACTGAAAGATCCAACTAGATTCATGAGAAAATAAATACAATTTTTAGTCTCTAAGAAAGAAAATTGGGACTACTTAGGCCCCCTTTAATTGAAACTAAATCCGTATTTTGCTTTTTAAATAC
Organism: Trifolium subterraneum; assembly: GCA_951799995.1. Lineage (NCBI taxonomy): Eukaryota > Viridiplantae > Streptophyta > Magnoliopsida > Fabales > Fabaceae > Trifolium > Trifolium subterraneum. The sequence continues at coordinate 56,998,370 of OX637462.1, forward strand.
CGAATCCTGAAACAGTTTTCCAAAACTATTGACATAAAAATCCTTATCAAACAAATTTTTAGTTTTTAAAGTTTTGAAAACTAAAAATAGAGATTTTAAAAAGCATATCAAACATGCCCTTAGTTTCTACCTAAACCACGTTAGAAAATGGACAATTAGATCCCTAAGAACAATTAAAAAACATATTCCTCCTCACAATAATTGAAAAGATACAATTTGATAATTACTCGTATATCTATAATCAATTTGATAAAATTGACAATCTACAAGCCAAATATTTTTGTGATTAAACTCACATACTTTAAATAAGAAAAAATGAATGAAGAATTCAATATTCAAACATCAATTTCTCTAAGAGTATCAAAGAGAGTTTGATAGGCTAATGATCCGTACATTATTTTTTTTATCATTGGAGTTCTATAACGTGACATAGATGATACGAAAATTGATGATATGGTACCTTAAATTAGGTATCATATCATCAATTTTAAGTTAAAAAAATAAATATAGAAGGGACCACTTGTTAATAATGTATGATACCGAAAGTAATATCACCATTGAAGCAAAATATGTATGTGTTGCATAAATATTGCATGACATTGTAGGGACCGCTTGTTAGTAATATATGATACTCAGGGAAATTCTAACACAAGAAATAATCATTTAGGCACACACTCATAAATATCAAAAAGTTAAAACAAAATTAAAATTGTCACATCATTTAGTCATTTTTTCTTTAGTTTTTTTTTGCTCATGTGTGTGTGCCTAAATGATTTTTCTTGGGTTTGTGCCCAAGTTAAGAATTCCTCATGATACTCAAAGTGATAATACCATTGAAAATGCTCTAAATCTATATTTAATATTACGGTGGATGTATCGGAATCACGATAATCCGCTGTGATTTTACAAAACTACATTCTATTGCTTCTGAAAAACAATAACATAAAGCATCATGATTCTAAAAAATTTATCGTAATACCAAACATACACTAATAATATTCATATAGCTACCAATTATATACCGGAGAAGAAACAAATTGATAGTAGTTATTGATTGATATATTGAAGTACAAGATTGGTAGAATGAGATATGGATGAAGAATAAGGTTGAGTGTGCAGGGGGGGTGGACCACGAGGATGGAGTGGGGGGCACTTAATATTGGGAATGGGAAGAAACATATTATGATGGTTGTGGCAATATATGCATCATAGTGTCACTGGTAAGTAGGTGAGGCTTATGAGTCAGTCTCACTATTTAAAAACAAACAATCAACAACTTGGGACTGCATTTACCACTTTTGGCATTTTCTTTATTGTAGATCCCATAATTAGCTCAATCAATGTGACACTTGCCAATTTTATTAATACCTTTTGCAATTCCTTTCTATATGTATATATATTCACCTTGACCCTCCAATGCAAATACATAAAGCTTGAGTATAAATAAAGACTCACCAATCGTCAATCGTCAAATCACTAGATTTAGTCTAGTAGCTAGTGAAAATTTTAAGTAGTATGTTAAAGATCGTGAATTTGATTATCAACTGTATTATAAAAAAAACTCACTAATTACCATTACTTTTCTTTTTATAAAGGGAATACAAGAGATATTTCAACCCTTACAATAAAAGATATCCGGATCTAGCATTATAGCAAGAGGAATCTACTCCATTTTTTACGAAGAGTTGCAGAACTACCACAAAATTATGTGTTTAAAAGACGGACGAAAGTAAACATTTAAAATAACCCTATTAATATCGAGACAAACCAAAACTTAATTCCAAATGTTACAACAAAAAAAAAAAATAACATTCCACATATAAGTATTGAGAAATTTCAATTAAACCTTTACTTAGTAGCTACATCATGACATGCAAAATTATCCTTTGTAAAAAAAATTATTTTATAGTAACCTTCACTTAGAAAGAGAAACCTTTATTGGAACAATTTTATTCCACACAGTATCGCACAAAAGTTAATCAATAGATTTAGTAGAACTTAAATTAATATTTGTGTGAATTTTCGATTGAATTGTCAAAAGGATCGATCTTAACTTTTGAAGCATGGAAAATTTACTCAAGTTGGATTTGAAACTCAATCATTGACAATGACAATATTCGGTTGATTGCATGTCATGGGAATCAAGTACAATAGCTTGTGTTTTTATTTTATAATTATAATAAAATGTGAATTAACTACACATGCTTTTGTTTGCACACATTGATAAGTAAGTAAACGTACCACTAGATAAAGCCATTAAGCAACAAATGTAAAATCGGGATTTATATTTGTAACATGCATGTATTTTACTGCTAGAGTTTGAATTTGATTTTACTATATAAATAATAGAATTGTAAAGGGTCTTGTTAACCGGAGTAATACGAGACATTCTTTAAGTATGTTATTCGAAGAAATTATTAAAAAGTGAAACGTCATTCCATAAAAATTTCACAAAAATTTATTATTTAAGACTCGTAAAAAGTGTCCTGGAGACACTCGTTAGCATTTCCCATATTTTTATTAGCTTTTAAATGGTATAAACAACATCATTTAAACAAGTGCTCTGGACTGAATTTTTTGGTTGAACCAATGTCGCATCCATCGGATCAATACCACATCCACTTGTCTATATATACAATAATTCACAATCTCACAAGGTATAAATTACTCTAACATCTACCTCTACCTCAGATTTATACTGACTTGGACGTCTGCGTATTTTCTGTAGGTTCCCCCCTCTTCCATCGCCGATCGTCTCCAATGCTCAAATTTCAACCTCTAGCTTGGAGCATTTCATTCATCGTCTAGCTTATTTCATTTGATAACGATTGGTAATTCAACTCATTTATTTTATGAACTTAATTTTGTCTTCAAGTTTAACTCATTTAATTTATAAACTAAATTTCATAATTCTTATTGAACTCTAAATTATCAAACTCATTCCCCTGAAGATCAGACGATTAATACCCAAAAAGAAAACATTAACAAATTAATTATTGAATTGAGTCTTAAATTTCGTCTATAAAAATGTCACTCGATGTCATAATAATCCCTGAATTAGCAAAAAATATTTGATTGTACCGATTCAAACTTCTGTAAGTCAAAATGATCTGAAACGTTAAATTGGTGTTAACTCTGATGACATGTTCATTTTTTTGCCACATCATATGTTTATTGGGATGTCCACATGGCGAGAGACCAAAATGATCACAAAAATCACTTTCATCTTCTAGAAATGAAGAACAAAGTTAAATCTTCATCTTCTTCCTCCATTCCAATTTACCATAAATATTAGAAAAAGAAAATTCTTTTGAAGAATAATACAACTTATTGAAAAAACAACTTATTAGAGTTGGAATTCATAAATTCGTTTAATCTTCGCACACTTCGTCATCCATTGAGTCTTCTTCTATAATGGAAGCTGCTTTCCAGAATGATTTTTCTAGAAGATGGGTATGATACTTGATGGAAGTTAAAGAGATAGGTGAATAAAGAAGATGAATATTTGAGTTTGTTCATAGGAAATGAAGGAGATATAGTTCATTTTGGTCCTTAGCCAATATGAAAGTCTCGCTTAAGCATTTCATGTGGCAAATGAAATGAACACATCATCTGAGTTAACATCAGTTTAATGTTTTAAACTAATTTGACTAATGAAATTAACATTTAGAGAGATTTTTTTTATAATTTTCATTAATTCAAGGATTTATTTGGTAGTGCATTACACTTTCAGGGAGCGGAATGTACATTTTCTCTAAATTATAATGCTCAAGCTAATATGCTAGTGATATAATATAAATTTGGACCAGTATTGGCGTTATTGTAATTTAAGGTCCATTTTCACTTTAGTCGTCTTTTTTTTTTTTTTTTACAATAGAGTAGATGATCGAATCCAGAATCTCATGTATACTATTCAATCTCTCACCACTAGATTAAACCTAATTATTCTACTATACTATCCAAGTCGGCAAGTCCCACATTGGAAATATACTTCCTTACACCTCTTTTCCTATATATAGAGTGCACCACCAACAAACATAAGTGACACTTAAGAGTTGTGGGAAATTTTCTAACAATATATGAAAATTGATCATTTAGCCTAGTGTAAATTATATGACCCTTAATTCATTTTTTTTCTTCTTGATTTGATTGATATTTGAGTTTAAAGTTGAAGGAACACACATGGTTCTTTTAGACATTTTTTAATTTTTTGGTCCATGTAATTCAAGCTATTGAGTTTAATTGAGTTTGAGCTATCGCGTCAAATTAAATTGTTTGTGAATTTTAATTGAGTCGATTTAAAATTAAAAATAAAATTGTTTTAAATTTAAACTAGGTTAAATTTTAAACTAATTTAATTTTTATCGAGTTAAATTGAGCATGATTCAACTTAGCTTGATTTATTTTCAACCTATATGTAATGCTTTTGAACCACTCACTACATTTGCTTGTGTACTAGAAAACACAAGTTTGGACAAAACATGACCTTAGTTAATGTGAATACAATCTTTGTTTTGATGTCAAAACCAAAAGAAGAAATAGTATCACAACTAGCTAGGGCCTATTAAAGTCATCCACTATTAGTTCAAAAATCACATTATGAATTCCCAATTCTTGGATCCAGTGAATAGTTTCGAGTAGACCCATAGTTGCCTAACAACGGCAGATTCTTAATTTGCAAGTACAAAATTTGTCAGCAATGTCAACCAACCACATTATTATTAACAAATCCACATTATTATTGCACTTGTTAGCAAGACCCTTGAATGAATATACTCGTATAAAATACTGAGCAATATAATTGATAGATAATTTGAATTGGTTTAAAAATGAAGATTAAAATTTAACGAGTTACATATGTTTCTTTGACAGAAAGTTGGATATATTTTGTCTAGTTTAAACTTTATAAAAAATGTCTTCGACTTTCATGACTCCACAATTGAGAATTAGTATTTTAAGTTTTATTTGACAAAAATATATTGGATAGTTGGTTATAATAGATAAAATTAACTTATAGTAGATAAATTTACAATGAATAATTTATAAATTAGTTTATAGTGAATAAGTTTTTTTTTCTTTTACAAAAGTTTATAATGAATAAACTAACTCATTGAATGTATGGAGTTTGATAATATTGTAAGGAGCTCTCAAGATTTAAATATAGGCATAATTTGGTTAGTGATGTCATTTTTTATATTCTTAGACGTGCGGAAATATATGTGAAGAAAAATATACTTGTGAATTTTTTGATTGACCCACAAGACAGGAGATCGACACTTCGGGCGGCAGATGTCTTGGTGCATGAGTGGGTATGAGGTAAACATGCTTGTGTGAACTTAATTTGAATTTCTCCACTTGCGAGTATGGGGACCTATGATTTTACTTTTGGATAGATAGCTCTAAAAGCCACTTTAAGGAAAGTGGCAAATTATGAGAAAACGTGCTCTGAAAATGTTTTTATCCTATTTGCATTTGACACTTTTTGCTTTTTAGCACTAGAGGTTGTGGGGGTTAAAATCCCCTCAATTTATAAAAATAAATGGAAGATGCAATTTGGAGAGAGATAGACACAAAAAATAGGTGGTGTGTCCTATCATTAAGTGAGTCCCACCATTATTAATTATTTTTTACTTTTTATGTGTCTTTATCTCTCTAAATGAAGAAAATGGAGAGAAAGATAAATGGAGATGATCTTGACTCGGGTTGTGGACCTTCTTAGAAGAGTTCAAAGTGTTGAGTAGAGATCCTCTCCATTTCCTAAAAAAAAAATGGAGATTACAAGTACTATAGTTTTAGTGTATAAATATTCAAATGATGTCACTAATTCTAAAAAGACGTGCATTTATATCATTTATTTACTTCAATGGACATTTCCATTTCTTTTGGAAAATGGAGAGGATCCCTACTCCAAAGTGTTATGCATAGTTTTATTGTATCTCCTAGGCCAATAAATGATTTTTAGGAGGGTTGATTTTGTCATAAAAAATTTAACAGCATAGTTTGTTACCCGTCTACTTTTCATCCATGCGTAATTATCTTGGACATTTTGTTATATTAATTATTAACTATCTGAAAAATTATAGAGTTAAATATGTATTTTGCTGAAAAATTTATTTTGTTAATGTTTATATAAAAGAATATTTTTTCTCGAGAAAACAAAAAAAAAACCAGAAGAAACTACAAACCACAAAAGTCAAGAGAAGTCACTATCCCATTTTGGTATATATTTTTCAATTTTCTTTCCATCAATTTCAATTTCATATCAAAATTGTTTTTTTTTTCACCCACCATTTTTTCTCATTTTCACTTCACCCTTTACTTTCATTTGAAGCTCTCTCTCTCTCTCTCTCTCTCTCTGTAATTCTCTTCAACAACAACTCTCTCTCTCTCTCTCTCAACACACACTTGTGTTCTTTCTGTCTCTAATGTAAATATCATTTTCCACCCTTTTCAAAAATATCTCTCCCATTCTCTCTCTTTCTCTCTCTGCTTAAACCTCAATGCTATTATTCTCATTCTTCCCTCTCCATTTCTCTTCAACCTTCACACTTCAACTTCAAAACCCACTTCTTATTTTTCTCTAATTTTCCCAAAGATTCAATCTTTTCTACTTTTCAAGCTACTTTAGCCTAGTGGGCTATTCTCAATTCGTCGAAATAACAATTTTTTTTCTTAAAAAAATATTTTTTTTCTTTGGGGGGTTTGCAGATTCAGGAACTGGGGGTGTGAGGTAAATTTTAATTTTTTTCAGATCTTCATTTCCTTTTTTAGTTCATAGGTTGTTGGTTTTTGTGTTGATGCATTTGGGGGGTTTTATGTTGTCTTGTTGCTTAAAAAGTTAGTTCCTTTGAAGGAAATATTTTTATTGGTCAATTAAGTTTCAGTTCTGAACTCTTAATTAACAATTTAGATCTGGTTTATTTCAATTATTTATTATATACTTTCCTTTTTTATTTAATTTTTTTATTAATTCTTTATGTTTTATAGTTGAGATTCAAAAGGGTTATTTTTATTTGTTCTTTCAACATCTGGTTTTAATGTTGTTAGAGACACTGTTTCATGGTTTCTGTTAGTGTTCCATGATTTCATTTTTTTACCCTTTTTTTTATGTCCTTACCAATTTAAGCTCTTAATTAATGCTTAGTATTATGAAGCATATGCAACTTTGATTTGTTTCTCTTCTTGGAGAAATTAAAAATTCATGTTAAAAACTATGGTGGAATGTAACATCTTAGTCTTTCAAAATGAATTGTTTAGTTGATGAATAAAAAAGGTATTGGAATGTGGTATTTTGTTGCATCTCAATTTTACATAACTAATTTGTCAACTTAGAATAAGCTTTTAAATGTATATTTTATGAGAAACCATTTTATATGCATATGTAACTGCATTTTCTTTAACATATATGTGAATCTGTCCGAGGTAGAGCATACTATTTCATTAATTTTTAACGATATGGAACATACTTACCGAAGCGGCATGGTTTACGATTCTCTCAATGTTCTTCTTGTTACAGATGAGATTTATTTATACACGGCGGTGTCTTAGACATATGTGCAAACAATATTGAATTCAAAGGAAGTTAGTGATTACTCAAAATTCCCTAATGACATGCAGTCAACCTTCTTTCTGCTGAAATGAAGAACTTGAAGGTTTTCCCTACGCCTCGATACTAATAATAGAAATGCATGATATTGTTGCTTTTAATATCTAGCTTTAACCGTCAGCTTCTTCTATGCTTGTTATGATGTTTTCGATAAAAAAAAAAGGATTCATTCATACCACGGAAATTACATAAAGCATGTGTTTTTTTCCAAATCTAAAGAGTTGAGTAGTTTCTAACTAACAAGCGTTGATAAATGGTTTGTTATTAACATTTTGTTCGATGATTAAATAGAGTACACATTTTGACTTTGTATGTGAGCCATTGTGGATAGTGTTTATCTGCGAGTTTTCTTCTATATAACAATTTTTTGTTGTCTTGCCGGTGAGTGGAGGTAAGTGATTTGTTACGTGTATGACGTTGTTAATTTAGTTGTTTGAGGAAGAACCCTAATGTGATGTGCACTTGTGGACCCAAAAGGAGTAGAGATGTTGAGAGAAAAGGAGAATGCTTTGTTAGCATAATGTATATTGCAGTAATACTTGGAGATGGTGGTCTATGTTTTGGATAAATGGAGGTTTTCGTGCTGGTTTATCTGTCATTTGTTTATCCAGCAGTAACTAATGAATAAGTTTGGATAAATAATTTAGTTAAGTGCTTATAGATAAGCTATTTCTATAACAGAAGATAAAATAAAGTCAAATTGTTTTCATATTATAAGCTGTTTTCATAAGCTATTCTGGAGAGCTTATGAAAATAAGCTGAAATAATCTTTTGGACATGTCATAAATTGTTTTCATAAGCTCTCCCAAATAGTCTTAGCAGTGCTCATGTCAATATGTAAGCTCAAATAAGCCAATTCAGATAGGCCTAAAGTTTGGCATGAAGATATATTACTTTATTAAGGCTACGTTTGCGAGTTTGGGAGGCCTAAAGGTTGTGATGAAGTTGACAGTGATGGAGGTCAATTTGAGGAAAAATTCATCATTTCGATAAAATCACTGACAGTGATTAAGTTTTCAATATTACAGAATGTTTTGTTGCTTTCTACTCTTATGGTGATGCGAACTTTGTGTGATTACCTAGATTTGTTTCATAACACTTTTTGCTTCTGGCAATATAATAATTAAATTAAATATAAATTTTATGGATTTGTAGAGTACCGAAGAATTGCAGTCATCAACTCAAGCTTCTCATGAGCCCAAGAGTGAACAACCTAACAATCACACAACTGATGCTCCCGTCGCAGACTCAGGATCAGCATCTGCTTCAAGCAATGATAGCAAAAAGGTTTCGCGGCAGGATATTGAGCTTGTAAGCATATCGTAGTTATTTACTAAACACTTGACTAATTTTCTACTAACCTCTAGTTTCTATTTCTTCCGTTGTCTTGTGGATTGAATAACTTAATCTGATTCTCGCCCTTTGATTTATTCAAAATACTTTTGTAGGTCCAGAATTTAATAGAAAGGTGCCTGCAATTATATATGAATAAAGATGAAGTGGTTAAAACACTACTGACTCGGGCAAAGATAGATCCTGGATTTACAACTCTTGGTAAGCATCTATATTTACTAAAGTATCCTTAATAATTATCACCTTAAATTTGCTTTGGGATTATGCACTCACTTAGAAAATATGAGCATTAATAAGGGGGTACTTTTGGAACAATGATATTAAATAGAGTTAATTTTTGTGACTTTTGCTTATATTTAAGGCCAAGAATTTTGAGGATTTTTGCGTATTAATAAGGCTAGAGGGAGTAAGGACTTATGTATAAACTATTTCTATAACAAAAGATTCAATAAACTCTGATTTCATAAGCTATTCTGGAGAGCTTATGGAAATTAGCTTAAAACAACTTATAGGTGTGCCATTAGTTGTTTCCATAAGCACTTCCAAAGAATTTTACAAGTACTTATGCTAGTAGATAAGCTTAAATATCCAAAAAGGCCCTCACTAACGATATTCTGTGTTATTTAAATATAATGGGTTTATCCATTGGTTGGTAACATGGAAATCAACGTAACATGGTAATTGAGACATATTGCTTTTAATATACCACACAACTTTCCATTCGTATAATTTCTTTAAAAAGTGGATACAAACTTGTGTCACATTGCTTTTTAAATGATGCTTTTATTAATTCAGTGTGGCAGAAGTTGGAAGAAGAGAATGCTGATTTCTTCAGGGCTTACTATGTTAGACTAAAGTTGAAAAAGCAGATACTTTTATTCAATCATTTACTTGAGCATCAATATCATCTCATGAAGTGTCCCATGCCTCCAAAGGTTCCATTGGCTCCAATACAGAATGGAATCCATCCTATGCCTGGTAAATTCTTACCCCTCTCGACATGTATAATGCATAGCAGTGTCGACGGGTCCATGTTAGGTGTCCTTATCGGAGTCCGTGCTTCATAGATGTATACAAGTTCTTTAAAACCATGAAGGCTCAATAACTTTTTTTTGAAAAATGAAGGCTCAATAACTTGTAATATCATTGATACATATTGAGCTGCTCAAGTACATATCAAGCTAAATGCATGATATACATACCATACTAATCATCAATGCAATCACCCTCCCTTTTAATTGGGTCTAAACGCAAGAACAGTGCTTCTAAATCTAATGCATATTCATGTTGAGCTTTGCCAATTTGCTTTTACATTTCGTACTATTAGCTGGAGGTGAAGATAATATTTAGTCTTGCCCTTTTCGCCTTTTCTAGATATGCACTAAATTCCTTAGTATCTTATTCTTCCAAATATGAACTTAATTCTTCCGTGTATCAATGTCTGAAAATCTTTTAACTACTTTCAATGCATTTTTGGAACTGTGAACAATTGATGTCATTGTCTACTCCCGGTTCAAATCGTTATCCAATAATACATGATATTGCAATTGTGGAAACTTCTTCATTATATTAAGGCGAACTAATCAGTAATCTAAATTCTAAAAATCATCATAAGAATTAGATTTTGTGCATGAAGTTCACTCTTTGCCTTTTATTTTTCTCGTGTTCGTCCATTATTCTTTAACACTATTTCTTTGCAGTGCAGTCAACAATCTACCTATGGGATATCCAGTGCTACAGCAGCATCCTATTCCAGCGGCAGGTCAGCCTCATATTGACTCCATGGGTATGTCAAGTTGTCACGTGGTTAATGGAGTCCCTGCACCGGGCAATTTTCATCCCATTCGGATGAATTCTGGGATTGAGTGAGTACTTATCTTAGTATAATTCATTCCATCTGCCGATAATTCTCTTTCCTTCATACATTAGACAATATTACAGTTAAGATTGGTTGTAGATGGTCTTATGCTTTGGGCCCTATTTAGATAAACAACTTAATTAAGCGCTTAACATATGACTGTATTTGTATACGCTACTTCTATAACAAAAGATAAAGAGAGCTTATGGACATGTTAGAAGCTGTTTTCATGAGCTCTCCCAAAGGACTCAAACAGTCTCGCAAGTGTTTATGTCAGCAGATAAACTCGAATAAGTCGATCCCAACAAATAGGACTAATATTTTACATTTTATGCCTCGATTGTCGTGGCATCATGCACTTAAGTGTTAGTTAATCTGGAGATTCTTCCTTTTTGTTGTTGTTTTGTTTTATAATTAATTATCTCTGCATTTGTGGTTGTTGAAGTATGGTGATGGACCACAATGCTTCTGATATGGCCCCTATTATTCCACAAAACGGTACAATGTCATCCGTCTCAGAAATGCCAGTGAGTCCGACATCAGTAGCATCCAGCGGTCATTTCCCTTTCACTGCATCAGAAATATCAGGAATGGGCACAGATGCATCAGTTCTTGATTCAGCATTTACATCTGATGTGGCAAGTTCAGTAGGACTACAGCTTGCACCAGATGGTGGAAACGGAATTTCTAGATCACTTGATCAAATTCAGTGGAATTTTAGCCTATCAGATTTAACGGCAGATTTGCCAAACTTGGGAGGTAATTTCTTATCAAGATCTTCTTTTAGATATATAGTTAAATTAGTCAGATATGATCTGTGAGTAGAAAGAGTTTGTAATTTTTAGGAGAAAAAGGAGAATACATCTAATCAAAATAGTAACAAGTTTCTAAATTCTAAGAGTGTAGTGAAACGTGTCTGAAAAGAAGCAGGATGCATTTATTGTTGCTATTTGATCTAGTTCTTACTTGCATGTTTCCTTATATGGGTGGAGAACTGTTTTTTAAGTTTGCTATTGACGACTTAAGTGGTATCAATTCCTAGTAAATGATGGATAAACATTTTGAAAATCATACACTGGAGTGAACTCAGTCAAGTATGCCAACCAATTTGTCGACACCAAGCAAGCCCTATCACTTAAAAATAATAGTGTCCTATCATGCAATATTTGAGCTGAACACTTATCTGTGTCGAACATTTGATAGATACGTATAATTGCATTTCTTTTCAATGAAATATGTTGAATTCTTTGCAGATCTAGGAGCTTTGGGAAACTATCCGGGGTCACCATTTTTGCCATCTGATTCAGACATGTTGCTTGAATCTCCAGATCAACAGGATATAGGTAGTTTTAAATGCACATATTTATTCTGTTTACATGCCATAAATTTTAATAACTTTGATGAATAATAGTGGTCCAACATTATTTAGTTGACAATCAATTAGGCTCTAAGTTCTGAACCACCACTTAGGCATTTATAAGCTATATCGATAGCTTATGGAAATAAGAGAAAACAACTTATATGGACATGTCATAAACTGTTTCCATAAGCTCTCTCGAACAGTCTCACAAGTGTTTATGTCGGTAGATAAGCTCAAATAAGTCAAATCAAACAACACTACGTCAGGGTGTATTAGATTCCTGTTGTAGGTCCTCAAGTGCGCAATTCACTTTAGAGAGTTGAGAAAGTAATTTCAATCGTTGATGAATAAACAACATGCATACATGATAAAAAAAAATGCCTTAATTTGTTCTTTAAATTCTATTATTGCTTTTTTTCTTTCTTTATTTCTATTTATTATTATTTAAGTTCAAATTTGATAAAACAAAGATTCTTACAACCTATCTTTTGGTTTTGATTTCAGTGGATGACTTCTTTGTTAATTCTGAGCCTCCATGCTCTCAATCCGACGAGGAAAAACCTAACACTTAAGGCGAGGCAAGTTGCTTATTCCAGATTAATTCATAGGTTAGGGAGAAAAGTGTAGGATTAATAAATGTCATCATCTAGCTTACTTTGCATACAGGCTTTACTGTTACCAAAGTTTAGGCAGCCTTATCTTATTATATATTTCATTACTGTGGAAATTTGAATGTCATTTGTTACATGTAGTTGTAATCTTTTGTATTCTTTTGAGATATATATATATATATCTATTATCAGGGAGAGGTGAGGACACAATGTTTAGGATATAATTCATTTGATGCATTTGGATATATATAATTTTATATATTGCATGGATTCTTGTCACAAAGTGCAAAATTTAATGTAATTTTATATACTATTTTTATATATTGCATGGATTCTTGTCACAAGGTGCATGGATTCAAAGTCTTGTGTTATTTATTTTTTTGACAAACAAAGTCTTGTGTTATTAGCAATTTAGTGTTTTGTAATAATTATTATTCAGGAAAGAGTATTAGTTGAAATATATAATTCACTTGAAATAATATTTAGAGGTTATTCAATTCTTAATTCTAAAATATATAGAAAAGTTGCATATCCTCTTCTCTTCTCCAACCTTACCCTAGCCCGCGGCCACCTTTTCTCCTCCTGCCATCACAGCCACACAAAGCCTCTTCTCTCTTTGTAATTTGAATCTCTTTGCGCTTGATCTCTCAGCCTTCTTTCTTTAATCCGCCTTCAAAGAACCATCATCACGATGTAGCTTATGCCGCCAGTGGAGATGACGAGGTGTGGCCCAGCACCACCCTCCGCTTCACCTTCGACCGCAATAGGCGTTGTTAACCCTCTCGGGTCCGTTAATTTTCGCTGCACCGCCGTGGTAGTTTCCCTTACCTTCTCTGTTTGTGGTTTCACAGATCGCATTGATTCTAATTTTGAAACCACGAACACCGTCATTGTTGCAGAGGTTGCGTGGTCTGGGTTTCTTAATCACATGTGTGGTTCATTAGTTTTGCGCAATTCCAGTGGTTATGGTTTAAACAGATTTCAGATCCGGTTTGTTCCTTTGATGGCTCGTCTCAAAACTTGTTTTCATGGTGGGATATGTGTACTGGCTTGCTGAAGGTGACGACCGTTGATCGTCGGTTTGCATTGCTCATCTCTGTGCATTGATTTGTTGGAAGTTTCCACGTCCTGGATTCACCTGGACCGGATTTGGCCCAATATTGTTTGAAAGGACTAGTGCGTAGCTCCGTGTTGACGGTAGTAGTTGTTCGTCATTCTAATGGGTTCATTGGTTTTTTGGTGATTCTTGTCTCGTGGTGCTTAGCCTCGTTGATTGACTATCCCTCGATTTTTCTTTAGATTGGTTCTAGGTTGCTTTGGGTTTTCAACAAAACTTGATTCGTCAGAGGTTGATAGAGATGTCTATCAATCAATATCTGTATCATTTCTTGATTTCAGACTGTTAGCTTGAAAAAACCGTCATTGCTTGCTACGTGATGTAGGGAGTAGTGGGGTACGTACATGGATCTTCTACGTGTTGACGGTCAGTTCATCCACCTCAAATTATTTTTTGGGATTTCTATTTTGTCTTTTAGGATTAAGTAGAAGTTGGTTTGTTTCATTGTCTTTAGACTCACTGTGTTAGGTTTATGTCCCCCAGTTTTGTATATAGCCTATATTTCTACTCATATATTAATATGCGTGTCCATTTTTTTTATAATTTCTACGCGAAACTATCTTTTTAATCATGGGGAAGGAGTTAGTAACTTCTTATATTTCAACTCAGTTAGAGGCTTTCGGCTTTGTCTAACATTGGAAGACTTTATCAAGTCTTTCATGGTGCACAAGCCATCAATATTATTATAATGAATACGAATTTTATAAAATCAACCATTGGATTGAAAGTTTATATCGTATAGATTATCCATAAAAAATTTAAAAAAAATTGAAAATAATTTGATGTTATTGAAAGGTTTAGCGGCGCAGCTTGTTGTCCGTCTACCTTTGGTTCATGTGTAATTATTTCTATATATATATATATATATATATTATTAAATAAAAAAAATGTTATTGAGACTCTTCAAGATTAACGGTATTCAAATGATTTTCAATTTTTTTTTTATGGATTATTTATATGATATAAACTTTCATTCTAATTGTCGATTTTGTAAAACTCGTATTTGTTATAGTAGTATTCGTAACTTGTGCACGGTGAAAGACTTGATGAGGTCTTTCACCCTAGAATTGGCCTATATATATATATATATATATTTCTTCTCCCTTTTTTAATATAATAAAGAGATATAGGCAAAAAAATGAGGGTGAAACACTGAAACATGCTTTGTCCCCAATGTCTAGATGTTGTTTCCTTTATAAAAAAAATCTAAAGTATAATTAAATCTTTAGCTTGATTTATTTTTCTAATTCATAGTTATAAATTGTGATATAGTGTGCAGTATGATTCAAGTTGGATATGATAACAATCATTTGCAATATTTTGTAGGATCTATTTGTTAATGTAAAGATATCTTATCTATTATGGATAATTTTTAGAGTTTAATGGATATGCACTGACAATGTAAAATAATTTTACACAGTCATTCAATAAGAAATCACCAATCTTCTACAAACATTTAATCTAAAATTACATCAACAATTTCACTAAAATGCACATAAACATGACACATATTATACTTAGCTTCATGTTATTCTTTGTCGAAATGTGCATTTTCATTATAGTCTTTTTAAATATCGTATTTTCAAATATCCTTTTGTAAACATTTTCCACATTGTGTATTACTGTCTCATGCCAAGTTTTGAATATCAATAAAAAAACCTGCAACCATAATCAACATCACGAATCTGTTCAACATAAAAAACAAACAACATTATACATATGTTACAACCCCACAAATGAAAAATTAAACTCAGAAAAACTTAAACTCAGAATTAGAAGTTTGTAAATTCAAAAACTCACCACATAGTTTCTACAACCTCAATTTGTTTTAACTTTGTTTGAACCTTCTTTTGTCACTGTTTGAATCACAATTCTAACTTGATGTAAAAATTATGATGCTTATTCATTGTAAATCACACACAGAACTGTAACAAGAATTTCAAAAACCATTTGGAGAACCTACCACCAAAAAATGGTTATATAAGTTTTTAGTCCAAAAAAAATATAACATTTTGATTTTAATCTCTAAAAATAAAAATTGGATGTTTTTCGTCCTTCCAAATTATTTTATTTTGTTTTTGGTTCCAAATGATCATTGATGACAGTGGGTCATTAGTTAATTTTAATTAATATTTTTAATACTTTTTAGTAGTTTCTAGGTATAATTATATGGTTCAAAGATGATTATAGAAGGAGTTGACACATCTCAAAGAATTTGAAGAAAAAGTACAAAACAGGTGAAATTTCTAGAAAAATTGCACTACGATCCATCATCATCAAGGCATGATTTTTTGCTGCTAGAAATTGAAGATCTTCACACAACCGGACATTGCTTCAGACCATTATGAAGAGTTGCAAATAATATTTTATATTATATTTATCTATCCTATTATATATATAATATAATATATTATATATTATTTAGTATATGTATTATATATATATATATATATATATATATATGATAAGTGCAACAAGGTCCTTGGATTAAACAGAAAGAAAACGTGAACTTTGGTTACTATTATGACTAAAAAGAAGGGAATTAAGTTATAATATATTGGATGTATAAATAGGAGGCCAACGTACATCAGGGGATGATTACCACGCATCACTAGACAGATCAAGAGACGGCAGACACAAGCATCACAACTTTATGGTTTTTGGCTTTTCTCCTTCTTATATTGCTTATTAATTTAATTATGGGTAACTAAATCTCTATTGATTAGAATTAGTAGATGATCTTCCTTGAATTGATTTGAACCATGTAAATTGTTGAGGATCTTTTGGTACCTTTTTAATATTATTGTTATTCAGTTATTTGTACGCTTAATACTTCAAATTTATGATTTGAACTCAGGAATCGAATGATCACTAACCATAACTTTTGAAACCCGAATCTGAAATAATTGTTTGGTCAATAGTCGTGCAAAAATCTTTCTATAAATTTGAATATACCTAAGACATTCGGAAATTATTTTTTGTAGAAAAGGGTTCTTGTTCATTAACACCGAGTTGAACTATTTAGTTAATTCATCGTGACAATAATAGAGAAAATGTAGCTTTGGACCACATTTACCAAATCATGATGAGGAAGTGACTCGAACATTCTAATCATCTTTTTAACGGCTTGAGATCATCACTTTTACTTTTATTTATTTATAATTGTTTGATAAACCAACTTTGCCTAGCAAACCCCCCTTTTATTGCATTTACGTCCTAAATACGATACAATTGTTTTGTCGAGATTAAAACAATTCCTGTGGATATGAACTTTGATTTTATCACTTAACGACGTCCTAAAATTGTCATCTAGTTTTTGTTTTGACAGTTTTGTTACTTGAGGACAAACAACAATTTAAGTTTGGGGTTGTGATGACAGTAAGTCATTCTATGTTTGTAGTAGCCATTTTATTACTTTTTAGTAGTTTCTAGGTGTAATTACATGGTTCAGAAATGATTATAACATGAGTTGAAACATCACAAAGAATTTGAAGAAAAGACACAAAACAGGTGAAATATCTGAAAAAATCGCATCACAGGCTATCAACATCGTGACACAATTTTTACCTGCCAAGAATTGGAGATTTTTGTTACCGAACTTGTAAAGTTGCAGTTCATAAATTGTCTAGCAATATACCAGTATACAAATAATATGTTATTTATATATATATTAGTCCAATGGGCCACGTGATAGAAAGGAAGGGATTGGTTTGAGATTTGATAATTAATTGGAAAACAAGTTCACTATATAAAAGCCAGCACACATCACGTACAGAGGACACACCACGCAGAGCAGTATTGGACGGCAGTGATATAGCTTTCTGGTTTTATTTCTTCTCTTGCTTATTAATTTAATTATGAGGAGCTAAATTCTTATTTGGTTAGATTCATAGATGATTTTTCTCGGATCAATTTGGAACTTGTAAACTTCTGAAGTGCTTATTATTTCAATCTTATCATTATTAAGTTATTTCCATGTGTTAATGCTTTTATGAATTACAACTTTATAATTGTTCATAGGTTTCAATTGATTACTAACCCTAACTATTGAACTAGAATATGAGATAAACTGTTCGGTTAAGAATTACTTTAGACATATTGAATTGTTAACCGTGATAAGAGAATTAGCGTTCGGTAAAACTTTCTATAATTCTTGAATTCACCTAAGACATTAGGGTTTTATTATTATAGGAAAGTGTTCTTAGTCACTAACCATGGTTTGAACGATTTTGTTAATTCATCGTGCCGACAAGAGAGAAATTGTAAATATAAGTCCGGGTTTGTTCCGAATTGTGAGGAGGAAGGGATTCAAAGAATCTAATCAATACTTAAACCAATCTTTATTAAATTGAAAATCACCGATATTTACTTTTATGTCAAGAAACCAACTTATGCAAAACCCCCTGCTTTTACATCCTAATTACGATACAATTGTCTTGTCGAGATTGAAACAATCCCTGTGGATACGAACATAGATTTTATTACTTAACGATAACTTATTACACTTGCTAATTTTGTCATCAATCATTTATCTTCATGTTAATTGAAGATTATAGCCGTTTTATGTTGTAGATGTATTTATTTATGTTAAACCTCTAATTTATGTCCAGATTATGTTCAAAAAATGTCAAAAACATATCAAATTATGTCTATTATGGACCAACAATAAAATAGAAAGTTGTAAGAAGATAAAAATATCTCATTTTTATTTTTAGGGGTTAAAATCAAAATTTGGTATATTTTTAAAGACAAGTTAAAACTTATTTAACTAAAAAAATAAGAAAGTACAATGACTAAAAAAATAATTTTATGTTCATGTTAATCCGAAGAAAGTACAATGACTAAAACCAATGAGATAAAGTCATGGTGAAGAAAAAATTAAAAATAAATGACTACCGGCATGTATTTTAACTTAAAAATTAAATTTAAATATTAAATCATTCACACTTAATTGTTTGTATAAAGATCACACATAATTGATTTTTTTCTCACTCTAATACGATTACTAACATGTATTTTAGTAATAAATAACACAACAACTACATGTTCATCATAATATCTCACATTTTTTTTTTCACGCATTAAATAAGACTCTTTGAATCATGCATGTCTTTGTGAATTTGAATATTATATATATGATTGAAATACTAACCCCTTTTGTTTTATTTTATTTTTACATAACCCCAATTATATTATGTATCTTTATTATTAGTTTTTTTATCATTTTTTACAATAATTTACGTATCTATTATATATCAAATAACTTAGTATATTTAAATGTCGACAAAATTTAACTCAACTGACAGAGAAATGTCGAACTTGTTATATTTAAATAATCACATAAATGTCATCTCCGTGCATTTTCATTATAGTATTTCTAAATGTCGTAGTTTCCAATATCCTTTTGTAAACGTTCTCCACATTGTGTATTAATAATAATTACTTGTTATATATAATAATTACCCTAAGTTGAGTAATTGTAATAGGACCACGCTATCAATCGAGTGTTTGTAATGTTTTGTCTATTGTTATTAAGATGTTGATTGAAAAACAAATATAGTGTATTTTTCCAGAAAAAATGGCTCATCCTTGTGTAGAAAAACAAATGTTTGGAAGACCTTGGTCGAGGATCGCCTATTCCATCAAAATTCACAATGATAATAGAGGAACTTCGTCAGAAAATTGACGAAGATGAACAAACCGATGATGAGGAATGAAAACTGGACATTATCACAGTTTCCAAGGGTCTGAAAAATCTTGCTTCTAAACTGATATCATTGAAAAGAAACATGATGACAATCACTAGAATATGAAAATTGTTGTTGATCAGATTTATGATATTTTAAGGAACCGAAATGAACATAAGGTAATCTTACTGGTGTAGTTTTATATAAATAAATTGGTTAACTATGCAAATGTTTTGTAAGATAAAGGTATGATTTGGAGGGAAGAAAAAAAATAAAATAAAGTGTTGCAAATAAATAAAATAAAAGATTTATGATATAATTTTACCTTTCGTAAACAATGATTATCGGACATTTAATAATATTTAAATTATTGATATATTAAATTATTACTTTGGTATTTTTTTTTACTAGAGAATATTTTGATATCATTAAGTATTTTGTTTATATTTAATTATTTTTCTTAATAAACAGTCCTCCGATTTTAAATGTAATAAAAATGTACATATATTACGATAAAAATAAAGAATAAGTAAAAAACAATGGTATTTGCCAATTACACTTTCATGCTTTAAGAGAATTTAAATACACACTCCTCTTCTTTTACTTAAAAATCTATAAATTTTTAAATATTTTTGAAAAAAACCTTACTTTTCTCCATTGATGAAAAGCAAATGTATATAGAGTAAATTATGTTTTTTTATCCCTTATGAAATGTAATTTTTTATAAGACAAATTAAAAAATATATTTCAACTATATTGACATCATAGAATTTCAAAAACCATTTGGAGAACCTACCCAAAAAAAAGGTTATATAAGTTTTTAGTTACAAAAAATATAACGAATTTTTATTTTGTTTTTGGTTCCTAATTGTTGGGTTTTTGAAATTCGCTATATTTTGCAAAAACACGATTTAGTCAGATGTAGCGTCAGATGTGGCAACATTTGGAACAACATCCTGAAGTCTGAAACTGAGCGCGCCTTTTTATATAAGTCCCTATCGCTATGCCTATATTTTAGGGTTTTGTTGGATTTACTTGAAGAATATGTTTGTATTGGATTTTCCCTATATCTCAGTTATTTGTGAAGCCCGAAATTGCTGATCCGCCAAGCTAATTCGTGGCTATTTAAAGGAAGACTCAAACCTAATTTATTTACCGAAATCGAACCGAATTAGAATATCAAAGACGTAGTCTTTTAGGGTTTTGTGTCTTGTAAGCCTTGTGCTTTAATTTGTATACCTCTCTGGTTGCTGCCATTGATTATCAAAGCACAGAGAAGAATGCTTTATCGAGTTGTATTTGTAATTTACTCAAGAGTCTACTTGTGTCTAGGAGTGTGTCTCCACCATTTGATTGTTATGTTTGTAAACAACGATGTATGTGTTGTTATTGAAATCCTTACTGGTTTGTAAGGTTGAGGGGAAGTGAGAGGTGTCTCATATCTAGGAGTTCCTAGGTAGAAATTAGCACGGGTAGTGATTAGGTGATAAGTCGTAAACCAGAGTGTATGCTGAGGGCTTTGAACTAACGTTATCATAGTGAATTTCCTTCCTGGATTGGTATCCCCCAGAGTAGGTGACGTTGCGCCGAACTGGGTTAACAACATACTGTGTTATTTACTTTCTTTGCAATTTATTTCTACCTTTTTTTTTTCTTGTTCTGTACTGGTACGAGATGTGGTACACGATGTGGTAACATCTGGTACCTCATTTGGACTATGCCAGAATTTCACTAATGATAATTTATGTTCATGTTAATCTGAAGATTATGGCCATTTTATGTTCCAAATGTATTCATTTTATGTTAAACCTCTAATTTATGTCCAAATTATGTTCAAAAAAAATGTCAAAAACATATCAAATTATGTCCAATATGGACCAACAAAAAAATAGAAAGTTGTAAGAGGGTAAAAATATCTCATTTTTATTTTTAGGGGCTAAAATCAAAATTTGGTATATTTTTTAAGTCGAAGTTAAAACTTATTTAACTAAAAGATTACACAGAAAGTACAATGACTTGATGAATGATTACAAAGAAAGATAAAAATAATGTGATATTTAATGGAGCAGTTATAAGTGCATCTTCCTTGATAATTGATATCAAAGTTGTCTCTTGGGCTTGGGTTAGTGGTTCGGATGGCCATAAATCCTGTATTTCTTTTGCTCAGTGGTGTTTTGATCCTTTGACTTGTTTTAATAGCATTGTTTAAGCTGTCTTGATGTAAGGGTTTGGGTACCTCTCGTACTCCCCTATATTATATTATTTGCTTATCAACAAAAAAAAAAGAAAAGAAAGTACAATGACTAAAACCAATAAGATAAAATCATGGTGAAGAAAAAAAGAGTGCAAAATGAACAAAAGAAAAAGCCATGGAAATACATCAACAAAAGCGATAGTCTAGGAGCCCTAACCTATTACGTTTAAACAAATCAGAAACACGAGAGGGGATAGAATCCCACCAAATAAAACTATTACTCTAGAGCCCAAGAGAATCAATTTTGTCTGCACAACGGTTGCCATCTCTAAAGATATGAGAAACAATGAAGTGCATGTTCTTAGTCAACTCAACATAGTTCAACTACCTATTTCTTAATCTTCAAGGAACAAATGGTTCTTGAAAACAAGAGTAACTAATTGAAAGTTTGTTTCCCGTCAAAGAGATAACCAACCTTTTTTTTTTGAAGCTATCTCAATAGCATGCATTGCTCCAATGAGCTCCACATGACAAACAGTAGATATGTTTACATTTTGAGCAAAACAACCCACAACATCACATTGTTTTCTCTAAAAGTACAATCACACGCTACAGGGGCAACACAATATGAAATTAGGCATTTTTCTTTTTGAAAATCAACAAATCATATCATTTCATTAT
Organism: Trifolium subterraneum; assembly: GCA_951799995.1. Classification (NCBI taxonomy): domain Eukaryota; kingdom Viridiplantae; phylum Streptophyta; class Magnoliopsida; order Fabales; family Fabaceae; genus Trifolium; species Trifolium subterraneum. The sequence continues at coordinate 57,020,837 of OX637462.1, forward strand.
TCATCAAAGTAGCAATACAAACTGGTAATACTTCAAAAGTACAGCGACTAGACGAAGAAATGACCGCCCTAGCATGCATATGAGCAACCAGGTCCGCTTATCGCTTAATAAACTTAACCACAAAGTTTGGATCGGATAACATTACATTCTTAATATGAAAAATAATTGAGCTAAACTCCGAGTTTCCACTATGTAAATTATGAATTGCATTCACCACGCTCATGGAGTCCATTTCAAAAATAACATGTGAGTAGCCTCTTTGTGCCATGTCTTTCATTGCTTCCAATAAGGCAGTTTTTTCTTCTATAATGGACCGATTCCCTGCATTCCAAATAGTTCCAGCTGCAGCAGAAATACCTCTGTGGTCACGCAAACACCACCCGACAGTAGTTTTGTGTAATTCTTTGTGAAAGCCCACATATACGTTGCACTTATACCATCCTAAAGAAGGTTTCTGCCACCTTATTTGTTGTTGTACCTGTTACCGTTCTGCTTGATCCAACCCATGTCTGACTTTTTGCATTTCATTCCATTCATTCAATAAGTGCTTAGCTTTAAATCCCAAACTTCGTCCCGGTTCTTTTTCGTCGTTCCACACCTTGTTATTTCTATTACTTCATAAAATCCAAACTAGCATTGCAAAAACTTCTGCTGTATCCTTGTTTTGAACAACAAAAATATCATGAATAATCGCTCTAGTACTGTTGAATTTTTGCAGCCGAGGTGAGATAACCTGCTCTATACCCGTGGTTATTCTTGCTTGAATGCTATCATCGCAGCTGAAAATAAAGTGCTATTCATCCTCAATATCATGATCACAAAGTGGGCATGTCAAAGCACACGACACGCATCGACCTTGTAACTGAGCCCGAGTTGGTAAACACCCCTTACATATACGCCATAGAAGATGTTTGACTTTGGGAGGATCATGAATATTCCAATGATTTTTCCAACTCTCATTGTTTGCCATGTCTTCCATCTTTCTTGTAGCATCTAACAACAAGTTGTAACCACTTTTGACACTATACTCACCATGTATATCATCCACCCACACTAATAATAATTCAGTTAGTAATATGCAAGGGAAAAGAAGATTCAATTTTTTTCTTATCCCACATCTTCACATTTGGAATCATAAGCTCATTTACATTAATATTATGCACACCTTGTATTTGGGGTGACAGAATCCAAGCTCCTTCGTTGTCTCTCAACCATGGTTCATTCATAATATTGATATGAGTCCTATTACTGATACTCCACCTACAACCATTCATTAGAACTTGATGAACTTTTCAAATACCCCCCAAGCATAGCTTGGGTTGTGACCAAGACGTGAATAAAAAAGAGAGGAGTTTGGAAAGTACCTTGCTTTGTATATTTTGGCTACTGAGATGTGTGACTTTGTCATGATTTTCCATCCTTGCTTTGCAATCATTGCCAAATTAAACACATGTAAATCATGAAATCCCATTCCTCCAAAGCTTTCGGATAAGTCATTCGGTCTCAAGCTAACCATCGTATTCCTTTATTATTTGTTCCACATCGCCACCAAAAGGAATTCATCATCCGTTCAATTTCCTTAATAGTGGTTTTCGGTATATGATAAACACTCATTACATAAGCTGGAATGGCTTGTAGTACTGACTTTATCATCACCTTTTTCCCTGCTCTTGACAAAGCTCTTCCCTGCCATGAGTTTATCCGCTTCCAAATTAGGCATTTGATATTTAACAAATGAGGAAGATTATCCCACAAAATGAATTCATTAACATTTAAGGCATGATTAGCAAGTCTACCGACACATATTTTCTTCTATAGATAAATATGCAAAATTATGAAATTTATAGACCATAAACCCAACTAATTGTTTCAACAATTACTAAAATTACAAGAAACTAAATCAGGATCTTTATATATAAAATAATGGAAACAAATATTTTTGGAGTATAAACGGTTTTGGACTGGGCCCAATGCTGACCCAAATCCACTCCTGCTAGGACACTAGGCACAACCCAATAAGGTAGCGGGTCCGCTTGGCTGACCCAGTCGCCCACGTGCCCCACATGCTCCTCAACGGATGTCCATAGAGCCTATCCACTTCCCTTGGAACGTGGAAAAGCTCATCCAGGGTAACATTTGGCAATAACTTTCCCCTTACGACGGTGTAAAAATACTTTTATGCGCTCATCCAATAAACAACTATCATTTTTCCATGTTATATCAATAAAGCGGGATGACGTTTTTTTTTAACGGCAAATAATATGATTAATAGTCAGGTCTCTGCACAAGACGAACAAAAACCTGTAAAAGAGGGTCTGCAAAACAAAGATGCCGTATATAAGCGGAACGCCAATGAAAATACCAAAACAGATACCACATACTAGAGGTTGACTTCTAATCCCGTTCTTATAAAGACACTCAACAACTTTCAGATAACTAGAAAAGACAACAACCCGACCCATAGAAATGACCCTAGACACTAACCCCCGATCTCGAATCAAAAGTAATCGGCTCATCATAATCCAAAGACAATTTTGTTTGATATGCCTTGAAATCTCGGTAACAAGAAAGTTAGAAAATCCTTGAAGATTTTTTGGAAAAATATCTTTGGAGATTTTTTGTGAAAAAAATATTTTTTTTAAAGGACACTCTGACTTGGATTTGTTTTATTTTAAAATAGATTTGTTACTAGTTTTTTGGCATATATTTTTCTATAAATAGGGAGCACTTTATTCATAGAAAAAGTGAGAGAGAGAGAGAGAGAGAGAGAGAGAGAGATTGAGGGAACAAGGGTTTGTCGTCAAGGGCATAAGATTGTTGTTTCTCCTTGGTAGACTAGGTCAAGTGAGAAGAGATTCGGGATTTGGGTAGAATTAGGGTTGCTAATTCCTTGTACCCAATTGTGGGAATTTCTTGTAAAGTGATACTCATTGATTCTAGTAGAACGGAGGGGCTGCTCTCTCCCCCAGAGTGGATAATTCCGAACTGGGTAAACAAAGGTTGTGTCTTTCTCTCTTGCTTTTGATTTGTCTACTTGCTTACGGATTATTTTCATCGTATCTATATATTCTTTGATTTTGGTTGCTTGACTCAATTGCTCCACACATCAAGTTCTTTTATTGGTGTGAGTTTATCGTCGAATTCACAACAAGTTCCTTGAGCCAAAAGTTGATGGCCACTGGTAGAACGAGAACCTAGGCATGCAGACCGCCTCCAAACATTCGACACCGACATGATAGAGGTTAACCAGATACAGAGAAACATGCAAATCTCAGCATATTTGGAAACCATCAACAACTCAAAACGAGTCCTGCAAATCTCAATAGATTTGGAAAACAGTCAGAGAATCAAGTATGAAAGAAAACTAATAAATATGGCATCAATCACCACCTTATCACCTCTATCACCACCATCTGAGCCACCGACCACCACCACCACCACAAGAGAGACAATGGTGGCTGAAACTAAACCGAAACGACACAAAATCTGTCGTTGTTCATCCACCCGAGAAAGACAGCAATCACCACCACAGGTTGTACGTAACCCAAACCAAAATCACCAAAACACCGGCGAAACACCAAATCGCTGTCGAAAAACACAGGCATACCAACAATTCGGCCATCAATAATGTTGGTGTTTTGTATGTTGGCCTCATTTTGCAAAAACAAGTTCAAGCAAGATGTTGGACCAGATGCCGTAGCATGTGGGTACAACATTTGTCATGCCGGTAATTAATGCTCTATTTGCGCGCCATATCTTTGAAGATTCTCTGAAGCACTATTTTCGCCTTACTTGCTTATCAAGACGCACATTTTTAAACAAGGGTTTATTAGGCGGCTGGACCAAGAAGTATTTTTCAGAAGATGCTACGCCATTTATGGAAACAAGTGATTCTTTCCATTTCATGTATGCTGGACTTTGCAAAAGGACAGCTGAAGTTTAAAGCCCAAGATGAAGACCTAGCCCATGCTAACTCAGGTCATATATATATATATATGTGAAGACTGAAACCTAAAAGAGGACTGAAGCCGTCATTTGAAGAATATAATTTTAGGGTTTGAGTCTTGTTAATTGTGAGCCTTTCTTGTGTCTCCTTGATGCAAGTTTAGGACTGTGTTTGAGTTGTAATTTGTGTAATCTCTCCTAAACTTTTAAGTACGGAGAAGATTTGTTTTCTTGGTGATTGAAATCATTCTGTTTGTATTGTTGTTATAATCACAGGGTGTGTGATTGAAAGGAAGTGAGACGGGGTCTCAAACTTAGGAGTTCCTAGGTTGAGTATAGCACGGGTAGAGTCTAGGAGATAAGTCGTGAACTTGAGAAGTTTACTGAGGGCTTTGATCTAGATCTATTATAGTGGATTCCTTCCTGGCTTGGTAGCCCCCAGAGTAGGTCGTTGTTTACGCCGAACTGGGTCAACAATATTCTGTGTTATTTACGTTTACTGTCTGTTATTTTTAATTGTTCATTTATCGCTACTGTGGACATACGCTATAGCATCTGTCTTGGTATTACGACTGGTTACATACGACAAGTGCTATAGCTTCTGTCATAACATCTGTCCCCAGTAGGTGCCAAAATTTCAAATAATGAAAAATAGAAAGTCGGCCGACTCCCTTAAAGATGAAACCAAATCAATGAAGCCCACCATAAAAAACGAAAACAGAAACGACAAAAGGACGAAAACATAAACATTGACAGAAAAACGGAAACAACGACGAAAGGACAGAAACATGGTGGTGCGGAGTGGAGATCTCATTGCACCACCATTCTCGGCGGTTACATTGTGTCGGTTGGTAGTTTGGATCTAGTTGCCAAATTAATTGTTGGCTTAATTGGTCTACAGGTCCCTTAAAGACATTTTAAGTTCCATTTTGGTCCCTTAAAGAAAAAAAGGTCCGTATTAGTCCCTTATTGATATCTCCGTTACACATGTTAGTCCTTTCCGTCCAATTTTTCCAGATTCTGTTAAGTAGTGCACACGTGACACTGTGACATGCTACGTGGCATACATTACATGGCTTTTAAAATAAAAAACAGAAGTTAAAATTTTAATTAAAAAAAGTTAAAATACAAAAATAAAAAACAGAAGTTAAAATTTTAATTAAAAAATTAAAAGGGTAAATGACAAAAGTAAAAACTGAGGGGTTAGGGTTATTCTTATTCTTCTTCACACGAACGAACGAACGAAGTGAACGAACAAAGTGAACGAACGAACAAGCAACAACGAAGGCTAATTGAAAGAAAAACGAGGAATCAAAGGTGAATCGAAGGATAAATTGCACATCCAGGTTTGACAATCGATTGTTCTGTGTTTTTGTCTTTCCGGTGAAATGATTTAGCGTTTGTAGACTTTGTTTTGGGATTTTATTTGTTGTTTTAGGGTTTGACAATCTTAAGGATTATAAATTTATTTTCTTTTGTTGTCTTCTTGTTGTTGCTAGTTTGTTTATGGTTTTAGTGTCTGACATAATATTCCTCATGTTTCCTTGTGCATTTTTTATTGAGCTTTTGTTGCTGTTGTGGTCCCTCTGTTTATTGTGATTGTTATTTTATTAGGTGTGGTGTGTATTAAAAATGGTTGATAGATTGGAGGTGGTGGTCCATCATGGGGGTGGGTTTGAAGAGTTTGATCATAATGGGTATGTTGGAGCAGAGACTAGTTGGTTTGTTGATGAAGATTATTTTTCGTATTTTGAATTTGTTGGAGAGATTAAGGAGAAATTGAAATACCCAAGTGTAGACACTATGTGGTTTTATGACCCCCAAAACTTAGATGAGTTGATTTTGTTGGAGGATGATATGGGTGCAAATAGAATGAGAAACATAGCACGAATGGATGAAAGAGTCCATCTGTACCTTATGCATCCAATGGCTGAGCCTGATATAATTGAAGTTGGGCTTATTGAGGGAGTAAATGAATATGGCCCAACTGAACATGGACCTACTGTGTCTGAAAATGGGCCTACTGTGGATTTAAATGATAATGGGCCAATTGAGGGAGTAAATGAATATGGCCCTACTGATTTAAATGATAATGGGCCAATTGAGGGAGTAAATGAATATGGCCCAACTGAGGGAGATAAGGTTGGGCCTACTGCTGAAGTGATTAATGACAAAGAGGGAGAACAAGGGAAAGGTGTGAGAATTGATGATGAGGAAGACAGTGATGAGGAAGACAGTGATGATAGTGCCAGTGATGATAGTGCCAGTGATGATAGTGCCCTGGGAATACATTTTGATGATGAGGAAGATTGTATGCTTGAAGATAACTTTGAGAATGAAGGTGGTGAGGCTACCGTGGTGGATGAAAATATTGTTGATGAAACTTTGACCAAGGACAAGGGTAAGGAAGTCACAAAAGAAGGTAGTGTTAGCCAAACAACAAGCAAGAAGGGAAGATCAAAAAAGAAGTCTAAGAACCCCAATATAGTGTTTCCCACTATTGTTGAAGGTGCACAAGGTGATGAGTTATTTGAACAACAAGATGTTGGGAAAATTGACAAAGGGAAAGGTAAAGCCATAGCTGGAGGATTGAGTGATATTGATGATTATAATAGTGATGAGCTAGATAATGGAACTGACAGCAGTAGTGAGAATGAAGATGATGAACAAAGTAATGTCAAAAGGTCCAAACTTCCAACCTTTAAGATGCCAACATCAATGAGAGATTACAAGTGGGAGTCTGGAATGTACTTTGCTTGTAAACAAGAGTTTCAGGAAGCCATCAGATGTTATGCAATCCATTCTAATAGAGGAGGTATTAAATATAAGAAGAATGACAAACAAAGGATAAGGCTGATTTGTAAAAGTGGTTGTCCATGGTCTGCTTATTGTTCATATATTCCAGGGCAAGTAACATGGAAATTGAGGAATGTTAAAGATGAGCATTTGTGCAATAGGGATCCTAAGGTGAAGTTACTTAGTTCCAATTGGTTAGGGAAAAAATTACACAAGAAGGTTAAAGAGAATCCCAATTTGAAATTGGTTGATATTATTGAGAGAACACAACAAAAATGGAATTTAAAAATTGGAAAGACCAAAGCAGGTAGAGCTAGGAGTCTTGCTTTTGATATAGTGGATGGGTCATTTAGAGAACAATACACTAGGTTTTATGATTATTCCCATGAACTAATTAGATCTAATCGTGGTTCAACAGTTATAGTCACCACTACACCATTTCAAGGTGGTGAGGATGATTTAGAACATCCTGAAAGGCCTTTGTGTCCACATTTCCAAAGGGCTTACATTTGTTTTAAGGGATGCAAGCAAAGTTTTTTAAAGTGTAGACCAATAATTGGTTTAGATGGGGCGTTTCTTAAAGGATATTATGGTGGTCAGATACTAGCTGCAATTGGAAGAGACCCTAATGACCAAATGCTACCCATTGCATTTGCTGTGGTTGAGGGCGAAACAAAAGAGACTTGGAAATGGTTTTTGGAGCTGTTAACCAATGATTTATGAGGCACAAGAGCTTGTTCTTTAATCACTTTCATAAGTGATCAACAAAAGGCCAGTACATAAACACTTTTATATTAACTCTATTGTCTTGGTGTTATTTAATTTTTGATTATTTAATCAAATTGCTTCTGTCTGTATTGTTGTGTTGTAGGGACTACTTCCAGCAATGGATGAGTTACTTCCAGGTGTTGCTCACAGATTTTGTGTTAGACATTTGTACAACAATTTCAGAAAGAAATTCCCTGGAAAAAAATTAAAGGACTTGATGTGGAAGGCTGCAAATGCAACCTATGTTAATGCATGGCATAGGGAGATGCAAGAGATCAAAAGTATAAATGGTGAGGCTTTCAAACATTTAATCAAAATACCACCAAGACATTGGAGCAAATCATATTTCACACCTGAGCCAAAATGTGACACCTTGGTCAACAACATGTCTAAGGCATTCAACTCAGTCATTGTTGGTGCTAGGGCCAAGCCCATAGTGACAATGATTGAAGAGATTAGAGTGTATCTGATGGAGAGATGGGAGAAAAGTAGACAAAAAATTGGGAGATATGCTGAAAGCATTCTACCAAACATAAAAAAGAAGCTTGAAAGAGAGGCATCATTCAGCAACCAATGGATGGTCAGGTATAATTGTTTATGTTGATGACTTATAGTTTACTAGGTTACTTATTTATGTTTATGACTTGCTATAGTTGTTGATGACTTATAGTTTACTAGGTTACTTATTTGTGTTTATGACTTGCTATAGTTGTTGATGACTTATAGTTAATTATAATTTTTGGTTAGGCCTGCTGGTTATGAATTATTTGAAGTTAGAAACATTTCAGCTACTGGTGACCACTTTTCTATTAGTCTTGGAACAAGGGAATGCTCTTGCAGAAAATGGATGTTGACAGGCTTACCTTGTAGACATGCAATAGCTTGTATGAGAGAAATTGAAATTGATCCAGGTCAATATGTACCTAACTATTTCAGAAAAGAGACATATGAAGCTTGTTATCAGCCAGTTATCTACCCAACAAATGGTCAAAATGTATGGGAAAAAACTGAATTCACTGACCTTCAACCACCACCCATAAAAAGGCAACCTAGAAGACCAAAAAAGAAAAGAAACAAGGAAGCTCATGAATTGAAAAGGGATGATGGAAATATGAAGAGAGCTTATCATGGAATTATTTGTGGTAGGTGTAAACAACCTGGTCACAACAAGAAAACTTGTAAACAACCACCTCCTGCTACAAGCCAATCTGGTGCATCACAAGCACCTCCTGCTACAACACAAGCTGCATCAACTCAAGCTGTTGCATCACAAGCACCTCCTGCAGCTTCAACACAAGCCCCTGCAACAAGCCAAGGCAAGACTGCTTCAAAACAAAGTAAGAACAAACAAGCCAAGCCTGCAACTGCTGCTTCAAAACAACCAAATGCAACAGGCCAAGCCAAGACTGATTCAAACAAAAGGAAGAAGAAAGAACAAGTCAGACCTTCAGCATCCCAGCCACTAGACACCACCAACAAAAGACAGAAATTGCCAGTCAACAAAGTAGGCCAATCTTCAACACAACCAACACCAAGAAATTGAAGTTTAAGATGTTTTATGTTTATGTATTGCAGAACATAGTTTATAATGGTCTGTTTATGTATTGCAGAACCTATGGTATCAATCTTTTGCAAGGTTATAATGTATTTGAGAACCTAATATATAAGGTCTCAGTCTTTTGTTTATTGGCCTTAGTATGATGTATTTTGAGAACCTATTATATATGGTCTCAATCTTTTGCAAGGATTAAGATTTATGATGTATTTGAGAAGCAAATTAATGTAATTGAAAAACTTTGGTCTCAATATTTAGTTACTTAATCTTTTGTGCATAAGTCATAACTATGCCAAATGCCCAAACCAAATATGCTAATTGACTAATAACATTGACAAATTAACTAAACACAACAATTTCATTGATTGAGTCAATAACATTAACAAATTAACTAACAACAATTTCATTCATTGAGTCAATAACATTACATTATGCTTCAACCAAAATGACATAAACTACTAATCATAGTTTGGACATAACTCCATTACAACAAAATGACATAAACTACTAATGATAGTTTGGACATAACTCCATTACTTCATAAACTACCTCAAATACATAGATGGGTTGGAAATAAATCTAGCACTATACAAGATAATGGTCACTAAGACCAAGTTAATTCCAAAACAAATACACCCAAAACCAATAGAAATCTTTAGCCATTTTTGAGTTATGACCAATTCATTTTTTAGCAGACAAACTTCATTCTTCAACTTTCCATTTTTCTTCTTTTGCCTTGCAATCTTCAAATCACGCTCATCAATTATATCATCATCAAACCACTTAAATAATCCACAACCTGCATCACCTGTGCGTCTCCAATTTCTACATCCCCAAAACTTTTTCCCAAAATTAACACTTGACATGTCAGACACAGTTCGTAATATCACTGGTTCATCACATTTACAGTGTTGTGGTCGTCTCCTAATGGCTGAACTTATAGATCCAGAGTTCCCAATCGAACTTCTTCCACTTGATTCTATGTTTCTGCGATTTTCAAACCCAGACGAGCTATCACCCACGCTTGCCATTTTTGTTTTCAATTTGTGAATTGATGAGATAAGAAGAAGAAGGAGAAGAAGAAGCAGCGTACACGAACAACAACCCTAACCTTTAACCTCTGTTTTTTATAATTAGTAACTTCTGTTTTTTATTTTTGTATTTTAACTTTTTTTAATTAAAATTTTAACTTCTGTTTTTTATTTTAAAAGCCATGTAATGTATGCCACGTAGCATGTCACAGTGCCACAGGTGCACTACTTAATAGAATCTGGAAAAATTGGACGGAAAGGACTAACATGTGTAACGGAGATATCAATAAGGGACTAATACAGACCTTTTTTTCTTTAAGGGACCAAAATGGAACTTAAAATGTCTTTAAGGGACCTGTAGACCAATTAAGCCTTAATTGTTCAAATAACACATACACCTCCATACATATAATATTAGAAAATATATTTTCTAAATTGGATATCGAATTTTTAAAAATAAAATAAAGTTCGTGGAGAAGGATCCTTAATTTCTTCTTTAAAGCAGAAAAAGATAACACAAATGCAAGGAATATCCTTAAGTTCATGGATATCGCTTTGATTTATGTGTCAATATTTACATTGTTTCTATCTTCTTTTTCTTTTCGATTATTAAGAATTTATTAATGCACAATGTTTCTATATTTTAATTGTCAAAAAATTGGTTGTTCAATTAATTCGTAAACCTCCCTACGTAATATTCTCTGGTCCTATATATAAGAAACATTTCACTTTTTAGATTCATTGTGAAATTGATGTATCTAGACAATAATATAGTCCAAATACATAAATTTTACAATAAATTTAAAAAGTAAAATGTTTATTATATATAGGCCCGGAGGGAGTACTAGAAAATATATTCTCCATATCCGATACGGAATTTTAAAAATAAAATAAATATCAGGATCCTTAATTTCTTCTTTAAAGAAGAAAAAGATATCAAAATATGCAAGGATCACGTGGGATCGCAAAATGGTAAGCTTTGCTATTTTTCTTTCTTTGTGTCTTTCTTTTTCCTTCCTTCCTTCCTTTTATTTCTTTTCTACTTTTTCATGTCAACACCTCAGGTCTTAGTGTATATTAATGCATCAAACAAGTCATAAAGAGAGAAAAAGTTAGTAGCAGACACAAAAGATGATGTGGTAGGCTGGATTCTTTTTAAATCCATATCATTGGTGAAATAGTATACTTAGCTTATACCACTATATAAATATTTTTACATGTATTTAATTTAAGAGAAAAAAAAATATACTGATAATAAAAAATAATTTTATACGACAGTGTGTTCTTTAAACTCTTAATTTAATCATACTATATACTATCATTTTTATTAGTTAGTCCATTATAAAATATCTCACTAACTATTTGTATGGTGTAATTTGATCAAATGTTTGTGTAAATAAGTTTTAGACGATCATTTAATTATTACTATGATATTATTCATTGCATATTTTGCAAATGAAATAAAATATTTATTTTATTAAAACAAACTAGATATTAAAACATTATACAAGTTGTACCAAAACAGAAATTATATAAATACTTTTGTAAGTATTTTTTGAATCTTAAGAGTTAAGAGTGTGTTTGGTTTAATGAATGAGAGAGTAGGGGAGAAAAGGGGAACAAAAAGGTTTTAATGAAGGGGAAAGGTGAGAAGATGAGCAGAAATATTTTAATTAAATATATGTTTAATTCAAAGGAAAAGAAGAAAGGAGACATGAGGGATTTTAAAACTAATTTTTGTTTTTTAATCTTAGAACACTCATGTTTTAAAAATATTTGATTCCATTTATTATCATTTTATGACGTTCACAATTTTGATGGCAATTTCCTGATCTTGATGATCCATCTAATTCTATAAAAATATTTATAAAATCAAATTCTAGATATATAAACCGTAACTCATACTACAATAATATAATTATGTAATACAACACAATAACTTATAAAACAATTAAATTAACACAAACATGTATAAGACTTGTCAAAAAATAACATGTTTCAGGAAAAGTTAATAAACAAAAACACACGAAGAGAAAATAAATATGATCGAGAGGGGCTGAAACCACTTGATGTCAGAACTGACTTCCGAATCAAATTAAACTGGTGGTGAAAGCAAAAAAAATAAAAACTTACTTTTTTCAAGAAAAAAAAAGTTTTTTATTTTTATTTTTTAGATTCTTACGTTTTCTTTTCATATTCAGTAAAGAAAACTTTTCATTCCATAAATCCTAATTCCACCGAAAGAAATGTCAAAATTGCTAAGTCAGACGTCATGACTGTGGTTCTGTTTGAACTCTAGTTCATCACTTTGTATATGTGAATTTTCAATGACTTGCATTTTCGTCTATTAACAAAAAAAAACTTTTCATATTATTTTTTAATCTTTTGAGGTAATGCTTTTCATATTCTTACGTTGAACCAACTTTTTCATATTTGGTAAGAATCCTATTTAGCAAAATGCATGTGTTAAGAAGCTACACTCAAATATCATATTAATATGCTTGTCTTTAATTAAAAGAAGCTAATTTTTTTTATTCAGCAAATATAATTTTTATATAATACAATTTTTCTCTTTAGTCCATGAAGCTTCTTTTTCTCATTTTCTTCTCTACAACAACTTATAAACTATAAGGCAAGAAGAGAAGTGAGGGTGCAAGGAAATTAAGAAAAATGGGTATACTTCTCCACTTTTGTGATGGGCCATATATCATACGACACATTTGGCCAATTGATTATGATGGAAAGATAAAGCAAAATTAATCATACAATTTAGTGGATGTTGCTTTGTTTGTAGTACCTCTTATTCAGTTGCATCAAGCTCAATTATATTTGATATATTTTGTTGATTTGTAAGGGATATATATATAACTTGTGTGATGTTAATCATCTAATTTTTTATATTATAATTTAAAATAAAAATTTAATTATTTGGTTTTTTACTATTTACCCGTAACCTAATTCAGCTTTTGACAAAAAATAATACTCAAATTAATATTAAAAATTTCCATAAAAAGAACAATTCAAATTAGACGTCCTTAACATTTTGTAATTTTTTAGATGCTCCATAGACGGAGACAAAAACATACTTGATCGAACTTCGCAACCAAACATCGTATTTTATTATTTATAATTTCTCATTTCATTTATCTATTGTAGCAAGTTGTTGTTCTAATTAACATTAATCTTTTAAGATTAATTTGATTTTTTTTCTTCCACATGAGTACTTATTTAAAGAATCCAAACCTCTTATTATTTGAAATCTAAGTTGATAAAGATGTACCCAAAAAATAAGTTGATAAGATACCAAATAGATTATTTGGTAATCAATGACTATGATCTAAATGTGATGAACCATGTATATAGTCCATAGCTCCCCTTTCCTTTTACGAGTGGGGTAAGTATCTTTTTTTGCTGGAACCGGTAGAGTCTTTTAGGGTGTTTAGTTGGGTCTTCGTGAGATCTAGTTGATTGGAGGCATCTTGTGTCTGTCCTTTTTGGTGGTCAATCTTTGACTCTCTCTCTTTGAGGGATCCTTGGATCTTTTTGGTGGTCACAGTTCGGCTTGGTGGGGGAGTGAGAGAGAATTATCGTATTGAATCAATAATAGGAAGTGAGAACTCACACACGGGGAGAGATTGTTGGATTTCAAGTGAGTGGTTAAGTCTTACATCGACTATGAATGTTAAAAATTGTTGAATTTGTAAGAAAGGTGATCCATATACCTAATACCTTAAAATTTTGAGCGGAGATGTAGTGTCTCATTCTCTTGTGATTTTGAAGCATTGATTTGTTGTTACTTATGTTGCTCTCCCGGTCTCTTCAACTATACCATATGAAATTCGTGGGCACAAATGAGAAATTCCGAGTTTAAATCCAGAACACCACATATATCCGATTTAACAATTTCGATATTTGTCGGTTTAGTTAGAGTTAGGTGAAACTAATTTATTTAATAATTGATTTTGTATTCTAAAATTTCTAAAAATAAAACTTAAAACTAAAATTTAGTAACTTTACTAAAACTTTAATAATTGATTTTGATTTTGATAGAGTATTTTATTTTGCATGTCAATGACCCAACAAAGATTAATTTATTTTGTTGTTTAGCTGCTGATGAAATGAGACTCTCCTCACACTGTCTACGTCATTTGTTACTATTTATTTCACTCTTTCCCTTTCTTTTATTCTATTACACTCTCATTGTTGTGTGAACAAAGTGACCATAAAAACTCTTTCTTATCAAGGTTGCATGCAACATTTTATTTGCTTTTATTAGTTTTAATTAAACTCTTCTTCTCTGTGATTTGTTTCCTATAGGTATAGTAACAAAAACAAATAAACTTCATTCACACTTATCAAAACTAACAAACATAAGAAACTAATGACTTAACTTATGTTTGTTTGAACTTTGTCTTTGAAACTTTTTTTTCTCACTTTATTTTAATTTTTATTATCTTCATATGGTGTTTTCTCTAACTTCAAAGTTGAGAAAACCTCTAAGTTTAATGTTTTTGGCTTGATTATGTTTTCATATTTTGTTCTTTATCTTTCACTTGCTATATTTTTCTTCATCCTAGATATTTGTTAACTTAATTTAATTAATTTGTTCTTGTATTTTAATTTAAGCCAACCCTTCTCTCATGGTTGATATATATGTAGATTGACTTTATAATTTTAAATTAATATTTAAGTTTTGGATAATTTAGTAGTGTGTTATATATATTTTTTTAATCAATAACTTATAGTCATGAATAAAAGTTTATTACCTTTTTTTCTTTCTAATTATGTATGAACTACTTGCACCAATTTTTTTTTTATGTGTGAACTACTTTATAATTTTTGAGGAAAATTCTAATTTGAAGATCGATTTTGCAGGGTTGCAGTGAATCTTCTATTGTCCAAATAAATATTGTCACTGTTTATTGAAGCAGTTTAATCATCATGACTCCAAAGGAAAAGAAATTTGTGAGGTTTGTACTTTTGTATATGCTAAAGCATGTTATTTTTAGCATCACATATGATATTTCATTTGCTATTCATTTCCTTTTGTGTCAGGAAAAATGTGATTCATTTCCTTTGTTTTTGAAAAAAGAAAGTATCATTTTTTTTAATGATTCTTTTTCAAAATAAAAAAAAAAATTGAAAAATTTGTTATTTTAAAATGTTTTCTATAATGATTGAGAATTTAACACCTAACAAAGACTATAGGATTTTGCACACATTCACGCAATCAACACATCTTTAGTCGTTGGATTGAGATCAAACAATATAGATTTTATGTAGATTTTGAATATTTTTTTAATCTAAAATACTAAGCTTTAACCATCTCATCTTGATCCAAGGCTCCTCTAATATGTTAATCACATGAATGCGTGCAATCGGTGACTGCAAGGAATCTAAATTCAGAAGTTATTAGTGCAAAATATGACCATATATTACTATGAGTTACAAAATTATATGAAAATTCCACCGGTTTTATATATAAACAAATTTACACTACTTGAATTCCTACGCCAAAGACTGTAAACCTTTTGAAAAGAATTTAAAAGGTTATGCATAGTAATATGTCGTGTCGCCTAGGTCCATGGATGTGATGTGATTATATATATATATATATATATATATATATATATAAAGTCATATTAGTATGGTCAAGTGATCATGGAAGTTTTGAATAATTGATATATCTGGTTTATATTATGGACCAAATACATTAATTATTGAATGAACCTTAAAAGTCAAAATTTGCTTATATATGAGACCGGTATTACATACTAACACTAAGCATAAAGCATGGTTTTCCAAGTTGATTAACTTTCAATTTTAAGTTGAATTTTCTACGATATGTGACAAAATATATGATGTGTTATGTTACTTAACTGTATTTATCTTTGTGACCAGATTTGAAGATTGGAAGTCAGAGTCATCCTCTTTTAATTTTTCACAATATGATTCTTCAATTGATGGATTTGAAATAAGAAAACCAAAATCAACTGTTACTACTACAAAAAACAATGAAACATTGAACAAACAATCTCCTAGGTGTAGTGTTCTTGATCCACAAGGTCCACTACTTCAAAAATGGAACAAAATCTTTGTAATAACATGTGTCATGGCAGTATCTATGGATCCATTGTTCTTTTACATCCCTGAGATTGATGACAAAAAGAAATGTCTTAATTTGAATGGAACATTGAAGATTACAGCTAGTGTTCTTCGCACGTTTTTCGATCTTTTCTACATTCTCCGTATTGTCTTTCAGTTTCGAACCGGATTTATTGCTCCTTCTTCGCGCGTTTTCGGTAGGGGTGAACCGGTTGATGATCCTTTTGCTATAGCAATGAGATACTTAAGCTCTCATTTCATCATTGACATTCTATCAATTCTTCCACTTCCTCAGGTATCAATAATCAAAAGTGAAAAGTACTTTTTGAGAAATTTAGTTTCTTAAGTTATCAATGTATTAAAAAGTGAATTAATAGTTCAAATATTTTTGAGAAATTTTGTTTTAACATTTTTGTAATGTGTTATTAGATGGTGATTTTAGCTATGATTCCAATTCGACAATGCTCAGTTCCTTATATAGCAAAGGATTGGTTGAAGTATACAATAATAACACAATATGCGCCGAGACTTCTGCGAATCTATCCATTGTTCAAAGAAGTAACAAGCACTTCTGGTATATTAACTGAAACAGCTTGGGCTGGAGCTGCTTATAATCTTTTTCTTTATATGCTAGCAAGTCATGTAAGCTTAAAATTTTGTTACTTGTGTCACAAGCATCAAATTTATTATTTATGTTCCTTGTTGTTAATATTATACTAAGTTTTATGTTCAACTGTCATACTAGGTTGTTGGAGCTTTTTGGTATTTGTTTTCGATAGAATCAGAGTTGCGGTGTTGGCGCAGACGATTGAAGAATACTACATTCTTTGATGATTCCTATCTGAGCTGTGGACGAGTCAATCCGATACTTTTTTCGATTCTCAACAATTCTACTACTTGTCCCTACAAAGATCCTGATGATATCCTTGATCCAACAATTTTCAATTTTGGAATATTTATTGATGCGCTAACGTCGCGTGTGGTAGAGTTGAATACAAATTTTCATCATAAGTTCTTCTACTGCTTTTGGTGGGGTTTGCGCAATTTAAGGTTGCTGATTGATTTTCTATAAACTCATTTGAAGCTTATGAAAATAAGGCTTAAAACAACTTTATGACAAATTATAAGCTATTTATTTTCATAAGTTCCTCCAAACATTTGTTTAAGTTTTTATACGATGAGCACAAACAAGCTCTTCCAAACACAGCCTTAATTTTGTTCACTATGTTTTGATAGTCAAATTTTGTTGTTGTTTTTGCAGTTCTGTTGGGCAGAATCTGAAGACAAGCACTTACATTGGGGAGATAATCTTTGCTATCTTCATCGCCGTCTTTGGATTAGTTCTATTCGCATTACTTATAGGAAACATGCAGGTAATGCTTAGTAAGGAATGACTCCGAGATCATATCGGAGATAAGTGTACGTGGAAATATGTCAGGCCGACTGATGGGGCCTATGGCGTAGCCTACGTCAGGCCCAAGTCAAGTCTAACATTTTAAAAAATAGACCGGACCGAGACTTTTTTAGAACTTCTATTGTAAAATTAATGGTTTTTTTTATGATTAAGTAAAAGATTATAGGTTGTGTTGATTCTTGTCACAGAAATACCTACAATCTACAACTGTTAGAGTTGAAGAGATGAGAATCAAAAGGAGGGATGCAGAACAATGGATGTGCCATCGTATGCTACCGGAGTACTTGAAGGAAAGAATTCGACGGTATGAACAATACAAATGGCAAGAAAATAGAGGTGTCGAAGAGGAGACTTTGATTCGTAACCTCCCTAAAGATCTCAGAAGAGACATAAAGAGACATCTTTGCTTAGATTTACTTAAAAAAGTCGGTATCATTCATAATACTCTCGTCTTTCAATTGGTTTTTTCTTTATCCTCTTAACTGTACTTGTTTACATGTGATGAAACTTTGATAGGTGCCAATTTTTGGGAGCATGGATGAAAAGCTGTTGGATGCAATGTGTGATAAACTGAAACCAGTCCTTTATACCGAGAAAAGTTGTGTTGTTCGTGAAGGTGATCCGGTGGATGAAATGCTCTTCATCATGCGCGGAAGACTTTTTATTGCCACAACAAATGGTGGAAGAACTGGTTTCTTTAACTCGTCTAAGCTTAAGGCTGGTGATTTTTGTGGAGAGGAGCTTCTAACTTGGGCCTTGGATCCAAACAGCCCCTCGAACTTACCTATTTCGACTAGTACTGTGGAAACTATTACAGAAGTTGAAGCTTTTGCTCTCATGCATGATGACTTGAAGATTGTTGCTTCTCAATTTCGCCGTCTTATTAACAGAAAACAACTCCAACACACTTTCAGGTAAGGCTTGATATGTTTTTTCGTCTTTGATAATGCATCATTACATTTTCAAGTAAAAATGTTACACTATAGGATTGGAGGCATACCTCGCTAAAAGTTCGATGCTAAAAGAGTTTAATAACTACATACTGATAACATAAAAAGATTTGATCAAATCTCCGTTTATATTTTATCACTTTATCGCAATATAAACATGTTTCAAAAAGTACTATTATGATGTGTCAAGTTAAACGTGTATAAAACATGTTTATATTATCGGGCATACATATTAAACTCATTGAAATATGGCTTGCGCAACATAATTGATGACAATGTTTGAGCAGGTTCTATTCCTTGCAATGGAGGTTATGGGGAGCTCGGTTCATACAAGTAGTTTGGCGTCGAAATAGAGAAAAAAGGGCTCAGAAATTGTTGCGTGAAGCGGAAGAAAAACAACAAAACATTTCTGAAAATGAAGAAGGGACTTCACCAAGCTTTGCTTCTTCTGTATATGTACAAAGGTTTGCATCCAATGCATTAAGGAACTTAAGAAGTGGCAAAAGAGTGCCACAGACAAAGAGATTGCTACCACTCTTGCCTAAGAAACCAGCTGAACCAGATTTCATTACTCATAAAAACTAGGAGTGTGTTGTAGAACAAGTTTTCTTTTCAAGTTTATTTGTTTTGTTAAACCAAACTCAAGAAGTGTGCATATTTAAAATCATTATCTATAGCAAGTGGTGTTTGTCTGTTTGAGAATTTCTACTACTATGTGTGCATATATATGTAAATACAGCAAGTGTTTAAGAATGTAGTGATTATGGAAGATATGATTTGGATTATCAGAAGATATCTTCTGGTAAGATTTGCACTGCTGGAAAATATCTTCATAACATTCATCTTGATATAAAATCCTAAATCTAACAACAAGGTTCATGAACTTCATGAACCTCTAGCTGAAAATTTATAGATTAGACTACAAAAACAATTAATTATTCATTCCTCCCAAAGGAAGAAGATTTTTCTTATAAACTACAATCTGTGCACAAATTGACTCTCCTCTAACTCCTCCAATTTTCTCAATCTTTTGGGTAATAACATCAAAAAACAAAGCTAGCTCCAAATCTTCTTTCCTAAGAATATACTGCTCTTCTTCCATAGGACTGATAATACATGTTGAGTGTTCAACAACGAAGAATTTAGTCCATGATTCCTTGACACCGAGTTCACCCAAAATCCAAATGTGAAAGTAGGGTGTCATGTCGTAATTAGTGATGAGAGAAATAGAACCATTTAGTGCCACCAAGTTAATAATGATCCGTTTATGTTTTACATCTGAATGAGAGGGTAAGGTCATTGCAACAAATGTCTCTTTGCTAAAGTCAAACGATGCTATGCCCATATCATATCCTTCGGTCAACCAATGGCAAAATCCATTCAAGTTCACTAAAGACCTAACACCTGGGTGAGAAACGGGCATATCAACCCCATCGAGTTTCCTCCAAGAATTACTTTTGAGACTATATATTTCCCAGAAAGGGTCATATGTCTTGACTATGAGCCCTTTCTCCTCCCAAAAACCGTCATTCATATCTAGTTCATGTACATCTGTCTCCCAAAAAAGGGTCATCCCGGTTTGGCAAATAAATCCAATCACCTTCAAATTTTAAGGGATAGAGAACCTTACGAATCACCTTATAATCATCTCTAACACAGTCATAACCAAATCCATGAGGACTACAATTAAACTCAATTTTTTCATACCATTGAAGGCTAGGAGGAACAATCTTAAATTCCGCAGTAGTAGGGTTCCACAATACAATTTTAACTACATTGCCAAAGCCTCTATAGAGACAAATAGTGCCATTAACAGAAGCAGAACCCAAAATCATAATACTAAAAGGAAAAGGAGTGACATTGTTATTCTCTTGTAAAGGAGGTGGCCAATATAACTCCATCCTATCCTCAAACCCCCGTGACATTTCCTGTACAAGGAGACATGTTTTGTCATCGTCTTCGTCGTCGCTGTTCTCATGTTTGGACATGAAAAAATTGGTGCGGAACATGTTGATGAAAGTAGGGTTTTGCAACAAAAGGGACCATGATTTTTGAGCACATGTGAATGGTGTGAGTGATTTAAGAGACAATTTAGAGAGAATAGAGAAAGCAATGTCGTTGTGTATGTGAGAAGATGCACTAACCTTCTTCATATATGTTGTTGAAGCAGCAGCAGCCATGAACACACTTCAAAAGTAAAGGGAAGTGAGAAGGTCTGGCGCCTAAACTTTTTACACAAGTCTTCCCTAGACACTTTCCCAATTGCCACCCAACTCTTTAGCTTCTTATTTTTTTTCAAAAAAATAAATGGGTTAAATGTTTTCATAAGATTTTAACTTTCAGTTTCGTATTAAGTTTTTAGGATTTGGATCATCTCCATCTCTTTTCTCTACATCTCTCTCCTTCCTCTCTATCTCTTTTTTAATTTCAATCTCTCTCCTCATTAAAAAATAAGGGTCATGTTAACATGTGCCCTAAGGGCACATGTTAAGATACCTTAAAATAGAAATTGTGCATTTAATGATACAAGAAATTTAATGCTAGAGAGATAAGATGCACAACTAATTTCAATAAATACTTTCTAAATTTACTTCATTAACATGTGCCCTTAGTGCACATGTTAACATTCTCCAATAATAAACAAAGTAAGAGAGAGAGTGAAATTAAGAGAGAGATAGAGAGGAAGGAGAGAGATGTAGAGAAAAGAGATTGAGAGGATCCAATTTTTTAGGTAACATTAGGTTTTTAAGTTTCTAGCTTATTGTATTGTTGGATTTGGATCTCTCCAATTTTTTCTCTCCAATTTTGGTTATGTGTCTTTCTCTCTCATGTGAAGAGAGAGAAATTAATAATAAAAAATAAACAATTAATGATGAGAGAGAAAAACACATAAAAAAAATTGGAGAGAGAATTGGAGAGAAAAAATTGAAGAGCATCCAAGTATTGTTACCTTTCATTCGGTTATCATTCATTCTAGTTGGACCTCAATTGTTTGGGTTTTATGGTTCACATCAGATTAAACCTCAAATTTATCATGGTTAACATCAAAATTAATGATCACGTCATTGTTTTTGTAAACGTAGGATAACATAAAGACTAACCATAAGTTAAAAATTTAGAGAACCTATTTGTTACCTAAAAAAGTTAAAGCGTAACTTTTACAATTTAATGAATTGGAAACACATAAATTAAAACATTGAGTTCAAATGGTTAATGAAGTCACTCTAAAACGGCCTTTTGTCAAATCTCGCAGTCAAATTCTAGATTATCGAGATTCCCTTTCCCTGGAACCAGACGACTAATGCCAAAAAATAAAATAAAATTGGAAACACATAATTATCTTTTCATAAGGGCAAGAGTAGTTGTTATTGACAAAATTATTCTTAAATTGCATTACTAGTTAAATGAGATCAATATAAAATAAGGAAAGGATTACCTCTGGTGACATTTTCACAATTGTGAGCTTCTTGTTAAATAGGTTCTCTAAATTTAAAGGATTACCTCCCGTGACATTTTCACAGTAGTCACATCATTCTTATATTAATATTTTTTAATTTGAATGGACAAGATCTCACTGGACTTCTTCTTTCATTGGAGAGGATTCAACTCTGTGTAAAATATGACATGTCTACTCAATCATGTCACATTATAGGCCACTAGATTCGGTCTAGTAGTTAGAGATTTGAGTAGTAAACAAGAAGTTTTAGGTTCGATTTTCTGCTCCGTTGTATACAAAAAAAAATAAATTGTGTCCCATTATAGCATCCAACAAAAGAAGTTCACAAAACAACCGTCATAATGATTTTTGCAATTTTACGAATGCATTTGTCAATTTATAAAGTTATATTTTCACCGATTTTTATAAATTCAATTATCAATTTGTTTGGTCAATCAATTAAATTTTTTTATGATTTGTTCTCGTGAGTTTAACTTAGTTAGTATGTAGATCACATTATATATAAACGGGGTATGGGTTTAAATCAGGATACCTACAAGTACTTATTCATTTTAGGGTTAAATATGTTTTTGGTCCCTATAGTTTTGCAAATTTTCAAATTTAGTCCCTGAAGATTTTTTTCACACTTTTTAGTCCCTGAAGTTTTCTCAATAAGTGTTTTTAGTCCCTAATTTTCATTTAACTCGTGCATATCATTCGAAATTTTAAATTTTTTTCTGCGGTCATGTTTAGTACATTATATGAATCTTTCTTACAAAAGTTTATTTTTTTTAACAAGAGATGAATTAAATATGAATTTTTTTAGTTTTTTGCACATAAAAATTCATAAAAAATTTATCTTATGCTAAAAAATTCTAAATTTTTATCGGAGATGTTTTCATAATATTATAAACATGAATACAAAAAACCATTCAAAAATGTGAAAGTATACAAAAGTTTGATTAAAACTAGTGACTAAAAACACTGACTGAGAAAACTGCAGGGACTAAAAAGTGTGAAAAAAATCTTCATGGACTAAACATGAAATTCTGCGAAACTATAGGGACCAAAAACATATTTAACCCTTCATTTTAATGGTAAAATTTTTATCCAATAGATTAATTGACCAAATAAAAGTTCAATGATTGTTTTTTTTATTAATCCTCTAGTTGGACCGCGAGGTAAGTAAAATAGATAAAAAAAATGTTTCTACCAAAATGAGATAATTACTATTTAAATTTTCAATGGTATAAAGAAAAAGAAAAAAAATAACATAATATTACACTCTTTGGTAGAATGAAATGAAAATTGAGGGAAATAAATAAAGCCTTGTTTGGTTAGCATAAGAAAATACATTTAAAATCACTTTTTCTTTTCTTCTCCAAAACGTATTTTACAATTAATCTACTTCTGCTTATCACAACTTCCTACATCTTCAACTACAACACAAAAACGTAAATTTCAACCACCAAACCTCTTAACAATGATACTCATAGGATTCATCATCTTTACATCCACACTCATCACTGCCATAATCATCAAACTTAGTTTTTCTGCAATCACCGGTAGACGAAACAGAAAAACTGCGGTGGGATTCTTCCATCCATACACCAACGACGGTGGCGGCGGAGAAAGAGTGCTATGGTGTGCTGTCAAAGCTATACAAGAAGAGAATCCTGATCTTCAATGCCTTGTTTATACTGGAGATCATGATGCTACACCTCAATCGTTGTTGAATCGTGCAATTGATCGCTTTGGTGTTAAGCTTCTATCCCCTCCTAAGGTATTCAGTTTTTCTTCATTCTATCATATGGGTTTTGTTTTCTTTTAGCTTATTGAAAATGGGGTTTTGTAAAGTTTCGTTCTTTTTAGTTTTAGAACAATTTTGATTCATGTAATGTTTATTTATTGGGTTGGAACACTTTTGAGATTTTGGGTTTTGTTCTTAGCATTTTATTATTATGTGATTAAATGAAATGAGACACTAGCAAGTAGCTTTTTTTATTTTATTTTTATGTGGGTTTTTGTTTATGTATGTTGAGAGTCATATTGGATGGTGTCAAGTTGTGGTTAGACTACGAAACTTTTGTATTGCAGTAAAATGTGGTTGCGATTACGGTTGTGATGTTGTTGTAGAGATCTTTAAAGCATTTATATTGCTACCCCAATTGCAGTTGCAGTTGCAGTCTAAATTTGGTTATAAAAGCGAGACAGCTCTTACTTTACAAGCCGGTTTTATCACAACTTTTACTCTTGTATGGTTTATTAGGATAGAACCCTTTTAAGCTTTTGACTTATGTTCTTACCATTTTATGTGATGAAATGAGACAATAGCATGAGGTGTTTTTTTAAGTGGGTTTATATTTGTTGAGAGTCATATTGGATGGTTCTAAATTGCGTTTGCAGTTACGCTATGAACCTTGATATTATGGAAAATTGTGGGCTAATGTGGCCGCAATTCCAGTTGTGATGCCGTTGTGGAACCTCTAGAAATTTCATATTGTGGTTATGGTAGGGATAGTTGTTGTAAAAGGAAGACAACTCTTATCTTAAACACCAGTTATGTGGCATTGAGTTGGAGTATATATGTCACTGTGATTATGGATTTATCAGCATTTACCTGAATGGAAAGATTGTTCTTCTGTAACTGCCATATTATAGTGATGATCAGAGGATTGATACTTGTATGGCTTTGTTGGCATATTTAGCACGTATTAGGGTGTAATTCAGCCGTGGTTATTGTTGTAGCTGTTAATTGGTCATGGAAAAAATATAAAAACGTGTTTTTGAATTTGTTTATATGAAGTAAATGGATATTGTTGCAATGGTAAGCATTACTTATTTTGGAACCTGTAGTGTTTATAATCTGTGTCTTTTTGTTATCCACACAATTCACAGGTGGTGCATTTGTACAAGAGAAAGTGGATTGAAGAAACGACTTATCCGCACTTTACTATGATTGGTCAAAGTTTAGGCTCCATGTATCTCGGATGGGAAGCTTTGTGCAAGTTCACCCCTTTATATTATTTTGATACAAGTGGTTATGCTTTTACATATCCACTTGCTAGGTTGTTTGGATGCAAAGTTATTTGCTATACACATTATCCTACTATTAGTTCAGACATGCTATCTCGCGTTCGTCAACGCAGCTTGATGTATAATAATGATTCCTTGGTTGCCAAAAGGTTTGGTTTTCAATCCTTGGAATTTCATATTTCTTCCCTCATCTAATTCAATTCATACGTGTTTGTTCGATGATGGTATTGATCTTGTTTTTTTCTTCAATCCAAATTGTTTTAATAATGTGACAGTTATTATGTGGCAGTGTTTGGCTTTCTCGGTTCAAAATAGTCTATTACACATTCTTCAGCTGGTTGTATGGGATTGTTGGATCTTGTACACACCTAGCTATGGTCAATTCATCTTGGACCAAAGCCCATATTGAAAAGCTTTGGGGAGTTCCAGATCGGATTAAGCGAGTTTATCCTCCTTGTGATACTTCAGGACTTCAGGTTTGAAATATATTCTTTATTGTCCTGAAATTGTTGTTGGTATAGTGTCAAGATCTTCACATCCATATCACTTTGGGAAGTTGGTTTCGAATATCATGAATTGATGCTACCAAATGTTTAAAGCTTATCCTCACACATTAGTTTAGAACTCAAAATTAATGTCAGCACTCAGCGTCCCCGAAGTTCTAGCCAGTGTTCTGGGTTGGGACGCTGAAAGAGTATAAAGGAGTAGGTCTAGGTTTTGATTTTTTGCTGCGAACAAATTTCTACTCCCCCTAACAAATTAACCGCTAACATTTGCCTATAAAAAAAGTTGGCACTTTTGCTATGTCACTTATTATTAAGATCCTATACAATTGTTACTCGGCCAATTTAGTAAATGCTGATGGGTGATACCAATATCTATCTTTTCTAGTTAAATAATCCATATACATACATATAGATACACATGTGCATTACCTTTTGTGGTAATTACCAGTGGATTCTAACAGTTTAGCAATATGGCCAGGTGCTTCCTTTGGAAAGATCAGCTGAAATTCCTGTAATAATATCCGTTGCACAATTTCGACCAGAGAAGGTAGGCATACTCCTATCAACCTTATGAATGGAAAGTAAAACCATTTTGGTGGTTTATTTGGACATATGTTGATTACATCAAGTTTACACGATTCTATTTATTGTAGGCTCACAGTCTCCAACTTGAGGCCTTTTCACTTGCCATTAAGAGATTGGAGTTTGGCTTGCCGAAACCTAAACTCCAGTTTGTTGGTAGCTGTAGAAATAAATCAGATGACGAAAGACTGCAAAGGTTAAAAGAGAAAGCAATTGAGCTGAATGTGAATGAACAAGTGGAATTCCACAAGAATGTAACATACAAGTTAGTACCAGTGGTTTTTTTCTCTCCTTTTTTCCTTTAATGATCCTACATACTTCCTCTGCAAAACATGGTTAACAAATAACTATTATGTTGATTGCATACCTTAAGTGGTAGTTGATTGCTTAGTTCCCAAGTTTATGTACATCGGGGTATGAAACACTGACAAACACAAAACTGACATATCCAGACTGATAATGATTTGAGAAAATGAAAGTAAATTAAATGTAACATGTGTCGGTGTCGTGTCGGACAATGATGTGTATCAGACACCAGACACATTCAATTTTGAAGTATTGGTGCTACAGGTCTAAGGTCACGATTTGACTAGTTTATGCATCTATGTTCATCGCTATATTTATCACTTTAACAAACAGCATTACTTATGCGTCCTGCTGGTATATCAAAATATATAGTTTGCTTATTTCAGGATGGACGTTGTTCTGTCATTGTTTATCTGTGGGAGAAGATATTTCTAATTTCTGAAATAGTTAGACTCAGCTTGAAGTAGTGTGTGGATAAGTCTGTAATAGTGTAGTTTCAAATTTTTATGGATTCGTTACTGCCCAATTGTAAAAACCCATAAAATTTAAACTAGTATATTAGTGACTTATCCTTAAGAACTAATTCCTATGTCTAAATTTGAACTAATTGAAAAGTTATGATGAATAGCTTATAAGGCTCTCATGAAAATTAGTTGATCGCATTTATAAAACACAAGTTTAATGCTGAAGTTGTCTGTCGATCATTCTGGATTTTATTTATATACTTCTAGAAGCTTAATTTTAAATGCATTCTTGCTATTATATTTGATCATTGCCTCGACCTGCAGAGAATTGGTGGGACTTTTAGGCGGCGCTGTTTCCGGCATCCATTCAATGACAGATGAGCATTTTGGCATTAGTGTTGTAGAATATATGGCTGCTGGTGCCATCCCAATTGGTATGTGTGATATAAGTTAAACCTCATCATAAATACACTATTTTCTTTATATCCTGTGATCATGTGCTTACATACATTGATTATGTTTGCATTGTTTGCTTGCTTTTCAGCTCATAATTCAGCCGGCCCAAAAATGGACATTGTACTGGATGAAGATGGACAGCAAACAGGGTTTCTTGCCTGCACTGTTGAAGAATATGCAGATGCCATTTTTAAAGTCATTAAGATGTCAGAAACGGAAAGACTAAATATGGCTGCTGCTGCAAGAAGACGAGCAAGCAGGTTTTCTGAGCAGCGATTTTGTGATGACTTCAAAGCCGCAGTACGCCCTATTATCAGTCGTGTTTCTAGATAATGGTCTACCAACTAATCAACACCATTGTAGCTTAAAATGGAGAGTTTCTTCTTTGCCAGTCTAACCATCTGAGATTATAAACCAAGAGTTTTGTTACAGAAAAATAGTTAAGTTTTTATTTTGACTCTCTTTTCGTAGTTGATGTTATTTTCAAGTCCTTATACCAAATGGTAAATGATTCCACATGTACAGAGGATTTTTGGAAGTTGGATTGTAATATAAGAAAATATTTCCATCTAGTCTGAATTATGTTTTCATGTAAACATAGTAAAATGGTACATATCTAAATTGAAATTCCGAAATCCGAAATTATGCTTATACATTTTATGAATGAGATAAATACATTAAAATCTAGCTGGTGATTTGAAAAACACCAAATCAATCACTTAAAGGCTAGGAAAAGAAAATGTAAAACAACGAAAAACAAAGTATCTTTACATCTAAATTGAAATCGAAGTACCCCATTATTCAATCATAACACACATCTAAACACTTTGAACTTATGTGACAGGGTGCTTGATATTTTTATTGTATGAATTAGATATACTTTTTGTGCAACTGTCTCTGGAAACTAATATCTTGAATCGAATCATGTTGAAAACAAATGAGTGGTGAACTCTATTGTTTAAAGTTGTTGCATTTCCAGCTCGAGTTTCAACTCGAAATCTTGATTTAACGGGAAAAAAGTCTATGTTATCTCATTCAAGCGTCGTGAATGATTTGTAACTATATACACACACAATTACTAACACTATTAATTAAAAAAATATGATTTGCATTGTCCATGATCACTCAAACATCACTAGAAGCAACATTAAGAGGAGAAGGAGCAGGAGAATTACGACAAACAGGGCATGTAACATTCATACGAAGCCACTCATCAATACAATCAGCATGAAAACAATGTTTGCATTCTGGAATACTTCTTATTGTCTCTTTACTATTGTATTCTGATAAGCATATCCAACAACATCCGTCGTTTGGTCCAGGTACGCGTCGACTATCCCCAAGAACTACTTTCTCATAAGATTCAATTGTCGATTCATCTAAACCTGTAGCTATTATGACGTCAAGTTGTGGTGATATTGCAGCTGGTGCTGACCGAGAAGCAGCATTTCTGGTAATGTTGGCTATTCTATCATTGTAGCACACACAAGTTGCCATTAACATAACAAAGATTAGAGCTGGTCCAGTAATACATAATGCTATGATTCTGAAAATTTTAAGTCCTTGTCGTGATGTACCTGAAAATTGAAGCCACAAAATATCAATGTATGTAATATAAGATTAACTATGAATGTATGTAATATAAGATTAACCTAGAGCATCCTTTATTAGCATGGTTATGGATAATGGAACTACAGAAAAGATTTGTTTATTAGAAAATGTTATAATAAAAGGAGCATATAGATTGAGAGTTGTAGCAATTCTGTGTACATTTTTAACATCTTTTGGGACATAAAATTGATTTTGACATATTTTAATATTTCAACTTAAAGATGAGATTTGTATCTTTTAACTTCTGAACTTTTGAACGTGCATAACATTGATTGTGTAACTCATCTTTGCAAAACATAAATCACTTTTACATTCATTTATTTTACAAAGTCAAACTTTTACCGTTGAACTTGAAACCTCATAGACATTTTTACCTTCAATTTAATTTTAACTAAATTCAATTTTTATAATAACCACCGGCTATATCTATATGCTTCAAAATAATGCAGTAGTAAACTTAATTCATGGCGGTGACCACTTGCACAATAGTTCTTAATTTCTTAAATTTTAAAATCAAGTCATACAGCAAAATATTTCTTGAACTATATTAGTTTGTTAAGCAAGTTGTCCCCAAGTGGGATTTGTTTTTTAAAAGTGCCAACGTTGCACTAGTTAAATTTGGCTACTGATATGTACGCATGGTACTTGCCTTAATTTTTGTTAATTTATTGCCAACATGCAAATAGAATCCTAAAGTCAATAAGAATAAATTATAAACAAAACAAAAATTGTCATGGTTATCTCAACAGCTGAGGTAAAACCGTTGACTAATATTTTTCTTATTATTCCTTCTAACCTCAGCATGTGGGGCACCTAAGTAAGATAGACAAACCTAGTGAAAGCATCCCTAAGTTAGCATCATATCTTCTTTATTTAATTTATTTTTTTACAACTCTTCAAACACGTTTTTTTAAGCTCATCAAACATGTTTGATTAACTAGTTTCTTGATACATTAATGATCAATGAACCTTATAGAATTGCATATTGAAGATGCTTGATGTTTTTACCTGCTTGGTAATCAGACATACAGACAACTTGATTGTTGTAAACGCTTTCTAATCCACACATTAGCCCATGTGTTTCACAATAACTGCAGTCAGGTTTATCCCATGTTAATTGAAGATCTGCACTAAGATTATCTTTGATATTTTCTCCGAATCGTTCTTGTCTTGCTACTGGAACTAAAAGCCTTTTGATAACAGAACAAGACCCAGGAATTGAATTGGCCAAGTTAACCGAAGGAATAGCTGATACAAAATATGTTGAATTACTAAGACAACCAATGGGAATGAATTGTGACCCTATATTCTTCTGAGATGAACAGCTTAAAAAGGTGTAGTCACGACTGAAAGTAGCAATGAAAGGAGAATTTGAAAAATTGAGACTTAGAAGACGTTTGGGAAGACAATTATCAGGATCATAGAGTTGTATCTGTTGTGTGAGATAGTTGATGTTGCGTACATAGAATTCGCCAGAATAAGGAAGTTCTAGAACTGAATTTCTTTGATTTGAACAAATTAAGTTGAAACCGGGGTAACCACAATAAGGAGATTGCTCACCTTCTAGTGTAAAAGGAAAACGAATAGGTAAACTAAAGTTACCACATAACGAAACTGGGCAATCGTTAAAGGCATGTATGACAGGAAATATTAAGTAAAAAAGGACCTTCAAGATGCCCATTACTTCTCAGATTGCAAATCTGCGGTAGGAAGCATAAGCTTTTATAAGATGATGAAAGTTGAAACTGTATTTTAATTTTAAATTCCATCAAATTTTCAACTCAGTATAGAAAGTCAAATAATATTTTATACTGATATAGCTTAATTCTTAATTGACTCATTCTTGTAGTAGGTATGCCTCAAAACAATTTTTTTCTTTTTTTAAAAGATGCCTTAAAACAGTTATTTGCAGTATTATTACATATACTACTTTGGATGTTTCTGACATTGCCAGAATTTAACCAACTAAAACAGTTCATAGCTTGATCTTATGATTACTTCTATGTCAAGTCAGCTCTTACCATTAACAATGAACATAAGTAATATTCAGCTTTCTTTAGTTTGGTTTGATTTTAGCATACTGAACAAACAATTCAATTTTAGGGAAGTGGATGTATCAAGACTTGCATGAAATTTTATAACTTTCATACAAAATAATGTTTCTCCATTCAGCTACTATTTATCAACTTTTCATTTGGAAATAGTATTTCAATATGGTCTTGTATAAACCATTACCTACATATGGGGAAATTAATGAATGGGTGTACAATATTTGATTTCAGCTGTAAGAATATTGTCTTATATAAAAATGTCATATAGCATTTTAAAGGGTAGGATGAACTACCCAAACCCAGGCCCTTGTCGAAGACATGTTTGAGATGAATCACAGAAGCTGCTGAGAGATTCGAATGGAAACAACTTCTCCATCAGGTCCTGCCCTCATAGCTTGGTATTTCACATGAAGTCCTATTTGTATTGAAAAGTAAAATGAAATATCGTGAACTTCAGTTGGAACTAAACAATATTAATTTCAATACTCAAGAATATGCAAAACAAAGATGTTCAAATGAGTTTAACCGCATTGTAAAAAACAAAAGATGAGTTTAACTACAGCGCATCAATGAAATTTCCAAGCTAAGTCATAAGAAATTTGGAATTTTAGATTTTGAGATTTATTGGTGTCTCTAGATATATGCCCTTGTGTTGAATTCGTTACTGTCATGTTTTTTGGAAAGAATCAATTTGATTTAGCAGGGTGGATGCAGGTGTTTTCATGCATTGATATGTTGTATCATCAAAGAAGAAGATTTGGGGCTGTTGTGGATTGGTGGGGAGTACATGCTTATCTCAGTTAATGGTAAAGTAGCATGAATAGTTTTGGAGTTTAATTGAAGTATTGGAACAGTCGGTATTGGAAAGAGAAATGGTATTCAGGTTTTGGATTGGAGGGCTAATAGAATGGTAAGCCAATTGGATGGGGAGTAACGATTTTGCAGAACCACAACGCGATAAAAGATGAAGGATCTTGTTCTTTTTGTAGTTACACACACTGGATGCAAAGGGAGACTCAATAAAAATCTGTGTTGGAGTGAATCAATTGTTGTAGCATAGGGCTGAATTTACAGATTTGTTTGTTTTGATAATTGGTTGTTATGCAGCATGTTGCTGTCAGCAGATTTGTACTCATATTCTTATAGCAAGTTTTCTGATATTTACTTCAGTAATTGATTCGGGGACATGAAATCTGAAAAGAAGAAAGTTTCTTACCTTCATTTTCTTGTAAATTAGTGTTCACAGCTACTGCATGGAAAGCAATCATGGCCTTGGGTTGCCAGTCATTTTGTTTCCCAATCCAAGACTTGTAATCAAACACCGCTGCCATTCAATTTGAAAATTAAAACATATTAGCATGATGTGTTAGTGCCAGGACTTGGTAACTGTCATCTTTGAAGGGTAAGCAATAAAAATAATTAATTTAGAACTCGAAATTACTTAAATACTTATTCAGAATCATTCAGATGCATAACATTCTTATTGCAATTAATTTGTTCCTGGATTATCTTATGAAATTATGAATTCATTCTTCACTGGAGCTAAATCTGTGTAACCTTAACTGAAACTAATTATTAAAAGCATAATTTCCATATATTTATGTTTCTATTCTGCTTGACAGAATCAGTCCTCTTTATGCAATGACATTAGATGGTTGGTTTATCTTAATTCTTAAAGAAAAACATTGACAAGGAAGTTGACTTGAAGTATAAAGGTTTACCAGCCGTAGAAGAACTCTCCAGGTGTTTGACGTCAAAAATGGAGCCAGTAGCCCCATCTGCTCGTTTCTTGACATCATGAGATCCGACAACCTCATACTCCCAGCTCCCATTTTGGTAGCCTTCACAGAGAAATAGTTCTATATGCCTTGCGTCTAATGTCTGCATTGTTCCTATATAAGTAGGAGAAACATGTTAAATTGAGTAAGTATATTCTAGCCTTATTCTAATGCAAAATCTTGCCATACAAAATTGTTATCACTGATGAGTTATTTAAGATGGTTAAGGGATGTGCAGCACTCATCAGATTATATTGAAATTACCATCGCAAGTATTGAGGTCACAGACCGGGCATCGCACAAGCTGAAGATCTATAATATAAACAAATGAAATGTTATTTGATGAATACTTATACCATATGATAACTTAATTGATTTCAATGATAGTTCTTTAGTCAAAGAAAACTTGGGAGTACCAGCTATCCAGATTCCAGGTTTAATGTTGTCTAGAAAGCAACAACCGTGAGACTGCAACATCTTTTCCCTGCTTTCTTCTTTCTTTAAGTCCTCAGGAAAATTCAGTCTCTCTGTCAGGAAGGCTACTGGAGAATCAAAGAAAAAAGCACCAATACGCATCCAATCTGATAGAAAATATTAAAAAATTGTTACAGCATAAAAAAATATACAAGTCTACTTGTGTTAAAGCTGCACATAATGCCCATAACAAATTTTCACTTGTGTAGGTGTTGCTCTAGTTCAAACAATATGTTGTATATCTTCTGTCCAAAAAAAAACATGTTGTATATATATTACATAAAAAGGAATCAGTCAGTAGTCAGATAAATCTAGATATATCTAGATTGTGAATTTGCATCATAGCTAAGCAATGACAAATAATAAATTCCATTTATATAGAATATAGAATTTTGCATAAGTAAGCAATAAGGTTTGCTATGTACATATAATTGTGCGACCTAGATTTAGGACAGTCAATAATTCCTAACAAATCTAAGATATTTGATACAAGATTGGATAGCTAAGACAACTCAAAATCTCAATTGTGCAATATTCATCAATGATCAAAAGCATTAACTGTGAGGTCACTTACTGCATCAAATTCATTACCATAACTACGTGTAGAATCTATTAAAATTTAATGTAAATCTCACAATATATGATGATATGAATACAATATGTGAAAATTAGTGTGATAAATAACCAAAGATCCAACTCACCAATGTGTTTCTCCTGCTGACGGAACTTGTAGGAGTGGCTCCCATCTGAAATTTCAAAATCGATGTTAATCGCCGACGGTGACAATTCCATTCATGGTGACAATGCCATTCATGAAAATTGATCCAGGCCTAGTAGGTGTTACTTACCAAAGGCTGAAGTGTAGAGCTTGCTCCACTTGAATGCCACAGGTGGTGGAGATGGAACTTGAAGATCACGCAGACACACAAACTTCCAAATAGCATCATCCATGATAGCACGGCGGAACCATCGGTTTGTAGCTGCCAGCATTATCAGAGATTTTCCATCCAGAAACTTCGCAATCTCTGACCAAATATCCTCGTCGAACCTTCGTTAAGCATCGAGTATTTCAAGTTGTTAAAACAAAATAAGAATAATAACAATTAATCAAACATAAATTGATTAGATTCTATCATTAATGTTTCATGCGTATAGAAAATTAGAAATTACTATTTTAAAACTAGAAATACATGTTCATCAATTAATCTTTTCCTCATATAAAAGCGCTATAGAAAACGTTTTTAAACAATCTCTAATTCATAAAACATAACAAATGGAAAAAGTGATTAAGCGATTATGAAGTTCAAAACTGAAATGACTTATTCAGCATAAACAGTTATTATTACAGAATTCAACAGAAAATAAGCTTAACTACTGAACATAGAAACTCATCGAAGCAAATCGAATCAGAATCAATTGTTTGAAATCAACGCGGATGCAGATTTTCATTTCATCTTCGCTATAAACTAATATCGTAAAATGAACACAATTAGCGTCCAATTCTCAAAATCCAGAATCGTATCCGATTTTCTCATGAGTTCTTAAGATCGCAATCGCATTCAAATGCTTCTAGTAGAAAAGTAAATAAACAAACACGAAGACGTTTACGCAGATCGAACACGAATTCTAATAACAGTAACAGAATAAGCATAGATCAACAGATTCATTCAAGTAAGAAATCAAAACCAAAGAGAAATCGGTAAAATTAACTAAAAACAGTTCAACAATCAGATCTAAGTGAAATTCAAACCGATCTATATCTCAGAAATGCATACTAAGCTTTCACGATCACGTTTAAATGCAACAACAGATAAAATTGAATCGAAGAAAGTGAATGTAACTGAAATCGAATTTGAAAAAAAGAGTGAGAAAGAGAGAACCATGAGAAAGTGGAATGAGCGGAGAGAAAAGGAGGACGAGGAGAGTTGCAACAGCAGATGGTTTTGTTTCTTCGGATTCGTTTTGCCGGCGGCGGTGGAAGTTCTCCGGTGGAGGAAGTAGCATGATTGAGTTGCTTTTTCATGCTTGCTCTGAAATTCAAAAACTGAAGCACGCGTTCTGTTACTCTCTAACAAATCACAACAACGGTGCACTCTTTGATTTTCGCTCTTTATATAGGCGCGCCAAAATTTCGCTTTTCAAATCAATTATTTTATTTTATTTATGAAAACTATTCAAATAAATTATGAAAATATAAAATTAATTATTAAAGAAAAAAAAATAACGAAAAGTTAGTTGTTTGGAATCGGGTGCTTCAAGAGGTGTAGGACACTTGTGCCCGCTCAAATTCAGCTATTTTATTTTTTTTGCTTAAATTTCAGCAATTTTATTATTCATGTATATTATTTTTATTTTGATGGAATTTATGTATATTATTTTGATATGTAGATATATAGATTTCAAACACAAGTAATGGTTTTTTATTTTATTTTTAAAAATAGTCTAGTAGCTAAAATTTCACATTTTTAAAAATGAATAACTAGAGTGTCTACAGTTAAAACATCAACTCTTACGTACAATGTTCCTATCAACTACGTTAATCTTAAAGAGATAAAATACACATAATTTATATAGATTTAAAACAAATTAATCAATTTTTAATTAAAAAAAACTTGAGATTCATGAGGTTAAAGTGTGATATTAATTTTTCTGAGAATTATTTTATTGGTTAGGTCTTTTAGATTAAAGTAAAAAGGATTTTTAAAAAATAAACTAGAATATAAGTTGACATAACATGCCAATGCAAATCTAAAATATTGTGAATGTGTTACACCAAAGTGGAAATGAATCCACTAAACTTGTATAACTATATTAATCAAGATTTTAGAGTCACTTTCCACAGTTATATGTGAAAAGTCCTCCCTCTAAGCCATTTTGAAGTCAAGGTACAACCGTACAAGTCCCGTGTTTCAGTATAAAAGGTGATACACACACTTCAATCTTCTTAATATAGTCTTTAATTCATCTTCGTATGAATTGCAAAAAAGACCGCCACAACTTTTAAGCTTACCACCTCCCTTGCAAGCACACCAGTCACCATCTCCCTTTTAAGCAATGTCACTATTGAGTTTTATCCCACTATCAGAAGGCTATATCCATTCTATGTAGATTATTTTCTTAAAATACAGATCACGATAAAAATTTCATAATTTATTTAATTTAAATAAACAAAATAAAAATTCCAATCCACTCATCCTAATCACGTCTACTTTCGGCCCATTTTCCACCATCAAAGAAGTCAAATTTTCACTTGAGTCTAAAATATGATTCGTAGAAAATTCTCCAGGTTTTCTAACTAATATCATGTTAACGAACACGTTAAACTCCATATATAGCCAAAATAAGATAGATGTGTCATCATCTACGTAAACAACATTTAGAACCAAAATTAATTTAGTTCTTTTTATTCCATTATTGAAATAATTTTTCTTGTTAAGTGGGATAATCTTACGATCACATTCTTATTATAAAGTACGACCAAGGGTGTATTTGTATAAAGCGAGGGGCACATTAGATGTGTGTGTAGGATTCACTTTTTTACCATGTGTTTTCAGGTCATTTTGAATCAGACCAATTTATTCATTTTTTATTCGTTAATCTCTAATACGATATATATATATATATATATATATATATATATATATATATATATATATATAATTGCATTCCCTCCTTATTTTCTAAAACCTATAGCATCCTATCATCTTGCATCTCTCTTTGATTCCTATCTCAATCTTGAGATAACTAAACCTCATTAGTCTATTTCATTGCCACTCGTGTTCAAGGGGGTAAATTGATAGATTTTTTCTTGGAGCCATGAAATCAAATTCCATGCAGTCACCTTTTTTTCGTAGTCGAGACATTAACGACCGTTCGATTTTGATTGGACAGTCACCTCTTTTCCTTATAGTTCACATTGATATGTATTTGGATCCTTACAATGTATAGTAGCAACAGTGGAACCGATGATCTTTTTATTGATTTATCAAGTATGAGTAACAAGAAGGAAGTAAGAAGGAGGACATTAATGAGATCCAATGGAATCCCAGCCATTAAAAATAAAAAATTCACAATAGGAAAAGCAAAATATTTAAGGGAGTAGATTTTAACATGATAAAACTTGAGAAAATTTAATGGGGAAATCCATTCCTCTACATGCCACCTGCTTAAACTTTTACATGGAACAGCAATAATGTGACAATTCATTTTTCATATAAACAGTTATTAATATACATTATCATATAAAAAATTATCAATATACAAAAACTTTATTTATTTACAAAAACTTGATGATATGTATTTCTTTCTTTTTTTATATAAAAAAAGAGTGATATGCATTTGAGCAACAAAAATATTGATTAAATATTTGAACAATCACAACTTTAAAGAGACGAGTATCAAACAAAACATCAAAACTCAAAAGTATGTTTTGAGAGTCGGGTTGATTTTTAAAATTTGGATGAAATGAAGTGATAGGCAATGAATAATAAATTGTTCTCCCTTTCACAACAAAAACCAACTCCTAACATTAGTTTACCGAGCAATATTCTCTAACTTTCTAAGTGCCAAAGGTACCTACCTACCTTTTGATTCTTGTGAGCCATCAGATCAATCTAAAGCATCAACATGTGCCACGTGTTTTACTTTAATTAAAAAATTAAAGGAGAAAAGGAACACGCGACACACTGGCATCACATCATTTCCATCTCCTTCCCAATTGCCCCACCGCGCCGTCGTCTGATTGAACCAACCAACTGCCATAGTTTACTCCGACCGACCACTGCCACACCGACTCTGTTCCGGCAACCATAACCAGTCTGAAAAGGGAAAGCAAACTTCCATAAAGTAATATTAGCTCTGCAATGGTGATCGGAGTTGTGGCAAAAGGGAAGACAGTGCTTTGCCGGCAGCGACCGCGGCGAAGAGTGACATAGCAGAGATGAGTTATGTCGGTCTCTTTCTATCCAATATATTTTATGGGTTTATTTTTTTATTTTCAAAAAGAGAGAAAACCATGACAATTGACAAGCTGTGTGCCGTCTGATTAATCAAATGAACCAGAAATACTGAAAGTTATCTACCTTTCCCGCTAGAAAGTTAGAGAATAGTGCTCCGTCTAAAAACACTCAATTACTTCTTGTTTCAATGTCATAAATTTTATTATTACCAGGAAGTATAAACAAAAAGCGATTTAAACCAATATTTCACAATCCAAACCTGAGTAAACTGATTATTAACTAAGAAGAAAAAAAGACACTTCAATTGCAGTGTTGTAAAAGACCAATACGCAGCATATTTGTTTGTGTTGCAAAATTTGCAAAAAAATGGCCAAATATAAACCCTACCAGATATTGATTTGTCTTTTGAAAAATATCAAATCAAATATGAGAGATATGGCCAATTGTTTCCATGATATACCAGAAAAGCACTGAGTAATATATGTGTGCTCCTATACACCCCTTTTGTCTTCAATGTGAATTTCTTCCAAATGTCAAAAGAATTTGGAGAATTGTGACAGGTTACAAAAATGCCTCCAGCTCATTTGCTCAGAAGTTTCCTATTTTATTATATATAACAAATTATATACAAACTATACTAAACTGGTAAAATTTAAAAATATAAAAATAAAAAGCTCAATGGACAAAGCTTTACCCTATGGTTAGACGACTGCAATTGCTCAAGCAACAAAAACTGCTTAACCTAGTTCATAAATTTTCTACATTCCGGTGCTCTGCAAAGGCAGGGAACTTTCTGTTCTTCCGGCTCAGTTGGATCGAACAAGTAATCATACCTGTTGCAGCATCAGAGAAAAATAAATTAATCAAGTATACTACATATCCCAATATGCATGCTTGGAGATGTGAGAGCACAGACGTACGTTAGTTCTTGACCAGCAGAAACGTTGGTTTTGGCAATAAGAACAATCCGGTTCTGTTGATTGCCGCCCAAACTCAAAATCCTTGCATAGCAGTTTGGCATGCACTGAAGCAAGTGAGGTTGAAGATTAGTATACTAATTTTCTTTTGCTATTGTAATATATCTTATATAAAATCACATGATGGATATTCCCAATAAAAAACACATAATGGACAATTGAGCTCAAGTCATAGAATTTTCAATTAATAAGATTCATAAAGTTACAGTAAAAACTTACAGAGTGGTTTATTAAACGTGCTATATTGCCCTTGTGTGTTGAATCAATGACTACTTCCTCACTGATCTTGAACAACTGCACATTTTATATTAGTTAGTGTTATGAATGGCAGTGAATGAATTCAAATGTTATCAGAAATCATGAACCTGTCTAGAACAGACATTTGAACCAAATATAGAACTTTAAAAAACACAAATGAAACATAATGTTATTGAATGACTATTATAGGCTTCGTTATGTTAAGCAAAACAACATGAGGACGGGTACAGACAGGTATTACAGTCAATCTTAAACAAGAGACTCACGTAGCAATCTTTGCCTTCTGAACGATATTTTGCTTCCCTCAGATCGGAGACACTACGCCTTACCTGCTCTCCACGATACTCAACAACCTGCAGACAAACATAACAAGCATGAACTTCATGTCTTCAGAAGAAATTGCTGCAAACCATCTAAAAATAATACACAGTAAGTTACCATATCTCCTTCTTGTATATCTCTTCGAGCAAAGAGACCCCATCCATGAATACCCGACTTTCCGAAGCAAATTCTGAGTTTTTCAGTTTGCTGATACAAAACATTAAAAAATAAGAGCGGGATTTGATATTTAAAAAATTGAGATAAGCAATTCAAGTAATTAATTTTAGCAAATGCAAATATATGTAATACCTGCAGATCGTGAAGACGTTCCTTGAAAGAAGGAAATACTTTAGAAACTTTAGCATCCTATCAAAAACCAATATTATATATTATAAGATATCAAATTAGTGTTTTCCTTTCACATATAACAGACACAACTTAGCAAGACCAGGTTATTGATTGCAAAAGCAAGTAGGGCATATATCATGCTGACCATGAAGATTACCTCATAGTTGTTCAATTGAGTTATTTCACCTAAAGAGTGAAGGCTGGGTCCCCTCAGCAAGTGAATTATTGGCACATCAGCTTTCTGGCAATATGGGAGAAAATGTGGTAAAGAGACCAAATCGAGAAGAACAAAAAATAGATAATATTGAGATTTAGCTTTAAAGACTGGCCATTGATGTGACAAAAATACCCAAAGTTATGTTGACTATAAATAAGTAGAAGCTTGTTAACAATTAAGTATAACAGCTTGAATTAGTTTAGATTAGAATCTCAATTATCTGATTAAGATATGATCTACTTTCTGCTATGTCTCTTATGGGTAGTATCTATTTCCATTTCCCTAGTTGTAGCAAATTGGTAGTATTTCGAATGAACTGTGCCTATGTAAATCATCCCTGTACAGCATCACATTAAAAAGAAATAAAACTTCCATTTACTATCCAAAAATTACATGTTATCTCATGTAAAAACCTTCCCACAAATGTGAAACAGCCCGACAGAAGAAACCCTAAATCCTTCAAAAATCTATACCATCAGGCAGCAAGCAAACAATGTTCCAACTTGCAACTCGTTATTGAAAAACATAAGGGGGAGAACTATCATGAATGTGTTCATTCTGTGAAATTGACACTGGATGAGAAGGAAAACAAAGGTATCCAACCAGAGATACTATACATCCTTGTATAACGACGGATGAATAAGATGTTAAATTATCACTTCAAAAATTACAAAATAAAAAGAATAGGGCAGTTGATACAATATTATGGCCACAATAGTATGTTTAGACTCATTACCTTATTACGAGACCTCTGGTACACACGACATCTGGCCGCAGAAAATGGATCGACCGTATCATTTTCAGTGGTTGAAAATATATTGAGCTCTCTATTTTTTGATGAAACAAGCCTTGATCCCCGGAAATATCCCTTGTGATTTTGAGTCAATGTTCTGGGAGAGAAAATCCCCAGAGATGAATGTGTAACCATTACAGAATCTGGACTTGGGACTCTGATAATGAATTAGCATATAAAACATCATTAATAAAATGGAAGATGGCAACATATATAATTGGATCACTAGAGCACAAACCTATGAACTGCGCAGTATATTAGCTTCTTTGTTATTGGAGTCCCATTCTTCTCCATGACATGCAACTGTGAGTTTAAAGTTTAAACAAAATTAACATATTTCCCAAGCTCTTGTAATCCTCACAGTCACACTAATAAATTCAAATACGTAAATACGTAGAAATTATATATTTCGGACGAGACCACAAAGGATACACCAGTCCTCCAAAAGAAAGAGAGGAAACTAGGGGGGAACAAATGAAGAAAATAACAATATTCCTGATCAACCTAATCAACGTAAAGGAAACATGAAACTTACTTCCATGGTATACCCAGCTCTTGATGCGCACATTACATGAAGATAAGTAGCACACTTGCAACAACTTGTACAAGAACCATGGCTTTGTTTACAAATTACACAAACCTGCAGTCAGTGGACAAACAAGAAACATTACCATGAGTTTATAAGTACAACCCAGCCTAATATAAAAGAAAATTAAAGAAGGGAAAGCCAAGTGTAGTTTACATAACAACCCCACCACTATCTTACTGAATGAAGAGAAAAATATAACTGAAGGTGGAAGATTATATAGTGAATTTAGTGTTGAATTACTTTTGAGCAGAGAGACTTTGGAAGGATGAACTTTAACTGAAGGTGACTATAGTGAATTTAACTGAGGGTGAATATAGTGAATTTAGTGTTGAATAGTTATCCAAAAATAGATAAGAATGAACACATTTTGTTTGAATATTGTAAGCACAGTACGATTTGTGTAAATATATTGACTTAAAGATGAATAAATAAACAGAACACTATGCCCAATATGCATTAAGGTACATATTGGATTCTCAGCCAAAAACAATTTAGAATCATCCAGTATGCATTTGGGATATAATTAATTGGTATTTTTCACCTTTATGTGTGATTTCTAACTGATACATTCTTTGCTTGTGTCCAAATAATTTAGTTTACATACTTTCCTACATAATATTTAGTTTCAAAGATTAACAATTATTATTAACCTATTAATATTTAGTTTCAAAGATTAACAATTATTATTAACCTATTAATTGTTTATTTATAAAAGTGTGCTGTAATTGAAAATATTACTCTTATCTAAAATTAATCTTGTGCATCACACAGGTCAACGCATTTGTAAATTTAGAATCATCCAGCATGCATTCTGAGCAATATTATAGCTGAAACAATTGTTAACAAGTGAAAAAATCAACTTAGATCCCGTCATCTCACCTTCACAAAGGAATTAGGAGGAATTCTTAGAATTCCAACAGCAGGTTCCATGGCCAAAGGGTCTTGGAAAACAACTTCACGTTGAAACCAAGCGCATGTTACATGAACCCACAACATCTCAACATCAGTTGGCTTCAGAGCACCACCTGCAAATCATTTTTCCACATATAGCAAAAGCAAGTTAGCACTTAATCACATAAATGATCGTGGAAGATATAATAAAAGGAGCTCAAAATGAGGAATGTGCAATAGGAAAAATCATTATGTCAAGACATTTTATATAACTTCAATTATTCACATCAGGTGTTAAAAGGATTCTCCTTAACTTCATGAAAATGAGGAAACATGTGATCATCCCAAAGTAAAGCAAACTATTTTTTTAAATAATAGAAAGTCAATCCATCAAATGAATAAAAATCCCTCCTTTCCCATCTCAGAATTGGAGTGCAGGATCCACCATTTGATACTTTCATAAAACACTTAACATCATAGGATACAAACATAAGAACAAAGAGAGTTCAGATTGCCCAAAATACTAGATTGACATACCTTTTACTGGACAAAGGCAACACTCTCTTTCAACATCAGGAGTTTCACATACTCTACAGACCCAAGAAGTAAAATCTTGAACATTGTTTACACCATAGCATTCTTGGTGGACTGCTATTTGGCACCTACATAACAAAACAAGAAAACATATATAATTGACATCACTACCTTTAAAGCCTAGTAAATTTGAAATAAAATGTAAATCATCCAAAATAACTCTACAACTGAAGGGTAAAGATCATCAATAATAATTGAAACACCTGTTACAGATAATCATATTGTTATCGTCCCAATCTTCAACCCATCTACAAACAGCACATCTTTCCGTCGTCCATTTTGCATGAACTGGCTCATACTTCTCTGTCACGATAAGCAAAAGTAAATAAATCTCTGCATTCAGATAAAATCAACGGAATGCATGTAACAGCATGTTACATATGTCATGGTAAACTAGAAGAAATCATGGCTTTGGTATGTAAAAGTTACATGAAATGAACACTTACCTTGCAAAAAGGCAAGCACCTGCTGCTGATCTAATTCCCGGGGAATTCCATCTTGTGAAATGTGCTCCGTGAGCTGCAGTTTATGTTGAGTCAAAAACGAGAAAGAAGCACTTCGTAATAGTAATAAAGAAGGAAAAATAATAACCACGTCCCTCATATATAACTATATAATTCGTGACCATTAATTCAAAACCAACATACGTATTTGCCATTACAGTAACATGAAAGA
Organism: Trifolium subterraneum; assembly: GCA_951799995.1. Lineage (NCBI taxonomy): Eukaryota > Viridiplantae > Streptophyta > Magnoliopsida > Fabales > Fabaceae > Trifolium > Trifolium subterraneum. The sequence goes on from OX637462.1 coordinate 57,064,722, forward strand.
ACTAATACAAACCCATTTTTCAAGTGGTAGCATTGTGCTTTTCACTTTCACACTGTATTTCCATTTTTTGGCTCTGCTTCCAGTATGTCGTTCCCATTCACTCGGTGTCTGCTTCCTTGAACCACAAGAGATACACTTGCACATAATTCTGAAAAATAAAATCACAAGCAACTTAATGGAAGTCTTCTGGAAAGAAATTACGTGCATTCACAACAAACTATTTTGATTGGTAAAAAAAAAAAAACTGTTTTGATGGTAAAGATTAGTCAGATTGTAGACAAATCCAGATTGACAGTAGTTTGTTTTTGCAAATAATACTGGATATGTGCTAATAGTTAAATGCGAAATTATAAACAAAATAGATGTGTATGTATTACAGAAAACAGAATATACACACAGAAACTACGTTAAGAAATTCCAGGGGAGAAAGGGAAGGACAAAAATGATAAAATGAAACAAGAGCACCTCAAGAAATATGGATTAAACACGGGAATTGACATAATATATTTCTTCCATTACATATAATTAAATTGGATTATCAATCCCATAACATCCAAGGGTTAATGGCTTACAAATGAAGCTTAGGGAAGTAAACTCCTTCAATTCCATTGCACACCACCGTTACCTTCTCAGGTACCACGCCATTTTGGCTATTCTCCACTGATCTGTCTCAAAAGATATCACATTGTAAGATTCAAAGTATAAAATAAAAAGCTGAATACCCCAAACTAGAAGGAAAAAACAGCAATGATGATTAATATGTACTTGATTTTTGACTTGCATGTTTGTGATTCCGGTAATTTACGATTGATTCTTTCCTTGCAATCTGGACAATAGTAATCGGTATTTTCCAGATCCTGCAACCAGATGCCAGTCAAATTATATTCAATTTCAATCATTTTGTGGACCAAGTTTTTCAAAAGCAATCATGTGAAAATGATAAACAGGGCCATATTAACCACAACACAGCACCTTGAAATGTTCGGTAGAAATTCTGTCGCACTCAGCATGCACCCATACATTGCAACCATCACAACATACCTGATTCAAAGGGTTCCCAAAAGATATCAAAATTTTGAATTTATTGTACCAAAAGTATATTAAAATAAATATTAGGAAAGAAACAAAATTGATAAAACAGACAATCTCACCCAATTCCCACCGTCTGAATGGTGCCAAATCTTTTTGCAAATTCCACAGTATTGTTTTGATTTTAGTAACTGTAAGAGCAGAATATAATATTTTTTGAAATCATCTACCCATTGTAAAATTATTTTCGGAAAAATTTAAAGACTATAATAAGCCATTCTGTATAACCTTGGCACAAAGTTTGCATTGAAACTGGAGTGCATAACTTGAACCCTTAACCTTCTTCATGGTTTTGCATGGAAACATCAAACCACAGGTAGCACAACATCTAGTATCCTGCACAATATATTCACGGGATAAAAATAAACAAATAACCAGAGTCGATAAGAGATACAATTTAATACATTTAACTCTTTTCCAAATCTGCTTTTCAGCATAATTACTGGACAAGACAACATAAAAACTAACAAGAACGCAACAAAAAACTTACGACCGCGGATACAGAACAAATGCGGTTGGTTCAAAATTTCACTATGTTATAGCTGCAATTTGACAATACTTACCCTGAATGAGTAAATTTTACATGGATCACTCATTTATATCTAAGGGGATAGTTGTAGTTATGGGTACTATAGTACTCACCTGGCCCATACTTGCAAAGACGCGCACAATTGGGGATATAAGGATGGTTTGGTGGCTGCCTCACTGGGGTGGGCTCGTTAAGGAGTGGAGTGATAAGGAGGTCAAAGATTCGATCCCCACCCTCAATATAAAAACTATCAATACTAACATCGAGTGTTTAAAAATTAGGGTAATCTTTGATTATTTTTTTCAAATTTCAATTGATCATGCTGTCATCTCAATTAATGTTTTTCAATTATTATTCATTGACTCATTGTTAACATTAGTCCTATAAAAAATAAACATCCCAAAGTCCTTCCTCGACTAAAAACCCTCTTTCTTATGCAAAACGTAGTTTATAAATGCTCTCATCTGATCAGATGACAAAAAGCATAAAAGTAAAAAAAATCAATTTCACCTGATCCTGACAATAATATTCTTGATCAATATTTGAAATTAAGACCTCTTCAAGTCTATCAGGAGGATGAGCTTCTACATCGGTCACTTCCTCCGCTCCCAAATGTGATTCCAGAATACCATCTTCTGCCAACTTTGCCTCCTCCAGCGCCATCTGGAATTCACTCGGTTTGCTCTTGTACAACTGGGTCTGCCCCTGAAATCTGAACAAAGTGGTTTTTTTACTGATTAAATTTCCAATAATCCAACAAAAAAAAAAACTGCAGCTTGTACTCCCTCCGGCCCTTAATATAAAAAAAAAATCACTTTTTAGATACATTGAAATATTGATGTATCTAGTCTATAATATAGTCTAGATACATCAATATTTCAATGTATCTAAAAAGTGAACTTCTTAAAACCGAATGGAGTACCATCTTAACCACACTCACCTATTGAAGAATTCCGAGAATGGGAATATCATTCCCTGCTTCACCCATGCATAATCCTGCCCATTCATTATTCTTTTAGAGTTTAACACTAAAAACTCAAATTTACAACCACAAATAAAGAAGACTCTCAAATAAAAAGAATTACCCGAGTCCCATTTTTTGAATAACCGAAAAACATCACACAAAGCGCATCAGGAACAAAACAGTTCAAGACGGAATAAGGAGCCTGTGACATGGGATCAATCACCACAGCAGGCCAAGCCGGATATCTCTTGCCGCATTTTGCCCAAACAATATCACCCAAAGCAAAATCCTCTGGCCTATAAACCTCTTTTCTCTTTCCAACATTCCCATAAGTCTTCTGCTCTATACCCTCAGAGCTAAGACCAGAACCAGAAGCATTACTATCAGTCTTCATCGTTTTTCTACCCACACTAGACAAATCACTACCTTCCCTTTCATCAACCTTCACTTCAGCACATGGATAACACACAGAATAATTTTTCAAACAATTCACATCACTATTCTTAACCTTACCATGCTCAACATAACTCCTATCATCTTCAAAGCTGGAATCACCATCTCCATCCTCCGTTTTTACTCCTCGTTTCTTCCACGCATCAAGAACAACAGAGTCATTAAACCTCGACGGAAGCATCGGAAGCCGGCCACGTGAGGATCGCAATAAAGTAGGCCGAGCCTCCACTGAACCCCATTCCTTCACAGTTTTACCATTCAACAATATAGAATGTGAATTAAACTCAACATCACAATGCGTTACTTCACTGCTCCCACTGCTAAAATTATCAGCATCATCTATCGAGTAAAACTCGTTAACCATACGCTTCTTCTGAATCCCAGAACACCCTTCAGGACCTTCAGAATCAGGTTCATCCAATTTACACCGTTTCAATTTCGGCATTTCGGATTTCACAGCACGCTTAATTACCATATCGTTGTAATCATCTAAAACAACGATTTCAGTTCATCAGAAAACCCTAATTTCAAATATCAAAGCAATGTAATCAATAATCTCACAATTCAACTCCAATAAAAAGCTAAAACCTCCTTACGCAATACCAATACGTTAATCACCACCACCAAAAACCACAATCAACGATTTTCGAATCTTGAAATTCGAATCCCAAAACCTAATCCAAAAACCCTGAAATCGCACAATGAAGGGAAAAGAATAATCAAAAACGGAAAAAACTTAATGGTTTTATATTATTCCCTTTCGCGGAAAAACGAAACGGTTAAGGAATTTCCTTCGAGATTGAACGGTAGTTTCGATCTCAAAAGCGATTAACGGAAAAAGCAGAATGAGAGATTAGTGCGAATTTTTTTTAAGAGAAAAATGAATTTGAATTGGTAGAGAGGAGAACAATGAAGAAGAAGCTTGTGTTGTGTGTTGTGTTGTGGTGTGTGTGCGCCACAAGGAACAACGGGTTATTTGGAATTGGAATTTTTTTTAATTTTTAATTTTTATTCTATTTTGACTGATTTATATTTTTTGAGTTTAGTTGTTGTGCATCGTCGGTGTAACATATTTTTACACATGCATCCGATTATATGTTACCACATCATTTAATGAATATGATACATCATATGTTTTTAAACAGAATACATGATGTGTTGGTATATTATTGGATGCATGTGTAAAATAACTCGGTGTATATAAATTAAATTCATATTTTTTTGTATCGAAGTTTTTGTATTATTTTTTTATAATTATAATGATAAATAATGTAGGGTTTTTCTAATATACCCTTCATAATTTGAAATTATTTAACCATCGACCAATGAGAACGAGTCATATGCAAATCCACATATAAATTCAAAAGTTTTTACAAGTTAGTTGTGGGTACCACATCAAACTCCACTTATGTGACTTGTTCTCTTTGGTGGACGGATAAATATCCCGAAATTATGAAAGGTAAGTAAGTCTCACCTAAATAATAATTGTATTTTTAGAATTTCTTTTTTTTGGTACAATGTATTTTTAGGATTCAATGAATATATACATTTAGCAAAATAAGTAATTGAATTAAAATATTGAAAATATACACAAAAATAAATAATAAGTATTTGCTCTCTCATATACTCCACCCTTCCCCCGCAATTGCGATCGGGAGAGGCTGGAATCACTTGATGTCAGAACTGACCCCTGATCCACATTAAACTGATGGTGAAAACCAAAAAAAATATATACTTCCTCCCTCTTAAATAAGTGATTTTTTTTATACATTTTAAAATAAGTGATTTTATTTGTAAGGAAACTGTCTTAAAACAATTGACTTTCTGAAATTGTAATATAAAATTATTTTTTTGTCTAACAATAACTGACTTTTTCAAATTTCAGTACAAAATTATTTTTTTCCAATTTTATGTTTGAATTAATAGCATCTTCCACTATTTCATATAAAAAAATTCTTCCACTATGCATTATTTATTAGTACTATTTTTTATTTATTTTGACTAAATTTTGACTTTTTTTATTTTTTATATGGAAGCTTTTGTTTATGAACTTTTTAATATGGAAGCTAGAAAATAAGTAGAAAATTAAATAAATAACTGAATTATTTTTTCTTAATGATAAATAATTGTATTTTTTGGATTTTCCTTTTTTTGGATGCAATATTGTTAGGAATTTTCTTTTTGGAACAATTTTTTTTGGATTCAACGGATATACATTTAGCAAAATGCTTTTATATATATATATATATATATATATATATATATATATATATATATATATATATCAATTTTTTAAAAAAAATATCAATGTTATTTAATCAAATTTTGTTCATATCTACATTTTTTCTTTATTGAACTCGATTTTTTTTATTATAAGATAAGATATTCTACAAATTTTATGTATATTATAAAAAGTTTTGCCGGTAAATTTGTAAAAAGTGTATTATCAAAATATAAAATTGTAAAAAGTGTATCTTACTTCATGTAACTATTACTTTTTCTAGTCATTTACTCCCTCCGTTTTTTATAAGTGTCCTTAGAATAGTTACAACAAATTAAGAAAGAGTATTTTTACATCTTATTTTCATATTATACCATAATTTTAATCCACCAATAAATTCATATTTTTTTGCACACACTTTTTGTTTCCAATAAATTTAATATATTATGTACAAAAATACAAAATATATTTGATATGTTATGTACCAAAAGAAATTTAAAAATATTTTGTTTTCCAAATATATAGCATTAATTAGTTTTATTGAAAAAGATAAGAGTAATCGACAAAGGGTACAATTGACAAATTGTAACCTTAAAACACTAAATGAACAGTTAATTAGAAACGATAAATCTGACGAAATTGGACAACTAAAAAAAACAGAGGGAGTATATAATAAAACTTTTACTTTTTAGATTTATAAAATGATAAATATATCTGATCTATTTTATGAACTAAATACATCAATAATTCCATAAATCTAAAAAGTAAAAATTTGTTTTTATATTAAGGACGAGAGAAAATATAATACAATTAATGAAACTCCATCCATCTTAAAAAAATGGCTGACTTAACCGTTTTATATATACATATATATATAAAATATAATTAAGGCAATTGATATTTTAACTGGAATAACCTTAACAAGTATTAGTATATTTACAATAATAAATTTTTTTAAGTTATAAGAGTCTTATATATCTTAAATAGATGGTTAAGAATTCAACTTCAAACTTGTACGTATGAAAATAATTCGGTTGTATAGAAGAATTTGTAAATTTATTTATATCTTACATATTTCCTAACTTAGATTAAGTATTGGAAAACAAAAGAGGCGACGTGGCAATGGCGCCACCGATCATAGTGCATATGAGGAGGAGATGTTAGGGGAGTGTAAGAGTCTTCTTTATGATATTGTTTTGCAGCCTGACTTTTTAGGTAACTGGTTGTGGAGGCATTTTCACTGGTGGTTGTTATTACGTGAGTGGTGCGTACAATTTGCTCACAACTAATGACGGGGGTGTAGCGAATGTTACTTCTGATTTGATTTGGCATAGCCAGGTACCCTTGAAGGTCACTGTTTTGGCTTGAAAGCTTTTGCGTAACAGGTTACCGACGGGTTGCGGTGGATTGGAAACAACTCATCATTTGTTTATTTCTTGCCCTGTTCTCGCACATTTGTGGGTTTGATTAGATCTTGGATTGGCATGTCCCTTGATGATCTGGATTTGCTACAGGATCATTTTATTCACTTTATTCATGCTTCTGGAGGATTGAGAGCTCGCCACACATTCTTGCAGCCTACGATGTTAATCTTGGTTTAAACACTCACGCATGGTAGTCAAGTCCTTTTATTTGCCCGTACATTGCTTGAATTTTTGCTTCAGTGTATTATTGTCCGTAAACTTGTGTGGTTCTTTCTAGCACACCTTATGCTATATGCTAGAAAGGACTCTTCGTTCGTTATAATATATTTCATTTTTTACGTTAAAAAAAATAAATTAGATAACATTTTGATTAGTAGTGTGGTTTTTATTTTATTTTTCCCAAGGATGAAGGAATGTGGATATGGCAGACGCCAAATTTTGTTATATTGGTTGGCTAGTACACACTGCTCAGACAAGTGGCTGGCTAGTACAACTACAAACAAACAAACCTTTTTTTTACTCTTATAGGAGTGACACATTTGGTCAAACAAAATTAAAGTAAATGTGTCACCTATGAAGCCCCGATATTCCAAAAATGGTAAAGTATCGTATCCGATACGTATCCGATACCGATACTCGTCCAATACTCTTCGATACTCGTATCGGAGAGTATCAGATAATTAATATTATTTTTTTAAATAAAAAATTACCGATACGTATCGGATACTTCTCCGATACGCGTATCAGAGAGTATCAGACAACTAATGTTCTATGATGATAGAATTGGAGGACATCATACTGATACAATCTGTGTTTCCTCTTAAACAGTGAATGTTAGAGGATGATGTTCTTTGTGTGGTGCTTATGATGTTTTTTTTTTATAGTACTAGTTATGTTATTTTTTGGTAGTACTTACTTAACTTAGGCTCCGTTTGGCCCGGCTTTTTTTAGCTTTAAATTCTCTTTTTAATCAAAAGTTGGGCCAAACACATTTTTAATAAAGCTCTTAACCGTAAAAAACAGATTTTTGTTTATGTGCAAAATTGGATTAAATGAGCTTTTGGGAAAAGAGGTTGAAACCTACTTTTGAAAAAAAATCCGAGCTTTTTTTGCAATGATCCCGTTTCGAATCCTGCTGAAAACTCTTTTTATTATTTTTTCATTTAAATATTATTAGTTGTTATTATCTTTTTTTGATTTTTTTTGTACAAATCTTTTTTTTTTTAAAATATATTTTACCAAACAACTTTTACTCTTTTTTTCACTTTTAGATTTCAGATAGCTTCTAAGAGCTAAAAAAGCTAGCCAAACGGACCCTTAATATATGTAATCGTCACTTGTCTGCTCAGTATGTAATCGTCAATTGTTTGCTCAATTTGAGTAATTTGAATGTTAATTGATTATCATTGTCGATTTTTGTTATGTTTATATATTGTGCATTTATATATTTAATTTTTAAATAACGTATCGCGGCAGTATCGTATCGGGGATTTTAAAAAATTTCCCGTATCGCCGTATCGGATTCGTATCGTATCAGTATCGTATCACGTATCCGGGCTTCATAGGGTGTCACACATAAAAATATAAACCCTTCTTCTTTTCTAGAATACTAGTATTTTTTTAAAGAATTAAATATGGTGAAGTTTATTTTAAGTAAGTAAAGATGATTTTTATTCTAAAAGTCAATTATGTAAAATTGAATTAAAACTAATTTTCAATTTTAATATTATATTAGAGTCTATTCAAGATGTGAGATGGTATTGTCATGACTCAAGAGTTTATAAAGTTCTTCCAAACTCCTATTACCTCTAATGTATTTTGTTTATTTTTTAATAAGGGGATAAAAGTAAACTACGTGATAAAAGGTTACGGAGTATTTGTGATTTCTTTTTTTTTAAATGAAATAGATACGAAGTTTTCATACACAAAAGTCATTAGTTGAACTTCTTACCGCCTACTTAAGTGGTCTAAAACCCTTATGTATTTATTTTTAGATAAGTTAATTGAATAATGGGTATCAATTTTATAAATATAATAATTTTTTTGATAATTACAAATATAATAATTAACTGAACTATTTTATTCCTTGTAAATAAATATAAAAACAACTAAACTATTTTTTGACCAAAAATTAACTGAACTTTTTACATATAAGAATTCACACTTATTTAATTAATTGAACTTTTCTTGTCCATTTTTCCCTATTTTTATATTCTTCACCATATAAGAATTAAAGTTCAGGAAAGAAAACGATTGAATTAAAATTGGAGTGGCTATTGAAATTGTTTTTCACTTTTTTGTGTTAGTTGAACTAATTCAACATATCGGAATACCAAACTAAATACAGAACAAAATCTTGTATTTTCTCAAACTTGCTTGAATTTTCATATGCAAATTAAAGCAAGATTTTTGTGGTGTGAAGGTTAGTTCCTGAACAACCATTATTCTTATTCAGCCTTCACCACAAGTGTCTCAAAACCATTGTTATTAGCAGTTACATGGTTGGATTGCTTTCCTGAAACCATTCCCCCATGCCCATATTGTTGCACAACAAGCACAGATGATTGCAAACCAAAATTTTCTGATACCAACATATCTCCTAATACTCCAAGTTCTAAACAATCACACCATTCTAATAAATTTGAAAAAATCTGAGAGTTCGTATGATTCCCTTGTCCAACTATGTATAAATTGTAGCCAAATTTTCCTAGCTCGTTGAGTACTGGGGGAATATCTTCAACCGAATGAACATCAAACTCTGAAAAGGATATAGAATCATTGTTGTTCACTCCTATTAGTCTAAAGGAATTCACGTATTCATCATCTAAATCTTTCTGCTTGTCATTATCCATTACAACGGATAGTATTCCTTGTGCTTCAGTGTGACTTGAGGTATCTACTTTTGGAGCTTTATCAAATAAGTGCATTCGAACCACTGATAATTGGGTTCCTGGGTGCCCAGCCATCCTCCATGCAATAGCCAGGGCTTCGCAATCATCTGGACCTCCAACAAAGATCATACAAATACAAAATTTCATTTTTGGTAGCGGACCAATATCACGATCAACAAAGATCCCCACAGAGCAAGGTGCTCCTTGCATCACATTCAGGTTTATATCTCTGTACGCAATACTGGTTGTTTCTAGTTCACCTTCTGAATTTAGTTGTTTATGGAATGGGAGGATAATCAAGCTTGTGTGCTTTTCATTAGCCGAGTTGAATATGTCCTCATGAATGGTTGCATAGGCTGACACAACATTTAAGGTTTGAACTCTAACTGCATCATATGCTTCTGCAAATGCTTCAAAGGTATTGTTAATTTTTTCTAGCTCTTCCTGAGATCTTGTAAGATTTTGTGCTCCAGGCTGGCCACTGGGCTTCTCCAAATAAGCAGCAACAAGTGCACCAGCACGTCCAGTGAGCTCAACAAGGTATAGTGAAAAAACGTGTATTGGTGAAAGTCTGGTGGCATTGAAAGATTCAATGAGACTGATAATCCCCATAGCCTGGCGAGTATTGTGAACACATGCTAGAACCCTGAGCTCTGCATCAAGTCTTAGTTTTTGTATAGTCTTTAGCTTGTTTTGCTCAAAATGCTTTCTAGGCTTGTATATGAGATTGATGATGGGAGGCACCACCATAGTCATTAAAAGTACTCCGAGGGTTAAGACAGAATAGGTTGGTACAGAAAGAATCTGCAATGACATATTAGAACATATCATATTTTAAATTGCTATAACTTTGACTTATGAGTAGTTTAAAAATAGAGTAAATAATATGTTTAAAGTATATCAATACCGATTTATCCCAAGCTGTATTGAGCATCATTAGTGCAACAGCACCCTTGGTATTAAGAATTATGCCTAGAGAAAAACCATCACGAGTACGCATGCCAAAAAAGAAAGTGGCAAACAAAGTGCTTAAAATCTTTGGAACACATAACAAGATTATAACCATAAGCGTTAAAGGCCAATTTGGTTGGTTGAAAATGATACTAAACGAGATTCGCATTCCACTGCCACTAAAGTAAAGTGGTACTAGAAATGCGCCACCAAAATCATCAGTTATTGATGTTACCATGTCAGCAAATTTACTGTGAGGTAAAATCAACCCGTACACAAAAGCCCCAACAATGCCATGTGTTCCAAGAGTATCTGTTATGTATGCACAAACAAAAATTCCCATCACAACAAAGAGTAATTGGTTATCATCCCATTCATCTCTTTCTGTCTTGCGATCAATGACCTTTACAATGATAGGACGCACCACAAAGATGCAAATGAAAGCAAATATTATGGTGCTTAATACTGAGTATATTGCCCTTGTACCATTAATTGAAAATGGAACAACTAATGTGAATAAAATCCAAGCATATGTGTCACTGATCATAGCCGTTGTTAATGCAATCTTACCAAGACGAGTATAAAGAAGTTTGAGCTCAGTGAGTGTGTGAACTACAACTGGAAATCCTGTCACAGTGAGAACTAAAGTCCACATTACATAAGCATTTATTTTACTTTCTTCAAGTGGGTATTTCTCTTCATTGTTGTAAACTTTTCGGTGTAGAGTGTATAAAGCTGGTCCCATCGCCATTGGAAAGATGAACCCTGAAATCGCAATGACTGCGGCTTTCTTTTTTACATGTAAAATGGTATCCAAGTTCATCTCCAAACCAGTTAGGAATGCGTAGTATACAACACCAGCATGTGTTAGAACGTCAATGTTAATCACCCCCGATCCAGGAAAAATGAATTCGAAAATATTTGAAATTCTCCGAAGAGCTTGAGTTAGAAAAATACCAACCTACATTTTATAATTTGAAACACACATAATTAAGTGGTATATTTTATCACTTAAAATAATTTGTCTCAAAATAATTGATGGTTTCAATTTGATAATAATTTATTATCTCTTTCATTTATAATTTTTGTCATGTGTTAAATAACGGAAATGGATTTACTGCAGTGGCAAACCTTGCAGTTTTGGTACATTTTTATATAATTGTGAGAGGGCACTTTTTTTTGGGAAGAGAGAGAAAACAAATTTGCAACAAAAATAATAAAAAAGGTTACTTAGTGTGTGTAATGCAGGAACTGCACCAAATCCTTATCCGTTAAATAACCAAATGTGTCACTTATTGTGAAACAGAGTGATTTAACAAAATATAATATAATGTATAAGTGTATGTATAATTTTGAATTTAACTTGTATATAATATCACTATAAAATTAACAAAGGAAATAAAGGTACTTACAGAGATTTGTGAAATGAGCTGAGATTGATGAAAAGGTTTATAGATAAAGAAAAAAAAACGAGCCATAACTGTGGTAAAGGCAATTTGAAAGGCAAGAGTGGGGAGCTCCTTGTAAAGGATATTATCAGTTTGCCATATCTGATTGGGATCATGCACAGGCACATCATAACATGCAGTCGACATAGTTAATTAATTCCTCCTTTTTCTTCTAATATAATTTCAATTTTGTGTTATGTTTTTATAATGTTCTCTTCTATTGACTTTTTTTAATTTGTGACTAGCAATAAGAAGGTAAATAATGCATGATGATGACTACAAAACAATCCAAATATAGAAGAAAACAGATTCAAATTAACCATATTTATCTATTTGAGATGGCATTTAGCTTGTTATTAGATATGATTTTCTAGCTTTCCTATATTATCCTCCTATTTTATAGTGCAACAATGACATCTCTAAACAACTGTAAATTTTGTTTACTTTTCCAAAGTAAAATGACACATGATACAATTGTCATCTCTAAAACCTCCTTGTGCAATATCAATATGGTAATCAATCACTACCAACATATATAATCCCTGATTTTTGAATCTTGAAATTCGAATCCCTAAACCTAATGCAGAAACCTTGAAATCGAATAATGAAGATAACAAACGGGAAACACTTAAAGGTTTTATATTATTCCCTTTTGCGAAAAAACGAAACGGTTAAAGAATTTCAACGAGATTGAGATTATTGAAACGTGGTCAAACAATTATCAGAAAACGCCGAATGAGAGATTCGTGTGAAAATTTTGAAGAGAAATAATGAATTTGAATTGGTAGAGAGAACAATGAAGCAGAGATTGTGTTGTGTGTACGCGCCACAAAGAACGGGTTATTTGGATTGAAACTTTTTTATTTATTTTTATTCTATTTTGACTGAATTTTGATTTTTTATATACTTTTTTTTTTGTATTTTGATTTTTTTATATATTTATTTTGTATGGAAGATTATGTTTATCGATTTTTTTATATAGTGCCCAGAAAATAAGTAAATAAATCAAAGATCGAACCTCTGACCACATGTTTAAGAAGACCAAAATTCTTACCACTTGGACCAATTTATTATTGGTACGCAAGTTCACTTATATAGGCAACCGAAATCTAAAATACTATCATGTTACAGAGATCAAGAAATGTGGAAAATGGATATATATATATATATATCGCAGACGCCAAATTTTATGGATCCGAATTGTCTACGGTACTACTTCCACGCAGTTTTACGCTGTAGATAATCTCGTCGGTTTAAATGTAATTAAACAGTTATGATTTGATTTTATTTAAGTACTTTTTTCAGTTTTAATCATAACCGTTCATTTTTTTTATCAGATGGTTGTTAGCAGTTGGTTAAATCCATTTCCAAATTTTATTGTGCATTTCTTTGTACTTTTTCACTGTTGCATGACTTGTTTGTACTCTCGCAATGCTTTGCTGAGACAAGTGGCTGGCTAGTACAACTACAAACAAACCATCTTTTTTTACTCTTAATAGGAGTGACACATTTAGTCAAACAATATAAAACTAAAGGTGCGACAAATATCCCTGATTTTCCGGTTTTGTTAGGTATTAAAAACCCTAATTAAAACACTAATTCTGCCACTTATGCCTTCGGCTATGTTTGGATTGGTGGTATGTAATGGAATGGAATGGAATAGAGTGGTAATTAATTGAGTTCCATTGTTTGGATTTGTAAAAAATGAATGGAGTGGAATGGAACACAATGGAACTTATTCCATCCCATACCATTCAATTCTTCTATTTTTCTTCCCCTCCAATTTGGGGTGTATCCAATGGGATGAAGTTTAATAATTTAATAATTAACATATTAAACTTTTACCCCCTAAATTTTTGTTGAGTATTGTTGCATCTTCCTTTCTACTGAATGTGAAAAATATTTTCCAGTCATCTATTGTGTTTCCTCCTTGTCGATCAATTCTCATGATTAATTTCTTCATTGCCAACAATTACCCCATTAACCCTCTTGTAAGTGAAATTTATTATTTCTGAACATGTTTAATTTTTTTGCTACGTTACTTTTTTTTTTGTTAAACTTCACTGTGTTGCTCTTGCACTTTGTTTTCTACTATTATCGGTTGACTCGCTAAATCAACTTACAATGTTCTACTAGTTCTTATTTGGGTGGATGAATTGTTGAATATGATTATAATAATAATAATAGGACAAAACTTACGGGCATTTCCATACATGCATTTCTTACTTTTCCTCTCACAAAGTGTTAGTTTTTTTTATTAAAAATAATTTTCTTTTATTTTTTCAAAATGAAAAAACACAAATAACGACCTCTTTGTGAGTGGAAAAATAAGAAATACATGTATGGAAATGCATGTAAGTTTTATCCATAATAATATAGGTAAAAATGGAATAAATAAATGGAATGATCCACTTTCTAAATAATGGAATGGAAAGATTATTCCATTACACTATAAAATACCCAAATAATGGAATGGAATCTTTGTTCCATTCCGCTCCATTCCACTCCATTCCATTTTATTCTATTCCATTCCGCTCCGTTATGTTCCATCAATCCAAACATAGCCTTCATTCCGCTCCGTTATGTTCAAATAGTATGAGATGAAGTTACTGGGTTTGATCTAGTAATAAATTGTTTGCATAGTATATTAGAGGTCATAAGCTCGATTGTCATTTCCATTGTAGAAAAGAAGTTGTGAAACCCGCCAACATAATACTTTGCTGTTAGCTTTATGTATTCCGGTCCCACCGATTAAGTTTTCCAATCACACCTTCCTAAAAATAGCACAATAATAAATGAATGAGTTTTTTTTTTTTGACAAATATAAATGAATGAGTTATGCCATTAGATTCGGTGTAGTTGTGAGGGGTTTGAGTAATCCTCCTTCTATTCTTAATTATAAGCAAAAATATACTTTTTAGATTCATTCAAAAATTAATGTATATAGTCTACAATATAGACCAGATACATTAATCATTCAATGAATCTGAAAAATTGACTTTTGCTTATAATTAAGGATGGAGAGAGTATGTTACACATCATGGGTTATTACAATATAGTTTTTTTTAATGAGGGGTGTTAAGAATCATAGGATCATAGTACCAAAAATCATTATCATGTGAAAAAAAAACATATGAATACTCATGAGGTAAAAGCTCATAAGAAATCATATTGATTAGTAAAAGATAATGAAAATAGTATAAAAGTAGTTCTTATATAGAACAATTTTGGGCATTAACCAACTAATAACCAACTCTAACGATTTAATGAAAATTCTAACTAACTAATTGAAGCTCTAACTAACTAGCTATATTCTTCACAATGAGGTGAAAAGAAGTTATGTGACAAAAGGTTATTTATAGATTTTTTTTAAAAAAGTTACCATGAAATAAATATGAAGTTTTCAGACACAAAAGTCATGAATTGTACTTCTGACTAGCTACTTAAGCGACTTAAGACTCATATCATTTGATCAATTCTACACTTAAGAATGAAAAATCAATGGCACCTATATAATGGTCCCATTAAACTTAAAATCATTTAGCAACCAAAGCATTCATAACATATATTATAAATATCGACCACTCAAATGTCAATTTTATAAATATAATTAACTGAACTATTTTATTTCTTGTCCACAAATTCTAACTCAAATGGTAGAAATACCGAAATTGCTAGTGTCAGATGTTATGACCGAGATTCGATTCCTGGTCACTCCATTTTGTGTGTGTGAGTTTCCAAATGACTTTATCATTGCCGTTTAGTCTATCTAAATAAAATATTATTAACTAACCCAAATTTTTTTACCACAAATTAACTGTAAATATATACATATAAAATAAAATTAATTGAACTTCTTACCTATGAAAATTCAACATTTTTTAATTAAATGAACTTTTCTTAACCATTTTTCCCTATTTTTTATTCTTCACCATATAAGAATTAAAGTTCCGAGACAAAAATGCGTGAATAAAAAATGGAGTGGCTATTGAAATTGTTTTTTAACATCCCAAACTTAATTATAAAAGTAATAGTATTAATTAAAGATGGTTATTATGATATTTATCTCAATCTCTAGAATATACATTATTTTAGATGCGACCATACCAGAACTAATGCACCAGATTCCATTAGAACTCCGCAGTTAAGCATATTTGGGCGAGAGTAATACTAGGATGGGTGACCTCCTAAGAAGTCCTTGTGTTGCACCTCTTTAAAAAATAATCCAAAAAAAAATACATTACGAGATTTTTATGGAGCTCTCTCGTGTATTCTCAATAGGGATTGCTTAGGCGAAATTCAATTAAAACTTCTCTAATATTATATTTTTTTAGAAACTATCTATCTATCTATTATTATTATTATTATTATTATTTTGTAGAAACATCTAATATATTATATTTTAATTATTGCTTAGGTGACATTCAATTAGAGCTTCTTTAATATATTTTTTTGTAGAAACTATGTCATGTGTTGTTCTATCATGTATCGTTTCTCCAATACTTACATTTTGCATATCAAATAGACCCTAAGTCCTCTTCAAAATAAGTAAAATTTGGCCGAGAATTGCATTATTATTATTATTCAGCCTTCACGACAAGGGCCTCAAAACCATCATTTTTTGTGATCACATGATCAGATTGCTTTCCCAAAACCATTCCTCCATACCCATATTGTTGCACAACTAGCACAGATGAACGCAAACCAAAATTTTCTGATGCCAACATATCCCCTAATACTCCAAGTTCTGAACAATCACACCATTCTAATAAATTTGAAAAAACATGAGAGTTCCTACGATTCCCTTGTCCAACTATATATAAATCGTAGCCAAATTTTTCTAGCCCGTTGAGTATTGTAGGAATATCTTCAACTGAATGAACATCAACCTCTGAATAGGATATAAAATCATTGTTATTCACTCCAATCAGTCTAAAGGAATACACATACTCATCGTCTAAATCTTTCTGCTTCTCATTATCCATTACAACAGAGAGTATTCCTTGTGTTTTAGCATGACTTGAGGTGTATACTTCTGCAGCTTTATCAAATAGGAGCATTCGAACCACTGATAATTGGGCTCTTGGGTGCCCAGCCATCCTCCAAGCAATAGCTAAGGCTTCACGATCGTCGGGACCTCCAACAAAGATCATACAAATACCAAACTTCATTTTCGGTAGCGGCCCAATATCACGATCAACAAAGACTCCCACAGAGCAAGGTGCACCTTGCATCACATTCAGGTTTATATCTCTGTATGCAATACTAGTAGTTTTTAGTGCGCCTTCTGAACTTAGTTGTTTGTGGAATGGAAGGATAATCAAGCTTGTGTGCTTTTCTTTAGCCGAGTTGAATATGTCCTCATGAATGGTTGCATAGGCTGACACAACATTTAAAGTTTGGATTCTAACAGCATCATATGCCTCACCAAATGCTTCAAAGGTATTGTTAATGCTTTCTAGTTCTTCTTGAGATCTTGTAAGATTTTGTGCTCCAGGCTGGCCACTAGGCTTCTCCATATAAGCAGCAACAAGTGCACCAGCACGCCCTGTGAGCTCGACAAGGTAAAGTGAAAAAACATGTATTGGTGAAAGTCTGGTTGCATTGAAAGATTCAATAAGGCTGATAATCCCTGCAGCCTGGCGAGTATTATGAACACATGCTAGAATCCTGAGCTCTGCATCAAGTCTTAACTTTTGTATAGTCTTTAGCTTGTTTTGCTCAAATTGTTTTCTGGGCTTATATATGATATTGATGATAGGAGGCACCACTATAGTCATTAAAAGGACTGCAAAGGTTATGACAGTATATGTTGGTACAGAAATAATCTGCAATGACACATTAGAACATGTCATATTTTTAATTGCTATAATTTTGACTTATGAGTGATAGAAAAATAAAGTAAATAATACTCCCTGATGTCCTTTTTATAAGAAACAATTCATTTTTTAAATTCATAAAATAACTTATTCACATGGTCTATAATATAAATCAGATACATCAATTATTCAATGAACTTAAAAAATCAATTGTTTCTTATAAAAAAGACGGAGGTAGTATGTTTCAAGTATATCAATACCGATTTATCATAAGCCGTATTGAGCATAATTAGTGCAGTGGCACCCTTGGTATTAAGAATTATGCCTAGAGCAAAACCGTCACGAGTACGCATGCCAAAAAAGAAAGTGGAAAATAATGTGCTTAAAATCTTTGGAACACACAACAAGATTATAACCATGAGCGATAAAGGCCAATTTGGTTGGTTGAAAATGATATTAAACGAGAGACGCATTCCAGTTCCACCAAAGAAAAGCGGTGCTAAAAATGCACTACCAAAATCATCAGTCATTGATGTCACCATGTCAGCAAATTTACCGTGAGGTAAAATCAACCCGTACACAAAAGCCCCCACAATGCCATGTGTTCCAAGAGTATCTGTTATGTATGCACAAACAAAAATTCCCATCACAACAAAGAGTAATCGGTTATCATCCCATTCATCTCTTTCTGTCTTGCGATCAATGACTTTTACGATGATAGGACGCACCACATAGATGCAAATGAAAGCAAATATTATGGTACCTAATACTGAGTATATTGCCTTTGTACCATTAATTGAAAATGGAACAACTAATGTGAATAAAATCCAAGCATATGTGTCACTTATCATAGTTGTTGTTATTGCAATCTTACCAAGACGAGTATAAAGAAGTTTAAGCTCAGTAAGTGAGTGAACTACAACTGGGAAACCTGTCACAGTGAGAACTACAGTCCATAATACATAAGCATTCATATTACTTTCTTCAAGTGGGTATTTCTCACCATTGCTATAAACTTTTCGATGTAGAGTGTATAAAGCCGGTCCCATCAACATTGGAAAGATGAACCCCGAAACCGCAATGGTTACGGCTTTCTTTTTTACATGTAAAATGGTATCCAAATTCATCTCCAAACCAGTGAGGAATGCATAGTATACGACACCGGTATGTGTTAGAACGTCAATATTAATCACTCCGGTTTTAGGATAAAGGAATCCGAACATATTTGCAATTCTCCAAAGAACTTGAGTTTGAAAAATACCAACCTACATGTTATAATTTGGAACACACAATAAGTGGTTTTACTACTTAAAATCATTCGTCTCATGAATGATCATTTCAATCTTGAATATTATTATTATTACCGGCTAATGGTATAATTATTTTTGGGTAAATGGTTATTTATCCCCCGCAAAGTTAGTGAAATTTGATTTATCTCCTGCGTAAAAAAAATAAGGGACCAACTTGAAACTTTTAAAAGATAAGGGACCAACTTAAAACCTAAAATAAAGATAAAGGACCAAAAGTGTAATTAAGCCATTTTTATATCATATATGCTCTTTTGTCTTTGAAAAAAATATATGTTTTTTCGGTTTATACCCTCTAAATAATACTAATGGCATGTTTGGGTTTATTTATTTTTGAACTTCAAAACGGTGTATGCAAATAAATAATTATGTGTAATTATAAATTTGTCAAAGCTTATAATAATATAGGTTTTGTTAGTGAGAACATATTAGTTAATATAAAACCTTATTTATTTGCATGATGATTTGTTTTATATAAGCTCAAAAATATATAAGTTAATTCAAACAGCCTCTAATTGTATTAATATATTCAATTCTTAAGTCAATGTCATCAAATTTCCATTTATGATAATAGTGAATACAATAATAAATTAAAAGGATAATTTAGTCAGACTATTAATTTTTTGGGTTAAATATGTTTTTGGTCCCTATAGTTTCGCAGAATTTCGTTTTTAGTCCCTAAAGATTTTTTTCACACTTTTTAGTCCCTGAAGTTTTGTCAGTCAGTGTTTTTAGTCCCTACTTTTCAATCAACTTGTGCATATCATTCGAAATTTTAAATTTTTTTCTGCAGTCATGTTTAGTACATTATATGAATCTCTCTTACAAAAGTTTAAATTTTTTTAACAAGAGATGAATTAAATATGCATTTTTTAGTTTTTTGTACATAAAAATTCATAAATAATTCATCTTATTTTAAAAAATTCTAAATTTTTATCGGAGATGTTCTTATAATATTATAAACATGAATACAAAGAATCGTTAAAAAATGTGAAAGTATACAAGAGTTTGAATAAAAGTAGGGACTAAAAACACTGACTGACAAAACTTCAGGGACTAAAAAGTGTGAAAAAAATCTTCAGGGACTAAAAACGAAATTCTGCGAAACTATAGGGACCAAAAACATATTAAACCCTAATTTTTTTGTCAAGTAGTCTAGTGGTTAGAAATTTCACCTTTAAGATGAATAAGTGGGATGACCGAGGTATATAAATCAAATAGGTTGTTAGGAGTTTTTCTTCTCAAGTTTGTTGCTAGTCAATCAATTCATCATGGTGGGCTACAAAATTTATTTGTGTTATTGCTTTGACAGTATTTTATCTATGTTCTTTGTTCATGGCTATTTTGTTGTTGGTCAACATTTGAGACAATATGTGTATTGTTGAATTTGGATTTTGTGCCTGCGTTGATAAAGTGCTTTAGGGATTATTGTTAAATGAGATTTGTTCAAGATGATTGTTTTATGGGTTGTGTGAAGATACACTTGGGGTAATTTGTGAACAAAAGTCTATTGAAACTCATTGTGTTTAATTGGTTTAGTTGTCTCTATTGATTTAGTTATTTTCCGTTATTGTTTGGTTTAGATTGGTTTTGTTTGTTCTCTTTGTTGGGTTGGTTCGATTTCGTTTGGTTTGGATAAATTTGTTTTGCTTCTTTCTTCTGACGGTTTCTATCTTTGGTTGCTTCTTCTATTTGGTTGCCTCTTTCCATTGATTTTTCTGTTTGATTGATCTTCTCTCCATATTGGTTTTCTCTATTTGGTCGTTTCTCTCTAATGATTTCTTCTGTCTGATTGTTTATTCCTAATGATTTCTTTTGTTGCTTCTTCTTGATGATTTGTCTAATTGCTTCTCTCTGCTGATTTTCTTAGGTCTGATTGCTTCTCCTTACTGATATTTGATTGCTTCTCTCCACTGATTTCTCTGTCGGTTGATTCTTCTCTCTATTGGTTTAGTTTAGTTCTCCCCACAGTTGATACAGTTTGATTTGGATTTGAATTAGTTCTTCCTTTTGATGATTCTCCTCTTTGGTTCGGCTGTTGCTTCTCTCTATGATGCTTCTCCTATTTGGCTGATGTATCTTTATGATGGTTACTCACTTTGGTTGCTTCTCTCAGTTGGTTACACTATTTGTTGCGTTGTTTTATTTTCAGGGGTAATTTGTAAAAAACATAAAGCCTAGTAAACTTTAGATTGATGGGTAGTGTTAGAAATTTATATTATTTAGTATGTTTTTTGTATTTTGTTTGACAAACTCACAATGCTTCTTGTTGATGCATCATGAAATGTTAGATAATAGAGTAATGAGTTATGTTATTGGGTCCGTTAGTTTAGAGTCCATTATATTTTATGTATATTCTCCGGTAACTTTTTGTAATGTTAAGCAATTGTTATTTATTGAAAGCCTAGTTGTCTCTTTGTTATTCTATTAAACCTTTATATTGTTAATTTTCAAACTAACAACCTTATGGTTGAAGAAAAATCGTCAAACCAACCATTGTATTTGTATAAAGAAAGAAAAAATCATATGTAGAAAACATTCATTAATCAACATTATGTTATTTCATTCTATTAATTTATATATCTCCTTAAATATCACCGCACAATCAAATGCACAATATCACTACTTGAAATAAAATAAAAAAAGTAATTGCTACACATTAACAAAGAAAATAAGGTACTTACAGATATTTGTGAAATCATCTGAGATTGATGAAAAGGTTTATAGATAAAGAAAAAAAAACGTGACATTACTGTGTTAAAGGCAATTTGAACGGCAAGAGTAGGGAGCTCCTTGTGAAGGATATTATCAGTTTGCCATATTGCATTGGGATCATGCACAAACACATCATAACATACACTCGACATAGTTAATTAATTCCTCCTTTTTCTTGTAATATATGAATTTCAATTTTGTGTTATGTTTTTATAATGTTCTCCATCTGTGACTAACAACAAGAAAGGAAAATAATGCATGATGATGATGACAAAAAAATCCAAATATAGAGGAAAACAAATTCAAATTAACCATATTTACCCATTTGAGGTGTAGTTTAAATTGTTGTTAGATATGATTTTCTAGCCTTCCTATATTATCTTCCTATTTTATAGTGCAACAATGCCACCTCAAAACAACTATATATTTTGTTTACTGTTCAATTTAAAATGAAACATGATAACAATTGTCATTTCTTCACCTCATCATTGAATAATATATTTATTTTTTTGTGAAAATATATACTATTGAATAATAATAATAATAATAATAATAATAATAATAATAATAATAATAATAATAATAGTTAGAGTCGAATATTTGTAGTTCTTTTAAATATATCAATTTTTACTTTTAGTATTTATAGTTTTTTTTTATCACTCTAAATATGTTATTTATAATTTTAGTCTACACTTCATTATAAAAGTTCATGTTACATGTTCCAACTCACTTCTTTTCATGATATATCTATGATAAGACTTTAAAATATCATTAGTTTTAATAATTTAACTATTTAATTTTTATCAAATTTACTTATAACTTCAAATTAAAGATTAAATTATTAAACTAAATATTAAATAGTAAAATTGTTAAACTGATACTATCATTTTAAAAGTTTTGATAATCACATGTTAAAAAAAATCATTTAGAACATTCTACTTGAAATTTTATAAAAAAAGTAGGGACTAAAAAGAAGGAGCCGAGTTTGAAGAAAAATATTAAGACTATAAATAAAAATTAATATATTAGGAAGGATTAAAAACCTTATTTGTTAATAGGATTAAATGCATTAGTTATTCAAATATTAATGCATGATTTAATTTTAGCAATTCTTATTTTTTTTGGTCAAGTAGTCAAGTTGACTAGAAATTTCATCCTTAAAATGAATAAGTGAGGTGTCTGAAATTTGAACCCGACTCATACATATATAATGCCATGTTTTTATCGACTGAGCAAAACTAATGGGAAATTTTAGCAATTCTAAACAACGAAGTATAAATTTATGTTTTCCAAGCTGCAAATATGTTCAATTTTCTTTATGAATTTTTAATTCTTATAAAATTTTATTTTTAATTACTATAAAATAAATTATGACATGTTATTTCAGGTGTTAAGGTTGCAGAATTTGAGATAGTTATTTTTAGGATTTGGTTTCTAACAAATTAATCATATTTGATGTGTTACCCTATAGGACATTTTTTTTTTGTTTTTAGCAAAAGAGGTTGGTAGCATGAAGCTAACCAACACAAAATATATTAAAAAGAAGGAAATCAGAAACAACAAAATAAAATGGAGGGGACATAAACCAAAACTCCATCAAGAGTTGCAAATTCTAAAGCTGAGAATCCCTAATTTGTTTTTGACAAGGCTATCTTTAACAAAATCAGGAACAAAATGCCAAGAAGCAAGAGATGACAGAGAGCTACCAAAGTTAGCAAGAGTGTCAGCTACTTGATTCCCCTCTCTAAAAATATGAGACACAATACAATTCATTTGTCTTAAGAGCAGCTTCACATTGTTCCACCTGTTCCTTAAGTTCCAAGTAACATTAGAGTTAAGATTTTTAAAAGCTAAGACAACTAAAACTGAATCTGTTTCCAACCAAATGTTTTTCCAATTCCTGTTGTACGCCACTTCAATAGCCCTCATAGCACCACATAACTCAGCTTGAAAAGCTGATGCAGTACCTAAAGGTTCAGCAAAACAATAGATCTTGTCAGCCTCATGATTCCTAAAGATACCACCACAAGAGGCCAAACCAGGATTCCCCTTGGTAGCACCATCAATATTGCATTTTAACCAGTTGATCAAAGGAGGCTGCCAAATAACTTCTTTGATCACAGTATTAGTTGAATGATGAGTAGAAACATTGAATTTCTTCAAAATAGTAAAGTCTCTAATAGAGTTTGAGGAAACCTTCTTTGAATTGTTGCCAGATAAAGATGTGTTAGTTATGATCATGGTTATAACAGATTTACAATCAATATGATTATTGTGAAATCTAGCTTGATTCCTAGCATACCATAAAGAGTTGATCAAATTAACCAAAGCAGCAGTAATAGTAATTTTACATTGTGGGGACCAATTCATGTCACATAACTTCCACATGTCCTCCATAGAAGTGAATTGAAGCACCATATTCAAGCAGTTAGCAAACCAAGACCAAATCCTGATGGCAAACTCACAATAAAAAAATATGTGGAAAGAAGACTCCACATTCTTCCTACAAAGGTTACACATAGATGGCAAAGCACAACCTCTAATCATTAGATTATCATCTGTTGGTACCTTATTATGCATCATTCTCCAGACAAGAAAAGATTTGGAGGGTGGAATGTCTGGACTCCAGATAACTTTTGACCACTGTAGCTCTTGGAGTTGTTGCAATTTGAAATTATAAGCATCACAAAGAAGCAAATCTCCAGAATCTGAGTGCTTCCATAACAATTGGTCTTGAGTAGGTTCAAATGGAATAATGACTTGCTGCACAATAAACTCAAGACAATTGTAATGTTGAGTAAGCTCATAAGGAATCATCCAATGACCATTGTGAATATAATCACACACTTTTGAAGTGAGAGACTGACTGATAACCGGAGGGATATTAAACATATCAGAAAGGACTACACCACACAAGTTGTCAGTCCAAAAGTTAATATATATTCCCCATTTCCAAGAAGCCAGATAGAATTTTCAAGGATTGTATTCACCTCATCTTTGAAACTACTCCAAAGAGATGAATAAATATGATGCTGAATGAATCTCCTGCCTCTGAGAACTCTCTGAAGTAATAATTGAGCCCAAGCTTTTTTTGAGTTAAGCATAGTCCAACATAGCTTAAGGTTAGAAGCTTTGTTCAAACTAGACAATGATCTCAGGTTTAACCCTCCTTGGGAGAGAGGTATGCAAACTTTCTTCCAAGAAACGGTCACAAGCTTTCTTTTATCAATCTCTCCACTCCAAACAAAATTTCTAATATTTTTTTCAAGCTCTTTGATTAAGGAGGTAGGCCAAGAATAAAGAGTTATGCTATAAATCAACATACTTTGAATAACTGCTCTAACCAGTTGCAATCTCCCAGCCATGGTAAGAAGTGAAGCTTTCCAAGATGAAAGTTTGGATTTAATTTTGTCTGCTATTGGTTGCAACCAGATAGACTTTGACTTCCCTTTGAATAATGGAACCCCCAAATAATTAAAAGGTAAAGACCCTAAATTGAAATTCAACAAATTTACAATAATATTAAGTCTTCCTTGAGTAATAAATCCAGAGTAAATTGTAGACTTTGAGGTGTTTATAACTTGGCCTGATTGATGTGGTAGCTAGTAAACGATGTCAAAATTGATATTGATAATTTTTTTTTAC
The DNA here is from genome assembly GCA_951799995.1 of Trifolium subterraneum. Taxonomy (NCBI): domain Eukaryota; kingdom Viridiplantae; phylum Streptophyta; class Magnoliopsida; order Fabales; family Fabaceae; genus Trifolium; species Trifolium subterraneum. Next base: position 57,090,178 of record OX637462.1, read on the forward strand.
TTATAATTTGGTTGCTTTATTTTCACCTACTCACAAAATTGATTCTCTTGTTTTAAACTCATTCAATTTTGATCCATCCATCATATTTTTGTAACTAAAATATGGATTTAATATATTTTAAATAATATCACATACAATATATCTAGCTTTAAATAGGGTCTCCCATATATAGTCAATTCTTATGTCGGATATCGAGTTTTCAAAAAAGAAAAGACATACCAAATGTAGAATCACCGAGATTGATTAGTATTTAGCATTTACATTTAATTAAACTACAAAAATGAATGGTGAAGATAATGGGTCATTGGTTCATTGGTTGAACCACCGGGTCATTGGTCGAACCGCATGACTAAAGCGGATCAAACCGGATAAACCGGTGGAATGAATCGGTCTCTTTAATAAAATTATATAGCTATTAAATTGGTCGAACATGATGAGTCTGTCTCTCAAAAAGTTCATGACACCTAAAAAATTTGAAAATGTCATAATGTCACAACTCACAAGTTCTTAAATTCAAATCTTAAACATTGTCATCACACACAATAAAATAATACAAATTACAAACCCAAATATGTTTTAATAATACAAAGTCTAATTGCAGCATAAACGAAATAACAAAGAGTCTAATAATAAATTTAATTTCAAGGAGACATAGGGCTCGTTTGTTTTGGATTTTTTTGAAAATAGATTTTGTAGTGTTAGAAAATTTTATTTAAAAAAAAATTTACAAAGAATTTTTTTATAAAAGCTTCAAATGAAAATTTGGTTTGAATAGTTATTCTTAAAATCTTATTTTAGGTATTTCATCATTTTATTAAAAAAAAAATTTGAATATCAAAATTTCAAAAAAATCACTTTTTTTGAAATACAACTTTTTATAAAAATTGAGATTTTGACTATTTTTTGTTCTTCAATAATGTACGTCTATGTTATATGATGTCAAAATTAGTGTTTGAATTTAGAAAAAACGAATATAAAAAAACTTGTAATATTTTGAAAAACAGTTTTATAAAATCCATTTTCAAAAATACAAAGAAAAAAATATATTTTTTTAAAGCTGAAACAAACAGGCCCATAGTTGTTTCAGACATTGTTTGTTTTAGTTTAGTTTTTTCTATTTTCTTTTAAAAAAAACAATTTCGTAAAAAAAATGACGTCGTTTTGATTGGAAAAAAACACTCACACAATCAAATCGGCAGTTTGGGGAAAACACTGATTCAAACTAAAGTTCTTAATGCATTTTCTTCTAATTTCACGATTTTTTATCATTCAATATCATTTAAAATATATTAAATTATTTTTTTAAGTATAAAAATCTAAAATTGTGTGATTTTAAAATAGGGTGACCAATTTTTGTTTTTTGGTAGATAGACGAAATGACAAAGTCATTGAAAACTCACACATTTAAAGTGGGGGATCAGAGTTCGAACCTCAATCATGACATTCAAAACTAGCAATTTCGGCATTTCTGTCGGCTGAGCTAGGATTCGTTAACAATGGGGTGACCAATTTTATTGAGGAAAAAAAAAAGTAACACCAAAATAGTATGAACAAAGTGGAGTGCCAATAGCAATATCATACATAGTATATATGTTGGGCTTAATTCCAATTCCAATTATATTAAACCAATCCAAACACAACCCTATTTTTCCGGCTTCTCAAAATCCTTAACCCTAAATTCATAGTATAAATAAACATGCCATTCTTCTTCAAGCAAAGCCTAACAATGTTGTATATTCATTTTTCATTTCTGGGTACAATCAAATTAATCATTTTTAACCTGATTTTAACAAAAAGTTCAAATTTTTAATTAATTTTCTGAACAAAGTTTGCATTTTTTCATCTGGGTCTATTTTTTTTCTGCATATATTGTGATTTAAACTTGCAAGGAAATGATGGGCATATAGTAAAAGGTTTGAGTAGGAAGAATGTAGATTTGTTTAGTAGTGACAGTGATTTGAAGTTTTTAAGGTTAAAAAAAAACAATGAAGATGGCCCTTGTCTTTTGCTTAGTTATGCACTGTGATATTCGCAACATCTTCTAAATTAAAGGGGTTGTAATAAAAGGCGTGGGTTGCATTCTAGTATGGAATGATAATCTAGACTTCTCCCTACATTTTTCAATTACTTCGAATCACTTTACTGCTATCATTGTTCTTCCTGCGTTGATTACAATCTTTATTCTGATCCTTGTCATGTTTACTTTATATCTACGGAGCACAAACACTCCTCAGATTTGGTGTGTCCATGGGTTGGATATGCGTCACACACAGACACCATACCGAGACTTATAATTACATTGAGTTGTGTCATTTTCTTAAATTATTATCGGTGTCAATGTATGAATGTCCTTGGCTTTATATTAGTGTATTTTTTTATCGGAATTATTATATTAGTGTCTTCTCTTTTAGAGTTATTATATGGTTTTGGTTTGTCAAGTGATTAGTTTAATGTGTATTAGTTTAATGTCACAGTTACTTGTCTAAATTGTCCGAGATTGTTCATAATTGATTTAACCGGTACGTTGTGTGTATTGTTTAGCTTTTGGATGAGCTAAAATTGATTCAGGTGAGGTAGAATTGATTTTTACATGTTTGGTTACGCAAATTATAATCGATTTTAGCTTCAGCTGATTATACATGAAGCTAGAAATAGTAGAATTGATTTTTACACTCAAATTTATTATTCAACTCACTTCTGATTATTTAATAACTTCCATTCTTTAGCTGTCCATGTATTGGTGGAGTTTGGACTAGACGTAGTAACTGTGCACACTATTACCTGTCTAAATTGTTTCATCTGAAATTGATGGCTAAGATTGTTTATAAGTGATTTTATTAGTATGAAGTCTGAACTGCTAACATTATTCTTCCTGCATTAATTACAATCTATACTAGTCTGTGTTTTAGAGAGTTATTATATCATATGGTTTTGGTTTGTCAAGTGGTTGATGTAATGTATGATAGGCTTCCATAGAAGGATAACCTTAGGAAGAGAGTAGTTCATTTAAACTCCTCTTCTCTTTGTGTAGGAGGGTGTGGTTGTGAGGAGAATGCTTACCATAATTTCTATAATTGTCTGATGCTATCGATCGTGTGGAGAGAGTCTCTAAAGTGGTTGGGAGTATTTACTGCATTTTTAGTAGGGGCTATAATCATCTTAGAATGTTCAAAGGACTTGTATTAGGTAAGAAGTAGGTAAAACAAATGCTAAGGGTGATTTGGTTCGCAAATATCGCTGTAAGTTGGAAAGGTAGAAAAGCTGTAGTTTTTAGACAAGAAGGTTTTGATGGTGAGAGAGTGGTAGAAGCAAAGGTGCTGTCTTGGAGAATACTAAAAAATCGCTCCAAAGGCTTCATTTTCCTCTAATTAGGATAGGTTCAGCCACAAGAGGCAGTGAACTGGAAAAACTATTAACAGTAGCAATGTGAATTTGAGACTTTGATTAGTGCTAATAGCAGGTCCTGTTCATTTTGCAGCATTGGCATATTGGCTGATAATCGTGAAACTAGTCTCTTTATCTTGTCCCTTTGATGCTTTTTTGAGTCTGGTAATCCCAGCTGGCAATCGTTTTTCGGCTGGTGTGTTCGTCTGAAGCATTATTCGGTTAACATGTCCTGTTCAGTCTTCGACTCTTTAGGTTCAGATGCATTCAACATTTTTCTAGTCTTCATTGCTGTAGCGGTTGCATCTCATAATGCCTAGGTTGATTATCTCGGGTCTGAAGCTAATTTTGCTTCTCGCGCCTTTGAGTTGTTAGTGGCTTGGGCAAGAGATCCCTCTGCTTTGCAATGTAGGCTAGAGAATTGCTTCGATTCAGCAACTGTCACTGCAGTGCAGTTGCACTGTTTAGTTAAGCAGATCCTTGTCCTGTGGAATCAAGTTGCTTGGTGCTCTGGATTAACCAGGCTTCTTGCAGGTGGAGAGACTCACATTCTGTTAACGGATTGTATATATTAATAATATAGTGCGGACTTCATAAGTTTTCGTTCTCTGTATTGTTGCTTAGTTCTCATGCTTTAGTTTAAGTAGCAACCCCAAACTTGAACTGTTGCTTGTCCTCAAGTAACATGCCTGTCAAAAAAAAATATATCATATGCTAAATAATATAAAATATACAATATATATATATATATATATATATATATATATATATATATATATATATATATATATATAATCTAAATAAAATATTATTTGCAACTTTTTCATCTGGCAATACTTGATTGTGTGATCAGTTACGGCACGATTCTTGTAGAAAATCTTCAATTTCTAACAGTTAAAAATTGTATCATGATGGTGGTAGATCGTGATGTGATTTTTCCATAAATTTCACCTGTTTTGTGCTTTTTCTTCAAATTCTTTGTGATGTCCAACTCCTGCTATAATCATCTCCGAACCATGTAATATTTCCTAAAAACTTACTAAAACACTATAAAATAACTCCTAAAAACATAGAATGACCGACTGTATCATAGGTGTTTCTCATGCTTTAGTTCTTATTGGACAATTCATTCTAACTGTAATTATTCATTAACCAATTTTTATTTAACACCTGTTTTCTGTCATTGGTCTATTTTGTCTGCATATTTTTTTCCCCTTTAATAATTTGTTGCCATTTGTGACAATCTGCTCATAATAGTTGATCTGGAAGAACATGCTATTGAGAATTAGTGAAATGTGAAATATTTGATTATCTTGTTTGGTGTTTTGGCAAAATAAACACTTGATTATCTAAGTTCTTATGAATTGTAGTGTTATTCAATTCTTATTAGTGTTAGGCCTGCATTGCTCATTTCTTTTCATGAATATTTCTGTCTCGTTAGGTCTGTATGAGCTTTAAGGTATGTTCATGTTGGCACACATCTTCGTGCATGTTTACTTTCAACTGATTTTTAACTGATTTTTACTTTTTTGACTCCATGACTTCTTGATTTGGTCGGTCACTGTTATTGAATTTGTGCTCGGCGTTTCTCTCAACGTCTCCAATTAAGTGGGTGAGTGAGCGAGAGGGGAATAACCGAGAAACTAACGGAGTTAATGAGAGGGGAGATTAATGTTTAATTGAAAACTAGAGAGGTGTTGGTGTTATTTAAAAAGACCTTAAGGGAGATTAGTGTAATTTACAAACACATCATCCTTATGTGCATACTATTCTCTAGAATTTTGCTTGTGAAGTTTTACTTGCAACTTGTCGCGGTGATTTTTGGATATCGAGTTATTAATTAACTTCGAATCGCAAATTAATATTCCACCACCGATCTTTAATTTATCCGAGGGAAAGGGAAAAAGTTCGAAAAAAACCCTATTTTAAGAGAACAAAGTTCGGGGGTTGGTTATACGAAGGGAAGGTATTAGCACCCTAAGTATCTATAGTACTCTATAGGAACCTCTTGTTTTTATTTCTATCTATGCGCTTTATTTTAAATGCTTGTAAAAAATATATAAGTGGGAAATTAAAATGATGATAAAAAATGCTTTAAAGAATGAAAAAGAAGAAAAATATTTTTGTTGATTTTATTGATTGGAGAGACGAGTCTCATGCCTACGTACCCGAGGGATCAAACCACCGTAGTTCGGGGTAAAAAGACGAGTAAATTTGTTTGTTTTGATTTTAAGGTTTTGAAAATGGTTTTAAAATACCAAAAGCCAAAAGTGACAAAATGTGAGTTTGATTGATATTAATTTGTGAAGAAAGTCTATATGGTTAAATTGATTGAGATTTGTTTATGAAAATAAGACGTGGACACTTGGTTTAAAATCCAAGGTTTGTTGAGAAAATGTTTGAGTGATAAAAGACACTTGGTTTAAAATCCAAGGTTTATGCATGATTAATGATGTATGAATGAGACAAATGTACTTGGTTTAAAATCCAAGGTTTTAGGCGAGAAAAAGGACACTTGGGTTAAAGTCCAAGGTTTTAGCGATAAAAGAAGTCATTGGTTTAAAGTCCAAGACACTTGGTTTAAAATCCAAGTTCGCGATAAGAAAGACACTTGGGTTAAAATCCAAGGTTTTCACGATAAAAGACGCCGTTGGTTTAAATTCCAAGGCACTTGGTTTAAAATCCAAGTTCGAGGTAAAAAAGGCACTCGGGTTAAAATCCGAGGTTTTCACGATAAAAAGAAACGTTTGGTTTAAAGTCCAAAGTTTGAAAAGTGTATGATGACAAAATATTTTTGATGCTTGATGATGTGTGAAAATGAATTGTGTTGATATTTTTGAAAGAGGTTTTGACCTCATTTTTGAGAATAAAACGACTAACTATTTTTGAAGAGGTGTTGACCTCATTTTTTGTGAATAAAATGACTAACTATTTTTGAAGAGGTGCTGGCCTCATTTTTTGTGAATAAAATGACTAACTATTTAAAATTTAAAAGGTAACACTAAAAGAATAATAACGTCGCAAAAAGCAAATAAGCGCGAAGACAATCCGTAATGATATTTTGATCAAAACGGTGTCTTTTCCCTCGGATTTAAATATGCTAACGTTTTGCGGAAAGCGATAAATAAATATGCATGAGATGCGATTTTTCATTTATAGTGTACATTTTTGTCCCTAATTACATTCTAAGGTATTTGCAAGAAAAATAAATATGAAATGAATGCAACATAATGCTATGCAATTTAATTTTACATCAAATCCTAAAAATACAATCTAATGTCGTTACAACAAAATAAATAAATAAATAATTAATTAAGCAAAAATAAAATAAAATAAAAGAAAGGGGTGCAAATAATAATAAAAACAGAAAGGGGTGTGAAAAGTAAACAGAAAACCAGGCCCAGTCCAGAAAAAGGCCCAACTGCACAAAAAAGTAAATGGTTTGATCAGGGCCGTCTGATTGATCAGACGTCCCTGATTTGATCACAGGAGGAATCAATTGTGGGCGTGGATTAAGATCTAAGGGTTCAATGGCGCGCAGGTGCACCGTAAGGACGTGCACCTGCGCGCACAGGATCCAAACAGGGGTTTATATAGAAAAAACCCTAAAAAAAAGAAACACAAACTCATCTTCTCTCTTCTCTCTCACGGCGGCGATATGCTTCTTCTCTCTCGCAACTTCTCTCTCGGCCACTCTCATAACCTCTCTCAAACTCCATTTTTCAAAACCTTTAACATTTAAGTCCATACAAAAACAACTCCTAAACTCAAATCTAAAACCAAAATGAACAAACAAAATCCCTAAATTCTAGATTGGAAACGAAAACAGAATGGAAAAAATAAGCAAAATCAACCTTCGTCTTCTTTTGAAACCGTTCCAGTTTCTTCAACTTCCTCTTCTCGTTTTCGGTTTTGCTTTGATTCCTTCTCCTATCTCTCTGTGATTTTATTTCGATTCTGTTCGTGGTGGGTGTGATTTGGTTTGAGGTTTTCTATTTATGATTTTTGAATTGAAGAACGAAATTGATGAAGCTTTTTGTTTGGATTTCTGTTTTTGGGTTTGTGTTGATGAAGACCGGTGAGGATGATTTGATCTGTGTTCTTCGTTTCTGGGTTTTGTTTTGAATCTGAGACGATTTATGGGTTCTGGGTTGAATGGTTTTGGATTCGTGGGTTTTGTTTATGAAGTTTATGATTTCTGGGTTTTGAAGAACTGATGATGTTGGTGATGAATTTGTTTTTTAGTTTCTGGGTTTATGATGAGCAATGGTGATGGAGGGTTGTTGGATTTTCTTCTGGTTTAGTTATGGTGATGATGATTTGATTTTCGTTTTGTTCCTGTTTGCGATTGATGATGAGATGATTTTTTTTGATTTTGATTTTGTGCTGTTTTTGATTTTTTGTGATTTGGATCTGTGAATTGGGAGAAGCTGCGGCTGAGTCTGGATTTTTCCTCCCTTGGAAACTGTGCACAGTACAGTATAAATACTGTGTCAGAGGTTTAGGGTTTGACAGATGAATTTCCTTATTTGGACAAAATTGCCCCTTTGGGCTTGGACAAAAACACACCTGATCTGGACCCAAAAAAATAAAAAGCTGAAAAAAGACACCACTAATAAAAAACGAAAATAATAATAATAAAAGGAAAATGACTTAAAAAATGAAATTAAAAAAAGAAATGAAAAATCAAAACAAATAATGAAATAATAATAATAAAAGAAGAAAAATAATATATAAAAAAGAAACCAAATAAATGAGGTATTTTAAAATACCTCTCTGCCGAAATTTCGTCAGAAATGAGCAAAGAAAAAAAAACCGTCGTAAAAAGACGCATAAAAACGATTGGTCAAAAAATGGGGTATGACAGATGCCCCTATTTAAGTTTCTTCCATCGGAGATAAAAGAAAAAGATGATTTTTTTATGATGTTTTTGTTTTGGTTCGACGGTGGAAGAGACTTAAATACAGAGTACGCCATTTTTTGACCGGATTGAACTAGAAAATGCTATGATATGATGTTATGTTATGAATGTTATGCTTATGAGTGCTATATTTACAAAGTGTTTGAATGTAACGAAGATTATTTGACAGAGGTGATGAAGACAGAAAGCGATAAAGTCCTGTATACGGACATAAGCAGATAAAGTCCTACGTGTGGACAGAAGTAAAGACTGAAAGCGATAAAGTCCTGTGTGCGGACATAAGTAAAGACAGAAAGCAGTAAAGTCCTGTGTGCGGACATAAGCAGATAAAGTCCTGTGTGCGGACAGAAGGAAAGACAGAAAGCAGTAAAGTCCTGTGTGCGGACATAAGTAAAGACAGTGTCCACCAACATTGTGGGATGGTAAGGACAAGTAAAGGTAGTGTCTACCAACATTGTGGGATGGTAAGGACACACTGAGGAAATAAATTGTCTGCTGACATTGTGGGAGAGCGAGACATGACAAGAATATGTATTTGTTTGGACCAGACACACTGGAGATGACTTCTTTTGGGGAAATGAACTGTAAGTTTGCAGTTGATTGTTTGCAAAATATGCTATTTTGAATGTGTATGATGGAGACATCTCTGGACCAGACTCACTGGGGATGACTCTCTTTTTTGTGGTGTATGATGGATGGAGACATCTCTGGACCAGATACACTGGGGATGACTCTTTTGTGATGATTTAAAGCAAGACACATGATGGTCAATGCAGTATGTATGAATGATTTTGTGTGTATGTTGTATGTAAATATGAATGTATGTATGATTGTATGTAAGTATGAGTGTATGTTATGGATATGTAAATGATTGCATGTATGTACATGTGAATGATTGTATTTGTATGATTGAATGGTATTTGTACATGACTGGATGAGACAAAAGGTTTAAACAGGTAAGATAAGCATTGGGCCGACGTATCCGTACAACCACTCGGTAGTTTCTCCGCTGGGGACAGCATCCTTATAGGTGAAACAAATCAGATCCTCGGGATAAAACCCGGCATAGTATGTAAGAATGATTGCTTCTTGGAGTAAAGCCCATTGGACAGAGGTTTGGCAGAAGTCGCCATTTTGTACACTGAAACTGAATATTTTCTCATGGTCTTGTTTCGACAGTCATGCTTTTTACTTTTTCTTCCCTTTTTTGAAATCCCTAACTTTTGCCTGGATCGCCCTTTCAGGTTTTCAATCCACCGGGAATATATTTCTTTTTTTTTTTTGCCCCTAATTTTTGCCTGGACCGCCCTTTCAGGTTTTCAATCCACCGGGACGCTCATTTTTGCCTAAGCCGCCCTTTCGGGTTTTCAACTTAGCGAGCTGTTCTTTTTGCTATTTTTTTTTGCTTTTGCGTTTTTTTGACAGAAAGAAACAAGACTGATATGCTGATGCGCAAACTTCTCCAAGAGATGCCATTTGCTGATGATATGCAAACTTCTCAAAGAGATGCCATTTGCTGTTGAATGAGCCTCCCGAACGGTTCTCAGCTTTTTCTTTCACTGGGGAAAAGAAAATCATACAAGCTTTTTGAAGATAACCACTTGCTGGGGATTACCAGAGAACAATCAAGTTCAGTATTCAATTGAGGAACTGTTGGATCATACGCTGAGTATATCATAGTAACAACATGTCCATAAGAACCCAAAATATCAACTCGATGATTATTGGCTCAAAGAGGAAGAAACATAACAACTATCTTGACAAAACTGGATTGCCCCTGGAAACCACTTCAGGTGCCCCAAGTAAGTGAAACCTTGACTTTGTATCTTTGAAGTGTATGCCCCTGTATGTAAAGACTTGCCCCTGATTGGCAGGTTCCTGACGTAATTTGCCCCAAGTCAGGAGCGCTTTGAATTGATTCGTCCTTGATTAGACCATTTGATTGAATTTCTTTGATGCCAAATATAAATTTGTAAACAAAATTGTTTCTTTTGAAAAATGTTTCTGATGTAATGTACATGCAAGTTTTGGAATCGCAAAAATTTATATAAAACACATGTGGTGTGTGTAAAAGATAGTTACTCAACAAACAGGTGGAGTCAGTTTTAACAATTTGCTGATTATGCTTTCAAAGTAAACCTAACTTCAATTAGGTCTTTTGAGGGTTATAACGTGGCCTGGTTCATGGTTATGAAAAAGAAAGGATTATTAGACTCAAAGTTCTGTTTTAACCCACCCACTTCTTTGATGTCCTTCATTCCTACATTCAATTAATTCATCAGACATGCTTTGGTTGACAAGAAGATTTTTTGACAATGACTTTTGAGGTTGACGCCTTGGTCGAAGCCTTGATGAGATTCTTGAAGTGACAGTCACTTTTCATTCACAAGCTTGTTTGCATAATTTTGCTCTTAATCCCTTATTTTTGCATGGACCAATTCTTTTGGATTTTGTGGACCATCGGGATGCCCTGAATTTTACCTAAGTCTTTTTACCTAGCGGGCTTTTTGTTGTTTTTGTTTGTGTTTTTTTTTGTAGGACAACTGTGACTGCCACATGCTATTGTGAGTTTTGTCTACTCATGACTTCCTCTATCTCGACAGATTTATCCTCTTATATTGGAATGTGTCATTGAATCATTGAAAGACTACCCTGCCCCGGGTCAAGATTAAGGTTTTTTTTTCTCTTATATATAGAAAGAACACCAACTTCTGGCTCAAAGGGGTTGACTACGTATTATCTCCTTATTTCTCCGGTGTTTGGGAAGTGAAACAATGCCTTACATCATCAACCGGGTCTTACTAATGAAAGCACATATCAGTAATTTTAAACATTTAATTTACATCATTCTCCCCTCAAGCTTGAAAAGTGAAATAAAAAACATCGCCGTTTATGATGGCACAAGAAAAGAGTGAATACGAATGGATGGATTCCAAAATATGCATGCTCATTGTTTATAAATTTTAATTAAAAGATACAACTTTAAAATGCAAATAAATGCTTGGCAAGAAAGAAATTGCAATTGGAAAATAAAAGGCCTAGTGATCCTAGGGACAAGCTTCTTGATAATCTTGAATATGACGGAGGACCCATGATTAAGCAGAGGATGAACCTTGAACATTAGGGTTCTCATCCTTAAAAGATAGCACATTGTTACGGATTAAATCCTGAACAGCTTTCTTGAGAGGGTAGCAACGTTCTACATCATGGCCAGGGGCCCCTTGATGGAAGGCACAAGTTAAATCACTGCGGTACCAGGGAGGTAGTACTGCTGGCACAGGGGGAGGTGGCCTTGTCTGGACAAATTTTTTAGCAAGTAGGGCAGGGAGCAGGTCGGCATATTTCACAGGTATGGGGTCAAATGGCTGATTTTTCTGAGCACGGTTATGATTGAATGATTGTTGGGGAGATGGTAGGTGATGAGATTGTGGGTATTGTGGTGGTAGTGCTATGGCCGCAATATGTGGATAAGCTGAGTTTCTCGAATGAGGTCCTCCCTGAGCCACCATGCCAACATCAAATTCTTGCTTCTCTGAAAAGTTGTTGCCATATCTCTTGGCGGTATTAGTCAGAGTTTTCTCTCTTGTCAACCGTCCCTGACGGACTCCTTCTTCTAAGCACATTCCCATTTCCACCATTTCGGTGAAGCTTCTTGATACAACACCAACCATTTTCTCATAGAAGAATGGGCTCAGAGTATGCAAAAATAACTTGCACAATTCTTTCTCTTCTACCGGGGGACGAATCTGAGCAGCAAGCTCCCTCCATCTTTGAACATATTCCTTAAAAGATTCCCTATCTTTTTGTGCCAATGCTCGTAATTCATCCCTATCAGGGGCCAGATATGAATTGTAATTATACTGCCGAATAAAAGCACTGACCAAATCATTAAAGGAACTGACATTAGCCCTATCAAGGTCCATATACCACCTTAGAGCTGCACCAGTCAGACTGTCTTGAAAATAATGGATTAACAACTTGTCATTACTTGTTTGAGTAGACATTTTCCTGGCATACATTATCAAGTGAGCCTTGGGACAAGTACTCCCTTTATACTTCTCAAAATCCGGAACTTTGAACTTATGAGGGACCACAACGTCAGGGACCAAGCATAGTTCATGCGCGTCTTGTCCAAACAAATCCTTTCCTCTAAGAGCCCTCATCTCTTTTTGCATCTCATCATATTTGATATGTAAGTCATCCATCCTATCATAACCTCCTACACTTGCAGCATGAAAGATGGGCATCTGAGTTTGCTGGGTAGTATGAACCAAAGGTGCAGAAACCTGAGGAAGTGTACTGCCGAGCTGAGGAATAGGCACTGTCGATTGAACATGAGGAATCTCTGATATTACAGGACGTGATTCTGCCCCAAGAACGCCGACTGGCATGCCCCACGGGTAACCTTCAGGCATGACAAACTGAGGAGCGCCAAGAGGCGCAGATGCAACAGGAGGAGGTACAAAAGTACCGCTAGACTGAGGTACTGGTGCTGACACTCGATTCTGGGTAGCCATCAAAGATGCCACCATGCTAGTCAACTTCTCAATTTCCGTCTGCATGGTTGTCACCTGTTCCCGGAGCATATGGTTTTCTTCCTCAAAATTGTTCATCTTGTTTCTCAACCTGAACCGAGTATTGTAGACACGAGTTGGTTTGTACTGAATACGCCGAGCCACTTTTTACTGAGGTAGAGAGAACAGGAAAATATGAGACTTGAGTTTGGAAACTTATGAATGTAGTATGATGCATGATGTGTTTATGCTAAAATATACAATATTTTTTTTGTTATCGAAGGACTTATCCCAAATTGGTCGTAAACATTTAGATTTGGATTTTGTAAGGAGAAAAGAAGATGAAAAGAGAAAGATTTATTATGTGTCATTTGAAATGAATATTCTCTACAATGTTTACAAAAAAAATTTGTTTAAGTCCTTCGACATTGGATGAATAAAGATTTATGAATGAGTGCATGCATGCATGATGCGGAAAACATGGCGGGGTTAAAGTATAATGTTGGAGTCAAAGGTGAAACCCTCCCATATGGTATGTACTAGGGTTTATTTGTACCTGCATGACGGGTTCTACAAAGTTCCCAAAGTCATCGACCACCTCATGGATATCACTGGGTTACGGGACTACTCTCGTTCCGATAACATCCACGGGATAATCTCGTTTGAGTGTAGTTTCGCGTGACGACTAATCTCAAGACTACTATTGATTTAGCCACCGCACTACGCCCTAAAAGGCCAAGATGGGTTAAAGGTGATTCTAAAGGTTCTCGGCTTCGCCGGACACTCACATTGAAAATAATACCATCATCATGACTTTTCATGACAACGAGTACTACTGTCATGAGGCCTCCACCGAGTAGGATCATATCACATGTGCTTCATAATCCAGACTACTCTGGACATGTCACTATGATTTCACCCCGTCCTATCTTATTGTGTCACTCAAGCCCGGGTTAGGACTTATCTCACCACTCAAGACAAACCCAAATAAATATACAAATATTTACAAATAAAAGAAATAAAAGCGCGAAGATAGAAAATAAAACAAGTTAGGTTCAACCCGCTTGGTTGTCCCCAGTGAAGTCGCCATTTCTGTCGCGGTGATTTTTGGATATCGAGTTATTAATTAACTTCGAATCGCAAATTAATATTCCACCACCGATCTTTAATTTATCCGAGGGAAAGGGAAAAAGTTCGAAAAAAACCCTATTTTAAGAGAACAAAGTTCGGGGGTTGGTTATACGAAGGGAATGTATTAGCACCCTAAGTATCTATAGTACTCTATAGGAACCTCTTGTTTTTATTTCTATCTATGCGCTTTATTTTAAATGCTTGTAAAAAATATATAAGTGGGAAATTAAAATGATGATAAAAAATGCTTTAAAGAATGAAAAAGAAGAAAAATATTTTTGTTGATTTTATTGATTGGAGAGACGAGTCTCATGCCTACGTACCCGAGGGATCAAACCACCGTAGTTCGGGGTAAAAAGACGAGTAAATTTGTTTGTTTTGATTTTAAGGTTTTGAAAATGGTTTTAAAATACCAAAAGCCAAAAGTGACAAAATGTGAGTTTGATTGATATTAATTTGTGAAGAAAGTCTATATGGTTAAATTGATTGAGATTTGTTTATGAAAATAAGACGTGGACACTTGGTTTAAAATCCAAGGTTTGTTGAGAAAATGTTTGAGTGATAAAAGACACTTGGTTTAAAATCCAAGGTTTATGCATGATTAATGATGTATGAATGAGACAAATGTACTTGGTTTAAAATCCAAGGTTTTAGGCGAGAAAAAGGACACTTGGGTTAAAGTCCAAGGTTTTAGCGATAAAAGAAGCCATTGGTTTAAAGTCCAAGACACTTGGTTTAAAATCCAAGTTCGCGATAAGAAAAAGACACTTGGGTTAAAATCCAAGGTTTTCACGATAAAAGACGCCGTTGGTTTAAATTCCAAGGCACTTGGTTTAAAATCCAAGTTCGAGGTAAAAAAGGCACTCGGGTTAAAATCCGAGGTTTTCACGATAAAAAGAAACGTTTGGTTTAAAGTCCAAAGTTTGAAAAGTGTATGATGACAAAATATTTTTGATGCTTGATGATGTGTGAAAATGAATTGTGTTGATATTTTTGAAAGAGGTTTTGACCTCATTTTTGAGAATAAAACGACTAACTATTTTTGAAGAGGTGTTGACCTCATTTTTTGTGAATAAAATGACTAACTATTTTTGAAGAGGTGTTGACCTCATTTTTTGTGAATAAAATGACTAACTATTTAAAATTTAAAAGGTAACACTAAAAGAATAATAATGTCGCAAAAAGCAAATAAGCGCGAAGACAATCCGTAATGATATTTTGATCAAAACGGTGTCTTTTCCCTCGGATTTAAATATGCTAACGTTTTGCGGAAAGCGATAAATAAATATGCATGAGATGCGATTTTTCATTTATAGTGTACATTTTTGTCCCTAATTACATTCTAAGGTATTTGCAAGAAAAATAAATATGAAATGAATGCAACATAATGCTATGCAATTTAATTTTACATCAAATCCTAAAAATACAATCTAATGTCGTTACAACAAAATAAATAAATAATTAATTAAGCAAAAATAAAATAAAATAAAAGAAAGGGGTGCAAATAATAATAAAAACAGAAAGGGGTGTGAAAAGTAAACAGAAAACCAGGCCCAGTCCAGAAAAAGGCCCAACTGCACAAAAAAGTAAATGGTTTGATCAGGGCCGTCTGATTGATCAGACGTCCCTGATTTGATCACAGGAGGAATCAATTGTGGGCGTGGATTAAGATCTAAGGGTTCAATGGCGCGCAGGTGCACCGTAAGGACGTGCACCTGCGCGCACAGGATCCAAACAGGGGTTTATATAGAAAAAACCCTAAAAAAAAAAACACAAACTCATCTTCTCTCTTCTCTCTCACGGCGGCGATATGCTTCTTCTCTCTCGCAACTTCTCTCTCGGCCACTCTCATAACCTCTCTCAAACTCCATTTTTCAAAACCTTTAACATTTAAGTCCATACAAAAACAACTCCTAAACTCAAATCTAAAACCAAAATGAACAAACAAAATCCCTAAATTCTAGATTGGAAACGAAAACAGAATGGAAAAAATAAGCAAAATCAACCTTCGTCTTCTTTTGAAACCGTTCCAGTTTCTTCAACTTCCTCTTCTCGTTTTCGGTTTTGCTTTGATTCCTTCTCCTATCTCTCTGTGATTTTATTTCGATTCTGTTCGTGGTGGGTGTGATTTGGTTTGAGGTTTTCTATTTATGATTTTTGAATTGAAGAACGAAATTGATGAAGCTTTTTGTTTGGATTTCTGTTTTTGGGTTTGTGTTGATGAAGACCGGTGAGGATGATTTGATCTGTGTTCTTCGTTTCTGGGTTTTGTTTTGAATCTGAGACGATTTATGGGTTCTGGGTTGAATGGTTTTGGATTCGTGGGTTTTGTTTATGAAGTTTATGATTTCTGGGTTTTGAAGAACTGATGATGTTGGTGATGAATTTGTTTTTTAGTTTCTGGGTTTATGATGAGCAATGGTGATGGAGGGTTGTTGGATTTTCTTCTGGTTTAGTTATGGTGATGATGATTTGATTTTCGTTTTGTTCCTGTTTGCGATTGATGATGAGATGATTTTTTTTGATTTTGATTTTGTGCTGTTTTTGATTTTTTGTGATTTGGATCTGTGAATTGGGAGAAGCTGCGGCTGAGTCTGGATTTTTCCTCCCTTGGAAACTGTGCACAGTACAGTATAAATACTGTGTCAGAGGTTTAGGGTTTGACAGATGAATTTCCTTATTTGGACAAAATTGCCCCTTTGGGCTTGGACAAAAACACACCTGATCTGGACCCAAAAAAATAAAAAGCTGAAAAAAGACACCACTAATAAAAAACGAAAATAATAATAATAAAAGGAAAATGACTTAAAAAATGAAATTAAAAAAAGAAATGAAAAATCAAAACAAATAATGAAATAATAATAATAAAAGAAGAAAAATAATATATAAAAAAGAAACCAAATAAATGAGGTATTTTAAAATACCTCTCTGCCGAAATTTCGTCAGAAATGAGCAAAGAAAAAAAAACCGTCGTAAAAAGACGCATAAAAACGATCGGTCAAAAAATGGGGTATGACACAACTCAAACCCAAATTGCATCAAATATGGTTCAAATCTTAATGTGTGAAATATCCATATTTTGTATCTAAAATGCATCAAATATGATTCCTCTAGTTCAAGACAAGAAATACCTTGTGGCTCTAAAAGTAATTAAAAAAACATTAGATTTAACTTCCTCTAAAAACACTAATGAGGGTACCAATGTCAAAGAAATACCTTGTGGCTCTAAAAGTAATTAAAAAACATTTAGATTTAACTTCCTCTAAAAACACTAATGAGGGTACCAATGTCAATTGCAATCACCTTAGACAACCAAAAATATTTAATAACTAAAAGCCTTATATTCCACTATTTTTAAAATAACATTTAATAATTTTTTTTTGTCAAGTAATTTAATAAAATTTTAACTAAAATCAATATTGTCTCAATAAAAATTAAATTAATTGACTTTATTATTGATTGGAAAAGAAATATTTAATGAAATCAATTGCACTACTTTTGCAAATAATTTTCTATTAAAAAAATCTGTAAAACAAAAAATCATCTATTATATTTTATGTTAAACAAAAATTAAAACTATTTTAAGATTTATCTATTTGATCTTAATCGAACGATAAAAAATGGTTGAATGCATCACATATCTCGACTACACGGACGAATCCAATTTCATACTCACAAGTAAAATTTATTATAATGAGAGCTTTGAAGTTTTAACTACCTAGTACTAGCCAATAGTGAAGGATATTTGGACATTGATTATCTCATCTACTCTTGATACCCTAGGTTTAATTTGATGACCATTTCAAAGTACTATGATAAATTAAATGGGGTTCCCACTCACTTTCACTTTAAAGGAATAACAAAGAATGTTGATGTCATAAAGAGCTTACACATAAGCAGATTGAGTTTAATTTTTCCATCATGAAAGGCAACTTCCATTGCTTTTCATTTGGCAACACAAGTTTCCCAATCGTACAATCTTGTAGATTCTTAACAAAAACATTGATTTTGATTGGCTTGGTTTGGCCAATCTCTACTTTGCATTTACATTAATTGATAAGTAATAATCAAATAGTAGTAATTTTTTTCCTAAAGTATTAACTTAAAAGTGTATATTGCGCCCTCTCCTTTCTTACGCATCCTATGAAATTTCAAAAATACTCCCCTCGCAAGATAACTATTGGGTGTTTTTTTTTTAAAGGGATAACCAATGAGTGTTAAAGGGAGTGAAAATTTGAAAAAACACAGTTCATAACTTAAGTAGCGAAATGAGATCGCACTTTAAGTAGCAAATCTTATAAAATATAATATATTTTTGTTCACCGCGCGCACCCTTCCTTTACGGTTCACCCCTTATGAAAATAATTTTATAAGGTTGGGTAGTTAAAGTGTAAGATCAATTCGCTACTTAAGTAGTGAACTACTACATTTTTCCAGATTTTACATCCATGCAACACTCGTTAATTATCTTACGAAAAAAATATTTTGAAATTTCAAGGGAAGCACTAGAAAGGCGCAAAAGGTAAAAAAAGAAAAAACCTTTTATCATAGCTACATGGAGGTGAGAAATGTCATGAAAAAGAACATCAACGATCTTATTATTTTGTGGTGACTTTTAACTATCGTTAGTTTAATTCAAGTTCTTGTGGAACAATTTATTTAAAAAATAATAATTAACCACTTGACTATAGTGTCTTAATTTATTAAATATTTCTTTTTGTCGAACTAGTATTATAGTTTAATGACTTTAATCTTGAAAGCTCTTTTTATATATGGAAAATTATAATATTACATAATCTTATACCGTCCCACATTTAACATAGTGGGGTTTATAGGTCCTTGAATGTGGCCACTTTCTTATAGTTGTCTTTTTTTTACGTGTCTCTCTATCAAAAGGACATTTAAAATAAGAAAATTATAATTAATATTCCTGTGATATTAGTTAAAAAACTAGTTCATAAAAAAAATAAAGAATTTAATATAACAAAATAATTTAAAAATTTGTATAATCTATTTTATTAAAATATAAAACATATTTTTTTCAATATAATTTTTTTTTAATTTCTTTTATTAGTGCCCTAGACAGGACACTAGTTAATACTCCCCTATAAAATAAGTATTAGCACTAATAATTGCTAAATAAGGTATACATACAAGCTTGTTAAGGTTATTGGTGCAATACAATTGCTTCTATAGGCTTATGAAATTAAAAATCAAATTATCTTATCAGTAGTGTGTTTTGTTATTTAAGCATATTACTAATCAGTTGATGAAACACGGATTTGGGTGTAATTAATTAATCAATTAGTTGTAGAATTAGTTATAGTGACAAATTCTAATGACGTGTGACTTAGTTTCTTTGCACATTGATGGTTGGTAGATGATATTACATGTCTTCCACATCAATTTGATGTTTAAGTTTTCAAATCATCCAATTAACAACATGGAATACATTGAAGGTTGTATTATTATAATATAAAATCAATGAAACAATTAGCATGTTCAATAATAATATTAATAAATAAATACTCTATGTGGCTAATATATTTAGCGACCTTACTCATACTATATATTTACTTAAAATCCAATTCCATTTATACAAATTCACTTGAGTCATAAAAGTTAACTTGCAGTTCGCGTGAGTAACTCCAATATCATCCCAAGATTTTTGATGTTGTTGAAAATTCAGTTCCTACAATAAAAAAAAAACGAAATCAGTAATATAATTAGATGAAATAAGGCGAAGTAATAAACACATGAAGTAAGTTGAAAAATAATTTATATTTAGAGACAAATTTTTAATCAATAATTGCTTAAATTTAGAAAGACATGAAATATTTTATTGTTGACATTTTGTGGCACGTACCTTTAAATACAAACAAAAGGATATGTTCTCTGGAAAGTACTAATTAGAAACAAAATGCTATGGCGATTGATATACCATTTATTTAGGACCAATATATAGATTATTGCTGGAAAATTATAAGCCATGTAAATTATGAAAAATATGATTTCTAAAATAGATAAAAAAGACACCGAAAGCTTCTGATTAAATTTCTTCATCAGTGCCTTTAACCAGTATAATATTTTTTCAATCAATCCCTTAAAAGTTTATTTTTCAATGTAAACTCTGAAATCCACACAACACAAATTGATTTACTTTTTAATTATTTTTAAAAAAGAGCACATGTATATAATAGTTGTTTAATCCATAAATACAAATAGCTAATTGTAATTGTACCACAAAAAAAAAAATAGCTAATTGTAATTAAGGACGTTAACATGCATAGACCTAAATTCGAATATGACATTTCTTATTTATCTAAGAAAACATTGTTGGTCATGTTATTGTTTTTGGGTCTTGTTATGTAATTTAGTTTGAGAAAACCGATGAAAATAAATTAAAGATATGTATTAACAATTTAAGGAGTCAAAATTTAAGATTATAAAATGTAGCCAAAATTTCAAATATATTTATATGTAACAATCTTGATAAAGTTATCCATATATACATCATTCTCATGAGAATGGAGGGTAGTGAGTATACTTATCCACTTGATCACATTCTACACGGTACTATTCAGCTCAAACGTATAGGATTAAAATCCTACATATATTCATTACATTGTTCATTGACTTTAAATAAATAAATTATAGGATATTAGGATATGTTTTCCATTCTTGTTACAAAATATATCCTAAATTAGGCAATTATCCTAGATACATACATGTTTGAAAATGCCGTAGACAAAAACTTTTAGTAGGACTATAATTTGTCTTCCATATATCTCCATTATACTAAAAATAAACTTATTTAAAATGTGTTAGAAACTAAATATAAATACATATTTTGATTTAGATTTAGATTTTAGTTTGTCGTATTATGAGAGTAGTTGCTTAAGTTCGTGCTTTCATTGAGAGCTGAACCACGGAAAGAACTACCTATAGGCTGAATTAAGGTGCTCCACTGAATACTGAGAGGTAGGTGAAACTACCAAAAAAGAAAGGACTATCATCGGGTCAGTGCCGATAAAGTGAAAGCCGCCGTGGACGTTGGCACTTTGCGACATGCTAATTTTGCTTATTATTGCAAACACTTTTTTTGGTCGCTAGCTACAATTCATAGGTTGCATATGCCCAATTTCTTTCTTTGCTAGCCAAACGTTGTGCAACAATATGTGTGCAATATGCCCCTTTGGCCAAAAAGGGAGAAACAATATTGTTTGAGGATGATGCATATGTTTGCTACAACCCTAATTCCCAATCCATGTTTGTGCATGCAACACTACTAAGGTTGGAGATTACTTTATGGTGTCCATATTGACTTCCCAATCACATTTTGAGGCCTAACACGAAGGTTAAGATGATGTTTTTTTTTATAGTCCATACTAAATTTTTGTTTGTATGTTTTAAAATACAAAATTATTTATTAAACTTATGTAATCAAATCCATTTAATATTTCTGTTTCAAATTGGTTCAATGTCCATTCTTATACCGGATCTTATCACTTTCAATCACTAGGGCTAGGACGGACCATAGCATAGACACACTTGAAAGGCGTACTATATGCATAGCCCCTGCTAGTTGGATCCCCTCTAGTTCGTAGTATATCAAGGGTGTCTAAAGGTACTCATTGTTGACAAAGTTATAAAATCGTACTAGTGCATTATTATTATTAATTAAAGTTAGAATGTTTCCATCTGCTAAAGGCTTGGGAGGGAAACAATTATGGTCTAGGGCAAGACCCACTTTTGTACTAAATCCAAACTATTTCATGATCTATATATTTTAAACAATTTCAAATTAAATAAATTTATACAACATACTCAAAACCAAATAAACTAACATAATTATATATATTTTCTTGGTAAAAAAATCTATTTCTATAAACCGTTATACAACCATAATACTTATAAAAGTAGTATGAGTAAGAGATTATGTTGATAGCAATAAAATATGCATAATACTACCTCTGTCTCTAAATATAAGACCCCTTTGAGAAAAATACGGAGATAAAGAAAGTTTGTTATATTAAATTTGTTGATAATTGGTATTGCTTTTACAAGTTTATCCTTTAAGAGAGAGAATGAGTTAATGTTTTTTAGTGTATTTATTAGAGATCTTCTATTATACTAAAGGTAAGGTTTGCTTGCCCTAATTCTCCTCCCAAAAACCCTAGTGGATTATGTCATCTTTGATGCATCCTTCCAATCATCTTCTACCATGTGTGTTATTTGTGCTTTGTTCAATCATCGACTAACAAGTGGCAAGCTAGCAAGTGGCTATCTACCATCCATCACTCTTTCATGTATGCATGTGTGTATGGTCTCATGTGTCTCCATGCATGTGCATGATGTTTCTTATGTATTGGCCAATCATAGTATGCACTACTTTTCTAATCATGTATGTGTGCTTATCTTTCCATCCATGACCAATGAATAACTCCATTCCCATTCATCATATTGGTTGTATGACATCTTGGAAATTGTAGCTACCTCCTTCACAATTTCAACTATGATCACATGATGGAATCATTGCTCTTGCATTGTTCTCATTGGTTGCATTTCTTCCTTGCAACTTAACATCATGTTCTCCCAAACACATTGCTACATGTGGTGCATTCTATTGGCATTGTAACTACTTCCTTCACAATTTCAACTATGATCACATGATGTGATCATTGCTCCTGCATCTGCAAACCATATATGACATTTTTCTTCCTTGCATTCCTTAGATTAAATGTTCATTATTACCTCCTAGAAGATTCTACTTCATTCCTTACTATCCATCCATTGTTTTGCATAATACCATTTGCTATGTTTCTCATATCCTCATTGCATTGCAAGTGTAAGAGTTTCATTGGCTTTAAAAACTTCACTTAGCATCCACATATCCTCTCCATTTTCAAACACTCTATATAAATCCCTTTCAATCCATCAAATACACACACTAGCTTAATCTTTCACCCACCACCCTCACTCTCACCCAGACACATCACACACCTCAATTTTCTCTCTCTTTCACAACCTACATCACATTAAATCTTCATCTTCTTCTCAAAATCACATTCATCATCACCACCACCTATCTCTCTCTCTCTCTCTCTCTCTCTCTCACTCACGCGGACACACACACACATAAATCAATTTTTTTTTTCTCTTTCACAACTAACATCACCTTAAATCTTCATATTCTTCCCCAAAATCACCACCACTACTTATCTCTTTTTATTCCTCTATCATGACCAAGTACATATCAATTTCTCATAAGCAAGGTAACAAGTCTCATCTATCATTTCTCTTGGATTTTTAGTGTCATCATCCCCACTATTGAAGAACTCATTCCTCTTTTGTTAATTGTTTTAGGATGCATGTAAGAGATCATACATGCAAGTTAATCCATGACGAAGAACATATCAATTTCTCATAAGCAAGGTAAGAAATCTCATCTATCATTTCTATTGGATTTTTCATCATCCCCACTATTCAAGAACTCATTCTTCTTTTGTTAATTGTTTTGGGATGCATGTAAGAGATCATACATGAAAGAGTGAATCTATGACCAAGAACATATCAATTTCTCATAAGCAAGGTAAGCATATCCTTTCTCTTGAATTTTTAGTGTATTCATCCTCACTATTCAAGAACTCATTCCTCTTTTATTAATTGTTTTGGGATGCAAGTAAGAGATCATACATGCAAGAGTGAATCCATGACGAAGAACATATCAATTTCTCATAAGCAAGGTAAGAATATCCTATCTCTTGAATTTTTAGTGTTATCATCCTCACTTTTCAAGAACTCATACCTCTTTTGTTAATTGTTTTGGGATGCATGTAAGAGATCATACATGCAAGAGTGAATCCATGACGAAGAACATATCAATTTCTCATAAGCAAGGTAAGAAATCTCATCTATCATTTCTCTTGAATTTTTAGTGTCATCATCCTCACTATTCAAGAACTCAATTCTCTTTTGTTAATTGTGTCATCATCCTCACTATTCAAGAACTCAATCATCTTTTGTTAATTGTTTAGGATTCATGTGAGTGTGCCTCTTTGATGTTAATACAATGTTAATATGCACACCACTAAAATTGCTTGAATACTTCGAAAGATGATAATATGGAGAGGTTCTTGATATTGGTTTCTATTTATGATTTGATATTAATTTGATGTTAATTTGTGATGGTCATAATTAAGTCATGCTTATCTTTCATTAATTTTCTTATTAGCTAATGAGTTTTTTTTAAGTCATTTTTAACTATTGTATAGTTTTAAAGAATTGGACATTAGCTAATGAGTTTTTTTTTTATTTTAATACTTAGCTAATGATTTTTTTTAGTAATTCATAGCAAGGAATGTGCAAATGTTTTTTTTTTTGGCTTAATTACACTTTTGGTCCCTTATCTTTATTTTAGGTTTCAAGTTGGTCCCTTATCTTTTAAAAGTTTCAAGTTGGTCCCTTCCGTCAGTTTTTTAACTATTTCCGTTAAATTTGGACACGTGGCAAACTGATTTGGACACGTGGCACACTTGAACATGTGACACGTGTCCAGAATTAACGGTAACAGTAAAAAAATTGACGGAAGGGATCAACTTGAAACCTAAAAAAAGATAAGGGACCAACTTGAAACTTTTAAAAGATAAGGGACCAACTTGAAACCTAAAATAAAGATAAGGGACCAAAAGTGTAATTAAACCTTTTTTTTTTAATACTTAGCTAATGATTTTTTTTAGTAATTCATAGCAAGGAATGTGCAAATGATACAAGGAGACCCTAGCTTCCCTTATAAGGCCCTAATGACCACTAGCCTCTCATGATTTGACACGTGTAACTTCTTCAATCCAAGTAGCACCCTAATCTTTTTCATCCAATAGTCAAGTGACATATGTGATGTCATCTATGATCAAGCGCAATGAGGAAATGACATGTGTACACATTAATAGCAAGCGACAATTGTAGCATTTATTCCATTTCTCATACATGCTCATACCATTGTAGAAACTAACACCACGCATATCATAGTTCTACAAATTATGTACTCTTCCTTCTGTTACTCTAGATTTTGTAATGGATTTTTTTGTCTTTTTATCTAAACTTTGAATCATAATTGTATCCAATTAAGCTATATGTAAAACGAAAAATTTATAATTATGAACATACAATTGTTATTGAATTCCTTCCTAGACCACATATTGGTCTACAACATAATTTTCCTCTAATTTAATGTTGGATCCATGATTAAGAATTCAATATTGGTGATTTTGTATAATTAAATTTGAAGTGAACTAATTCATGTTTTAGTAAACACTTAAATTTTTGGCTTCCCATTTGTTATAAAAAAACGTGGTCAAGTAGTTTGACATGTAAATTTGCTCTTTCTTGCAAAGTTTAAGGGATATAGATGAAAGTGAAATACAAGAAGCATGATCAAAAGATCAAAGATCATCATATCAATCATAATGCATGCACCAAAGCAACTAATGTCCAATTAAAATCAAGAATAGATTGTGCACCACAATTATTACAATGAACTTTGGAACAAATATATTTCCACCTATATCATTGCTAGCTATCTCATATCACACAATGTGGCACCAATCAAAATGCATGCAATCAAGACTAGAATGTGCAACACAATAATTACAATTCATTGACAATCTTTGGAAATAACAAAATCTCTTACACACATAGCTTAGGAATAATAATACTAGCACCTACATCATTATTACCTATAATAACACTTCTATCAATTGCAATCTTCTATTGCCACGTGTACATATATTATGAGCGCATAGTACCTATATGTACTTCTTACCATGTGTAGCACAAGAAAGTATGTGTATCAAAGATATGGATACACCAATCAAATTGCATGCAAGCTATCAACTAACTAAATAGCCACAAAAAATTATGTGACCGAGTCATCCAACAATAAGGTGGTTCACTTTTGTATAATATTGTACTTATTATAATTTGATTTTTATGTTTGTTTCATCTTTTGGATGTAACGATCTGCTCATATAATTGAGTAGTATAACTTTGCTAATAAGTATTTTAATATCAACATACATGATTGACATATATATAACGTTCCGTCAAACCCGTGCAACACACACTTTGCTCATATGATTCGGTAGTATAACTTTGTTAATAGGTATTTAAATATTAGCATCCATGATTGGCAACGTCCATGATTGACATATATACCGTGTTTCGTTGAACCCATGCA
Organism: Trifolium subterraneum; assembly: GCA_951799995.1. Classification (NCBI taxonomy): domain Eukaryota; kingdom Viridiplantae; phylum Streptophyta; class Magnoliopsida; order Fabales; family Fabaceae; genus Trifolium; species Trifolium subterraneum. The sequence continues at coordinate 57,116,363 of OX637462.1, forward strand.
ACGCACGGGGCGGCGTCTAGTTGTAGAAAAAGATGCACTATAACTAGGGGTATGTTGGTAACAAATATAATTAATGCCATTGGATATTTGAAAGGGATCTTATAAAAAGGGACAAAGAAAAATATCAAAAGGGTCATATAATTAGGGACGGAGATATTATCTATTAGTATGTTACTTAAATAAGTTAAGCTTGTAATAAAGTTTATTAGAACTATTTACTTGTTTTTATTCCTTATATGTAATTTTAGGACTTGATGGTTGGAATATGAAGAAGAAAGTGCATTTGATGCATTTTAAGGTACCTTAGTGACCAAGACTTATTTATGGTAGTGGAAGACATTCCTTTATAAAGAGAAGGTGAAAAATCAATGCAATCAAGTTTTGGTCGTAGCAAAAGTCAAGCAAATCGTCACTAAAAGCTGAGAAAGTGAAAGGTCAAGAGTTTGTGAACAGTTGAAGCCTGCCATGGCCATGTGGAGCTCACCACGGCCGTTCCAGGCAAGTCAAAGAGCGAAAATTTCATCATTAGGGATGTCAATTTCATTTGTAAATGGATATCTCTGCGGAGATTGCCCCGTTTAAAGACCCAAAGATGGGGAATTTTTTTTGTGGAGATGGGGACGGAGGAAAAAGTCCCCCGAGAAAGGTTTGGGATGGGGCCGAGATTTTATCCACCGTCCCCGATTTCATACGCCAAATTTTGTCCACTCTTTTTGTCATATACAAAGTTTTGTGTTCAAGGAGTTGCGAGTGTATGATCCTGAGTTTGAATTCCACATGTTCCATCTTTTTTGCATTTTGTTTTTCCTTCATTTGTTTCTAACTTTATTTTTATTTACTAAAAAAAATCACAAAATTAATTTTTTTAATTTTAATTCTCGTTTTTTTGTTTTATCCAATTTTAAATAATTCTATTCATTATTTTATGCACTTTTTACCAAAAAGAGAATTCAAAAATCATAAAAAATTCAAGAAAAGTCAACATAAACAAAAAGGGAACAATCTTGCCATCATGGCAAATCAATCCTAATGGAGAAGATCTTCATTCACCCATAAACCACATTCAATCCATATAATTCAATTCCATTCCAAGCTAAAACTAATTTTCTTCATTATAAATAACAATTTTTTTTCAAATAAAGGGGGACTGATAGCCAAAAAAGACCAAAAACTACAAAGAAAAAGATACGTAGCATTGCTACATTTTTTTTCATCTACAACTACCACCAACCCTTATCCACCACCACAAATCTCCACCACCATCTCTACTACACACCACTACACACATAAACCCCCATTACCCTCAACCTTCATCAAAGCCGGAGCGGTTTCAATCTCGGCCATCCACCGACTGCAACCTCGCCAGACCACCACGTAACGTCCATCACTATTGTCGTAGCCGGACTGGTACTCTCTCTCTCTCTGCTATGACCCTTCTATTGTCACGTGTATTTAAACTTTCATGTTTTTGTTCCTTTTGTTTGTTTATTTTATTTATTATTATTTTTATTTACAATAACGTGTCATTAAAACCTTTTAGCATACTCTGAAAATTAAACATTTTTTTTGCATACTCAAATATTTTCATGCATTTGTAGACATGCACCTACATTTTCAAAACATGAAACTCATATCTCTTCCACATTCGCCCTCCTCCAATCGTACACTGCTAGCAGGTTTTCCGATACTCAGAAACGAACTTAAAGCATGTCGCAAGAAACTATAGAGGAACTTGGAAATAAGATGAAACAAATTTAGGTTTTCTTGCTCTAAGTTTTCTTCTGTTATAGATTCTATCTTTTGCTTTTTAACAGTCACAAAAGAACAAGAACAAGAAGAAATAGAGAAAGATGAGTCCAAAAAAATTGTATTTGGGTAAGTATCAATAGCATAAAGAAGAAATGCATATTTTCTACTGCATCAATCAAAGAAATCAAAGAGAATAGGGTAGAAAGTGGCTGGCGGCTGCTGTTTAATAGTATTGTGAATAGAGAATGAAAATTTTCTTTAGCATTTTAGGGTTATGATAAGTGTGGGTTTGGGCCAAAGTAGAAAAATGCCAACACAAACTAAAAACAGCCCATTTATCTCTCTATTAAAACAAAACTGTTTTATTTTTAATCAAAATATAAAAAAGTTTTTTTTTTATGACTTTCATAAAAAACGAAAAATAAAACTAAAAAAAGTACTCTTTAATGAGTAGTAGTATATAAATATGCGTAAAAAAATAGTATATAAATAAGAAAAATTTGTAATTTTTATTTATTATTATTATTTTATATACTATTTAATTATTTATAAATATAAAAATTATATTTAATTAATACCGGTTGAACCCCGGTCCAACCCCGGTTGAACCTTGAACCGGTACCTCCACCGGTTTGATGTCCGATTCGATTTTAATTACCTTGGTATACATGCACCTACATTTTCAAAACATGAAACTCATATCTCTTCCACATTCGCCCTCCTCCAATCGTACGCTGCTAGCAGGTTTCCCGATACTTAGAAACGAACTTAAAGCATGTCGCAAGAAACTATAGAGGAACTCGGAAATGGCTAGGAGTTGTTGAAAAAGGAGGTCAACCAGTTGAAGACTCAAATGAGCTTGATTATACAAATCCTATTAGCGAAGGAAGACAACCCTTCTTCGTACCAGCCAAAAGCCGACCCAGCGCCTCAGATGCCACAACCATGGGTGATTCCCCCACATCAACAACAATCTCTTCAGTAGCAACAACGACCCTACTAGTAGAATGGGTATGCTCGAGAGAAGAAGAGACAAAGACCTACACAAAGGAGGTTTGATCCTCGTCCTATGCTTTATGGCCAACTACTTCAGCACTTACTCAAAGGTTCCCTAGTAGAGCCAAAACCTCTCAATCCTATGGTACCACCATACCCACCTAGTTTCAATGTGAATGTTAGATATGACTATCATGCTGGGGCACCCAGACATCATATTGAAGACTGCTAGGCCTTTAGGCGTAAGGTCCAAGATCTGATCGACGACGAGCAGTTAACTTTCAAAGGAGGAATCTCATTCATAAATGGCCACCCCTTACCTTGACGAGTGCAAGAGTGTCAATAAGTATCTCTTAAAGTCGGCAAGTCAACATGGAAGCTCTTCACTAGGATCAATAGACTTTTCTTATCCAGTTGTAGTTCTTTCTTACTAAGTATCGTTTGTTTATTAAAATTGTACTTTATTATTATTATTTTTAATGAAATTAGCATGCATATTTTCAAAATCCTTCCTTTTGTATTCACTCTTTTCTTATGTTATCACTCGCCATACCCTAAATTTTGCCCACTCTTTTTGTCATATACAGGGTTTTGTGTTGCATTTTCTTTGGATTATGTAAATTACCCCATTTGGTAGCGAAGAGAGTGTTCAAGGATTTAAAGTGTAAGGTCCTGAGTTTGAATCCCACATTTTCCATCTTATTTGTATTTTTTTCTTTTATTTGTTTCTAACTTCATTATTTGTATTTTATTAAAAAAAAATCACAAAATTATATTTTTACCAAAAAGAGAATCCAAAAATCATAAAGAATTCCAGAAAAGTCAACATAAAGAAAAAGGGAAGAATCTCGCAATCATGGCAAATCCAATGGGGAAGATCCTCATTCACCCATATTCCCTCCATTCTTAATTATAAGTAAAAGTCAACTTTTCAGATTAATTGAATACTTAATGTATCTGACCTATATTATAGACTAAATACATCAATTTTTATTTTTATTTTTGCATAAGAGATACATCGGTCTTTGAATGAATCTAAAAATTTACATTTTTGGTTATAATTAAGGATAGAGGGAATAAACCACATTTGATTCATATAATTCCATTCCAAGCTAAACCTAGTTTTCTTCGTTATAAATAACAAAAAAAAAATTCAAATAAAGGGGGACTGATAGCCAAAAAAGACCAAAAACTACAAAGAAAAAAGGATACTCAACATTGCTGCATTTTTTTCATCTGCAACCACCACCAACCTTCATCCACCACCAACCCTCATCGGACCACCACGCAACGTCCATCACTGCTGTCACAGCCGGATTGGTCTTCTCTCTCTCTCTCTCTCCTTATCACCATCGGAAATCTCTCGATTGGACCTCTTGTTCTCTCTCTATCTCTCGGTTTGCTCTGACCTTTCTCTTATCATGTGTGTTTAAACTTTCCTGTCTTTGTTCCTTTTGTTTGTTTATTTTTTTATTTATTTTTTATTTATTTCCTCACGTGTCAGTATCATGTAAGCCATGATTAAATAGATCCTCGCAACTTGATCTGAAACCAGGACGTAATTGCATCAGACGGTCCAGATTACATCTAGCTGGTTTTTTGGTTGACTGGGATGTTTTTGGACGTCCAGGCCTCCTTGTATTGGGCCCAAGACTTTTATGTTGACTCACCCCCCTTTGTTTCCGTTTGTACCCCCTTTTCCTTTTAATTTTTTTTTTTTACTTATTTGTTTAAATTGAGTTATTTAATTTATTTTTATTGGTTTATTTTGTTTGTATATTTATATTTTCAAATCCAAAAAATAAAGATGTCAAAAATATAAAAGACACAAAAATACATTTTTATTTTCTATTCTTTTTAAATCAATGTACATCAAATAATTTTTGATAAAACTTGAATGAAAAAAGGATGATCTGACGTATGTCTTTTCTTCCTCGATTATTTGGATTCCTGACGTATGTCTCGTAGTTCGGATAGTCGTCATTCTCCTATAAAATATCTAAAAATAATAATCTGGAATGAAAAAGAATTGGGCTGATGTATGCTTGCCTTGCTTCCCGATCTTCTGGATTCTTGACGTATGTCTCGTGGTTCGGATAATTGTCATTCTCGAAAAAAAATATTTTAAGTAAAATTTGAATGAAAAAGAAGTGGACTGACTTATGTCTACCCCACTTCTCGATTTTCTAGATTCTTGACGTATGTCTCGTAGTTCGGATAATCGTCATTCTCCAAATACCTTTCTTTTCAAAACATTAAAAAAACAAAGTCAACCCATGAAATCTTCTTTTTCTCTTTTCGCAGTCAATATAAAATTAAGAATAAATTTCTTTTCATAAACGAATAATGATTTATCCATTCTAACGTGATACAAACAAATGCTTAAGTCTCCCACTCGCGAGCATACAATCTATGTTTAACCACTAGGATGCGACCTAAGCATTGTTCCTTAAAATCAACCAACCAACAAATATTTTCTACTTAAGAACTATGTAGCTTTAATTCTCCATCGCACCTGGGGATATGTAGGAGCAAGAGATCACTCTTGTCAAGCACGCTAATAAAAAAACTTTTTTTCCCTCTTGTAAATATTTTTAATTAATAAAAAACATGCAAACAAATTAGAAAAACACTTTTTAACCCTAAGTTAATAAGAAGGTTCTCTTGAGTACAACAAATATGCGGGGTGCTAGTACCTTCCCCTTGCATAATCGACCCCCCCAACCCGGAAATGGTTACGATGACCATCTTTCCATTCTTTTGAGGTTTTGTCGACATTTTCCCTTTCCTTCAGGAATAAATAAAATTTGGTGGTGACTCTGTAGTCATTTCGAGCGCTTGTATGCTCGGGTGTTTTTCGCGGCGCGACACCTGGAAAATTTATTAAAATAATATTTATAAATGTATATTTAAATACTTTATAAATTATTTTAGATCCGCGTAGATGGAGATCGGGGAAGAATATTTTAGATGGTGGAGCAAGGAGTTGTATAAAGTACCCTCTGCTCAATCCTTGTCCCGTTGGCGTCCTTAATAATCAGAATTCAAACTCTGATCCCTCCAATTTATATATATGATGTGAATTTTTTAATGATTTATCATTTCATCTGCCTAACAATTGTTTTTTAATAAATTCCAATGATTTTGGTCCTATATCCAACTTAGAGATTGCAAGTTTGAACTTGTTCCAAATTTCTTGGGAATGGTTTCACTGAAAGCAAACTATTCAATTATATTCAATTATTTGCATTTAAAAAACTTTGAATCGAAAAATTCCACTGAAAATGTGAACTTTGACAAGAAAAAAAATGTGCAGCACATTTCTAATTCAAACCTCAGAACTTAGACTAAAATGTGTTTAATGTTTTATTTCATTAAAACATCACATAAATTTATTGTGAATACGACCTCTCTTTGTAATTTAAATTCTTCTTTTTTTTTCTTTTTTTTTTTTTTTAAAATTTTTGAATTGAATCTAACTTAATTTTTAATTACTCTAATGTGAAGATTATCCATACTTACTAAACACTATTAAATTTAGTCTTATACTAAACTCATTCTACAAAACTTACTTATAAAATAAGAGTTACTCCACTTATAAATATATTTTGGGAGTATCTCTTATCTAATATGTTATTTTGACCATATATTATCAAAAAAATTGTATTGTCCAACTTCTTAATAATAGTGATTTATGATGCTAATTATAATAAGGCGTACGTATGTGTCTTATATGTACCCTAATCCCTATCATGATACTTCTGGTCCCCCTCTTCATCACCAATCCTGCATCTATTGGCTTTCAAAATTTAAAACAAAAAAGAAAATTTTAAATTTAATTTGAAATTGAAATTGAAAATTGAGAACTGAATTCGCACTTACACTATCACCATCAGTGTAAATTAATTTTAATTATAGAGTAAATTCATATAGCAATATTGTAATTAAGTTCTCGTCGAATATATATGTTAAATAAATTTGCATAATCTTATATTTTTCTGCATAATATATGTATAAAAGATAATTACACTTTAATAGAAGACAAACAGACAACAAGTTTTGTCGCTAACCCTTTTTGGATGGCAAAACCGATCTTTCTAAAAACTACATCTTATACTAGAAGACACTACATTATTATGCATAACTCTCTCAAATCTTTTTAACACATCCCCAGCCTCTATGATGCCAAGAAACCAAAACTACACTTTGATTAAACTTTTTTAAATAAATTTTAATAGAAAAAATAAAATAAAAAATTGTATATATACATACATTATACATAGCCTCTGCAAATTGATAATTAACCTATATAAACAAGCTGCCATAAAATGCCAATCTATGATTCTGACCATTAAATCTCAGCCCTTCCTTCCTTATCATACCACACTTTCCTCTATATTATCTTTCTGCTTCCTTCTCCTATTTTTCTTCCTCTATCAATTTTCTTGCTTACTTCATTATCCTCATTCTGAAAAACTATCCCATTTCTCTGAAAACAATCCCTTTTTTTTGTTTTCACTTTGTACTTTGTACTCTCATCAATAATCTCAACTATACATTAAAGAACTATCTCTATCATCTTCAATCTTCCAACTTCAATAAATTTATTCTCTTTGGTAAATTATTTTGCAATAATGAATAAATATATTTTTTATTTGACTGTTTTATGCATTTTTGTATACTTATAAACTTTTTTTTGTTAATCTTAAAAGAATTGAAAATGGCACCAAGATACAGTCGTGGAAAGGCCAAGGGAGAGAAGAAGAAGAAGGAAGAGAAGGGTAACAAATTTTTTATTGTTCTTATAGAATTAAGCTATAATAACATATAAGCACTTAATTTGAGAGCTTATAAAATTAATTGTTTTTTGGTGTAACTTTGCAGTTCTTCCTGTTGTCATGGATATTACAGTGAACCTTCCAGATGAAACCAGTGTTGTTCTCAAGGTATGTCTTATTTTATTTATTTTAGAAGAGATTTTAAAAAAAATGAATAATTTTGTACTAATAAATGTTATGGCTGAAATTATTCTTTTGTTTATTGTCAGCAACTTTATGGAAGTTAATTTGTTATATTTATCTTTAGCTAGATTGTGCTTATTAGTGCTGAACTTTATATCTTATAAATAAATTATTTAGTAATTTATGATTAAATATAAAGTGTCAACCATTAGCTATTGCACCAAAGATGAATTCATCCATCTGATAAAAAATTTGAATTCATGTTCAATTTCTGACTCTTCACGGTGTCAGTTTTAGTGAGCTAATTTAGTTTCTTCAAAAGAAAAAAAAAATTCTAACCCTTTAGAAATTTCTTGAAAGATGTTTCTTTTTTGACGCAATTGATAGATGGTATATACCGCTAAATAACGTTGAAAACTTTGTTCCTATTATGTAATATTGTGTCATAGTTTGTTCACACTAAAGTTAGGCTTCATTTTAGCTTGTTAAAAAAAAGTAGTTGAATTCTTTTTTTGTCATAGAATTAATACAAGTGTGTGGTGTGTGGCTATTGAAAATGTTTTATTTAATTTTTTTTATAAATCTAAAAATATTGAAAATGATAATTTTGAGGATACAAACATCTTGACAAAATTTTAATAACTATTTTCAACAAAACAACAAAATTAATTTTGCAATTTTCTGTTATGTAGCTTGAATTTTTCAAAACTTCCACTTAACTTGAAGAAAATTATGGATTTTCCTTTCATTTTCAAGTTACTCTAGCTTTCACGACTTTATTACTATTATTCTTGTTTTTATTTATATATATATATATATAGTTTAATTTGAATAATTTAATTTATGTTTTATATTTTTTTGATATTTTGAAGCAGGGAATATCAACGGATAGAATAATAGATGTTCGTCGGCTTTTATCAGTGAATACAGAGACGTGTTACATTACCAACTTTTCTCTATCACATGAGGTAATTAAAATTTGTGTACCAAAAATTAATTTGTGTACCATTTATAATAATAATTCGTATAATTTTATCGTTTTATTATGTGTTACACATGTATGTGTCAGTGTATTTTCTAACAAACTATTTGACTTTTTTTTCTATGAACTTTGACACTAGTAGCCAATAGAAAGCATCCATCGTCATCTCTGAAAAACATAAAATAGAACAAATTTAATTTTAAATGGTCAAGTACATTAGTTTGGTGAACTTTAAATGGAGTACATTTGTTCTCTGGAAATCCACAAATAAATACCGACCTCAACTACAATATAACTGCAGGAGAATATTATTGTAGAGACTGAGGTTTAAATTTCATTATTTTTATAATTTTTTTTTAGTTTTCACTGCCAGTATTTGTTCCACTAAATTATCTAATCTAGTTCGAAATCAAATCTCAACTCTTTCCGATCGCAGTTGCAGAGAATCAAACATTTTTTTTTTTTGAGTTTTCAATAACATATTTCAACTCTTTCAGATCGCAGTTGCGGGAAATCGAACCATTTTTTTACAATTGAAGTGTGTGAATTTACTCACTAAATTTTGATAAAAAAAAAAATCAACCTCATAGAAAATATGTGGATGACTATTTTTATAAACACAAGATAACAACTTTTTGTCATATATAAATTGTAATTTTATTTTTTAGGTGTACTTACAATTTTATTTTTGAAGATAATATAATGTGTATTGAATTCGAATATATACATAATATACAAAAAAACCTTGGATTTTCCGTTAAAAAACAAAATCTTGGATTTACATTTTGTTTGGGAATACAAAATCCAAGGTATAAAAAATAGCACATGTACACCAAAAACAATATGAAATACTACAATGAAATAAAATTATATAATGATAAGATTTTCTGGTAACCTAATATACTTTTCATTATACAGATAAGAGGTGTACGTTTGAAGGACACGGTGGACGTGTCCGCACTGAAGCCATGCCTCCTCACTTTAGTTGAAGGTTCATTTCTCTCTCCTCAACTTTTATTATTTATATTATTTTATTATTATTATGAAAAAAAAGAAACGACGTCGTTAAGTTAATCATGTACCTTTTGCGCGCGCAGAGGATTACGATAACGATGGAGCGGTGGCTCACGTGCGAAGACTACTGGACATCGTGGCATGCACCACCAGCTTCGGTCCGTCGTCACCACCGAAGAATGCGGCGGCGAAAGCGAGCAAATCTCAACCGCCACCGGAGAAACAATCACCGAAAGAAGCTGCCACGGCGGACGCAGACGGAGAGATAAGCCACTCGTGCCCTAAGCTTGACAGTTTCTACGAGTTTTTCTCTCTCTCAAATCTCACTGCGCCTCTTCAATGTACAATACTCTCTTCTACTTCTTCTTCTTTGATGCTATTTCATTCATTGATTTCTTTCTCTGTGCAATTTCGTTGATCGATGTGTTGAAATTGATGAATGCAGATGTGAAGAAAGCTTCGAAGCGAAATGTGGAGGAGATATCGGAAGAGGATCATCTTTTTTCGCTTGATGTAAGATTTTTCGTCTTTCAATTTCTCGTTTTCAATTTCTTTGTCTGAATTTTTGATTTTTTTTTTTTGAATTTTAAAAAAGTTGATTGGTGAGTAATTTGGTTTCTCTTTTTTAATAGACAGATTTATTTATTTAGTTTTTAAATTTTTATCAATTAATAGACAAAGTTGATTTAGAAACTTAAAACTTAATACAGTACTATGTTTGAATGTTGATTATGTTTTCAAAATAGATTTTCATTTGAAGTTTTTATCTCCAATGTGATTTTAAATATAAATTTTTATTTATTTTTTGTTTGAGGATAAAATATGTAAAATTTATCGTTAAGCTTATTTTTACGTATTTTAAATAAATTACTTTATTTTCAACTTAATTTTAATCAAAAACCAATTTTTTAATATCAATTCGAAATGAATTTTCACACTATAAAATCAAATAATTGAAAATGAGTTGGGAAGAATGTGATTTTTAAGGGAGTGTTTTTAATTTGAAGGCAAGTTTAAGTTAAACATATAGTAATAAATTTATCATTTTGTGAAAAAGTTACATTTTAGTAAATAATAGTGAAGATAAAAATTAATTCATAATACATTTAAAAAATAATTGATAATAGATGAAATTATACGCAAAGGTGAATAAGTTATAAAAAAATGTTTGAAATGTTTAGTAAAAGTTAATGGTTAAATGAATTGGTAAATTTTAAACATGTTATATGTACAAACACACAATATATTTTAATTTTGTAATAAAAATATATTCTCTATTATTTTATTTTATTTATATAATTTTTTTAATTTTTTTTATACATGATGCGATTTTTTGTTTGGTTTACCATAAGGTTGAGAAAGAATGTACTTTAAATAGTAAGGATATAGATAGAAACAAATTTGACAAACATTGGGAATTCTTGGATATAGAATTAGAACATGAAAAAAAATGAGATAAAGATAATAATCTATAGACTCAAACCAACCTCAAGTAGCATTGAAAAAATGTTATAACTGAATCAGAATATACTATAAGATGATTTATTGTTATAAGCTAGCAGGTAGGACTTGCTAAGGATAACATTTTTCATTCCTAATTAAATTATACTTTTGGTTTAGAAGATCAAAGATCTTATCTTTACCATTACTAAATTTATCTCTTCCAAACTTACCTTTTCCATTTTTACCAAATATCCTTATGTTGTGTTCTCAGGTGAAAGTGTGTAATGGGAAAGTGGTGCACGTTGAGGCTTGCAGAAAGGGGTTTTACAGTGTTGGGAAGCAGAGGGTTCTGTGTCACAATCTCGTTGATTTGTTGAGACAGATTAGCAGAGCTTTTGACAATGTTAGTCTCTTTCCACATTTTGTCTCTTCAATTTAGTTTAAAATAAACAAGGTAACAAAATAAACATAGGAACTTCTCTATTATAACTTTGTAAAGCTAACAAATTTTGCTTCTCAATTTCCAGGCTTATGATGATCTCTTGAAGGCATTTTCAGAACGTAACAAGGTATTGAACAACTTCGAGTTTTTCTGCATTTTTTTAATTGTAATGCAAATTTGTTATGACTAGTTAAAGTAACCATAGAACATGTTAATGAATTTGATTGGCCCATGTAAATCCTGCTTACTATGATCAACACTGTATTTACTTATGCTCTCTGTCTCATTTTCTTTTGTCTTCAGTTTGGAAATCTTCCCTATGGCTTCAGATCCAACACGTGGCTTGTTCCTCCTGTTGCAGCACAATCACCATCATTTTTTCCTCTTCTTCCAGTGGAGGATGAAAATTGGGGAGGAAATGGTGGTGGTCTCGGAAGAGACGGAGAGTATGATTTGATTCCTTGGGCCAATAAGTTTTCTTTTATTGCATCTATGCCCTGCAAGACAGCAGAAGAAAGGCAAGCCCGTGATAGAAAAGCATTTCTTCTGCATAGCTTGTTTGTTGATGTTGCCATTTTCAGAGCAATTAAGGCTGTTAAACATGTTTTGGAAGAGCCCAGTTATAGCTGCTCAGCAGTAGAAAATGATATTTACAGCGAGAGAGTAGGTGACTTGAGTGTTAGAGTCTTGAAAGATGGTTCTGTTGCAAGCTGTAAGATTGATTCCAAAATTGATGGAGTTGAAGCTACAGGAGTAAATCAAAAGGATCTAGTCGAACGGAATTTACTGAAAGGGATAACAGCAGATGAAAATACTGCGGCCCATGTATGATATTTTTACATAAACGTTGGTTATATTGATGCTTTGGCTGCTATTTTTCCTTTCATAAAACTAATAAATATCTCACATTTAATGCACAGGATACTACCACTTTAGGTGTTGTTTACGTAAGATATTGTGGTTATGTGGTTGTTGTGAAAGTTGAAGGCGAAGTTGATGAAAAAGTCAATACTTCATCTCATCAAGATAATGAATTGTTTGATCAGCCAGAGGGTGGTGCCAATGCACTAAATATTAACAGGTTCATGAACCTTTTTGCATTATACACCTTTTCTAGTTTACTATTGTACACAATGATCAATATTAATATCAACTTTGTTTGCTCATTCATTCACTCTATTATATTTGCAATTTTATTAGTTCAAGTTCAAGCTTCAACGGGAGACAGAATAATGTTTTTGGGTGAATTATAGCCATAGTTTTGGTATTTTTATTAACTAAAACGATGTAAAATCTTAAATGTATTGTGGCATGTTTTAACCTTTTTTCTTTAATATTTTTTATCCTTATTTTGAATTTATATATTTCATGAAGTTTTGAGCTTCCCTCACTTTTAACATAGAAATTTATCGTCAGTGCTCCGTACTCCTAGATGTTTCGGGTGACTTATTTTTTTGTTATAGCTTCCATTTTTTTTTTAAGATTTATATTATGATACAGTTTGATACATGTAAAAGATCTCACCTAGTGGGTAAACGATTTTGTTATTATTTTATAGATTTGATTCTATTTTTACATTTTTTAACTTCATATCAGTTGTTTCAGCTTCCTTTTTGTTAAATACGTTCTCATTCATCGATCAACCATAGAGCCTGAAATTGTTTTGTTGTTCCTTGCAGTTTAAGATTTCTTCTTCACACCCCAGCTCTACCGGAGAACAATAAACAGACGACTGAGATACAATTGTCTGAGAGTGAAGAGCTTGGTGGTGATACAGACACTTTTGTGGAAAATCTGATTAAAAAAAGCCTTGCTAAGCTTGAGGAAGAGGAACTGAGTTCGGACTATTTTGTAAGATGGGAACTAGGTGCGTGCTGGGTACAACATTTGCAAGACCAAAACAATACAGAAAAAGATAAGAAACCATCGTTGGAGAAGGCTAACAATGAAATGAAGGTTGAGGGTCTTGGGAAACCCCTCAAAGCCCTCAAAAATAATAAAAAGAAATCTGATTCAAGCAATCCTAATTTTGCATCTGAACATACAAAATCTAATCTCGAGGCTGATAATGCTGCATTATCCTCAAGTGAATCCCAGCATGAAGCTGCGGTAGCTGAAAATGAGCTTGTGTTGAAACAGATGTTATCTGAGGCAGCTTTTACCCGATTGAAAGAATCAGGAACTGGACTTCACTGCAAGGTAAATTTTCTTGGTGTAACAAAGTATTATCAAGTTCTATAGCAACCAAACCAATCTATTTCATCTGGTGTCTAAATCAAACTATATTTTCTTGTTTGCAGTCTATTCAAGATTTGATCGACTTATCTCAGAAATATTACATGGATGTTGCTATCCCAAAACTGGTAACTATATAATTTTATTTTATTGGCTGCAAGGCTTTCTTAATAACATGACCCTCATGATTTTTATGACTATTAACTATGCAATACAGGTAGCAGATTTTGGCTCATTGGAACTCTCTCCAGTTGATGGCCGCACGCTAACCGATTTTATGCATACTAGGGGTCTACGAATGCGATCTCTTGGGCATGTTGTCAGTGCTCTAAACTTTATTTACTCGTCTTTTTGTTGATAAATAGCGTTCCTTTTTCATGCTTCTTCTACAGTCCGCAGTCACAAAATGGCATTCATTAGTATTTCATTGACATCTCTATAATAGCATTACTAACTCTGAAAATATGCCTTTAGGGATTGTAAATGTTGGTCACTCAGAGTTCTTGCCAAACTAAAATACTTTATATTTGCATCAAAGTTTCTGTTTTTGCCCTTTTATTGTCTGCCACATATTTTTAGATGGTTCAAAGAGGGATTTTGTTTTAGTTTTATGATAATGTACGTGAGCTTTTCCATGTTGTATGATGGTTGCATTTTGCTTATCTTCACAGGTCAAGCTTTCTGAAAAACTTTCACATGTGCAATCACTTTGCATTCATGAGATGATAGTTCGAGCTTTCAAGCACATCCTAAGAGCAGTGATTTCTGCTGTTGTTGACAAGGAGAAAATGGCTTCATCAATAGCTGGTGCATTGAATTTGCTGCTTGGTGTTCCTGAAAATAGAGAAACAGATAAATCATGTGATGTCCACCCTCTTGTGTGGAAATGGCTAGAGCTGTTTTTGAAGAAACGATTTGACTGGGATCTTAACAGGTTGAACTATAAAGATGTGAGGAAATTTGCAATTCTACGTGGCTTGTGTCACAAGGTACTGGAGTTTGGAAATAGTTTTTAATAGAAAACGTGGTTTCTGTTATATCTTGCTTTGCATTACAGCTTACGTTGTTATGAGTAACACATTTGTATGATTTCTAATTGCAATTTTTTGTAATATGTTGTGCCAAATTTTGTGATTTATTGTAGCAAGTATTTGTTGCTTATATGTTCAGTTACTATATTAAAAAAAGATAAAGGACCTGTTGAGGTGAATTGGATTTTACAGCTTCATATTGTCACCGTACTAATTTATTAAAACGAGTCCGAGTTTTACCTCTCTGAGAAGTTGAAGTACCTCTAGTAATTGTTTGGTGCCTGAAATAGTTTGTTTTACACGATCTTATGCTACCTTTATTACATTACTGATTATTGACATAAGGTCTTATTTTCATCTAATACGAAGTGTTGTATGCGACTCTTGTCATGACTCAAGGGATTGAGCTTAAGATTATAATTTTTCATTGTGTTGTTATCAATTACAGTTTGTTTCTTACCATCATTGTGTTAGGTGGGAATTGAGCTCGTTCCAAGGGATTTTGGCATGGATTCTCCATTTCCCTTCCAAAAAACTGATATTGTTAGCTTGGTCGCAGTTCACAAGGTAGCAGACAAGTTGAATATAGGTTGTCTCGCATAATGTATTGAAGATTATTGAATAGGCCCTAACTTATTTATTGTTTATGCTGATCCTTTACAGCAAGCAGCATGCTCATCTGCAGATGGAAGGCAGCTCCTGGAGTCCTCCAAAACAGCTTTAGACAAGGGAAAGCTTGAAGATGCTGTTACCTATGGGACAAAGGTATCCTCTAGCCAGAACCCTTTGCTTGGAAATCTTCAAATTGTTGAAGAAGTTTTTCAACATTCAATATCTTTCATTCTGAAATTGATGTTTGTTATCCTCTATAATTTGTGGTAACAGGCTCTTGCGAAGCTTGTAGCAGTCTGTGGTCCCTACCATCGGATGACAGCAGGAGCATACAGCCTCCTTGCTGTAGTTTTATATCATACTGGAGACTTCAATCAGGTTTTTGTTTCTCTTATATTTTTTTCTATTGGTAGACATGATTTCATCAAACCTTGGATATATTTCAGTTATAATTTATATGCATGTCTACCAATGCTTGAAGTCCCTGAAGTATTATTTTAGCTCAGTGGTATGGGTTGAGACACTAATTAGGATTATGTAGGATTTCTGGGGCTGAATCCCAGCGCTGCGACTACCAAATTCACCTCCCCCTAACAAATTAACTACTAACAATTTGCCCATAAAAAAAATATCTATACCAAAATATCTAATCTACTCTTTTTATTTTTGTGAAGTCCCAGATTTGATTTCCGTTCATTAAGTTGCTTACTTTATTACAGGCTACAATTTATCAACAAAAAGCTTTGGATATCAATGAGAGAGAGTTAGGTCTGGATCATCCTGATACCATGAAGAGCTATGGGGATCTTGCTGTTTTCTATTACAGACTTCAACACACGGAGCTGGCTCTTAAGTATGTTTACCCTTGTACAATATTGTGGTGTATAAATTTACATGATGTATAATATTTTAGTTTGAAGAATAATAATTTATAACGAGAAAATAATGTTTACAAATAAAGAGGAAGATTGAATACCCTTGCTTCTTGTGTCATATCTAAAAGGTTTGTTTTAGGTTTGTTTCCCTCCTTAACAGAACAATATTTATATTAATCTTCAGAAGTAGTGTAAAGATGAGTTTCGAAGGTTTTTTAACAATATTAATGAAGTTTTTTTTTTCAATTTTTCTTCTCATTTAGTTATACTGCTTTTCTTTGCAATCAGATATGTGAAGCGTGCTTTATACCTTTTGCATCTGACATGTGGCCCTTCTCATCCAAATACTGCCGCAACTTACATTAATGTGGCTATGATGGAGGAAGGTCTGGGAAATGTACACATTGCTCTCAGATATCTTCACAAAGCATTAAAGTGCAACCAAAAGTTACTTGGTGCAGATCATATTCAGGTTTTATGCTGTTCATTTTATTTCCTGTTTTTGACACAGTTCGAAGGGTTTTTTCCCAAGTAACCCAACATTTTACTTAAATTCTCTGTTGAGTGTTTCATAACACATAATTGTCAAAATATGTTTCATAGTAACAAATGAAGCTAGTAGGCTGAAATAGACAAGACATTAAAGAAGTCAAACCAAAAATATTGACCTATAGGCCTGTATTACTCAGTATAAACTTTCTCATTTGTGTTATAACATTTGCATCTTTCTTGAATGCTGATTCTTTGCAGACAGCTGCAAGTTACCATGCAATAGCAATAGCACTCTCGTTGATGGAAGCATATCCATTGAGCGTGCAGCATGAGCAAACAACTTTGCAAATTTTGCGGGCAAAACTTGGCCCTGATGACTTGCGAACACAGGTATTTTGTCACATTTAAGTATGTTCTTTGTGCTGCAATCAGTAGTTGGTTTACAAGATATGGCAGTATCAAACATAATAATACACAACTTGGCTGTTAGCATTTAACAGTATTATAGTCAGTATATTTTAAGTCTTTAACTGATGTCACAAAGAAGTGTTTGAATAGTTTTTGTACTACTCCCTCCGATCACTATTATAAGCAAAAAGAGGTCTTAAATCTCTATCACTATTGCAAAAGTTAAATACTTTTGAACTATTCAATGCTAGTATTCCTAATATACCCTTCACTTAATTCAAAAACATTTAATGTAGGTAGTTGAGCGAGCTTTTCCATTAAACATCAAGGATAGTTAAGTAAATTTAATTTGTATTTTACATAAAATTTAGAAAATTAATTGCACTTAACTAACTTTCTTAATCACCGTGAAATTAGTTTTTTTTTGCTTGTAATAGTGACCGGCAGGAGTACTCAACAATATTATAGTTGGTAAATTGAAGTCTTAAATGGTGTCTCATAACAATGTTTGAATAGTTTGCATCATCATTATTATGAATATCTACGTGATATTCTGTGCTACTAAAAGTCTTATTTCTCTTTTTTCTTAAAACAATAAATCAAGAATTATAACTGTTTTGCATAACCTATACTTTCATGATGAATTCTACAGGATGCTGCAGCTTGGCTTGAATATTTTGAGTCCAAGGCATTTGAACAGCAAGAAGCTGCTCGAAATGGCACGAGAAAACCTGATGCATCAATAGCTAGCAAAGGCCATCTAAGGTATGGTAAAATTAACCTCGGAGTTTTTAGTTGATACGTGATCGATTAATTTCTGCATTAGGAAGTAGTCATGTATGTATATTTCCATTGATGCTATTTGATGGAGATTTTTTACAGTTGATGTAATATGTAGCATTGTGATGAATGTTTGTTACATTCTTCGAAGCCTCTTGCCAATGACTATCGTTAATTAATACAGTTCTCTTGGTGTTCTTGTGGCTAGTGGAAACATCTCAATTTTGTTGACTAATGGATAAATTATTTCTTGTATGTTGTTTGCTTTGCAATCATGGACACAGTACAGACATAGACATTGCAATTTGCAACAGAGCAAAATTTAATCTGCATGTGGCTCATATGTGCCTGAAGTAGACATGACTCCTATTTTATGTGTTTGCCTTTCATAGAAGGCTATGTTATCCTCTTGAATTGTCAATATTGACGTGTTTAATTTCAATAAAAGAAATTATATATTTGTGTGTGTGTGTGTGTATTTTATTTATGATATTTGTATGATAAATTCACACACACCTTTTATAACAATTTCCTATATTTCCATGGAATTTGCAGTGTGTCGGATCTTCTTGACTACATCAATCCTAATCACGATACCAAAGGGAGAGATGCAGCAACAAAGAGAAGAAACCAGGTAACAAAAGTGCCCTGCAGATGTAGTGTTCTTGATAATGTTCTCGTCAGTTTGAGTCTTTAAGACCTAGGGAAAAAAAGATATAGAAGAGTTGTCTAATTAATGAATATTATTGCCTGCAGTCTAAATATACATTTTCTGATATTGCTCCAAATGTTTGTCTTTGCATTTTTTAGGTTTGATATTGTGGAACTATTGATTGTCTTTCTTTAACTTGTTCAAAACCCATCAAATGGATATTCTATTATGTGTTGATTATTGAGAAAACATTTTAAAGCAGTAAGGTCAAGTGATCAAAACAACTCATTATCTGGCCCATATGATTGCTTTCTCTCTGTTTTAAGTCTGTAAGATACAGACAGCAAGAATAAAACCAATCTTTAATCTTCAATTTGGAGTTACCACACTGTTTTTGCAAAATACCAATTCAAATAGGCAACTTCATTTTTGAGTGGAGAATGATGAATAAAGGAATTGGTCAGGAATTTATAAAATACACAATTCTGTAATTTTCTAATGGATAGACAGAGATCTGGCTAATAATCTATCTTGAAGAAGGACTAACCATCAATTAAATTGTTGTACTCGTGATATAAATTATAATGGTAGCATATGTACAACTTATTCATCTTCTCCATTTCTGTGTTTTCTTTATACTATAATGAGCTGTAAATAATATGGAGTTTGCTTCAAGATCAATTTAATAAACCTTCTGGATACAATTTTTCTAGCCTCGAAACTATTACTCATCACATTAGTGCGAGAATTGAGACTTGCACACTTCCCTCATATTTTGTACTGCGAATCATATTTTTTTAATTGTGTCAGGTGCGAGCAATATCCTACCAGAACAATGTCTCAGCAAGTTCTGATGAGTCTTCAAAAGAAATTCAAAAAGAGGCTTCAGATGAAGAGCTACATATACCTGAAACAGGAGGTAGCGCAGATTCTGAGAATGAGACCAACTCGGCACCTGATCCAGAACCGCCGATTTTAGAAAAGATCTTGGACGAAAAGCCACAAACTTCTAATGACTTATTGTCTGAAGTTCATCCTGATGGAGATGATGGATGGCAATCAGTTCAAAGACCAAGATCAGCTGGCTCATATGGTCGGCGAGTGAAACAAAGACGGGCAACACTTGGCAAAGTTTATAGTTACCAGAAGAATGTGGAAGTTGGCACTGAACAACATCCTTCGGTTAAAAGTGGTAATCAGAATAGTAAGTATTATTTCTTGAAGAAGAGGACAATGCACCATGGGGGTTATGCAGATAATCGTGCTGTGAACATCAGTCAAGGCACTAAATTCGGAAGAAAAGCAGTCAAGGCTGTTGCATACAGGGTCAAGTCTACGCCATCTTCTTCTAAGACCGTTGTAAATGAGACACCAGAAATCGGTGACAAAGAACCTGATTCAATTGATGTTAATCCAGTTAAGACTTCTATAGTCAGTCTTGGTAAAAGTCCATCATACAAGGAAGTAGCCTTGGCTCCTCCTGGGACAATCTCCAAGTTACAGGTCTATAATCCTCAAAGTGAGATTCCTATTAGTCCTAAACATGATGTTGGAAAACACAAAGAGGAAGATATCGAAGCTCGTAGAAACATCAATCCAACCCCAAAAGAGGCAAATAATGCATTTAAAGAGAAGTCTGATGATTCTTTGTCTGATTCAATAGAAGATTCACAAGATTATACTGTAGTTTCTACTGAGAAGAAAGAAGAAACTCAGTTGAACAAAGTTGTTCAAGATAATTGTGTGACTTTTGAGGGACTTGAATCTGGGGACGTTGAAGCACAAGGAGCTGTTGATAACAGTATAGTGGTTGATGCAGTAGAGAATGTTGTGGACTCTTACAAACAAGAACTTATTGCAAGTAATTTGCCTTGCAGTTTTGAACCTTCTGATAATATAAATTCTAGTCCACGTGGTAGTGAGGATTTAGGCGTCAATTTATTATCACCTACTCAGAGTCAAGCTGGGGGCATCTCCTATAAGAAATTATCTGCATCAGCAGCGCCATTCAACCCATCACCTGCCATTGCACGCGCTGCACCTATTGGCATGAATATGACTCATCCTTCGGGTCCCGGTCCTATTCCAGCTATTGGCCCCTGGCCAGTAAACATGAATGTTCACCCTGGACCTGTGCTACCTGCTGTTAACCCTATGTGTTCCTCTCCTCACCATGCATATCCATCACCTCCAACAACACCAAACATGATGCAGCCATTGCCATTCATGTATCCTCCTTATACTCAACCTCAATCAGTACAAACCAGCAGTCCTTTTCATGCCAATCATTTTGCATGGCAGTGTAATTTGAACCCGGTCATATCTAAGTTTGGTCCTGGTGCTGTTTGGACTGGTTGTCATCCTGTGGAATTTCCTCGTCCAGTACCTATTGTTGAATCAATCCCTGATATCATTTCTGAGCCACAAGTGCAGTCTTATACAGCTGAAAGTCCAAGTTCAGCTTCAGTTCTGCTTGAGGACATTGATAAGGTTGGGGATTCTAATAAAGAGGTAAAAACTTCAGCACCAGAGATGAATGAAGATGGAATGCTGAGAGTTGGTTCAGAAAGTATAAAAGAAAATGGTAATCTAAATTTTCCCGGGATCAACAATGCTGGGAACGAACCAAATCAAAATGTTGGCTCAAACAGTAGTGAAACAAACATGGATGATGAGAAAACGTTTAGCATTTTGATTCGTGGAAGAAGAAACCGAAAGCAGACTCTGAGAATGCCAATAAGTTTGCTTACCCGACCCCATGGCTCTCAGTCATTTAAGGTTATCTATAACCGTGTAGTTAGAGGAAATGATTCTCCAAGGTCCATCAATTTCTCTTCTAGTAAACATTGTACAGCTTCTGCTTAACCTACAGTACTTTGTTGTTGCTAATGAATTGTAGCAGTTATTGTGGATATAGAAGAACTCTGCCTCAAGTTCCCATGAAGGATCGGGGTATTTCATAATTTGTGGATTCATTACAAATTGCTCTGCCTTATGAGCTCAGTTTTATAGCTGCAGTATGCCACTATCTTTTGGGAGGTTTTCGGTAGGTCTTTCATTTCCATTCCTTCGTATCTGCTGAAGCTAACTCAGTATATTTCTAATTTGAAAACTAGGAATCAATGAATTCTTTTGACCAGGCAAATCAAATTTGGCTGACAAAATCATTCAATTTCATGAAATATGCAGATGTCTCTATTTTTGCCGAAATTATGTTGAAATTGCTCGTGGAACAGCGTTCACGCTAATCATCTTGCGAGTCTGCGGGTTAGTTGTAGTCAGTTTTGGGGTTTCAGAGGCACCTTCAAGGTGAATTTTTGTTTTTTATGTAGTTAGACAATTTTGATACAATGAATTGCGGGGCCAAGAGACCGTTAATAATTATTGTTATTGTTAAACTATTTTCAATTATTTTGATAACTAATTTGGTTAAATTGTATATACATTCGTAATTCTGTCCTTTAATTTGTTATTGAATTGTTACAACTGAAATAATGGGAAGGAGCATATTCGCAAAGATCATTGTTACTTTTGTAGTATATTGTTAGTTGGTAATGGTTACTTTTTATTGGTTGACTACATGTTGAAGTTGCAACCGACTTTGCTACTGAATGGTTCTTTACTTTTTTGTTCCCATGGAACATCATCAATGTCTTGAAGGAATGGATTTGATCTTTGTCCAAAATAAGATCACCTATCTGCTTTTTGAATTCCAATACACTTCTCTCCAGAAAAGCTACAAATTACCAAATGTAACTCTAAAAAGAAGCACTTAGGATTAGTCATTTACATTTTTTACCAAACCCAATGAAGAAAAGAAAACAAAAACTAAGCAAACTCCTAGTTCGTTATGTCTGTTCGCCCTATATGTACTCCGGGAAGGTCACAAAGAAACAGCATCAAGGCCTGTGAGAAATGATTCAAATGATATAAACACACACTATGAGTATGACGCACGGACACAGACACAACACTGACACTAACATGGACATGAACCAGTATGTCATATAGTATGGGCTTGTTTAATCATACAATTGGCAATGCTTGTGAAATGCTAAACAAGCAGCATCTGCGTTCATCCTGCGAGTTCTACAGCACTCTGCTTCATAACAATATTATTTTGTTCTTCAGTAGCAATTTCAGTAAACAGATTAGATTAACTAAATCAAGGGAAAAATAAAGAAAGATGGGAACATACTCTTAGCTTGATTATGTAGAAATTTAGCTTCGCGCCTTCGCCAACAGGGTCCATATGGAAGTTAATTAGGAGGCAGAAAACCTGCAACAACTGTTATACTAACAAGAAATCCTGAATGGATAGCTTAATATTAACCGAAGTCCTTCAAAGTTCAACCGCTTCTGTTCGTAGTAACCGAAAGTTCGGTACACAATTTTTTCAAATTCTGAAAGGCAAGACGGGGGGGGGGGGGGTGTTGGTTGAGAAATTTTCACTATCGGACAATTCTATGTAGTAACCCATTACCATGTTTGAAAATTCAAAAATAAAGTTGTTTCTTATTGGTAATCCATTATCACTTTAAGGTTTTCTATTTTCGCTTATTCAAAAAAGGTTTTCTATTTTCAGAATAAAACACATCTCTTCCATTTCAGAATTTTAACATCATTTCAAACTTTCTATACTTGAAACTTTTCTGCATAACTTTTCGTTACATTAATTTTTATAAATGTAAGCATTAATCCACAGTGGACCACTTAAAATCCATTCAACATTTTGCTAAGCAAGTAACAACCTCCAACAAAAGAAAAGGTCAAACATGAGTTTTAATAAACATAATTTTATAAAATTAATTTGATTAAACTTATTATTAGAATAAGATTCTTTCTTTTTTTGACTCAATATGGGAATAAGATTCAGTGTGAGAAACGACATTCAAGTTTCAAAAAGAATGAAAAAAGTACTCTCCTTAAAAGGTTTAATATTTATCAATATAATACCAATAAACATAGCATCAACGGGGGTGTAGCTCATATGGTAGAGCGCTTGCTTCGCATGCGAGAGGCACGGGGTTCGATTCCCCGCACCTCCATTTCTCTTAAATTCTTTCAGTTTTTTAACTCAAAAGTACTAACTTCTTAATTGAATATGCTATTCTTCGTTCTGATTCTTCTACGATTTACAATTACATCTATTTAAAATTAATAAATAATTATTTCAATTCACATTTAACTATAGAACATTTTTATTAATCAACGGGATCATCATACTTATTAAATACAATTGAATCATATATCTGCAAAAACAACAATATATGTGTATTGTACTAACCTAATTGGTTCATTTTTCATCAACCGTCATGCTTATATGTTGTTGTAATCTTCAAAGAAAACAAGTAAGAAAGTAAAATGAAAATTATAAAAGTAATGTCTTTGGCGTACGCGAAATAATTTTTTGTTTAATGGTGGTAATGTCGATTTTTCTATTGTGATTGAACAAATTAAATTTATTTTTTGGCTTTGGTTTAACGGTTGAGCGGGCCGTAATTCTGGTTACTCATATTTGTTTCATGTCTCTTTACCAAAATGGATGGTTTTATGTAATTGCGGTGAACTCATGACTGGTATGATGTTTGTTGTTTTGTATTCTGCAGGTAGGACCTTCAACATTTTGCAGCTCAAAACAATTTGAAGTTTTTGATGTTGAATTAATAAGCATACAAAGCTGTGAAAGAAAAGTCTTAGTAGGATTTTATTCTGATGTTGTATGCAATTGAGATAAGGCTGCAATATATACAACAAAAATATTAGCTAGGAACTAAATTATGATCTTGCTTTAAGGCTATTATCAAGTATTCTTTATTGTTTTGGTTTGTAACCATTGAGAAAGGAACATATGTATTATGAAATTTTCATAGTAGAATCATCTTATCTTCATGGATGGATGGTTCAACATCAAAAATTGTACTACACTTGTTTGTACTAAAAGAAAAAGAATCACACCAAAGTCATTCATGGATATGTGTAGAAATCCAAGAATTATTTTTCAAACCATTTAGGAATATTGGTTGTTGGATGAAGATTATACGGTTCATATTAGAAAATTACATATTTATAACTTAAAAATTATTATAAATTTTAGCGATATGATTGATTTCGGTTTAAAAAGAGTTACATATTTATTTTTTGTTGTTTAAATTGAACTAATATCAAGTTATTTTCTCAATCCTAGAAATTAGGACGATCATGTTTCTATATTAAGCCTAATTCATCTTTGTAAAATTGGCTTATAAAGCGAGAGATATCGCTCTTTATAAACATTAGTCGAACCTTATGTCTAATCTATGTGGGATTTGGTTTTTTCCAATAAGAACTGATTCTAATAAAGACTATTTACCTTTACTTCCAAGAGACATATGTTGTGGTTGAAGTTTTAAACTATTTTAAGTATCGCTCGACGGTGGACAAGTTATGAATATCGTCTATGTTAGAATTTGTCATCTTAAAATATTTCTTAGGATTACATTGTATATTGTATATTTTACACATTAATTTAATATTGTTTATTTTTATTATGATTTGCTTATGATTTATGGTTGAATTTATGTATTTTTTACACATTAATTTTATATGTAAATTAAAAAACTACTTCATCCGTTCTTTTTTATTTGTCGTTTTAGAAAAAAATATTTGTTTCAAATTATTTGTCGTTTTGATA
Organism: Trifolium subterraneum; assembly: GCA_951799995.1. NCBI lineage: Eukaryota > Viridiplantae > Streptophyta > Magnoliopsida > Fabales > Fabaceae > Trifolium > Trifolium subterraneum. Next base: position 57,141,708 of record OX637462.1, read on the forward strand.
GCATAAGGTTATACTTTGTCTATTATACCCTCCTTTCTATTTTTTTATTGACTAAATTTATATAATTTTTTTATTGTATCTTTTTTTACTAAACTTTTTCATATAATCTTTTTATTGTTGTTGTTTTGTTCCTATATTTTTGTTTGTTTTTGTTTTTTTCCTATTTTTTTGTACATGATATATTCCAAAAAATAAAATAAAATTAGGGTATAATAGAAAGATAAGGTACAAAAATACACTTTTTTAATTTGTAGTAAATTTTCTAAAACGACAAATAAAAAAGAACAGAGGGAGTATATGTCAATTAATATCTGTATGAGTATTTTATTTTCTTTGACAAAATCTGCAATACTAATTTTAAATAATATTATATAATAATAGATTTGCCAATTTTATAAATAAAAGATTTGCCAAAAACTCATTTTTTATAAATTAAATTAATGAGTAGTGAAAAAAAATAGTATAATTAGATTAAATCGTATGAATCGGAACCAAAAAAGGTGCAAACTTTGATTAATACTTCTCTTTCTGTTACTTTGCTCCCAAGTTTCTTCCTTTTTATGTGTCATCATCATTATCTCAATTCAATTCTCAATTTTGACTTCATTACTCACTTCATCGTAATGCACAACATTCACCACTTTTCCCTTTTTCTAATTTATACTCCATTGTTAGGGTTTTTAAATCATGATTTAGGATTTTTATGATTTGTTTGTAATTGTATTAAATTTGTTGATTGATTATGCAATTGAGACTATGAGTAATGCATTTGTGTTTTAAAATCACTTTTAGGGTTTTTTATTAGTCCATAATTGGGGATTTTGTGGTTATTAGTTATTTTGTGATGTTATTTGTTGATACTATTATCATATATCAAAAAACGGGGTGTTTTATATACCTCTTATGTGTCAAGAATTGTGTTTTGATGTGCCTATGGTTATTGTATTTCAACAAATTCTTTGATACAAATAATATATTAGTCATGACCACACAACCCCTCAAGATGTGGATGTGTTTATCATTAATTTTCTATATAGGAAGGTTTAGCGGTGTAGTTTGTTGTCTGTCTACCTTTCGTTCATGTGTAATTATCTTCAATATATATAAATTCAAGTTAAATTATGAAAGTGTTTAGGGCTATTATATATTTTTTGTTTTTTGAACGGCAAATATAATATTGTGAAGAATGTAGTAGTTTTACTAATGTATATAGTAAAAAAAAATGTGATAAGCTGACTTTTAAATTTCGTTCTTTACCTGTGATTTGTATGTTTTTAATGATGATAATTTGGTTTTTGCATGATCTCTTAGCAGTGATGGTTGCGAGATTTGCGAAAATGTGCCCGGCCGAGGATTTGGAGCTAAATAGGCAATTGGAGAATATAAATACCCCTGAATTTTTGGGAGTAGAAAACTGTGGGGATGATGATTGTGGCAGGGAAACGATACCAATTGAACGAGCTCCTTTGTGGAATATAAATGAGGATGTAGAAGTTAATATCACCGAGTGTAAAAATTCTGGCAGAGCTGTGGTGCAAGATTTCTTTGATCTCATTGAGAGTTCTAGTTCTAGCTCCTTTGGTGATACAGGATCAGGCTCAGAAAATGCTGTAGCTGCTTCCTTTGATGATCTAGAAGTTGAATCGCAAATGTGTGTTGACGGTGCATCCTCGTCAATGTGTGATGATTGGCACCAATCACTCCGAAAAAGGTAAATTTCACTTTTAGTATTTTTATGCATCTATTGTTGATACTACGTCCTTCTATGAGTCATGATGACTACAATTGATAATGTCTTTGATTTGAATTTCAATAGTTCATATGTTTTACACTTTTCTGTATTAACCATTCAGAAAGAGAAGGACGACGACAGATCATTGGAGAAGGTTCATAAGCCCGATTATGTGGCGCTGTAAGTGGGTTGAGTTACAACTGAAACAACTTCAGTCTCAAGCACATAAATATGAAGAAGAGCTTGCGGCACTCAATCATACAAAAGAGCTTGATTTTGTACACTTAAAATTAGATGGCTCTAACATAAAATCAGTACCTATTTCTGGTCGGATGCGTAAGAATAAAGTAATGAAGAGGAAAAGACGAGAAAGGGTTGAAGAGAAGTGTGATTTAGCATCATACACATCTAACCACACTTTATTCTCCTACTATGGTATGCCATTTCTTTCTATATTTTGTATTCAATATTTTTTCTCTTTATAATTTTCTGTTTCTCACTTCTGTCATTTTTCAGAGAAGAAAGCAGATCATAATGTTGATGTTGGTTTGGAAGATTGTCAAGAAGTTTCCATTGGTTAGTAGCCGATATATATGTGATGCTGTTTTTGTTTCTTATGTAACTTGCAAAAAACTCTACTCATTATTGCTAATGTAATGAGTAAGATGAATTGGATAAACATTTTTCTTATGTATCTTTATGTTTTAAGTATATGACCGCTTTAAGAAACAGATTTTCGTCATTTTTTTTACATGAGAGTTTGTTTGTGATTTCTTATTCTACGTCCGGTTTTAATGATATCAGGTGGTGACGTCGAAAATTTGGTGGAGTTCACGTCTTCTGTTGATTTGTGGTATCCTGTAGATTGTTATGATACTGACAAGTCCTGGGAGGCCACCATTCAAAAGCTTACAGCTATACAGTCTCAAGTTCAAAATTTGAAAAGTAGATATGACAAAGTGATTTGTGAAAATCCAGGAAGGTTTTGTTCTGTAAATCAATTGTGCGCGCTTGAACCATCTGATGGAGTTAACCATTCCGATTTAAAGCCTGCTTCTCGTGCTGGTAACAAAAATATATTTTCCAGTTAGTTTAACTCATTTCTTATCTCAGATTCAATATGAGTTTCTAATCGGATATTTACTTTTGCCAGGAAATGCATCATCAGGTGATGATGCGATAGTTACCCTTATTGAAGCCACGGATAGGCCTGAACTGGATGATCCACGGTACAATGTATGTTTACTATACAAAAACTCTATAATTTCAAGTTTGTATTTGTGATTTTTATGTAGTGTATTTCTGATAGTTATGAACAAGTTTATGTTCGTATGCTCGACATTTTCTATGCCAGTTCCATTTACTTGAGTCTGTTATGTCATCCATGAAGTTGTTCAAAATGACTAAGATGCCATATAACTTTTATCCAGTTTATCATGTCCCTAATTTCTTTGTCTATATTTTCGGTAACGCTCGATGGAATTTGTTCTTTATAGACTCTATTACTGGTCAGATTTGTTGATCAATCATGTCAAAGTTCGTTTTTCTGCACTAACATTTTATAATCATGATCCATGGTTGATTTTCTATTGTAATTTTGTTCTGTTTGTATACGCAGAAGAAGGATGAACATCTTTCATCATATCAGGTAGCCAAGGAAGAATTGCATGAATTAGAAAATGTTGGTAATCAACTTGTAAAGAAAATCGAATCAATTGAAGATAATGTAGCAATTTCCGAGTTTCAAGTGTCAGAATCTAAGACCTCTGAGTATGCTGTGCATTATTCTACTTTGAGATCATGTTCTACTTTGAAGTCAAATATAGGAAAAGGAAAAAAAGGAAAAGGAAAAAAATCTGGTTCAAAGAGAAAGAGGATATCTGGTTAAAGTGAATCCTAGAAATTAGGACGATCATGTTTCTATATTAAGCTTAATTCATCTTTGTAAAATCGGCCTATAAAGCGAGAGATGTCGCTCTTTATAAACTTTAGTCGAACCTTATGTCTAATCTATGTGGGATTTGGTTTTTTCCAATAAGAACTAATTCTAATAAATATGTACCGCGTCAACAGCTGCTTCAGCAGGATTCAATAAGATGCCGGTATCGTTGCTCAGGAGCGATAAGATGAGATTGATATCTGTCAGCTTTAGTTATTAGTTTCCGCACATTGTCGGTTGATAGATGTTTGTCAAACTGCTTTCTTTTTAGAGCTGCTGGAAATTGATTATCAAATAATATTTGATAGATTTTCTCACCACCAGACCGTTCCAAGGTTAAATTGGATCTGTCTGCTATGAAAGGATTACACAATAATTCATTATATGCACTAAATAACAGGGGAAAGGAACATATCTTGCACTTAATTGTTGGGAGTAATTCAATTGTAGTTTATGTCAATTACTTGTATCTCAAGCAACAAGTTTGTTAGAATTTGTTAAGTGTTTTAAATTTCAGTTACTAAGGTAGTTACACTTGACTACGAGAGATTATAGGGAAGTTAGATAGATAACTTTGAGTGCAAGTTATTGTACCATATATACTTGTGATGTAATCATTATTGAATAAGTGAATTTGATTACTCTTCCCTGCCAATTCCTTTATTCTCTATAATCATCTTCTTCAATTTTGTGTGTGTGCGCGCGCATAGTTCCTGCGCCTATCCATGTGTGTGCCTGAGCTTGCGCCTACTGCGCCTATTTTCTGTGTTCTTGGCTAAGCTCATCGTGATCCTATCTTGCTGTGTGATATAGCTTGAGTTCTTTACGCCAACATCAACAATGTCTGTGCTATGCTTAATAGTTATACTGTATGAACTAGGATGCATGGAGTACTTAATAATTGCACTCTATGAAGTGTGGAGTCTAAGTGTCTAACACAGACATATATGACACAGAAATGTCCTCACTACTACGTACTGACAAAAACATAGGAAGCTACAAGGAAATAAAACTAAATATGAAAATTAGTTGTGTTCGAGAAATGTCATACGAGTGTTCGAGGTATGCCAAAGAGATCTGACAGGTATCGTTTGATCTTCGGTCGAACACACAGAAATACCTTAACCCAGGAGTATACATGCTACAATCTCAGCTCTTCGGCTGCCCCGAGCCTCTTCCTGATGCATGAGCCATATTCGACACTATGGACAACGGTACTGATGTAGTGGATGTAAGTATTCTTATAATCCAAGGGTATTACTAAAGTAGAACATAATTACTATTGTATGTTTTACATTATGCAAGAAAACAGTGATTGATAAAAACACAGCAACAGTAGTCATATGAAGGCTATATGAAAGGACTGATCAACTAAAGAGTTCGAACGTGAAAGCAACAGTAGTCACTATGAAGGCAACATTTGTTTTAACAAAAAATGGTTTAAGTTACTTGTTAGTCTCTATACCTTAGAAGTATTTAAGTGTATTAGTAGTGTAATGTATGTAAAACCATAAGTGAGTGAAAGGCAGTCTTTTATGTCTAAGATTACCAAAATCAGTAAAAAAAATAAAATCACTGCATCACCAAATCCTATTCCTGTCCAAAGTAATTAACATTTCTCATTTGAAAAAGTTAAACTAGAATTGGAAGGGGCCGCGCGAACGCAGGCCCCCACTGCAACAAATTATGATGTAGGCTGTTCTACTTGAGAACACCTTAGGCAGGCACCCCTCCTAAGTGCAATGGAGGTCACCAACCTAGGCCATGGACCTTCTTGATCATCCATTGACCCCATCCAGGTAAGTATGTTGCAATTTCACACTTCCTCTTTATTTATAATACCCCATACAGTTTTGCATACATGTTTCCACCGATGTGGGACTAATAAGCTACTATATTCTGTCTCTATTGCCTAATGAATCTCTTCACATAAAATTGGATTCTCCAAATAAGTACATTCTTCATCTTCTATAGTCTTTCTTGCATATTGATTCTGCTGATCATCTAATCTATTTTTGTTTTGTTTTCAAACATTTTGAAGAATTTCTTTTCTTTATGTTCTTCCACTTGTCTTTACCCTTTCCATTCTTGTGACACTGACCACCATTCTTTCTTTGCATAGAAGGCTTGTTCATGCTGAACCTTGCTCTCTTTCCTTTCCTGCAACCTTTGTTCATGTGCTTCAAGGGAATTCTACAATTCATTGATTGCCATCGTTGACAAATCTTTTGATTCTTCAATTTCTGCGACAATGTGATCAAACTGAGGAGTTAAGGTTCTCAAAACCTTTTCAATGACCTGTTGATCTGTGATTTGTTCACCATAGTTCTTCATGGAATTCACTAAAGTCTGCAGTCTTGTGAAAAACTCACCAACGGATTCCTTATCCATCATGCATGAAGATTGAAAGAAAATGGTTCTTGTGAGGAAGAAAGGGATCGCAACCGAAAGTGCTGCTGATACCACTTGTTAGAGTGTAAAAGAGAGATAGATTGTGCATCAATGATTATTGAGTAAAGGGTTACAATTTATACAAGTGAATGAACTAGATAGTAACAAACAAAGCTATACACAGCTGTAAACATAACAGACTCTAACTACTACAACTATCAAAACAGACACAACCATATTTCCCTTAGGCACAGATTGCGTGCTAAACGAAATCAACTGACTCAATTGTATTGAGTCACAACATAAAATAGAACATAATTGCTATTGTATGTTTTAACATTCTGCGAGAAAACGATTGATAAAAATATAGCAACAGTAGGCACAGTGGTTGGCAATGCAAGCGCAGCAACAAGTATTTCTGGGTAAAAAAATAACTCAATTATGCATGTTATGATTTTTCACCAACTTAAAAATATTAATTGGGCATGTTATGATTTTCCATCACAACCATTAATTTGAAGAGTCTAAATTACAGCACACCAGTCAGAACACCTGTTGTGAATCCGAAGAATACCACACCAATTGGCACCCACCATGGGGCTCGAACCTACAACCAAATTTATCTATGTTTTTGGCTCCACACACTATAAGTTATTGGTGTGGTTTCTTCGGATTTACAACACCAAATTCAATTCCTAAAAGGGCACTAATTAACATTTTTATTTGTAAAAGTTATACTAGAATTGGGAGGGGCCGCGCGAACGCAGGCCCCCACTGCAACAAATTATGATGTAGGCTGTTCTACTTGAGAACACCTTAGGCAGGCACCCCTCCTAAGTGCAATGGAGGTCACCAACCTAGGCCATGGACCTTCTTGATCATCCATTGACCCCATCCAGGTAAGTATGTTTCAACTTCCCACTCCCTCGTTATTTATAATACCCCATACACTTTCCAACACATATTTCCACTGATGTGGGACTAATAAGCTACTAGTAATCAACTTGGATCATTTTATATGTCTATTACCTAATAAATTTGGATTCTCCAAAGAAGCTTATTCTTCATCTTCTATAGTCTTTCCTGCATACTGTTTTTGCTGATCTAATCAATTTTTGTTTTGTTTGCAAACATTTTGAAGATCTTCTTTTCTTTATGTTCACTGAAGTCACCAGCTCTCAAACAAGACTTGCGACTACCAAGATTTTCTGTCATTGCCTCTATTCACAATACATAAAAACCAACATATAGTTGGTATGAGGGATAAGTGATTAAAGTCCTATAAACAAATTGTTATAAAAATTGGATTATGTTTGTTGTACACAGCTTAAATGTTTGTGTACTTATACAAAAATGGTTGGAAATTGAAAGCTATGGTGTTAATATGATGAGCAAAGCACTCCAAGTGATCAACTTCAAGGCGGGACATATGACGGTGTTGCTAGTTGGGTCGTTGGTAAGTTGGTTTATCGGAGCATGATGGTCCGAGTCTGAGTGAATTTTATAAATTAAAAGAGAGGTTATCCAAAATAAGATAAAAGTGTTGGAGTATGATATTACGACAATATTTTCATATAGAAATTGTTTGTTCCGGTGGTAGTACCGAAACAACGTGGTGGTTGAGGTAATCAACCATTAGATACACAATTTAGTAGTTGTATAAATTAAATTTGGCCTAAAATTATAATACTTAATAATACATTGAAAATAAATTAAAAAATGGTGTAGAGAATTGTGTATTCAAATTCACATTCCAACATATCAACAAAGTTATTTTCTTGACTAAATGTTATAAAGAATGAATATGTTTTGGACTTTTTCCTTGTCATTTTGCCACCAAGCAAACAAAGGCCTAACTTTACCGAAATTCCGGCACCACCTATTGCTTCAAATTGCTCAATGATGTATACTATACATTACCATTACCATTCTTTTTCCTTTTGGTTCATTATTGCTACTTATACTTATGGGAAGTGGGAACGATTAGTTTATGATTTCAAAATTAATTTATTGCACATTAAAGTTTTCTCATATCTCTTTCACCAAAGTATTCCATCCTAATAGATCGTTCGTTAGTTAGTTCATTGGTAATTGACGATAGACTTGGTAAGAAGAAAATGACTAGAAGCATTTTATGCTAGAACTGACATCCGAATTAGATTAAGCTGTACATCTTAGTACATAAAGTCTAGCCCAAAAATGTCAATATTATTATGTTCAAGATCTTTATCCATTCAAACTCGGAATTTTGCAGTTGTGTATGAGTTTTTTGTGGTAATTGTCGTCACTTTATTTACTAACAAAAATTAAAGATATAGTGTTACATGTCATTAACCCGATATAGTGTTATATGTCTTATTAACTCCATAGTTTATACCGATACTCTTTGAGAAGATAAATATAAATATTTTTATAAATACTTTTTGAGCCTTAATGTCTCTCTACTGATTTTTCTTATATATATATAGAAATAATTACACATTAAAATCAAAGGTAGAGGGACAACAAGTTGCGCCGCTAAACCTTTCTATATAGCAAAATCTAATCTTTGGAAAACTATATTCATAGACCTAAGCGACACAACATTACTATGCATGACCTTTTCAACTCTTTCCAACAGGTTTACCGCCTCTGGTGCGAGAAAGCCAAAAAGTGTCAAATGCAAACGGTATAAAAACGTGTTGCTCATCTTGATTGAAGCAACTTTCAAGGCTGCTCGTCCCACAATAAAATCCCCGACCCCCAGTTCCACGAGTGGGAAAACTCCAATCAAATCTACACAAACATGTTTTTCACCTACCCATCCATACACTAGAACATATAATGGGCGAAGTGTCAATCTCCCTTCTCTCCTTAGATGAATTTTATGTGACAAAAAGTGATACATCTCATTTGACACTTTTTTATACTATAAAAGGACATTTGAGTTGGATGGTAAAGTCTCACATTTATCGCAATTTGAGACTTTTGAGTTGTTGAAGCCGTGAAGAGATATAAATATTTACATGTGAGTCAAGTTTACTTTTCCTCTTTCATTTGTATTTAAGGCAGCATATGGTTAATTTGATAACGTTTCTCTATAGTTCTACAGATAATCTCATCCATTAATAAAGCATATAAAGTTACATATATAGCCAAAACAAAACTCCATATATACAAATAAAAAAATCATGTTTAGCTGTAAAATTGACTTTTTCTTTCATTTCTTAATTAGGTTATGTGTGTTCATGTCTAAATTGACTTTTGCAAGGGTAAAAGTTTACTTCAAGAAATTGGAATAGGCTTTTTTGTGAACAATGGGTTGCAATACATCAAAAGTGGCTGAAAATGTTATAGATGCAACTTCTGAAGTTGTTAAAGATAAAACTCTACCTTCAGAAGTAACAGAAAATAAGCTTAATTCTTGTTCTGAGGATTTTTCTATCCTTGCTTCTGAAACATCATGTAAGTGAAGAAAAAAATAAATTTGGTATGGAAATTTAATTTGATTTTGTAAAATTAAAGCTAGATGAGTGATTTAGATAGTTTCATGAAAAAAGGGTTGCATTTCCATACCATTTTAAGGTTTGTTTGGATTGACTTATTTGAACTTATTATGTATTTACATACCATTTTAAAGCAGCCTGTGATATGTCTATAAGCTGTTTTCATCTTACTTTGATAAACACTCCAGGATAGCTTATGAAAACGGCTTATAACTTATATATGAATTCAATTTGACTTCATTTTTTTTTTTTAATTATAGAAATAACTTATACATAAACACTTATATGATAAGCACTTTTGGTATAAGCACTTGATTAAGTTGTTTATCAAATGAGGGTCTTAATTAGGTTCCTTACTTGAAACTCTTTTCTTGTATTTGCAGTTACTATTGGAGAGGTTGAAATCTTGAAGGAGTTATACAAAAAATTAAGCACTTCTATTGTGAAAAATGGACTTATTCAAAAGGTAATTTTGAGTTTTAGCAGAATCAGTATCTTTGTACTTATTAGATGCATTTATTGCAGATAATTTATAACAATTGATTTGTGTATTATACTATGTATTTACAGGAAGAACTTCACTTTGCTCTTTTTAGAAGCCGAAACAAGCGAAATCTCTTTGTGGATAGGGTATGTTAATCTAATTGTTGTTGCTCTTACTTGTTCTTAATATGAACTATGCAAATATGTCATTCTATATACCCAAAAAACTTATGCCAAATGCCTTTCATGAGGTGGAAGAGCTTATTTGGGCTTATCTCATGAAATAAGCATGTAAGTATTTGGAAAAACTTTTTATAATAGGTTCCTAAGATAGCTTTTCATCAAATCCAAATTCAATATTTACCATGAAAACAAGTGTTGATAATGTGAATAGCTTTTCAAGTATAGCTGTTCGATATTTTTTGAATGACGACATTCTGACTCCATGTATGCAGATGTTTGATCTTTTTGATGTAAATCGCAGCGGCCATATCGAGTTTGGAGAATTTATCCGATCTTTGAGCATCTTTCATCCAAAAGCTCCTCAAGCAGACAAAATAAAATGTAAGAAATATAAGTTATTCTACATAAGCAATGTTTAAATTTCAATATGATATTGTTAAGTAAATGATTACTCATTTAGTAAATTCTTTTTTGACAGATGCATTTAAACTTTATGACTTGAGGCGTACCGGTTACATTGAGCGCGAAGAGGTAAATATTCCTACGGTCTTTCATAGAATATATTGTATAAAACATGTTAATTGCTCTTGATTTAACATTGTTCATATGGAAACTAACAGTTGAAGGAGATGGTGCTGGCAATTTTGGTTGAATCTGATCTAATTCTCTCTGATGATGTGGTTGAAACAATTGTAGACAAGGTAAAAATATCAGAATCTGAAATCACAAATTTATAATTTTTCTATGGAAAATTTCATATGATTATTTTGGGGGGTGTTGACAGACATTTCTAGAAGCAGACACAAAAGGTGATGACAGAATTGACTTAGAAGAATGGAATGAATATGTTAGAAAGAATCCATCATTACTCAAGAATATGACTCTACCTTATTTAATGTAAGTTTTTAAATTTTATAATATGAGACACATTTATTCATTGAATTATGATGTTAAATCTTTACTACCATACAAATGAAACCTAATATTAATATAATTAAATGTTCATTTAGGTATATGATTAGATTATTTTTCTTCTAACGTTGACTAGTCGATATATGAATTTACTATCTCTAGTCCTTAATATAAAAGAAAGTTTACTAAATCATTGATTTCTATTTTCAGGGACATAACTCTAGCGTTTCCCAGTTTTATAATGAATGCAGAAACAGAAGAATCACACTCATAGGCCATAGCTTGAGTATAGATGGTGTTCGAATGCTTATAGAATGGTCGACATGAGTTTTGATCCATGGTAGACCAAATTTTAATAACCATGTCCATGTATTAAACGGTTATTAGAAATTGGTTTATCATGAACCAAAACTCGTGCAGACCGTAGTATACTCTCTTTAGGGAAGTCTATCTGTTGTTGTTATTGAATTTCTTATCCGAGGTGGTTACTGAAATGTTTCCTTAGGACAACTAGCAAAGCCTGCAACATGCATAGAGGGACAAAGTTTTGACTATTAAGCAGAATTTGAGACTTTGAATCAAGATCAGACAACTCTGATTTAGAGTTTGCTTTTAAAATCATAGTGATACGAACTAATGTATCCAAATTATTGAATGTGTGAATGATTGAAATGAAATTTCTCATGGAAGCTAACATACCTTAAGAAATAAAGTTTGAATTTGAAGACTTTGTTATCATGTTATGGTTTTAACAGAACAGTATTAACTATCAAATAAAGTTTTACTTGTGTATGAAGAAATCAAGTTTTAGACAGAATAATATCTGATGCTAAAGGATAACTTATATATCATCAAAACCACATGTTAGAAGATCACTCAAAACTATAATATATAATAGATTGATGACCAATCAGCATAAGTTCATAATGAATCTTGTTGAGCAGTTTTGCAATCGTTGCAGTCACGCACGCGATTGAATCGATGGTCGGAGCAAGGTATGGGCCTGTTCGTGTCCTCAATTATGATGGTGGAGGAATAATGACGGGCACTTGGATAACTTCATTCCGCCTGCTAAGCCTTCATTGGTTATTAAGAAGCAAATTATGTGGAGGCTGCAGTGGTTATGCAGAGAGTGCAAGAGAAGCCTAATAATTAAGATTATGTCCATTGTAAGTGGTGGCCTCCTCCGGCGGGTTATGTAAAGCTTAAAACAGATGGTGTGCTAGTAGAGGCAGAAAGGTATAGCGTGGTAATTCGATTTGTTGCTTTGCATAAGTGCTTGGAACTTGTAGTGCGTTTATAGCAGAATTATGAGTTGTTCTTTGGGTTGTAGTTGGCGTATAACTCGAAGACTGTCGTGAGAATTGAGGAGTCTTTTCCAAATCTTCTGTTGGTAGTGTGTTGGCGTGTGGAAGTTGATCTAAAGAATTAGAAGATTGCTCGCACCGGAGAGAGAGAAGTGAAGGTGTATCATTTGTACCGCGAAGTCAAGTCTTGTGCAGATGTGTTAGTCAATATGGGTTGTGAAGGTGGTGATTCCTTGATTATACAAGTCTTACTCAATTGATGCATGCTGATAATTTGGGAATTGCTATTTACTATATTAAAAAAAATGAAACACCAAATAATATGCATGTTTGGATTAAAGCCTAGATTTTTAACGAGTTTTTTTATCCATCATTTAATTCATATATCGTAAAAAAAATACATTCTCGTTCAATCATAACCACCAGATCAACAAAAATTATAATTGTTTTTAAATTCATGCATATGATTGATTCTGATATATAGTCTTTTTTTTTTGACAATAATAATCTTAACTTATATCATTAATAATATCAGTAGCAATACAATTCGGCATCAAATCAAACACATGAGGATTAGCCGTATATATAGCCGCCCTAGCTAACTTATGGGCTATCATATTAGCTTGCCTCCTAGAGAACTCTACCACCGAGTTTGTACATGAGTTTAGTAACCAAGACTTACAATCTTTAATAATAAACCCAAAATAAGAAAGATCATGAGTTGTCGTGTTGAAACTGTCGACAACGCTCTTAGCATCCAAATTAAAAATATCGTTGTTCAGCCCCAACTCACCTGCCCATTTGATTGCTTGAAGTAAATCAAAAGCCTCACCTTCTTTGACTGTGAGCTGGGAGGAAAAACGCAAAGTTTTGGCTCTAACAAAACGTCCATCATGATCTCTCACACAAATGTCTATACCTACTTTACCATCTATAAAAGCTGCATCAATGTTACACTTGATTTTACCAAAAGGTGGTTTCACCCACTTAACCATCTGTGGGATGGAGCTGGTAACATTTGTAGTTTTATGTTTCAGATTTGCCCATTGCCATTGATTAAGGAACGTAGCAGCACTTTGATATATCGTTGTGACTACCTCATCAACCTCATCCCATAACTTCAAATTCCGACTCTTCCATAAACTTCACATTGTCGTACACCACATGGCACACTTTACCTGAGACAATTGATTTGCAACAATAAAGAAAAGATCAAACATATCATCAGCAGTCATCACATGGTTTTCAATAATATTCCATAGACCAAGAGATTTCCAAGTTTCTATAGCAATTGGGCAAGTAACAAAAAGATGCAAAGCATTTTCTCCATACGCATCACAACGCACACAAGATTGAGAGCATTGTACCTTTCTTGTGATAAGTTTGCTCCTGGTTGGAAGGCAATCACGTAACATTCTCCACATAAAAATTTTCACCACTGGAGGGACTTCCAAATTCCAAACTACAGACCAATCACCATTCACTCCAACACTACAGCAACTTCAATTTTGATTTGATCAGAAACATTTATGCTAAAGAACACCTCAGATTTCTGGAAATTAACAAGTTGGCCAGAAGCTTCACCAAACGTTTCTAAAATATTCTTTATAGTGGCAGCCTCATTAGACTCAGTTCTGCAAAATATGAAGCAATCATCTGCAAACAGGAGGTGCGACACTATCGGAGCATTCCTGCAAACTTTAACACCATGTAATGAACCATTCTTTTCAGCCTTTCTAATCAACGCTGTCAATCCTTCAGCGCACAAGATAAAAAGATAAGGAGAGAGGGGATTTCCTTGCCGTAGACCCCTACCAGGGAATATAGGGTCTGTGAAGTCTTCATTGAGCTTCACAAAGTAGTTAACAGACTCCACACACATCATCACCCACTTAATCCATTTCTCATCAAAACCCATCGTATGCATTAAACCTCGAATATATCCTCAATCCATTTTGTCATATGCTTTGCTAAAATCAATTTTTAGTGCGACATCTCCATGTTTACCTTTAGTTTTACTCTTCATACAGTGGATAACCTCAAACGCCACTGGAGCATTATCAAGGATAGAACGACCTTCAACAAAAGCAGATTGGTTTATAGAAATACAATTCGAAAGAATACCTTTAAGACGATTTGCCAACACCTTTGCAAGAACCTTGTACACAACATTGCAAAGAGAAATAGGTCTCCAATCCTTCATAGTAGATTGTCACCTTTAGGCAACAACACAATGTTGGTATCATTTAAATTTGGAGGCAACACACCATTGTCTAACCACGACTTACAAGCACGGTACACATCTTGCCCACATGAGTCCCAAAAGTTTTGATAAAAGGCTGATATATAGTCATGTAAAACCTTTTTATGTAAACCACTTTTAAATATGTAATTAATTAACTAGGAGTTTAATTGTGATACCTTGTGAGTAAATTACAACCAATATTGTGTGGGTTTGTAAGCACTTATGGGGATAATAATGAGGATAATTTAGGATACTATAATACAAGTTTTTACCCTACTTATTGCATATAGTTTTTGTGGGTATCCCATGATTATAAATCAAATTGCCATTTTTTTGGGTATCTGATTGTTGGTATAAAACCCCTTTGCAAATCCTACTTTTCTTCTCTCACTCGGCTACACAATTTGAAGCTTGAAATATATATATAAACACGCACGCGCGTCGCGCGGGGATATGCGCGTGACGCGCCAACAACAGACGCCACCAGCCGCACTGCGCTACGCGCATGAACAACGGCGCGACGCGCCAGGGACAGAGGCCACCCTGTTTTCCTGCTTCTTCATCACCAATTCTCAAGGCAAAATCCCAACAATCTCCACCTTGCCTTTAATTTGATGTTGGTGTCAACTTCCCACCAACCACCGTGCCGCTTCCACAAGATTAACACCACACCCTCTTCGGCCCCCGGAGTCTACCTCTCCGTACTCCCGAAAAAGCTTGCCTCCCATTGCCCTTGGATTTTTAGGACAATCCACAAGTTACACCGTACCATCTTCAGCCCCCGGAGTAGCTAAGTTCGTCCTCCTGAAGAAACGCTTGCTCCCAACTATCATCGGATTTTTAGATAGTCCAACAAGCTCCACCACCTTCTTCGAACCCCGGAATGTCTCCCGTACTCTCGAAGAATTGCTTGTCACTCAACTTAACCTTGGAATTTTAGGTAAGTTCCACAAGCCACCCACAAGGTCTCCATAGCTATGCACTTCTTTGGTCCAACAATATCACTCTCCTCCCTATCTCCTAGATAGCCAAGAGCTATTGTTGATTGTTTGTCTTCCTCTAGTCTCACTAGTAACAAATTCCATCTCAAATCGAGATTCCTCCACCAAAGATTCAAACCGGTATTTCCGTTATGACTTTCACCTTGTAACGCAAGACTTTTCCACTACTTTTCAGTAGTAACCTGAGTATTATTCCACCGCCTCTCCAGGCCGAGCCTGAGTATTCTTATCACCGCCTCTCCAGGCTGATGTTGAGTATTATTCCCCCGCATCTCCAGGCCGATGTTGAGTATTATTCCAACGCCTCTCCAGGTCGATCCTCATCGCAATCTCCATTAACTTTTATCCCCGAGGCACCGGATAACAACACTCCATGTTTTATCCATCATCTCGGCCAACAAAATTGCTTCCATTTACACTTTCCATAATTTCAAATTATCTCCGGAAAGTCCCTCGATATCCCATCTCGAACCCATGGTGCTCTAATTTGTTCAACCCCTTTGCCCCACAGTGGGCGCCAATTGTTGTGATTTCGATTAACTCACACCAATACCTTTGATGTGTGTGGAGCAATTCGATTAAAGTAATCAAATAAGCGAGAATGACAATAATAATAATCAACAAGAATAAGCCGCGAAAACGTAAAGAACACGAGATATTGTTTACCCAGTTCGGTGTTAATGAACATACTATGGGGGGAGGGCAGCCCTCTCCGTTCCACTATCAATGAAGTTTCTTGATTACAATGAAATTCTCACAAAGAGTTACAAGAATTAGAAATTCCCTAATTCTATCCAAGTCCCGAATTTCTTCCCGTAACCAAGAAATTCAATCAAGAAGTGTTTTCCAATGTGATAGAATGTTTCTCCAACCCTAGAGTCTTCCCAAGATGTTACTCTATTAACCCTAGTCTTTAGTAGGCCTCAGAAACCCTAAAACACACCCTCTAAATATCAGAAAATGCACAAAACATATATATAGGCGCGTGGTGCGCGCGACACACAGGCATAGGCACACGATGCGTAGGCATAGGCGCGCGACGCGCCACTGACAGAGGAGCCAGCCATTGCACGTAGCAGGTGCTGCGCTATGCGCAGGAATACGCGCGCGGCGCGCCACCACCAGCAGCCCACCTCTTAGTTTCTTCTTCTTCATCCAATTTCAAGGTAATTTCCAACACTGACATTGAAGTTTCATGAATGAACAGTGACGTTTGCTCTATTCCGTTGGTGATTTTCCTATAGTAATCCCTAATTGAATTAGGGTCGCAACCTCTTATCGGAACGCCGCCTCTGTCCGCTGGTGGTGGCTATTGTCTCATTTTTCTTCCTTCTCTTCTTGTTGGAGTGGATGATGTTGCTTCCAGAACCAGGGAGAACTGTGTCTTGCCTTCTTCCACGTTGTAACACACAACCACTCTTTGTATATGAGAATGATAAGAATGAATGTCAACTGTTAGATTAAATATAACACGAGCATCTCCTTACTCTATCATTTCTTTTAAACAAATCTATCTTTCATCTTCTTCATCCCACCCTCTTCTGCAACCAATTTTCAGTTTAAGATTTTACTAACGCAAGCATATCATTTGGTTTTATTTAATTTTCGTGCATTCAGTTGGATTGGACTTTCAATTCTCATGATCCACTCTATCCAAATAACACCTCTTTTTTTTTGTGCTCAAAGCAGGACCGTTCCAAATAAATTAGAGGCCCGGATCTCATAGTAAAAATGGAATCCTAATGAATTAAAAATAGTTTTTTTTTGTTGACAAAAACGCATTTTTCTATCAAAATTGTAAATAAATAAAAAATAATAGTTTACCTATGGGGTGCAAACAGTAAGTTTATGTAGTCTTTGGAGGTGCAGACAGTAAGTCAGCAACCCACTTACACAAGCCCAGCGCAAGTTCAAGTGGTCTGGACCGATGGAAGTAGATTGCAGAATTGTTGTTTACACCCCATATGCTATGATGACTTGCATTTTACACCCCCTAGATTAAAAAAATTGAAAAAAAAAATTGGAGGCCCCAAAATTTTGGAGGCCCAGCTCGGTAGAGCTGTTTGCACCTCCCTTATGCCGACCGTGGCTTAAAGGTTCCTATAAGCATCATTCCAACTGCATATCCAAATAAAAGATCATTTGCTATCCTTAATTGTATATATAACTAAGAGAATGACATTGCTAGGTACATCCAAGTTCAACCTTCATTAGGAGCCGATGAAAAAAGGTGTGCTTAAATCATTTAATTTTCTATGTAATTTTACTTGGTTTTTTTTCTTTCTCTATGTGTGTGTATGTGTGTGTGTATATATATATATATAGGGAGTGTATCCGGTGAGAACTGATAATTATTATAAGAAACGAGAACTATTATTGATAACCATTAGATTTAATTGACGCATTAGATTAAAATTTTCTCACTCATTTATAACCTCATGGGATTCCATTTTTACAAATTGAAAAATCTTTCTATATTTAATATTTCCTAATTTATTTCTATAAAATAGTTTTTCAATTTTCACAGATTCATTTATTTATTATGAGAAGACAAATTGGGATTCTATTTATATAAAAAACTATATAAAATTGAATATGTTTTTTTCAAGTATATGAGAAAACTTGGAGTGCGCCATTATTATTTTATATAAATTGAAATGCCAGATTCATTTCTCATAATTAATTTATATAAAATACTATATAAAATTGAAGAACTTGTTCTTATTTTTTTTTTCAATCTCGGATTCTATTTGTACAATGGCATTTCT
The DNA here is from genome assembly GCA_951799995.1 of Trifolium subterraneum. NCBI lineage: Eukaryota > Viridiplantae > Streptophyta > Magnoliopsida > Fabales > Fabaceae > Trifolium > Trifolium subterraneum. The sequence goes on from OX637462.1 coordinate 57,160,154, forward strand.
TTTTGGCTTGTAAAATAGTTTTTTTTAAGCAATCAAATAGTTTTTTTATGCATACACTTAAATAAGTGATCTCATGCTTTTGAAATGAGTTGACTATCTTTACAGAACACCCTTTGAAGATGTTACCATCAACATTAAATAGTGTTGTTACTTCGTGTTTTAAACTCATTTTCAAAAAAGTTATGCATGCATCGTGTTTTGATAAGATATGGAAAAAGTGTGATTTGGGTGAATTGTTAGTATCTTAATAAGATTGAACAATTTCTAAGAATGTGACGTTTTATCTAGGTCCATCCAAGTGCAACGCATAGTAGTCAATTCCGGATAGTGGAATAGCTGCTACTATTTGAATTATTTAATATATAACTATATAATAATTAATACTATATATATATATATATACACACACTATACATGTAGTTATTTTTTATTTAAAACAATACTTAATATATAACTACCTAAATAATAGATTATTTTTACTATTAATTATTTAATTATGTTATTTGTTATTTTTATTATGTTATATGTTTAATTTTTTCAGCCTCATATTATTTTTATTGTATTATTCAATTAAAACTTAGAGCCCACATTGCTCAAAGGCTCGAAAGAAAAAATAAGCCCATTAGGTTATTTTCATATGTATATATAACCCTACATCAACAATACAGCGCCGTCAACCTTCAATACTTTGGTTAAATTTCATCTTTCTTCTCCTACACGGTGCCAACTATCTCCCATATAATGGCGCCGATCCGACAATTTTAACCATGAAAAGTGCTTCATGCTCCATGGAAAAACAAAAGCAAGCTATTCCAGTTGGAGTGGTCGTGACCCACTCCACCCCAACCTTCATTAGGATCTGAGGTATGGTTAAATGATTTTTTTATGTAATTTTACATTTTGCGGCTTTATACAATATGTTTATATGTGTATTTTTGATCTGGATCACTCGATCAAGATCTGATAGTGTATGTATTTTAGATCTATTTTTGAAAAAATTACATGTTTTGATAAGATCAAAGAATTGTGGTTTGGGCAAATTCCTACTCACCTTGATTGTAGAAAACGAGTGTTCTTTTTTTTTTCTTTTTTTTTTTCTTTAAGTAGAATAAATAAAAATCTTTATTGTTTCATTAGTTTATTGAAAATGAATTGTGTGCATTTGCACAATTATACACCATTATGGATCTAGATCTTTTGATTAACATGATATAGTACTGTGAATGCTACTTTGTATATTATATCCACTTTTGAAAAAGAAATATGAGATGTTTAAATAAGATTGAATAATTGTGATCATATAAATGTGCGAGTTTGTCGTTATCTTGACTATAGAAAATCAATGTCGGTTTTTCTTTAGTTAGAACAATTTTTTTATTGTTTCATAGGTTTTATAAAAAAAAAATTGAATGTATTTAAATTACACAATTAAAGTGTTGTGGATCTGGACAATCCAATTAAGATCTGATAGTGTATACTGTCACTATGTGTTTTTGAACCTGAAATTCAAGATTTTTGGTTAAAATCAAATGATTGTGATCGTATCACTGCATTAATTTGTGGTAATCTAGACAACATCGAATCTGTTTCATGTTTTTCTTAGGTTTTATTGCATTGTTTGTGGTTAAACAATTATACTATTTTTAAAGTTTATTGTCTAATTAAGACCGGGTTGTGTATATTCCTAATTCATGATTTAGATACTCTTTTAAAAATGAAATAAAATTAGATATGTTTGTCTAAGATTGAAAATTTGTGATGGTATAACCTATATTGTTTATCGATCTTCATTGCAAATAATTTATGTTTGATTTATCTTTAGGTTAAACAAATAAAACCTATATTGTTTCTCATATTTTTTTGATATATATGAAAAACAAATTATTTTTAGTTCTTTATCATATTTGGTTTGAGATTCTCCTTGGGGGATAGAGACCCAACATCCAGTAATTATGTTTAGTTAATACATTTTTAACTTTGAGAGTATTATAAAATGCCCTTCACCCCTTCAAAGTTTTCCTCCAATATATATTTTGAGTTCCACGTTTATTTAGGAGGATTACCCTTTTGATTCTATTTTTTTTCTCTTTACAATGGAGCTGAAAATCGAACCCAATTTTTTTAACATACTACTTAAATCTCTAATCACTAAATCAAACATAATGACTTGATTATATTATTTGATATAATAGAATATTTGTCATAATAATTTCGTTGTAATTATGTTGTGTAATATTTATATAGTTGACCAAACAATTGTATATATATATACACAATATATACAATTATTTGGTCAACTATATAATTATTACACAGCATAATTACAATGAAATTATTATGACAAATATTTTATTCTACCATTCTTGTCTTTCATTCTTTCTTTTCTAAAATTTGTCACCTTCTGAACTTTCAAATAGACTCTAAATTTTAAAATTGAAAGCATAACGTAAATTGATATAATTGTTTATATACCTCTATTTGAACAATAGATGAAGCCAGAGTAAGAGAAGTGGAGGTCCTCCTTGGCGGGCTAGTACAATAAACATATAACCAATATATAGAATTCTAAGAAATTGTCGAGAAGGGAGTCGGCTGAGGACATCAAGGAGTTTTGAGAGGAAATAAGTTTGTTCTTATTAACAACAATAATTTCTTTACGGTGAAAGTTTCGGTGACAGTTACAAGTAGCACATTTTAAAATGTGTTTCTTGTTACTGTCGCCGAAATTTTCATCGTAAAGAAATTGTGTTGTTAATACTGAACAAATTTCTTTTCCTCTCAAAACTTTCTGATGTCCTCAGTCGACTACCTTCTAGACAATTTTGCAGAGTTCTACTAGTTATGTTCACGGTACTGGGCCATCGAGGGGGACTGCCACTCCTCTCGCACTTCCTTCATCTAATGTTCATTATCTATGTTACTAAGCCCAAGAATGGTAGTGGCCGGAGATGGGTTGTTAAACTTGAAGAAGAGGTTCAGGACTAAGTTCACTTATGAGAATTGGAATAGATGTTTGGTTTTTGCGGTGAAATTGGATTGTAAGATTCATAAGCAAATGAAAATACCCTAAATTTTAAAATTCAAAGCATAACGTAAATTGATATAATTGTTTATATACCTCAGTTTGAACAATAGATGAAGCCAGAGTAAGAGAAGTGGAGGTCCTCCTCGACGGGCTAGTACAATAAACATATAACCAATAGAATTCTAAGAAATTGTCGAGAAGGGAGTCGGCTGAGGACATCAAGGAGTTTTGAGAGGAAATAAGTTTGTTCTTATTAACAACAATAATTTCTTTACGATGAAAGTTTCGGTGACAGTTACAAGTTTTACATTTTAAAATGTGTTTCTTGTCACTGTCGCCGAAATTTTCATCGTAAAGAAATTGTGTTGTTAATACTGAACAAATTTTTTTTCCTCTCAAAACTCTCTGATGTCCTCAGTCGACTACCTTCTAGAAAATTTTGCAGAGTTCTACTGGTTATGTTCACGGTACTGGGCCATCGAGGGGGATTGGCACTCCTCTCCCACTTCCTTCATCTAATGTTCATTATCTATGTTACTAAGCCCAAGAATAGATGTTTGGTTTTTGCAGTGAAATTGGATTGTAAGATTCATAAGCAAATGAAAATTTTGTAACGAGATTCAAAATGTTGTTTTATATTAACAACAACAATTTCTTTACGTTGAAAATTTCTATGACAGTTTCAAGCAACACATTTTAAAAACTTGACAGTTGCTTCCGTTTTAGTGGGTAAATCATCAAGAGAACAACACAATTTCTTGCATAAGCATGATAGAATTCCTCGCATACACCAAAGCATACGGTTGACATATTATTTTGGGGGGAAATTTTAGGGTGTGTTTGTTTCATGGATTAAAATTTTATTCTAAGGAATGTGACTTTGAAAATCTTTAATTCCTATGTTTGTTTCAAGTTTTTATAAATTATGCCTAGGAACTTTTTATTCCTATGAATATAACTTACACATGATTTTCCCACTTTTTATTCCCATGTTAAATGATGGAAATCTTACATTCCCATGAGAATAACTTCCCATAACTTCCCACTCATCCATTATTTTTAAGTCATTTATTTTTAATTAAAATTTTAATTGAATTTATTTTATAAATATTCCAAAGAACTTTATTTATTTACCAAACACATTGATAGAAATAATATTCGTGACAATAATGTTACAGAGAATAATATTCCAAGGATTAATTATAATTTTAATCCATGAAACAAACACACCCTTAGGGTTAGGGGAACCCTCTTGACCATATAACTTTTAGTACTCCCTCTGGTATTTTTATAAGGAACACTTTGAAATTCTTTTTTGGTCATTTTTATAAGAAACACCCTTTAAATTTAATTTTTATTCAATGCACAATTCCATTTGTACGTACCCTTATTAAATAAAATTAAATAATTCATTCCAATACTAGTGCATTAGAGAGACTTATTTTTCATGCTAGTCCAGGGTTAGTTTTTGAATAAAACATAAAATTCTAGAATTATTAATGAGAAAAATTAGTTTTTTTATTCCGTGTGTTTTTTCATAGTGTTCTTATAAAAAGAATTAGAGGGAGTATAATAAAGAAAAGATAAAGATAAATATGAGATCACTTACCCTATAAGCTAAGTCTTTCTTATATAGTGGTTTTTCTAAGGTTTTGTTTCATGTAAGATTTCTCAATCATTGGCTGGCCCAAATCCATATGAAGTGAGGGTTCGAGGAATATTCTACCATGTGAGGCAATGATTGGAAGAAATTGGTTTGCTTTCACCCCCTTCTACTGAGTAGCTCGCTTATAGGTACGGATATCACAAACATTCTTCAAAACTTGCTTGAATATTGTTTTGCTAGTTGTGTGCAATACGTACCATGAACATTCTTCAATATCATACACCGTCGCTGGACACTAGTTAAACATACTAATAAGAAGTTTTATCTTAAATCATGTGCATTCAATACCTTAAAAATATAAAAGCTATATTTCTAGCATTAACTTTATCCTTAATTTCCTTTTTGAATATGTTTAACAAGTGCCCTCAGGGGCACTATTTAACATACCCTGTTTTTTTAGTGTATTCATTTTGAACCTCACAATTTTTTTATAGGTTAGTCCATAACAAAAATAAAACTCAAATTACTCCATGACATTTTTATATTAAAGACAACTAGTCCCCGATTATTATAACGGAGGGACTAAATTATCCATAGTATGAAAATGTCAAGGACTAATTTGAGTTTTATTTTTGCTAGTGCTAATTGTTCCATCAAAATTTGTGAGGACCGAAATAGGTCTTCACTATTTTTTTTAATATTAATTATCTGATTTTCAGAAGAAAAACCTTAGTAATTCAGAGTTCGACTATGAGATAAGAAAATCTGATTAATAATTATTTTTACTATGAATCAAACTCAAATTCTTCGAAGCAATTCGTTCTAAGAGAATACTGTAATTGTATTTACTTGTGGCCATTTCCAAAGCGTTTGCATGCTTTAATTAATGCTCAATATGCGTTCTTTAAACAAAGGGTCATGTTAACTTGTGCCCTTAGGGCACATGATAAGACACCCTTATATGGAAATTTTGCATTTAATAAGTCAAGAAATTTAATGCATCAAAAGTAAAAATACACAAAATTCCAAAACATAATTTCTATTTTTGCCTTCTTATCGTAATGATATGACAGTTTATGTATGAAGATTTATAAAATGAACGTTACAAATGTGATATGCTAGTGGATTGAGTAACGGTAAAACGGCATTATAATATTATTAAGGGTTGGTGAGATGATGATGATGATCAAAGATAAGGACAGGAGCGGACTCTGATTAATTGTTTTGTAAAGGTATATCGACGTACCATCCTGCAAACTCCTTTTCTCAATATCTCTCTTTTTTTTTTTTTATTTCTCTTAATTTCAATCTCTTTTATCAATAAAAAATAATAAATAAATCAAGAGAGAATGATTTTAAGAGAGATAGAGAGTAAGAAGAAAGATGTAGAGAATTGAAATTGTTTGGATTGCGCTTAATTCCATTTTTGTTTTGATTTGTATTGCAGATGAAGTAATAAAACTTATACACATGCAATATTTATGCTCTGCATGGTAAGGTTAGATTTTAAACTTATAGCTTATAAGTTCATATATATATATAATAAAAAAAGACATGTTTGATAAATGTTTTTCAAAAAAAGCTTATAGTATTTTCATAGTTTATAGCTTATTTTTTAAATGTTATTTCAAATAGTTTATGAGCTTATAACTTATCATTTTTCTTCTAATTTTAACTCTGTCATCTTACTTTTAAAAAATTAGATATTAATTAAATATATATTTTTTTATGTCATTTCATACTTATAAGCTACTTCAACCACTAATTTTATCAAACGCTACAAATTCAATTAGTTAACTTATTCACTATAAGCTAAAAGCTATCTTATCGCTATAAACTCATCCGCTTTAAACTAACTTATCAACTATCTACTATTTTTCGTCACTTTTGTCTTTATCTTTTGAAATTTTAAAAATTCATAATTAATTCTTCTCATTTTAAAAAATTCTAAAGTTTTTGTAAAGAAACTCTTTATAGTATTATAAACTTGAAAAAAAATTATTCAAAAATTAAAAGTTTGAGGATAACTAAATAATTTTTAAGATTTTGAAAATTAACAAGGACTAAAACTGCATAATAATTTTTTTTATAGAGACTAAAAAATATATTTAACCCATAAGATTATAATGAATACAAATTTTACAAAATCCACCATTGAATTGAAAGTTTATATCATATAGATCATCTATAAATTTTTTTAAGAAATTGAAAATATTTTGAAATGTTATCGAGAACCATAAAAATTGGCGGTATTCAATAAAAAAATAAATTATGGATGATCTATATGATATAAACTTTCAAATTTCAATCCAACATTGAATTTTGTAAAATTCGTATTAGTTATAATATTATTCATTACTTATGCACCAAGCACAACTTATTAATATTGTCAAATTAAGTTATACCAACTAAGAGGATTATGTATGTTAGGCAAAGCCTTATGTAGAACATAACATTATTAATATTGTCAAATTAAGTTATACCAACTAAGACATTGACCTTAATTGGTTTATGGTTTCACCATAGGATAGGTTGTTCAGAAGAATCTGTATTCAATTTTTGGGTGAAATAATTTTTTAGTCAGACATTACTTATCTCACGACAGAATTTTGAATTACTAAGATTTCTTCCCCTAAACCGAAGGGTGAACCAAAAATAAAAGTTAGACCTTGCAAAATTTCAATTAATTTTTTTATTGGTAATTTTTATATACATGTACATGTAGCTGAGATAGCCTAGCCATGGCGTAGCTGAGTGGTACTCATCTATATTATTGGCCAAGCTATATACCTAATGAGAAATGATATTTGTACGACAATTTTTGGACAACATTTGACAACTTTCTCTCTCATACTTACATTATATTTTTATTCTCTCTCTTTCTTTTTCTCTCTCTATTGTTGTTATCCAATAAGAACTTGAGAAATAAAAAGTGTCCCAAAATTGTCAACAAATTGATGTTCAAATAACACTCCTCATACCTAACATGACTGAGCCTCAAAATGTTTATGACGGTTCAATAAGTATTACTTATTATTTTTAGCATATATAAAATAGTAAAAAAAAAACTATATAAACTAATAAGATAAAATAAATAATAGTAAAAATTATTAACTATTATACAAAAAAAGAAGAAGTAAATTACACTCAATTCACTTATAAATATGCTTAAACTATACTTTTCTTCCATTTTATGTTAAAATATATACTTCCCTCTATTCTTTTACGAAATATGTTATTGAAAATTATACTCGCTTGCATTTGGAGAAACTTAAATTTTATTCCACTCTCCTCTTATTTTAAAATCTAAATTTTTCCTCTAAAAATTCTAGCTCAATTGACGTAAATGTTAAAATTGCTAGGTCGAACGCTATGACTGAGGTTTGAACCCTATCGCTTCTATATTGTGTGTGCGAATTTTCAATCACTTGCTATTTCTTCTATCTACCAAAAAACTAAATTAATGTCCTTTAATAAATACTGTATTTTTTTGGGTAGATTAATAAATACTCTATTTAATTTAATTAAACTTGTAATACACATGTTTTCATTATTTTATTTTTTTTGACAATTTTTTCATTATTTTTATTCACATAATTAATATATAGTTTTAAATGCCCTCATAAACTTTAAAGCAATATAATAAAATAAACAATTTGAATAAATTACTAGTGCCGATTAAAAAAATTAAATTAATTTTATATTCTAAAATCATAAAATTAATAATAATTTTTTCACAAAAATAAATAAATTTCTTTTTTTTTTATAATGAAAAACTAATTTCTTAAATGACGACTGACCCACAAGAAGCGAGATCGACACTTCGGCCAGCGGATGTTCTAGTGTTTGGATGGGTAGGTGGGAAACATGCTTGTGTAGATTTGACTGGAGTTTCCCCACTTGTGGGACTAGGGGTTGGTGATTTTACCGTGGGACGGGCAGCACTCAAAGCTGCTTCAAGCAAAATGGCAAAACATGAGAAAACATGTTCTGACAATCAACACGTTTTTATACCTTTTGCTTTCGACACTTTTGGATTTCTAGCACCAGAGGCTGTAAACCTTTTGAAAAGAGTTCAAAAGGTTATGCATTGTAATGTTGTGACGCCTAGGTCCAGGGATGTAGTTTTTCAAAGATTAGATTTTGCTATTCAAAAAGGATTAGCGGCGCAGCTTGTTGCCCGACTACCTTTTGTTAATGTGTAATTATTTTATATATATATATATATGAAATAATAAATTCTGTTCTGATTGAAAAAAAAAAAATCTCAATACTCTTTTGAGAATGTTGCAACACGAATGGACCATTTGGGCCAATAGTGAAAGATAAAAAAAAAAAAAAAAAAAATACAATATATTTTAACATAAAAAGGAAAGAGAATGTAATTTAAACTTTTTCCAAAAGAGAAAATTGTAATTTACTATATACAAAATTAATCAATACAACGTATGATATTAGATAAGTTCAATGTTTTTTTTTTTTGAGTAAAAGATAAGTTCAATTTGCTGTGATCTAAAATAAATCTAAAATCCATTTATAGCAAACAAATAAATTAAATCCATTTATAGCAATTTTCACAAAAAAATAATAATATCAATAACAGAAAAAATTTAACTGTTTACCTCAAACATAAATTAACTGTTTTGTATCCATTGGATTTTTCTCTCTTGTTTTGTTCTTGTCACAAAAGCAAACATCGTACAAGTAGCTCTTTGATAAGTAATACGTGGCGGCTACACCCATTATCTTGTTCCACAATCTCTCTCTCTCTCTCTCTCTCTCAATTTTAGTCATAGTCAACAAAACAATAACAAACCCTTACCCTTGTTTTCCGAATCTTGAATTACAACAAGAACTATTCTCTTCCTTTCACTCAACCAACATTCAAAAACCCCATTACCTTCTTTTTTCTATTTTTGCCATCAAAGCTTCATACTTTTTCATCTGGGTAAGAATCTTTTCTCTCTTTCTTGAGTTTAAACCAATTGATTCTGTCACCCTTTTGTTTTTTCATCCCAATTACAAATTAGGGTTTTATTATAATTAGAGGAAAAGATGAGGAATTAAGGCGTTCTGGGTCTGATTTTTTCATCTTTTCCATCATAAAGATGTTCCTTTTTGTGTAAATTTTGGTCAAAATTTGATTTTGATTTTGATTTGGTTTGGTCTTCTGGGTAGGTGTGATTCATCACACCCAGATATAGCTTAGCTTTGATTTGAATTTTAGTAATTTGTATTATATGGGTGTAAAATTGTAACATTGGTAGGAATTAGGGTTTTCAGGCTTTTTTAAGTCAAAGCCTTTGATTTTTCATTGGAATTTTGGAATTTGATTTCATTCATTAAAATAGTGTGAAAATGTCTTCTGCTGGTGTATCCACTCTTAGTCCTGTTTCAAGGGAGACATTGTTGTCTCCAACAAATGGGTTTTGTAATCCACTGCACTTGTCTGCTGATCATCACGAGTTCATTTTCGTGTATCTTTCATATTCGGGATCTTTGTCTCCTATGCGTGTTCTACCCTCGGATACGATTGAGTCTGTGAAGCTCAAGATTCAAAGGAATGAGGGGGTGACAAACAAACAAAAGTTGGTTTGTAATGGTCGCGAGTTATCACGTAGCAATTCTTTGCTCAAGGATTATGGGGTTACCGAAGGAAATGTATTGCATTTGGTGATTCGACTAACAGATCTTCAGACTATCAGTGTGAGAACTGCCTGTGGGAAGGAGTTTACCTTTCAGGTTGAAAGGTGCAGGGATGTTGGGTATGTTAAGCAACAGATTGCAAAAAAGGAAAACGAGCTTGCTGATCCTGAACAGCAGGAGGTTGTGTGTAACGGGGAGCTGCTTGATGATCAGAAGCTTGTTGATGATATCTGTAGCAAATATAATGATGCAGTGATACATCTTTTTGTTAGAACAAAATATGCGGATGTTAGTACAGGACTCGAAGAGGTATCTATTGCAGCAAAAGAATTGAATGATACTAACAACTTTGATGCTAATCAAAGTGACTATGAGAGGAAATATGATGCTGGTAAAGAAGATGCGAGAAGGGAGTATGAAGCTATCGAGCAAATTATGTCAAGAAAAGCTCTTGACAGAGGTCTTCTTTTGGAGCCGGTTATTGTTAACCCTAAGGTTGAATTGTCTTCAGAGGTTTGGGATATGATAGACACTACATATGACGGACTAGATAATGGGAATTCTCCAATCAGATCGTCCGAGGGAACAGGAGGGGCTTACTTTATGCTAGACTCAACAGGGCAAAAGTATGTATCGGTTTTTAAGCCTATTGATGAAGAGCCAATGGCTATGAACAACCCTAGAGGTTTACCTTTGTCGTTAGACGGCGAGGGCTTAAAAAAGGGTACAAGAGTTGGCCAAGGAGCTTTCAGGGAAGTTGCTGCTTATATTCTGGACCATCCAATGGGTGGCCGCCGATCATTATTTGGTGATGATAAAGGCTTTGCTGGTGTCCCCCCGACTGTTATGGCAAAGTGCTTGCACGAAGGATTTAACCATCCAGAAGGTTTGACTGCTAAGTTTGGTTCCTTGCAAATGTTCATGGAGAATAATGGAAGTTGTGAGGATATGGGACCTGGTGCTTTCCCGGTGAAGGAAGTGCACAAAATCACCGTTCTGGACATGAGACTTGCAAATGCAGATAGGCATGCTGGGAATATTTTGATTGGCAGAGAGAAGGAAAATGGCCAGGCTGTTTTGATTCCAATTGATCATGGATACTGCCTCCCCACTAGTGTAAGCACCTTATTTTTGTTATCAAGTCTTGTAATGCAAGTGATGCTGTTTTATTGTTCTCTTGATGTGAAGTATAAATCTATGTTTTGTCTTGTTTGGTTATAATAAGTTGTTAAGTTGTAGGTTTAAAATGCCGTATCATGCTGCTCTGAGCCATTATGGTATTAAATGAAGTTTCATTTATAGCTTATAATTGTTGTAATGTCTGAGTCCTCCGTTTGGAATGTTTTTCATATGAAGTTTCTTTTGGTGAATAATGTAACCTGGATTCTGGAGTGTTTTTTGGTAGTTATTTGCCCTAGCAATCTAGCATGACTAGAAGGACTTACCTTTTCCGATGCTACTCTTCTCTTTGTCATGTTTTATTACACAAAAGTTAATGTTTTGGTAGTTTTTTGGATAGACCTTCGTGACTACAAGGACTTGCCTTTTCTGATGCTACTCTTATTTCTGTCATGTTTTTTACACAAAAGTTAATGATTTGGAGAGTCCAATGTTGTCAATCGCGGAGAAAAGTGGTTTGTTGAAATTCCGCTACAATACAGCCAATTAGACAACACTTTCTACCGAATTGCGTATCGTGGAGCAATAGCGGTTTGTCCAAATTCTATTATGCTATGGCGCCACTTTAACCGCTATTTGACAACATTGGGATACACCACAGGTATTTTGAGTAATGGCAAGTGTAATAGTGGAAAACGTTGCATTCTTTTTCCTCTTGATGGTTTAGGGGGGAGGATGTTTGGTGATATTTTCTCTGCATTTTCTCTTCGAGTCTTGTTTAAACTTTAAACCACTCACTCATCCGAGTTTAATTTTTTACCATGCCAACAGTTTGAAGATTGTACCTTTGAATGGCTTTATTGGCCTCAAGCTCGCCAGCCATACTCTCCAGAGGTCGTTGACTACATAAAGTCCCTTGACGCTGAAGAAGATATTGCTCTTCTGAAGTTTCACGGATGGGATCTGCCACTCGAATGCGCCCGCACTCTCCGAATCTCAACCATGCTTCTGAAAAAAGGAGTGGAAAAAGGGATGACCCCTTTTGCCATTGGAAGCCTAATGTGCCGAGAATCGTTGAACAAGGAATCTGTGATCGAAGGAATTGTTAAAGCAGCACTTGATTCCGTTCTTCCTTGTACCAGTGAAGCTACTTTTATGGATGCTGTTTCTGAGATTATGGACCAGCACCTTGATGAGATCACCGGCAATTATAATTCTTAATTGATTGAAGTTGAGTTCTGCAATACAATTTGGTATGTGTATGTGTACATGTGTTCTACTAGTACATAACTATAGTTATTGATTGTCTGTTTTCTTTTCATTGTTTTCATTTACATTAATGGGTAATGACTCCCTTGGTCTAAACACATTCTTTCATCAAATTCACCTTATATATTTACCTTAAATTATAGCTTAATGTTTATGCTTTGTATGAAATGAGGAAACAAGGTTGGATATAGCGAAATGCAATTTTTTGGGTAACAATGTTATTGGTGCGAACTATCCACCAACTTTGTCGATGAGAGATCTGACTGACCGACTATCTTTAGTGGAGTCGTACCTCAAACACATTTTTTCCCTGGACAAATGCAATTGGCATAACTGTGAATAATTTCACTGTGAACAATTTTTTTTTTTTTTTGACAATATATTATATACAATAGTTTCTACATTGTGACTAAATGGTCTTTTCACTTTAGTTTACAATTTTTTTTTTCATTTAGCCTTTTGTTTTTTAATTTTTTAGAGGATATATATGAAAGATTAACTAACAGTTTGTTATATATACAAAATAAAGTGATATTAATACAATTTAAAAAATATGTAATTTCTAAAAATAGAGAGAAAATTTTGTGGTGGTGCTTATTCTTATACATAGGTTGACAAATAATAGAGAGTAGACATTAAAGTCAAACAAGTGGGAGAAAATGTTGGAAGATTCAAATTTGTTTGCTAATGTGTAATTTGACTTTGCATTCTACAATCAAACTTTGGAAAATTGGAATAGAGAAATCTTCAAAACTGTTTACATCTTTATTTTCAAGTCAAAAGATGAGTTGTACTACTACACAGAAATTTCTGTGCATACAAAATGTACCTTTCTCTAGAATATGATATGCTAGCATATTCTTGATTCTTGATATATACGTTATTCGTGCATACATAAACTAATATTATTAATTTTTTTATAATGACTAATATTGTTAAAATAAAATTTGGTAAGGACTAATATTGTTAATTTAGTAAAATAGATAGACATTAATGAAATAAAATAAACACACAAAATACTTTGGCCGTCATGACTCATGACTCATGAGTATCATCTATATGGAAAAGTCGGAACACTCCTTTGTTCAATTAAACTCTGAATTGGAGTTACTCTCTTCGGTTTCATATATTAAAGAAGAATTATCTCACGTGCTTAAAGATAAAACAGACAAAATAGTTTATTTCATTTATTTTTCTCAAAGGAATAAAGAAGTAGTTGTATTCTCTAAAGTATTTATTATGAAAATTTTAGTTTTATGAATATTAAAAGAGTTATTAAAATAATAAAATTTAAATTAATTAAATAGTATTTTAAACATTATACCATTAAATATGATATAGCTAGTTGAGTTTTACTTTTATTTAAGACCCCAAAATAAAGTCACTAGGTTTGGTCTAGTGGTGAGGGGTTTTAAAAATATACTAGAGGTCCCGAATTTGATCATCAGCTCCTTTGTAAAAAAAAAAATAAGACCCCAAAATAAAACTTTTTATTTGTTTATATTTAAGATGAGAGTAATTACTCACCAAAATAATAATTTTGTATCCAAAAATATATCATTGGAATTGGACAAAAAGGATTGCGAAGGAGAGAAAATTATCAAAAGTAATGATGAAGTGGGGAGGGGATGACAATATTAAGAAGCCATTTGAATTCAACATTAGAGTTAATCTAATTTAAGATTTACATTTTAAAAATCTTGATTTAAATAGAATGAAGATCTTTTTTGTGCTATCCGTTGATTTAATATTTTTTTAGTGAAATAAACATCTGATTATTTTGCCCCTTGTTTTTGGTACCATTTGCGGCCGAATCTTCAATGATGGTTTCTCTTCGTCCCACCACAAGATTAAATACAATGACGGGAGCTGGAGTGTCGTCACTCCAATCCTCGCAAAGTCAACCATTGCGGAGCTACAACCATCAATTGTTGTTCAACAAACACCACATCAAACATGACTGCTGATTTCCTATTCTTCTCTTCCAACAAAACCTAGTGGCTAAAAAATGGTGATTTGCTCCTCATCAAGGATCTTGACAATCAGCAAACATCATAGAAAAACAGAGCACCTAACAACGTATCTTCACAGACCAAGAACTACGAGATCACCCATTTCATTCTGGGGTGACGGCAGGATCATATTTTCGGTTTAACCTTCATGCTTTATGCCTCTCAGAGCATTTCCAATGCTATAACTCAAATATTGTTCTTAAGTTGGTTTGAATGTGACACATTTTACAACCTCAAATTTAAGAACAATTATCATTTTTCCAATGCTAAAAAATAATTTCAAGTGTTCAATATCATCTCATTCTCACATCCTTACATTTCATCATCATTTTAATTTAATCCTAACACTCTAGCTGACACACCTATTCATGAAATAAGTGCTTAAAAAAGCACCTGATTCTTGTTTAGTGTTAACTCTTATCAACATGTGGCATTACTAATCCTTTCCTACTAAACAACATTTTTGGTAGAGAAATTCTTACTATGCTATCAAATTATCAACAGCAGTAGCCTAAGTAGAACTATTATAAATTTCTAATTAGACTATTTTTTTTCTCAACTATGTACAAACAACCGTAATTTTCGTGTAAAGAAAATAAATTACAAAAGAGATTGACTTATGCTACCATGCCATCATTTTCTTCAACCAGTTTCATTTTTTGAAAATAGTTTGAGCCATCATTGCCGTCCGGATTACTTCAACTTCCGCCTAGACAAAAAGGAAATCATTAAATACGACGATAAACCGACAAATAGTCTTGAGTTGAGCTTCTATGCAACTCATACCATAGCTGAATTATGAAAGTACTAAAAGATTAATTTACCTCTTGGTGGAGGCGTTAAAACCAAATACACCCTTCATTATCGTGTTTATATCCACGGATCGATCCTTTATGATCTTATCATGGTACATTTTGCTTCCAATCTCTGTAATTTGTTCCTCCACTTCTTCTAGTGGTTCGTCTATATTAAGCTGAAGTTCTCCTTTCTTGATGACAGTAACACCAAAACCATTTTCTTTAGCATCTCGAAATGCATCCTGTCATATACAAGTTTAAGATAACATTCAAAACATTACCCAAACGAAAAATAAGATAATTTCATTAAACAAACAAAATATGTTCTAGCAGGCAAAAATATGTTCAAGTCGTTGATGAACTCCACCTATGGACAAATCGTTAAGGAGAACCCAAGTTCGATTCCTAGATAGAACCCAAGCAAATAACGCTTCTGAGAGTGAAGTGATAAGGAGGTTGAGAGTTCTATCCTCAATCAAAACAAAACACTAACATATACTAATATCAGTCATTCAAAAAAAAAAACCGCTTCCAAGAGCATAATACCTTAGGAGGCCGTGCAACGACAAATGCATTGCCACTTCCAAGCATCTCCATATGAGCCTGAATTATGTAACAAAGATTTTTGCAGTCACTAGGATCTTGGAAAGCAATCACATGATATGGCTTAGGCTCCAATTCAAGATCAGGAGCCATCTCCAATGAATAAAATCCGATTCTTTCTTCTCCATCCTCAACAGTATATACCTCAATGCACTGACAGCAAATAAACAAATTAAATCAGCATCAATGGATAGAGAAAAGGACAGATCAAAACTAGTGGAAACTAAGTATAAAAAATATACATACATACCAGTACATATGGAAGATCTAACCACCATAAGTAATCTTCTTCTTTGTCGTCTGTATATTCACGATATTTGCTAACCACTGCTTGCGGTCCGAACAACTCCATCTCTCTTTTAAGTTTATTGAGTTTCTTTTCCACGAAACTTCTATTCTTATTAGGTAATTTGTTCATCACATCAGCAGCTTCCTTGATTTCTTTTTCAGTGGTCCAGCGATCCAAATCCTTCCCCATATCCTTCATTATGGACTTAACTTCTGGATCTGTTTCAGCATTGTAACAATCCAAAAACTCTTGGGACCATTTCTTCGTGTGCTGCCAATATTCTTTCCCTGATTTTTTGCCGGCTTTAACAGAACCATCACTTCCTTCAACAACAGTCTTTGGATTTTTTAACTTCTTCTTCGGTGCCGTAGAACTATCAACCTTTACTTTTGAAGATGAATCGGCTGATGTTTTAGCTGATTCCTTCTCATCCTTCTTCACAGGGTTCAAATTTCTGGTGGAAGCTGTCTTTATTTTATTATCTAGGAATTGGTTTAGAGACTCGGGAATTTTATCCACGGAGGGTCCTTTCCAACGTGGTATGATTTTCTCCGGTGAATCATATATACTAATACCATCTAGAGGAATAAAAGAACACTATAAGCATGATGATTAAGATTATTCAAAAGAAAGTGCAAACTAATACTACCTCTTATCCTTAACATATTATTTAGAAAGAAAAAAAATATTATTCCTAAATATAAACCACATTTCAAATTATTAGATACATTTATTCTATTATTTTTCAAATATACCCCTAATTAATACTAGTATACTACTAAGTCTCTTGAGAGATGAAAAGTCATAATTGAACACATTCACATACAGAAGAGTATTATAGAAACATTTATACAAAAAATAGACAGATTAAATACATAGCATACTTTTCTTAACATATGTGAATATTGTAAGAGCTTATAATAAGGGACATAGTAGTATATCTTAGGAGATTAGTCGTATAAAGTAAACTTTTAATTTCGTGAAACTACAAAGAAAAAGTAGCTTAAAAAATTTAATCATATAATTTTAGATACAAGTAAACTACCTGCTCCGTAATCAATGTTTTCGATATTTGAATGGAGCCATTCATGGAGGTGAGAAAGTTTTTTGTTTTCTTTCATCACTTTTTTCTCAAGACCTCTGAGGAAAGCATCTTTGTCTTCATCATTCATCATATAAAACGGTTCTCGTCCAGTTAATTCATTATCGCGGACTCGAAAGACAATGTCTCTAAGATGTTCATCCTGCATCCAGTCAAGTTCTCCACCATCTTCAGCATCTCCAAGTGATTCCATCTCAGTTGGTATATCTAAAGGTTGATCAACTCTCTCTTTTGCAACCATGTAGTTATCTCTAAATCCAGCTCTAATTTGCTTAATTATGGGCTCAACTTCATGGAAATTTGTCTCTAGCCAATTTTCTGTCTTTGCAGATGATTTTGTCTCTCTATTATCACCGTTAACTTTATGGTCGGAACTGGTCTTAGAATTTTGAAGATTTTCCACTCCAGGTTCAGCATTAGAGTCTTTGATGTTGTCAATCTTTTTCGGGTCGAATTTCTTATCCTTCTGATCAGAATCTTCACTTGGATTTAGGTCTGGCTTAGAATTGGTCCTCATATTTAAAGTATCATCACTTCTAATTGGTTTAATTGTTGGCTCAATTTCAGGGAAGCTTTTCTCCACTGATAGACTTGCTTCTGTACCGATGCCGTTAACTTCATGGTCTAAAGTGGTCTCGGACTTTTGAAGGTCTTCCAATCCAGGTTCAATACCAGAATCTTTGACGCACTCGTCCTTTGTTGAGCCAACTTTCCTTTCCTTCTGATTAGATTCTTTGCTGCCATTTATGTCCGGCTTAGAATATGATGATCCATTTAATGTATTACTTCTGGACACGAATGTATTCGTCTCCAAATTTTGCTGCTTCTTGTTGTTAAAATCAACAAATTTGGAAGGCTTTGAATCAGTGATGTTTTCTTTTCCAAGTTCAATTTGAGATTTTGTATCAGGATTTTGTTTGTCGTGTTTCTTTGAAAGATAATCCTGAGCTTCCTTGACAGACCGTATGATCCTTGGTTTCTTGGTCACTGAACTTTTATTTGTCATAAATGAGCCATTAATAGGAGTACGTGACGATTTATCGACCTCACTGTCCTTCAGGGTCATAGTGTTTTCATTGATTTCTATTTCCCCTTTATCAATTTCTCTATCATCACGAACTACCTCATGCTCGATTGAATTAACAACATTCTCCGTGATATCATCAGAAGTTGTTTGCAGAATTTCATTATTACTATCTGTTGTTTTCCTTGCAACTTCATTTTGATGATTACTTAAACTGTTATCAACTTCACTCTCATCGGAGGATTTCCCAATCAAAGGGTCTTCAACTTCCATATCCTTACTACCTAGAGAACGATCTCTTCCTTCAATTTCCCGTGCCCGCCTAGCCATTTCTCTGATCTCTCGAATTTTATAGTCCATATCCACAGATCCAGTTCTCACTTCACCAGAAGAATTCTGAACTACAAGTTTATCAGAAGAAGCCTTAGCATTTACAATATTATTCTTAAGCTGTTCTTTATCTAACTTCGGCTTTTTTACATCTATCACTGCCGGTATCTCCGTAGTTTCATGAATAACTTCAACAGCACCCTTCATCGACCTCTCTTTCTCTTTTCTAGCCTTTACCTTCCTCATCATCATTTTCTTCTCCGTTTCTGTATACTCAACCTCTTTACTTCCAAAACTAAACAATTTCTTCGCAGCAAACATTACAACCAAAACACACAACACTATTCCACCAACCCCCGTAAGCTTCGGAACCAACCGAGGCTGAACAACAAAACCTCGAACAGCCGTAACAAAACCACCCTTCTCCTCCTCACCTTGGACCACAAACTTAGCCACAGAACTATCCCTCGCAATCACATTATCACCATTCTCCATCTCCCTAGCTAACTTCTTAGCATCCAAAATCTTACACTTAACCTCAGATAAATTCTCAATTTCACTTCCACCTCTCTGAACCCTAATTCTTTTCAATATCTCATCTTCATCAACTAAAACCCTTTTAACACCACCAAATGAATCTTCATAAACAGTAAATATAGGACTAGACCCAATTCCCCAAAAATCACTATCTTTCCTATATTGATCAACCCAATTCTCCAATTTATCCAACAAAACAGATTCACCTAAAAGTTTAGATTTTTCTTTTTCCAATTCAACAAAATCATCATTTTGAAAACTTACATCACTCTCTTCAACACCATTACTAGAAACAATAGATGGGTCATTAGGAATATGATTGAGAATTACCTGGTTATCATGAAGAAGCTTGTTTCTCAGTGAATTGCGGCGATTAGTGGGTCGTCCAAAATGAGCAAAAGTTTGAAACTTTCTTGAAGTAGAAGTTGTTTGATAGAAATGGAAAGGGTTTCTGTGAAATGGGGTGTTGCGGTTTGATGAGTATAGAGTTTTGGGGTTGCAAAAAAATGGGTATGTAATGGTTTTTGAGGTTGAAAAGTTGAGAATTTCCATGGATTGAATGGATTAAGAAGATAAACAGAAACACTATGAATGCATTGTTGAATTTGAGCTAAGAAAGAATGGAGAAATTGACAGGAACATAAAAAAAACATAGATAACCTCTTTTGATGATTAAGGATGGTGTCGTTTTTGTTGTCGACTATTAAGTGATAATGTTTTTGGTGAGTCTTCAGTTGTTAAGCAATGGAGAAAAATGACATTGATGTGATTTATTTAAATTTATTTATTAACATTGATGTAAATTTCCTTTCCAAAAAAAAAAAACCATTGATGTAAATTTTAATTATTTTATCAGTTTTTTTGTTACTTCTATCAACAGTTTAATCTAGTTCGGAGGTCGTTCTAGTTTCAAGTGGTTTCAGCCCCTTCCGATCGCAGTTGTAGGAGGTCTACCTACCAAGTTAAGCGTCAATCACCACTGAACCAACTAACAATTAAGATTTTTATCAAATTTTTTGTTTGATGCCAAATTATAAGTTTTTTTTTTTTTTTACAATTTTATACAAATTATGAAATATAATTTAACAATTTCACATAAATTTAAAACTAATTAATTATGTATGGGAAAAAGAAATTTCGAGTTATTTTACAAAATTATCCTTTATTGATACCAAATTATGTGTTTTTAAACAGAATACATGATGTGTTGGTATATTATTGGACGCATATAAATTAAATTCTTAACTATTCAAATATTGTTGAAATAGGGTGCGCAAGAAAAAAAAATAGAAACAAAATTTGAATGAGTTATTTTCAATTTTTCATACTTACCGTTGATTTTGATACTTAGAATATACTTCATCCGGTCTCATATATAAGCAACTTTTCACTTTTTAGATTCATTCAATAATTGATTTATTTGGTCACTTTTTAGTCGAAATACATCAATTATTGAATGAATCAAAAAAATGAAAAATTGTTTATATATGAGACCGGAGGGAGTACATCTATTCATTCCTTATTTGAAAATAACATATCTCCGTAAGAAAATTGTTTTTCCGACCCCTGCCCATTTCTTTTCTACCTCCAAACTGACATTTTTGCTCCCGGGAGTATAAAAAAAAATTTGCCAAGAAAATAACCGAATTTTTTGCCAAGAAACTTCGGCTCGAATTTTTTTTTTGCTTAATTCGGTTTTTATTAACCGAAATTTTCCTATAATTTGTCCTATAATTTTCTTATATTTCTGACTACTATTTTTGACAATCTTATCTCTTGTTGACTATTCTACATTCAGCCATCTTCTTTATTGGCATTTCTACGTGTCTTTTCCACACACACTCAAACAACCTAAGAGATTTTACATTTACACTTGGTTTAGTTCACAACAAAGGACAAAGGAGAAAAGTAACACATAGTTGCAGTTTTGAAATAATTTTTTTTTTAAAAATTGCGATTTTGACTATGTTTTGAAATTCAATAATGTACATTTATGTTATATGATGTCAAAATTAGTGTTTCAATTTATAAAAAACGAATACAAAAAACTTGTAATATTTTGAAAAACGGTTTTACAAAATCTATTTAAAAAAATACAAAGAAAAAATTCATTCTTTTAAAGCTGAAACAAACTGACGGAATTTCCCCTAAGGTAATTGTGGAAGTTAATATCCGAAACTAATACCACTTCGGAAGATAGGATCCGAAATGTTTAACTACACATTTAGTCCTTACGTTTATTTTAGGTTTTAATTTGGTCTCTTACGTTTAAAATGTATCAATTTGGTCCCTTACGTTTCTATTAGGTTTCAATTTAGTCTTTTTCGTCAGTTTTGTCACATGTGGCAGTCAGTTTGCATATGTGGATGGACATGTGGAAACTTAGACACACTGACATGCGTATAGTTCAAATGGTGTTAGTGACAAAACTAACGGAAAGAATTAAATTGAAATCTATTGGAAACGTAATAAGAGACCAAATTTATACTTTTTAAATGTAAGAGACTATATTGAAACTTAAAATAAAATTAAAATAAATAAGGGGTTTTTTTTTAGTTGATGTGTATATGAAAGCTACTACTCACCTTCTTAGGTTTGTATTTTCAATTGGAGACAGGGCTGGGTCCACAACAGCTATCCGCCTTCTTGTTGTATACTCCCTCCGTCTCATAATATAAGCAAAAAAAAAAAGTTTTCACACTTATCAAGAAAAGTAAAATGTGAAAATTTGAAATATGATTTTTGTGTGTTCCTTGAAATAAGTTTAATGGGAAGATGTAAAAAGAATTCTTATTGGTTATTAATTATGGTGAAAAGAAGAGAGAGAGTAAATTTTATGAGAATAAGTAAAAGTAAACCTTGAAAATGATAAAAGTTGGTTTTATTGCTTATAATTTGGGACAAGAAAAAATAATTTTTTTTCCTTATAATATGGGACAGAGGAGTAGATACGTTGAAGAATTATGCTAGCAACACACCTTCTAACACACTCTTTTCAATACACACTTTCTAATCGGTTAGATTTCAAATGGATCCTATTAAATTTATGTGGGCCTACATATTTTAGTGGGGTCCATTTGAATTTCAACCAATTAGAGAGTGTGTGTTGGAAAAAGTGTGTTAGAATGTGTGTTATTAGCATTGTTCTGCGTTGAATATAGTGTTTGATGTATACTCATCTTTTGTGTTTGTGTAGCTATTCAATTTTAATTTTTCTAGTTAAATTCATAAAATATTCAGTTACATCTTCTCTCACACAAATATACAAAATCTTCCATTGCATATAGCTATTGGTCATTTCCAAGTAGCAAGACAAAATGAGCTTATAATCCAATTCAAAGATATTTCTTAGGAATTATAAATAGGATTATTGAAATACTTGTAGTAACTATAACATCAGAAAATTCAAATACTCTCATCTTATTGAAAAGTTACTAGAATTCAAAGTAGAATTCATCATTCACCAGAATAAGCAAAGCTAAAAATTAGTAATAATAAAAGCTAGACTGACTAATTAAACACACATCAAGTATTTCCAAATCAAAATAAAACAAATACTTGTTTTTCAGATAAGAGAAAAATAGATAATTCTACTAAATATATTATATCAGGAAACTTAGCTATGATGGAGTACTTGGCAATGAAACTAAACCGTTAGTGTGAAGCCATACTTGAAACTTTCCCTTGGCAATGTCCTCAATCTTTGTCAATTGTTTGGTCTTGACATTGTAAGCAAAATGTATAGTTTTCATGTTTGTAAATATATTGTCTGCTGGACGTAGAGTTACACGAAAGATAATTTGATTGTTGATCCACAAACGAAATATCACATTGATAATATCAAGCTCATGACCACAAACAGCAACATAATCAAAAGGACCTATCTCATGATAAAGAGACCATTTTCCTAAATCAAAATCCAAAATGTAGATTTTATATGCCATACCGGTTCCTTCTGTATACGTATACACAATGCAAGAAATGCGATTTCCCATCCTTAAAAATGTCATAGGCAAAAGGGGAGATGGATATTCTCGTGTAATAATTTCCTTGTCAACATCCATCAAAATCACTTCTTTTTTTGTTATCCAGTAAAGATCATTGCCGCCACTATAAATTTGTTGCAATAAAGCAAACTCAGAGGTAACTTTTTTTCTAGCTATCTCTTTCCATGAGTTATCTATTCCAATTCTTAGCACATAGTAAACATACCAAAAAACACCCGAAACTTTAATGACATGAAAAATGAAAAGCTTGAATTTGGCAGTGCGAGGAACACGTGCTATAGTACATCGACAACTAAGGCGATATTCACTATATTGCTGAGAAATGGGAAAAGGGGGAATTCTAAGCCAACACTTCAGGACAGGGTTTGCGACGAAAAGTTGTCTAGAAATGCTCGAAAACAACAACAATATGCCATCACAATTATCTATTACACATCCCATTATTTGAGGTGTTCCTAAATCAATCCTTTCAAATTGGCCATTCACATCATCTTTAAATTCCAAGAAATATGAACTTTCATGTGCAGCGCGATTTTCAACGTAAATACCAGGTTTAGAACGTGCATGACGTTCACACGCTTCAACAAAATGGAAGCTGCCAATAGTAGCAGCCCAATGTTTGCACACATACCTTGCAGAGTTAATCAGACAATTTAGAGGAACAAAAGTAAGAATATGAAATCTCAATTCTTCAAGAAGAAGTGGCTTTGCAATCACATTACAACTCTTAGTAGTATTTGAATTTTTGTTCATATTCTTCTTGGCATGATCATGTGACTTGGACTTTGAATCAGAGCAAATGGACTTCTTCATAGATTTAGACTCCCTGCATATATGTAATATAATCCCAACAAATCATCAATTATAAAAGCAAAGAGTCAAATTTGTTATAAAATACTACTCTCCCCCTCATCTATATAGTTATTCAATAAATCTATGAATTGTTACTTATGAGTGGGGTATATATTCTACTTTATGGTGAAACCGTTAGAGTTTGTTGATTCTCGTTGGGTTAGGAGGATCGGAGACCTTCTTGTTGTTTTTCTACCTCACCTTAGAGATTGATAGGTTCGGTGTACTTCTATCATCTCTTTTCTTTTATGAACTTTTTGTTGTATTTTTTCGTTTTTATATCTATCTACAAAAAGGGTTTGTAGTTACTAAACAAAAATTGAGATGATTATAAGAAGTAAACAACAACATTGAATATGATTTATATATTATGATATGAGAGATGATAAATAATAACAATAAAAGAATAAGGGTTTGTAGTTACTAACAAAGACAAGAATATCAATCGGTTCCTTGCCGTCTCAGATCAGTGAACAAAGACAGGCTCTTTTAATTCTATTGATTTATACTCCATAATGGCCATTGTTTTTTCAATTTTTATAGATTTTCGGTTTGATTTGTATTGGTTTTAAAACAAAATACTTTTTTTTTATAATTTTAAAACAAATTACTATCACAAGAGATTTGATTTTATTTAATTTGTAGAGATTTTTAGTGTGATTTGATTGGTATCGGATTAAAAAAAAAAAACTATAACCAATGGTTAGTTGATTAGTGGTGATTGACGTTGACCTTGTTATGGAGCATCACGATTAATCTCCACAACTGTAATCGTAAAGGACTGAAACGATCTGATGCCATAACTAATCCCTAACCAGATTAGGCGATCTGGTTGGTGGATACTAGTGGTAAAAAAAAAACTATCGCAAACAATTTGATTTAATTTAACTTCATCGAAGCATTAAAAAAATTATTGAAGTCAACTAGCATTCAGATTCGCGTAACACCCGCCCCATAGGGGCTCTAAACTAGTTTTCTCTATAGTGAATAATCAA
The DNA here is from genome assembly GCA_951799995.1 of Trifolium subterraneum. Classification (NCBI taxonomy): domain Eukaryota; kingdom Viridiplantae; phylum Streptophyta; class Magnoliopsida; order Fabales; family Fabaceae; genus Trifolium; species Trifolium subterraneum. The sequence goes on from OX637462.1 coordinate 57,185,367, forward strand.
TAAAAATATTTTTACATCTTTTCTGCAAAACTTATTTTGATTTCCTTGATAAATTTAAATTAATTTTTTTATTGATTTATTATAATTTGGAGAGAGAGGAAGTATTTGTTAATGTTTAGAAAAATATGCCTAAATATCTTTTGAAGATTTTAGATTTAAATATAGTTTAGATTTATATTTAAAAAACAATAATACTAGAATTTATGATTTATATTTCAGTTTATAATCAATGGTTAGTTGATTCAGTGGTGATTAACTCTTACTTTTATAAAGTGATGGTTTATCAAATGTGTTGTTTGCTAGGACTTATTATACTATATGGGACCCATGCCTTAGGCTCGGGGGTTGTGTACTATTAAAATGTTTTCAGGCCCAAACACAGGTCATTTGGGCTGCGTTAAATATGGCCCAATATGTAGAACGACCTATTAATGTTTGATAGTCCAATTTGGATTGGCATGCATCTTTGATTAAATATTTAAGTTTATCTTTTTAAAATTCGTTTATAATAAAATATTTAAAAACTTGTTGTAAAAAATTGTTAAAATATAAGTGAAATTATTGTCCTAATTGTTGTAAAACTTTTTTTTACGAACCAATTTTTTTTTTAACGAAAATATGACCAAATTTTGTATAGGTAAATTGGATTGATAGAGGAAAGCGCTGCCAACATTTAAGATATGTTGGTGTTTCTTTTTACCCTTCCATTTTGTTGAGGTGACTCAACACAACTAGTCTAATGTATAATTCCTTTAGTTATAAAATTCGAGCATAAAAAATTCTAGTCCATTATCAGTTCTAATAGTTTTAACTATGCATTTGTGTTGTGTTTCAATAAGTTTGATGAAATTAATGTCATTTCGTTTGGCTTCAACCTTAGTTTTCGTTAAGGTCATTTTGTTTCTCTGTTATAACCAACTTTTTTTTTTAATGGTAAATAATATTATATATAATATGTAAAACGAACAAGAGAAAATTCAAATACAAAAGGTAACAGAATTCATAACCAACTAGAGAGAGAAATAGTTGGTTATGAACCCTGGTCATCCCACTTATCCACCTTAAAAGGGTGGAATTTCTAGCCATTAGGCTACTTGACAAAAAAAAAAAGAAATAACACCGAAGAGAATTGAATCATTTTCCAGATGGATAGATTGTGAACAAACATGCTCTTATATATACAATAGTGAAAGTGTAAACTAACTGTCATAAGGACTACTACACAATAGCATAAGGCAAAGTAGTTTACAAAGTTACTTGTGAAGCAAGTAATAACATGAAACTATACACTATAAGGCAAAGCTTCTTCTATTTTCATTTATTTCATCAATTTTGTGAAATTTTTGAGAAAACCCAAAAAAAATGTTACAATATTTAGTTTCATTGTTCATTATTTATTTTTTTGACACAATGTTCATCATTATTTTATTTAAAAAAAATGAGAATATTTAGATCACAAACAAATATAATTAATGGCAATGTATCAAGTCAGAACAATGGAAGATGGTTTTACAGAAAGAAATATGTGATTTCTCTATCATTAAAAGACCTTGTTGGAATTGATTCTAGCAAGATATGGACTCATTTTTCAAATCCATCCTCATTGGCGATAAAGATATGTCTCTACTCTTTTCAAAGCCAAAACAAAGTTTGCTACTGATATTTAAAAGCTCATGACCACAAGAATTATAAATTAAGCAAAACAAATTAATAATAATAAAAGCTAGACTTACAAATTAAGGAAAACAGATCAAGTATTTCCAAATCAAAATAGAATCATAAATTCTTGTTTTTCAGCTAAAAGAATTATAAATAATATGTCAGGAAACTTAACTAAGCCAGACTACTTGGCAATGTTACTAGACTATTAGTATGAAACCATACTTCAATATTACCCACGTCAATGTCCTCAATCTTCGTCAATTGTTTGGTCTTCACATTGTAACAAAAATGTATATTTTCAATACGTGTAAATGAATTTTCTCTTTGACTTGTAGGTAAAGATTCTCGAAAGATAATATGATCGTTGATCCACAAACGAAATACCACACTCCATATATTAAGCTCATGACCACAAGCCGGCAAAATATCAATAGGTCCCATGTTATAATAAAGAGACCATTTTCCCGAATCAAAATCTAAAATGTAGATTTGATACGTTCTACTAATATATCTAGGCAAAATGCAAGAAAGACGAATTCCCATCATTAAATATGATGCCATCGACGACAAATGGTGAACGGGATATTCTCGTAAAATAATTTCCCTATCAACATCCATAACAATCACTTCTTTTTTTGTTATCCAATATAGATCTTTGCCTCCATTACAAAGTTGCTGCCAATGATGATAAATGTTAGGGGGAGATTCTTTTCTTGATATCTCTTTCCATGAGTTATTTATTCCAATTCTTAGCGCATAGCAAACATACCAGACAACACCCGAAACCTTAAGGACATTTACATGGAATAACTTGAATTTGGCCGAGCGAGGAACACGTGTTATAGTACATTGACAATTAAGTTCTGAATATTGCAGAAAACTAGGAAAAGGAGGAATTCTAAGCCAACTCTTGAGAATGGGGTTCACAAAAAAAGTTTCCTTATAACCATTCGAAAGCAGCAATATGCCATCACAAGTACCGATTACATATCCCATTTTTGGAGGTGTTCCCAAATCAGTCCTTTCAAATTGGCCATTCACAAGATCTTTAAATTCCAAGATATAAGAACTACTTGTGGATATGCGATTTTCAACATAAAGACAAGGTTTAGAACGTCCTTGACGTTCGTATAATTCAGCAAAACGGGTGCCGCGGATAGTAGTAGCCCAAGATTTGCACACATACTTTGCAGATTTGATGAGGCAATTAAGAGAAACGAAAGTAATGATATAAATCATCAAGTCTTCAGGAAGCAACAACTTTGAAATCACTTTACAACTCTTATTACTATTCTTGTTGGCATGATCATCATGTGACTTAGAATCTGAATTAGAGCAATTGCGTATATCCATTCTTAATAATAATAATATTATTGTGCTTCGATCACTGCATATAGTATAAGCCCTAGCAAAGACATTAGATAGGTTCTAATCCCTTCTTCTTCTTTTTTGCTTTTTTAGGGTTATAAATTCTAAAATTGCATAAATCAGAAAAATATCTCCAAAACTGCATGATTTTATAACAAGTAAGAAAGGATTAATGATACCTTAAGATGAAGAAATAGAAGTAAGCATCAGGAAAACGGCATGAGAAAATGTCCTCCACTAGCTGCCGTGTTCTGCTTTCTTCACTGCACAAAAACAACCGTGTTTATTATAAGAAATAAAAATAAGTTTCACAAAAAATGTAGCAAAAAATTATTGATTATTTATTATGAAGAAAATAAGGGAGCGCAAAAATTGTTCCGAAACAATTTTCTCATAAGAGAGAGTGAATTAAGCATCTGTTTGAAACAATTTTCATATATTCTTTTTTAGTTTTGACAATTTTTAAATTTTTTTGTTTGGCAGTACTCTTTTCAAAAAGAGTTTTTAAAAATTGTTTCTAATTTTAATGTTTTAAAAACTAAAAAGCATAAACAAATTATAGATTTTTTGCTTTTTTAAAAACTATTTTTAGAATCTAATTTATAAAACACATTTTAAAAACTAAAAAATAAAACTGTTTCAAACAGTCCCTAAAAGTTTTTTGCATTCCATTTTTATGAGAATAAATAAAACAATTTTTTAAAGGAAAAAACTTGTTTTCACTTTTCCTCTCATAAAGATGTAGTTTTTTTAATTAAAAAACAGTTTTCTTTTATTTTTTTAAAATGAAAAAACACCAAAAATCACCTCTTTGTGAGTATAACGGCAAAAACTGCATTAATGGAAATCATGTAAGTTTTGTCCTTTTTAAATAACATGCTAAATTTTTTCTTAGAATGTTAGACAAAAAAATGGGTTTTTTCCCTTTTGAAATTTGGAAGGAGGGAAAATATATTTACAGCATCCTTAATGCAATAAGTGGGTTTAGATTGACGATAAGTTTAACCAAGTGATTGAATAACTGTTTAGTTGAAATACTTCTAATAATTATAACATTAGAAAACTCAAATACTATCATCTAATCTCTTTCCAAGAAAATATACTTTGTAAAGTTGCAAGAACAGAGCTTAGAATTCAAAGTTGAAGTAAGTCACCATTCACTAAAAAATTAGCAATAATAAAAGTTAGACTAACTGAGTAAACACACATCAAGTGTTCCCAAATCAAAATAGAAATAATACTTGTTTTTCAGCTAAGAGAAAAATCAATAATACTACTACATATATTATACCAGAAAATATAGCTAGGTTAGGTTGGAGTCCTTGGCAATCAAAATTGCCCACGTCAATACCCTCAATCTTTGTCAATTGTTTCGTCCTGACATTGTAACCAAAATATATTTTTTTCAAGTTTGTAAATATATTGTCTATTGGAGGTAGAGTTATTCGAAAGATAATTTGGTTGTTAATCCATAAACAAAATACGACTGTCGTATTATTAACCTCTTGACCACAAGCAGCGACATAATCAAGAGATCTCACTCTCATCTCATGATAAAGATACCATTTTCCCGAATGAAAATCTAAAATGTAGATTTTATAAGAATGATCTATATGACAATAGGCTATACAAGAAAGATGATTTTCCATCCATAAATATTTTAGAGTCCTACCATTCGACACATGGGGAAGGGGATATTCTCGTACAATAATTTCCTTGTCAACATCCATCAAAACCACTTCGTTTTGTCTTATCCAATAAAGATTACTGCCTCCACTATAAAGTAGTTTTCGATCAATATAATTCTTACGAAAAATTTCTTTTCTAGCTATCTCTTTCCATGAGTTATCTATTCCAATTCTTAGCGCATAGCAAACATACCACAAAGAACCCGAAACCTTAAGGATATTTAAATGAAATAACTTGAATTGGGCCGTGCGAGGAACTCGTGCTATAGTAAATTGAATGCCAACAACTATAAATTGCGAATGAGGAAAAGGAGGTAATATGCCATCATTTTAGGATGGGGTTCACAACAAGAGTTTCTCTAAGACCATTCCAAAGAAGTAATATGCCATCACAAGTACTAATTACATGTCCCATTCTATGAGGTATTCCCAAATCAGTCCTTTCAAATTGGCCATTCACATCATCTTTAAATTCCAAGAAATAAGAATTATTTCGTGTTGTGCAGTTTTCAGCATAAAAACCAGGTTTAGAATATCCTCGATGCTCACACGCTTGAGTAAAATGGGAACTGCATATAGTAATAGCCCAAGATTTGCAAACATACCTTGCAGAGTTAAAGAGGCAAGTAAGAGGAACCAAAGTAAATATATGAATCATCAAATCTTCAGGAAGTAACAACTTTGAATTCACGTTACAACTCTTAGTATTTTTTAAATCTTTGTTCATATCCTTGTTGGCATGATGATGTGACTTAGAGTTTGAGTCACAGTAACTGCACTTTTGCATGGATTTAATTCTTTGACTTCTGCGTGCTTCCATTCTGAAATTGAAAAAAAAAAAAGGGTTTATAAGAAGCAAACAAGAAAATTGAATATGATTTATATATTATGATAAGAGAGATGATAAATCAGGGCCGGCCCAACATAATGTGGGGCCTAAAGCGAAAATTAATATGAGGCCTAATACGAAAATGTATTTTTTTTGTTACTAAAAAAAATGTGTATTTTTTAAGTAAAAAATATTGTCAAAAAGAAAAATGTAGAATAAGCCACTATATTTAGTGTAGTGAGATTTAGGTAGAATGTATGAGGTCCTAAGTTCGATCTGCATTGCCAACATTGTAAATAAAAAAATGTAAAATTTATATTTTCAATAAATTAAATAAGATTTTTTTTGTAAAAAAAAATTAAAAATGTATCGATTTTATTTGTAATAAAAAAAAATATGCTATTAAAAATATAGTTCTATGAATAAAAAAAAAAAAACACTTCTATAATATGAACAAAATAAAAATATGATTTTTTTTTTGGTTAAGATAAAAATATGATTTTTATTGCATTATATTTATTTTAAAATGTATTGGGTATAATAACTGTGAAAAGAAAAGGTGGAAAACAAACAACATCAGACAACTTAAGAGGAATTTTCTATACAACATTATAAAAAATTGTGAAAAAAATGCAGCAAAATAGAAACAAGCATGAGTAGGGTTCGAACCTGTTCCCTCCCACTAACAACCTAAAGGCACAACCAACCAGACAAAAAGGTCTTCTGTGTTTTGAAATTGAGGCCTCAATATATATATATATAATTTATAAAGATAACATATTTTTGGGGTCTAAACCCTCTAAAAAAAAAAAAAAAATTTGTTGGAGGCCTATAGTTAGGGTTTGGGTAGCTTTACCTTTGGGCCGGCCCTGTGATAAATAATAACAATACAAGAATAAGGGTTTGTACTTTGTAGCTACCAAAGAAGGTAGCAAAGACAAGAATAAGTGAACAATGACAGGCAAACCAATGAGCCCTTTTAATTCTATTTATGTGTATCTTGCTTTGCATATGGGCTCATCATGCCCATTATTTTTTCAATTTTTATAGATTTTCAGTTTGATTTGTATTGGTTTTAAAACAAAATACATGATTCATTTATGTTTCCTATGTCACTGCTCTGCTGTATTGCAATACTAGTTCAAAATGTTTTAAACCAATATGCATATGATATTTTCTAATTAAATTTGCATAGTATAAAGTTCCAAAACTGGTTGTCGTTTGCTGGTTGTTGTCTTCTAGTATTTTAGTGGCTAGGTTTGGCATTCTGCTAGTTATTGTCTATTGTTGTTGTTGTATGCTATCATGTTGTTTTTCTCTAAGTTATATGCTACCATTCTGCTAGTTGTTGTCTGCAGAATTGGTATTGATTTGAGCTCTATGTCTCTTGGTAACAAACTGATGGTGGTATTATATTTTGATTTGCAGGTTGAATATCATGACCGTCTGACTAAAATGACACAAACTACACAAACTGATGGTGGTGCTATTGGTGACACTCAAGAGGTTGTTGGATCGCAGAGAATTCAAATATGGAAAGATGTTTCTGGGGGTAAGTCTCAGGGAAGGTGTTACGGAACTGGACACTTGGCTATAAACCTTAGGCCTGGTGTAATACACTTGACTTATGAGGCAGAGGCAGCTCACATTAGGGAACATGAGAACCAGATTGTTGCAGCTGCTAGAGCTGAGGCTGCTGCATTGCGTGCAGATGTTGCTAAAGCTGAAGGTCGGACAAAAAACATGGAAACGAAGATGAAAGAATTCAGTAGACGCATGTTGGCTTTGGAGTCGGGTTCTTGTAGTGGCCACTCTCGTAATTCTCATCCTCATTATGATTATGAATTGGATGATCAATCGGTTGATGACGAGGAAGATGCTTGATTTCGATAGTTGTAGATTTTATGAGTTATTTTGATGGTTAGACTTTGTGGGTTATTTTGATGGTAAGTTTAAGGAGTACTTTGATGAGTTATATATTTTGGTGGGTGATATATTTTGGTGGGATATATATTTTGTGGGTTGTTTTGATGGATGTAGACTTTTTGTGGGTTATGCTAACTTATTGGATGTAGACTTTTATGTTAACATTTGATGGATGTATGTTAACATTTTATATGGTTATAATTATATATGATAAATAGTTGATCTTGATAAGAATTGATGATGCATGAATATTAATTGTTATGTGACTTTCCATCAGCTAAAATATTGTATTTTAATGTACCAAAAAAAATATATTACATATTTTGGATAAAAAAAAAAAAACAAAAGCGTCAGCTAAAAGCGGATGCTACATACTTCAAAAATCAACGTGTAGCATCCATTTTGGGGCAGGCGCTAAAATTAGAGTCTCCCAAACGGACGCTACCGGTGACACTTTATGAGACTAATATATATCATTAGCGTCACACCAAAACGGAAGCTAATAGCGTCTGCTTATATACATGTCACTAGCTTCGACATAGCGTCTAATTAGACAGACGCTAAATAGCGTCTACTGGACGCAGCTGTCTAACTTCGGGCATTTAAGTGTCTGAAACGACATGGACGCTAGGCTGACGCTAAATAGCTTGTAGCGTCCGTGTTTTGCCATTTAGCGTCTCATTTCTGCCGACGCTCCAGAGCAGTTTTCTTGTAGTGACAATCACATGCGATTTGATTTAATTTGTATGAAGCATTAAAAAAAAAATTGTACATTAGGTTTTTTTTGGTGACTAATTTAGTCCATTAGGTTAAATACATAATTTAGAGATTTTCAGTGTGATTTGTATCAGATTTTTAAAAAAAAGCTATAACCAAGTGTTATTTGGCGCTGGCTTTAGTATGGAGGATCACAGTTTGATCCCCGCAACTGCAATTGGGTGGGGCTGAAATCACTTGATGTCATAACTAATATCTAACTAGATTAGATGGTCTAGATGAATTAATTGAATTTCATTGAAGCATTAAAAAAATTATTCAATACGTATTGTTCCTGCCTGGATTATCTCCATTCAGGTGTACTGACGCAGTACGAAAGGGGGGAAGGATCAACAAACGCTAATCCTATAACAAAACATACATGTTTGCAAGCGACAAACCTGTTAGATAAAACTCTGTAATCCACCAACAAGAGTAAATAATTTGGAATCCACCAAACCCTATAATCCACTAGAAATAGAAAATCTCTATTGATTATTGAATGAAAATGTTGCCTCTCAAGGCAACAAACAATAGTTTAGCTTAAATAGTAAGGAAAAAAATAACAAATCTAGCTAGTAAAAGAAAAATAACAAAACTAGTTAAAAGATAGTAGTAAAAGAAAATAACAAGTCTAGGTTGGAAAATAACAAGTCTGGCTAAAAGATAGTATTAGAAAATAACAAATATAGCTAATAAAAAAAATAACAAATCTAACTAAAATATAATAAAATCAAATCTGCACTATTTATAAAATTTGTCTTCGCAGAGATTGTGAATTTCAATAAAACAACTAAAATTAACTTGGGATTAAAAATATCTCAACACCTACACTTTGCTAGTGTTTGCTTCAAGAAGAGACTTTCAACCAGTATTTTGTTCAATATTTCTATTTGAGCTAGCAAAGTAGATTGTGAGTATTGTACTCATGATGACACATGTTCTCGTTCAACTCTCTGAATTCATCTGCAGTTTTACTCTTGATATATAGTATCCACAACAAAGGCATCAAGAACTATAATAAAAAATTGCACCTAGCCCAACAGCGTGTGAACCTCGCGAGGGCAGGCAAGGTGCTTAAGTTAGCATTATAAAGTTAACAAGATATTACGATCCTCTTATCATAATGTCATTTTCTTTTTCGTCTTGCAAAATTATCTCTACGTGTTATCTATTTTGGCTCGTTGCGCAATGATCTAGAGCAAACACTATTAGAATATTAAATCACTTCATTGTGGCGAGTATAACTTTCTATAAAATTTATACTTGAGACGAATACTACTCATGTATATTCTTCTTTTGTGTTTGTGTAGCTATTTAATTTTAATTTTTCTAGTTACATCCATAAAATATTCAGTTACACCTTCTCTCACAAATATCCATTAAAAGCAACAAACTTGATGAAATGTCAAACAGTAACAGTACAAAATCTTCCATTGCATATAGAGAGCTTCTAAGTAATGTCAATGCAATTAATTAACATAAAGGTATGTGAATTAATTGACCTTCCATTGCATGTAGATTGTTGGAGAAATTGTCTTTGAATTGATGAAGCAGAAATTGGATGGAACAGAAATCGCATGCCGTTTCTGGTAGTTTTTTTATTTTTTGAACGGCGTGCCCTTTCTGGTAGTGGCTCCTCTGTCTGGCCTAGGGAACTTCTCTAAGCTCGAGAGCTCCTGTCTCCTCACAGACGTGCAGTAGACATGGAATTGTTGGAAACTTACAATGGCCTAAAGTGTGTTTCAGAGCAGTTTTGAAAAGTTTTGCAGGTTACAAGGTGGAAGACATAGTGGATATACCGGTTTGAGATTTTGGTGGAGGAAACTCAGTTTGAGGTGGAGGTACACCAAAGTGGTATATCTATGGAGACCTTGTGGGTTATGTTCCGGTAGTGGCTGAAGAAGTGCAAAACTTAGAAGATCTTCAGCGAGGCAATTGAAATCCGTGATAATTAGACTTGGTAACTTGTTAACATGACCCTTTTGGTCAATACCTAGTCAAAAGCGTTTTGAGCTTTAGGTCTTAGTTGTTTTCATGTGAATGTATGCTTAAGCCTAATTTTTGTATATATTTCCCTAGGTATAGGGCTAGGCGGTTACCAAAGATGATGGGCCGGTCCACTGGTGAAAATATTCCCTCACAAAGTGCCATAATCCGCCAATAATTATACATTTATTGGCGGAACCAGTCTATCAGAAAACCGCACGCCAATAAATTTACTTGCAGAAATTTCCCCCGACTTAGTGGCGGAATAATCGGCCAATAATTTATCCGTCTTTTTTTGTTTTGTTTTTAAAATGATATAATTAAATTAAATGAAACATAAAATCATATCATTCAAAACATATTGCTCTATTTCTAGTTTCTACATAACAAACATATATAGTTTCACATCTCTCACACACTTTTATTCACTACACAATAACTTGAATAGTGGAATGCTGATGGCACATAACACCGAGGTACATAATTCTTCATCATCTACGCAACAACATGAAATCATTAATGCTTTTGGTTCATCTGATCCATCTCAGATGTTGTCAAACAAGTTTCTAAGGTGTGAGATGTAAGAAAGAGGTTGGAATGAATTTAGAGAAAGGTTTTAACAGAAGTTGTTGGCGTTACATGATGATGTAAAATGGAAGAAAAAAAAATTGGAGTTTAAAAAGAAGTTGGAGAATTTAGAGAGAAGTTTAAGAGAGAGTTGCATTGTAAAAATGAAATGGAGGAAGGATTTATATAGGGAAATAAAAAGAATCCGTGTGCATTTTTCAGGAAAATTTATTGGCGGAATTATTCCATTGCGTAAAGGCAAAAAAACTTATCAGCAGACAAAAACCATTGTGTAAGGACAAAAAGATGTACCTATAGCCTAAGACAACGATTGAACAACGATTTTTGTAGCACACTCTATACGGCCGTGGCCTTTTCTATAGGCAACAACTTTTTGAGTTTTGCCCACGGTAATATATAACCCCGGTCAACCCTTTTCTTTTGATCATTTGTCATTCATGTTATGATTTTTTAAAGTTTACTTTTTTTATTTTGAAAAATAAAATAAAATAAAATTGTCCACACAAAACATAAAACATAGACAAAAAATTGTCCTCAATCAAGCCCTGCTAGAAGTTCAAATTGAATAAACTAATTTCACAATGTAAGGAAGAACTTTCAAGGATGGCGGAAAAATGAGGCGAAATAGTTGTTGAGGAACTGGCATTCACCGTGGCAATAAGTCAGGCAAAGTCAACGAGCTTGACGATTATGGGTGTACTATCCTGGAATGGGAAGGAGTGCTTCTTTGTCTGAAGATGCAGAAGACGACACAAAATGAAAGAGTGAATAGACAGCCTAGAATCCGATGTTGTAGTGAGTAATGAGATCTTGTAGGATTATTTGATTTAATGGTCAAAATAAGTGGTACACCGGTGAGACTACTCTGAATTTGAACATTCAGATAGTTGTATGGTATGACACCTATACTCCTACTACATATTAAAACTATGTAGGTTTTCATTTGTAATACCAAAAACAGATTATTTTCAGCAATGTCTTTGTGTACTCCTATAATTAGAAATTATAGAATCATTCAAGTGACTTACTGAAGTATACATAGGATTATTGAAATATTTGTAATAACTATAACATCAAAAAATTCAAATACTCATTTATCAAAAAAAAATAAAATTCAAATACTCTCAACCTCTTTCCAAGATACTATATACATGTACAGTTACCAGAACAGAGCTTAGAGTTCATAGTTGAAGTAAGTCATCATTCACCAGAATAAGCAAAGCTAAAAAATTAGTAATAATAAAAGCTAGATTAACTAAGAAAATTAACACACATCAAGTGTTTCCAAATCAAAATAGATGCATAAATACTTGTTTTTCAGCTAAGAGAAATATAAATAATACTACTACATATATTATACCAAGAAACGTAGCTATGTTGGAGTACTCGGCAATGAAACTAAACTGTTAGTGTGAAGCCATACTTTAAAATTGCCCTCGGCAATGCCCTCAATCTTTGTCAACTGTTTGGTCTTGACATTGTAACAAAAATGTATATTTTTCATATTTGTAAATATATCGCTCATATTGTGCGGACGTAGAGATACTCGAAAGATAATTTGACCGTTGATCCAAAAACGAAATGCCACACTAATAATATCAAGCTCACGACCACAAGCAGCAACATAATCAAAAGGACCCATCTCATGATAAAAAGACCATTTTCCTGAATCAAAATCCAAAATGTAGATTTGATATGTTGTATTGGAAAGAACTTTAGATGCAATGCAAGAAATACGATTTCCCATAAATAAATATTTTGGAGCCGAATAATTCGGTAAATGGGGAAGTGGATATTCTCGTAAAATAATCTCTTTGTCTATATCCATCACAATCACTTCCATTTTTGTTATCCAGTAAATATCATTGCCTCCAGTATAAAGTTGTTGCCAAAAAATATTATAGCTACGGGGAGATTCTTTTCTAGCTATCTCTTTCCATGACTTATCTATTCCAATTCTTAGCACATAGAAAAAATACCAAAAAGAACCCGAAAATTTTACGCAGTCCATTAGAAACAACTTGAACTTGGCAGTACGAGGAACTCGTGTTATATTACATTGGCAGCTAACATCAATATATTCCAAAGAATCACGATAAGGATGATCAGGAAAAGGAGAAATTCTAAGCCAGCACTTGAGAAGGGGATTCACGACAAAAGCTTCCCTACTACCATAGCGTTGATTCCAAAGCAGAAATATCCCGTCACGGGTGCTGATTAAATGTCCCATTTCATGAGGTGTTCCGAAATCAGTCCTTTCAAATTGGCCATTCACGTCATCTTTAAATTCCAAGAAATATGAATTGTGTCTTGTCGTACAGTTTTCAACGTAAAGACTAAGTTTAGAACGTCTCCGACGTTCGCATGCTTCAACAAAATGGGAGCTGCAAATGGTAGCAGCCCAAGATTTGCATACATACCTTGCAGAGTTAATGAGGCAAGTAAGAGGAACCAAAGTAAAGATATAAATCATCAAGTCTTCGGGAAGCATTAACTTTGAAATCACTTTACAACTCTTATTGGCATGATCATGTGACTTAGAGTCTGAATGAGAGCAACTAGGCTTCTTTTTGGATTTAATTCTCGGGCTTTGACGCCTATCCATTGTCAATTAATTACTCTTTCCGTCTCAAAATAAATAACCTATTTAATCATTTCACTCATATTAGAAAGAATGCATAAATGAAATAGAATAATATTTTTACTAAGATAACCTTACTAAATATCACTAAACATCCATCCGTGTATTTGCAGTTACCATAAATCATACGTAACTATACAAAGTGAAATATATTAAATTGAGGGTAATGTAACTGTTGTTACCAAAATGTTTTAAAAACTGGACCCGAGGTCGAACTGGTCTGACCTCTGGGATCGGTTCACCGGTTCACGATTTGCATTAGTTGTCAAATACAAAATAATTACAAGAAGTAAAAAGAGATTTCAAATACAGTTTCATAAAAAATGATTAATGTTACAACTACTATTAATAAAAAAAAATTGAGAATGGTGTATGGGATGAATAATAGTAATACCTAAAGAAGAAGAATTAGAAGCATCAGTAAAGGGGCTGCAAGAATCTCAACCGCTTCAGTCTCTCTCCAGTCACGAATTCACAATCCCATTGACCGTTTCCTCTTTCTCTTCGATCATTTTCTCGTTTTTACCGCTTCTAGGCCCATTTGTTTTTTCTTTCTTTCTAACTTTTGGCCCAAGCCCATTATATTTTTTTTTCTTTGCAATATTTTTCCTCAGCTAAATCTGACCCAATTTTTTTTTTAATGAAAAGTAAAAGATATTCATTCATTTAAATTGATGGAGTACACTAATGCAACATAAATATAATTCAAATTTGCTAAAAATAAAAAGGATGAATCGACGAACAAACACACAACATTTGTTTTCTTTTTTTTTTTCAATGTCAAATTATTAGTATATTACAATGTTATGTTAGTTTTTCTCCTTACTCGGACTTGAGCCCTAGACCTCAAACTTCTTAACTCTTAGCTCAACTAGCTTAACCAATTGAGCTATCAATCCCACCCTCACAACATCTATGTTAATAGCATAAAACGACAAATTACATATAAGCTTACAAATATGACTATATTGAAGTGTATGCAATGTCCATACCTCTAGATTCGTAGCGTTGATGACACAAAAGCTAGTATTGAATGAATTTGCACTTGATCGGAACTAATGCGTCAACTTGAAACAAATGAACACCGCACAAAGACAGAAAAACAAAATACAAACGAGACAACAAAATACACCGTACAAAGACGAGACAACAACAAACAAAAATGTGAAAATCACACTTATTTAGTATAAGGAGAAATAAAAAAATAATTTGGTGGGTTGATTTCATGCCAAAATTTGACTTAAAATCACACCTCTTTGACCCTATTTCTACGTAAAAGAAATAGAGAAATAAAGTAAAAAAGTAGAAAGCAAGGAGAAATAGGGTCAAACATAATTTTTTACTTATCTAATTCGTTTAAAGAGAATTAGAAAAGTAGAAAATAAGCGGGCCAAACGGGACCTTAATTACTTTGATTCCAAGATATCGTAGTTGTGTGTGAATTTTAATAATGTTTGTTATTTTGTCTACACGTAAAAAAAATCACCGAGGAAAAGAAGCTAGAGTCCAAAAAAAATCACAGAGGAAGGTAGAGTCTAGTGACATCTTTACGGGTTGGATTGATGGCCTTCTAAGAATGAGATTAGAAGTCAACCTCTAACAGGTAGTCTCTGTTTTTTGTTTTATTCATTGGCATTCCGTTTATATACTACACCTTTGTTTTGTAGTTCAGCTTTTCCCGACCTCACCGGTTATTATTAATAATATATTTGCCGTTGGAAAAAAAAAACTTATTAGTTCAATTTAATCTCTATTTTTTTTATGATAATAATATCTATTTGTTTTTACTATTTCATAAGTTTCAAATATATATAATTGATAATTGTCATGTCAAAAGATTAATTTTTGATATATTACTTCCTCCATTTCTCTTTAAGTGTCTTTTTAGAATAAAAACACCAAATTAAGAAAGTGAATTTTTGCACGTTATTTTTCTATTATACCCTCATATTAATTCACATATAAATTCTTATTTTTTTGCACACAATTTCTCTTTCCAATAAATTTGATTATTATCTACAAAACAAAACAAAAATTTAATATTCCTTAAAAAAAAATTTAATATGTTATGTACAAAAAAAATAAAAACATATAACGATAATTAGTTTTATTGAAAAATATAAGAGTAATTGACAATGGTTATAATTGACAAATCATATCCTTAAAAGATCAAAACGATAGTTAAATAGAAACGCTAAATCCGACAAAAAACTACACTTATAAAAATACGGATGGAGTATATGTTATATTTTACATCAAATATAGGAGTATTATTTTATCATGCTTTTATAATATTAATATTTAATTAAAAAATTCAATTTGTAATTTGGATATCCAAAACTCGATCTAAATTAAACCGCACAAAGTTGGATCGCATTGAATCTTATTTTTTTTAATTAGCCAACATCCAAAACCGAAACGAAACCGCGAATAATTTTAACTTTGGATAAGATAGATTTTTGCCTCAAAACAGATTTAAACCAAACCACGAGCATGAATGCATCATTCAAATTAAGTATTAAAATATTCCCTATAAGATTGCCTTCGTACTTCCCGAAATTCTTGAGGTTGTCAAAGCCGCAGATTGTTATCCAAAAGTTTCAATTGCTTATCGAATTCTCTTAACTATGTCGGTGAGGTTGCATTTGCATAAAGAAGTTTTTCGAAGTTAAAATTATTGGAAAACTACTTGAGATCGTCAACATTATAAAAAGTGATGAATAGTCTAGACATTTTATGTATATAGAAAAACATGATAGAATCTATTGATGTAAACACACTTATTAATGACTTTGGATCTACAAATGCTCGTATGAATTGTTTTGTACTGAATATTTGAATATTAAATTAAAAAAATTCAATATTTTTTTGGAAATTCAACTATTTTATACTATTTATTAATTATGGCCCAAATTGTATGTTCACCCATAACGACATAATACAACACATTGCTCTGATTAGAAGAAAAAAATATTCTTATTAGGTACTGTAGATAAGCTGCAGAAGCATATGATATAGCAGAAATCATATTCTGTGGAGCAAATGCAAAATGCAGTTAGAAATTTTTACATATTTAGATATGACATTGAAAGATCACTACTTACAATGAGAAACAAATATAATGATCCACAAACTGAAGTTCATGAATAATAGTGATAATGTATCCTTCAATGAAAACAAAGTTTGCTACTGATATTTACACCAGCAAATAAGAAAAACAACAGTAAGTAATTCACCAGAATAAGCAAAGTTAAAGATTATTAATAATAAAAGCTAGAATAACTAAGCAAAACGGATCAAGTATTTCCAAATCAAAATAGAAACATAAATTCTTGTTTTCAGCTAATAAAATTATATATAATATGCCGGGAAACTTAGCTACGCCGGACTACTTGGCAATGTAACTAGACTATTAGTATGAAGCCATACTTCAAAATTGCCGACGTCAATGTCCTCAATCTTTGTCAATTGTTTGGTCTTCACATTGTAACAAAAATGTATAGTTTCAATATGTGTAAATGAATTTTCTCTTTGACTTGTAGGTAAAGATACTCGAAAGATAATATGATCGTTGATCCACAAACGCAATGCCACACTCCAAATATTAAGCTCATGACCACAAGCAGCCACAAAATTAATAGGTCCCGTCCTATGATAAAGAGACCATTTCTCTGAATCAAAATAATAAATATTGAATTGATATGTTCTATAAATATATGAATGCAAAATGCAACAAAGGTGATTTCCTATCATTACATATGATGCAACTGTCGAAAAATTGTGAAGTGGATATTCTCGTAAAATAGTTTCCCTGTCAACATCGATAACAGTCACTTCCTTTTGTGTTATCCAATAAAGATCATTGCCTCCGCTACAAAGTTGCTGGTGATGAGTATACTCGTTAGGGAGAGATTCTTTTCTAGCTATCTCTTTCCATGAGTTACATATTCCAATTCTTAACACATAGCAAACATACCAGACAACACCCGAAACCTCAAGGACATTTACATGGAATAACTTGAATTTGAGTGTGCGAGGAGCACGTGTTATAGTACATTTACAACTAAGTGCTATATAATGGAGAGAACTGGGGAAAGGAGGAATTCTAAGCCAACACTTGAGAATGGGGTTAACAACATAAGTTTGCATATAACCATTCCAAAGCAGCAATAAGCCATCACAAGTACTGATTACATATCCCATTTTTGGAGGTGTTCCCAAATCAGTTCTTTTAAATTGGTCATTCACGTCATTCTTAAATTCCAAGAAATAAGAACTACTTTTGGACATGCGATTTTCAACGTAAAGACCAAATTTATAATGTCCGCAACGTTCGAACGCTTCAGTAAAATAGGAACTGCTGATAGTAATAGCCCAAGATTTGCAAACATACCTTGCAGAGTGTAAGAGGCAAGTAAAAGGAACCAAAGTAAATATATGAATCATCAAATCTTCAGGAAGCAACAACTTTGAAATTACTTTACAACTCATAGTATTATTTAAATCTTTGTTCATATTCTTATTATGATATGAGAGATGAATAATAACAAAGAAACCTAATAACAATCTGTTACTTGCCGTCTCAGATCAGTGAATAAAGACAGGCAATTTACGAGCCTAAGTCTATTTATAATGTGTCTGTTGCGTTGAATATGGGCTCATCAAGCATATGGGCTCATCAAGCCCATTGTTTTTTTTCAATTTTTATGACTATATTTAGAGATTTTCGGTGTTATTTATATCGGTTTTAAAACAAAAAACTATCGATTGAATTTAATTTGTATGAGGCATTATAAAAAAGTTATTCCATTAAGGGTTATAGTTTGGATTCGGCTTATTTTTGAGTTTATGAAAATAGCTTGTGTAAATAAAAAAAATTATGTTAATTTATAAGTTTTCACTAACAAAAATTGTATTTTAATTAGTTATTTTCTCATAAACTACATACATTGAAAAATTTATAATAATACATTTGCATAAGTTATTTCATAAGTTCAAAAATAAGTCAATCCAAACGGGGCCTAAGTTAAATACATTTAGAGATTTTTAATGTGTGGTTTGTATCGGTTTTAAAACAAAAAACTATATATCACAAGCGATTTGGTTTGATTTGATTTAATTTGAATAAAGAATTAAAAAATTATTTAATTACCTTAAATACATTTAGAAATTTTTAGTGTGATTTGTATTGGTTTTAGGGTCCGTTTGAAATTATTTTTGAGCTTATGCAAGTAGTTTATGACTTTATGCAAATAAATAAAATTTTATGTTAATTCATGAGTTTTCACTAACAAATATTGTCATAAAATATTATCTTTATAAGTTGTATTCTCATAAAATACATTGAAAAGTTTATAATAGTGTATAAAAGTTTATTTATTTGTATAAGTTATTTCGCATAAGCTCAAAAATAAGTCAATACAAACAAGTCCTTAAACAAAAAAACTATCACAAGTGATTTTGTTGGTTTACAAATTAAAGGAGATGAGAATCAAACCCGAAACATCTAGCATATTATTCAAATCTCTGATCACCACCAAATTAAACCTAGTGGCTTTCTATACAAGTGATTTGATTTTATTTACGTGAATAAGCAAAGCTAAAAAATTAGTAATAATAAAAGCTAGATTAACTAAGTGTTTCCAAATCAAAAATTCTTGTTTTTCAGCTAAGAGAAATATAAATAATACTGCTACATATATTATACCAGGAAACTTGGCCATGATGGAGTACTTGGCAATGAAACTAAACTGTTAGTGTGAAGCCATACTTCAAAATTTCCCTCGGCAATGCCCTCAATCTTCGTCAACTGTTTGGTCTTGACATTGTAACAAAAATGTATATTTTTCATATTTGTAAATATATCACTCATATTTTGCGGACGTAGAGATACTCGAAATATAATTTGACCGTTGATCCAAAAACGAAATACCACATCCATAATATCAAGCTCACGACCACAAACAACAACATAATCAAAAGGACCCATCTCATGATAAAGAGACCATTTTCCTGAATCAAAATCCAAAATGTAGACTTGATATGTTGTATTGGAAAGATCTTTAGATGCAATGCAAGAAAGATGATTTCCCATCCATGAATATTTTGGAGTTAGACAATTCGGCAAATGGGGAAGTGGATATTCTCGTAAAATAACTTCTTTGTCAACATCCATCACAATCACTTCCTCTTTTGTTATCCAGTAAATATCATTGCCTCCACTATAAAGTTGTTGCCAAAAAATATTCAAGCTACGGGGAGATTCTATTCTAGCTATCTCTTTCCATGAGTTATCTATTCCAATTCTTAGCACATAGAAAACATACCAAAAAGCATCCGAAATTTCAACGCAATCCATAAGGAACAACTTGAACTTGGCTGTACGAGGAACTCGTGTTATATTACATTGACAGCTAACAACTATATATTCAAAAGATTCACGAAAAGGAAAATCAGGAAAATCATAAATTCTAAGCCAGCACTTGAGAAGGGGATTCACAACAAAAGTTTCTCTGCAATCATAGCATTTTTTCCAGAGCAGAAATATCCCATCATAGGTGCTGATTAAATGTCCCATTTCATGAGGTGTTCCGAAATCAGTCCTTTCAAATTGGCCATTCACATCATCTTTAAATTCCAATAAATATGAATTGTGTCTTGTTGTACAGTTTTCAACGTAAAGACTAAGTTTAGAATGTCTCCGACGTTCGCATGCTTCAACAAAATGGGAGCTGCAGATGGTAGCAGCCCAAGATTTGCATACATACCTTGCAGAGTTAATGAGGCAAGTAAGAGGAACCAAGGTAAATATATAAATCATCAAGTCTTCAGGAAGCAACAACTTTGAAATCACTTCACAACTATTATTGGCATGATCATGTGACTTAGAGTCTGAATGAGAGCAACTACGCTTCTCTATGGATTTAACTGTCGGGCTTTTACGTCTATCCATTGTTAATTAATTGCTCTTTCCGTCTCAAAATAAATGACCTATTTGATCATTTCACTCATATTAGAAAGAATGCATAAATGAAATAGAATAATATTTTTACTGGTAAACATGTTAAACATCGGTGTATTTGCAGTTACCGTAAATCATAAAATGTTACTATACAGAGTGAAATACATTAAATTAAGCCTAATGTAAGTAGTGTTATCAAAATGTTTTAAAAACTGGACCGGAGGTCGAACTGGTCTGTCCTCTGAGACCGGTTCATCGGTTTTTCCACCGATTTGCATTAGTTTTTCCATTTTCCTCTCAATTCTTCGGACCACCGGTTCTGCAAGGTTATCAGCACCGGTACCAGGTCCGATTCCTAGTCCAATTGATTGAACTGGCCAGTCCAATTTTTACCTAATTTTTCATGCTATTAATTCCTAAACAAAATAATTATAAGAAGGAAATAGGGATTTCAAATACAGTTTCTGATTAATGTTACAACTACTAATAAGAATTGAAAATATATATGTGAAAGATGAATAATAATTAATACCTGAAGAAGAAGAAATAGAAGAATCAGTAAAGTGGCTGCAAGAAACTCAAACGCTAGATGCCGTCGCAGTTCAGTCTCTCTCCAGTCTCAAACCGCTATTACACGAATTCACAATCCCATGACCGTTTCATCTTTCTCTTTGGTAATTTTCTCTTATTTACCGTTTCTAGGCCATTTTATCTTGGATTTAATTGATATGCACCCACGGCGTCAACCAATATCAATCATGTTTTCCGTCACATCATCCCACTTTACCTCATTTTCTTGACATACATGGCAAAACGATGGTTATTTATTGGACGATGGTGCAAAACTATTTTACATGGTCGGTGCATATCAATTAAACTCTTTTATTCTTCTCTTTCTTTTTAGAGTTTAATTGTTGTACATCGTCAGTGTAAAGGTTTTTTACACATACATTCAATGATGTGTTGCCACATCATTTAATGAATGTGACACATCATTTATTTTTACACACAATACATGATGTGTTGGTATATTATTGGATGTATGTGTAAAAAAGTATTACACCGACGGTACACAACAATTAAATTATTCTTTTTAACTTTTGGTCCAACCTCGTTATATTTATTTTTTTCTTTACGGTATTCTTTTTAGGAGAAAAAAAATGTACCGATAGTGTTAAATAATTTTACATTGTTAGGCATGGTAATGGGACGGGTTCGGGGCGGATTTTGCCTTCCCAAACTCATACCCATAAAATTTGAGTTTCCTCAAATCCGTTCCAATTTTCAGCAGGTATGAAACGTATAACTCCAAACTCATACCCAACGGGGTTCGAGTATCTTACTTTGTCTCGCTTCCATATGAAAAGTGTAACACTGTCAACCAATAACAACCATGTATTCTGCCACATTACCCCACTAAACCCCACTTTCTTAATATGATGTGGAAGAATGCTTCATTCTTATTAGTTATCGGTGTAAAATTAATTTACAATGATGGTGCATAATCTTTAAACTCTTTTTTAGAGGGAAAAAAATATGTACCGACCGTGTAAAATAATTTTACGCAATCAATCAATTTCAGCCATGATTTTCGCCATGTTACCCCCACTTTATGTATATGACATGACAATTGAAAAATTAATAGTTTTTTATTAGATAATTGTGTAAAACTATTTTACACGATTTTTTTTTAGAATCAAAAATTGAATTATAAGGAGTACAAGGCGTACTCAGCCCTTACAACACATGATGAATGTCTTTAACCTCTCTAAAACAAAAAGCACATGAGAGTTCATGTGGATTAGTTATAACTGCCCTAGATGCTAATGTCGCACGCGTTGGCAAACTCGATAACAAAAGTCTCCATCCAAAAATACCAACCTTAGATGGCACATCATTTGACCATAACCTCTATAACGCCAAAACAATATCAGGCTCAATAGCTGTTGTTACAACCATATTTTGAAGCAATGCATATGTTGAACACACCGAGAACAATCCCGACGAACCCGGAATCCATTTTCGCCGATTGTTCTTCCCCATGATCAACTGGACCTCCACCAACAATTCCGCTAGCGATTCAGCCTCGGCTTCCTCTACTAGCAGCAGTGAGTCAAACCACTTTTTCTTTCTTTTTTTTAATTATTAAGTGGCAAACAATGATGATGTGACAGCTGAGTCATATAAGTGACTAGCCACGTCGGCACTTTGTCAAAATTGACCTTTTACAAAAGGGGTAAAGATAAGGGTCAAAAGTACTATTTTGAAAATTAAAGGGATAAACTCACAAGTTTTATAAAACTTAGGGGTCAAAAGCGAAATTAAGTCTAATTTTTAATATTTAATTTTTTTCTTAAATACTTTTGAGTACTTTTATTTCGGCATGGTGTAGGCACACCTTGAGATTGTTCTTATGAAGTTGCATCATCATTGAGACAGCTATTTACAACTGGATGCAGGTGTATAACACAGTGAACCTCATAAAACTTTTCACTACAATATTCAGAAAACAGTGTAGAAACACAACATGTGTCAACTATTGTTATGGATGTTAAAGATACTAAATAACATTATTTCGGATTGGTTGGAAGACAAGGCAAGTTATTGTTTATGTAAAGCATGGAGTCAGACTGAATCAAAAATAGTATGTAATCATATTATCTGCAGTAACTAATCTCGATCATCTCATCTAAATCAATGTGTAGTTCAGTTAAAATAAATGTATAATCTGAGTCGTTCAATCTAACATCAAGAGATTTAAAACTGTGTGAAATTGCGTGAAATAATTACTACAGGCAAGTACCACTTAAGTAAATCTAGCACCAGTGATTGGTGTTCAATGTGTTTGAGTGTTGTAAATTTCAGAGTACCGAGTTCGACTCCTAATCGTTGAAAAACTATGTAAACAAATTTAAGCCAGAAAGAAAAATGCAATTAGCAATGCAAAATATAAACACATTTATGAGAATAAAAAAAAATGCGATACACTTGGGAACAAAGATTTGAGAAGTATCCTGGTTAGAAAAGGGAAAGAAACTTGTTATTTGTAATTTGAAAGTTGAAACCAACATCACCATTTTCCGGTGTAATGTAATTAACTTTCCAAAGATTATCAACAGCTTGCAAGATCATCAATTACCCCTACATAACTTATATATGGAGGGAAAAGATGCGAACAATCTAGCTACACAAGTTTGGTATGCAAACTCCACCTTCAGGGTTTTGCTGTTCTTTCCATATCCTTCCCGTTACTCGTAATTTCAGCTCTTTCCTATCTCCACCGGAGAAGAAAAGTGCCATGTTCCGGTATATAATGAGGCCATCATGACTGTCTCTAACTTTCTTGTGGCTATCTCTAATGCTCCTTGGACTTCCCTCATAGATTAGTTTGCGTCCACTTCCTCCTACCTCAAGACTATAGCTGTAGCTCCTGGCATCTCTTTCATCGCCCATGAAGCGGAGGAATGCCATGTAAACTGGAGCCATTCCAAGTTGAAAGGCTTCGAAATGCAGACAAAAATATTGTCCAAAACAGTGGAAGACCTAATAGAAACAATAAAAAACAAAACAGTATGGCATATCAGTTTGGATGAGGATGAGAAACAATAAGTGTAAGTTGTTGATAATATGTGCTTGTCTAATTAACTACTTGGATGAACAACTTAGTTAAGCACTTATCATATAAGTATTTATGTATAAGCTATTTCTATAACAAAAGATAAAGTAAAGTCAAACTATTTTCATACAAGCAATAACCTGTTTTCATAAGTTATCCTGAAGAGCTTGTGGAAATGAGTTGAAAACATCTTATGGACATGTCAAAAGTTGTTTTCATAAGTTCTCCCAAACAGTCTCACAAGTGCTTGTTGGTGTTGCAGTAGATAATCTCAAATAAAACAATCCAAACTGGCCCCTAAATCAAGGAAACTCGGCTACAAATGCAAGGTAATGAAGTGCTAAGATCTTTTGTTATGGGCCATCAACATTTGTCTACGCTTCAGATGTCTAGTCCTAAGTGTAAAGAGGGCATGTTGAGTTGAGAGTCTCACATTAAGTAGAGATTTGGCCAAATTAGTCCTTAAGAGGAGCATTTAGGTTTAAGTTGGATCCAAACCTAAATTCCATGTAGGTATTAAAAGGGATTTGGATCGCCTGATGTAACTGCTTCACGCATTTACACACAGTAGATGATCTCAGCCGTACAAAATAGTTCAGGTGGTTCTGATTTATTGAATTATTTTGATTAATTTTATATAGAATTTACTCTGGGCCAATGATTTCTAATCAGACGGTCAGAAACAGTTACTGTGTTGATGCAGTAACTTTGTCGTTTTCTAAAAGCAATTTAAGCATACGGTAATGCCTCTAATCATAAATCTTAGATCATTTTATTTTCTTATTTAAAGTATCATACATAACACATTATAGAGTATACTTACTGTTAACATCCATGTAGCATTTTCTACTTCCATGGGATTTGACTTGACATAACGGTGATTAAAAGTGCATCCAGAATGCATATCAACTCTGTGGTCGTCCCTTAAATGAGCAACAAGCTGTGAAATATCGCCGAGAACAGAACAGTCTGACCCAGCATAAGGGCAGTTGTAAGGTCTGAAGTTACAAATGGACTCGTGTTTGAGTTTGCTGTAATAGGGAAATATCTCTGGACACCCAATAGAGGTGTATCTGCAAGGAAGCTCGAGTGATTCTGCTATCTTCTCCAATGCCAAACACCGAATATCGCCGAGTTCTTGTCTGCATGTTGGGCACCTGTTGTGCACCCTTGTCTTACAAGTCGAACATAGGGTATGTCCATTGTGACACTACAAAAACAAAAGTTAAAATTGTTTTAAGATAAAATGAAGTGCTTATGCAAAAGCTATTTCAATAACAAAAGATAAAATGAAGTCAAATTGTTTTCATATAAGCTATTTTCATAAGCAATCAAGGAGAGCTTATGAACATGTCATAAGCTATTTAAGTAAGCTCTTCCAAACAGTCCCACAAGTGCTTATGCGTGTAGATAAACTTAAATAATTGAATCCAAACAAACCCTCGGGAGAACGAATATATACAAATACGTAAACTATGTAAGACCCCTGATGAGCGGAGAGATTTCATGTGTTAGATTCTGAAATCAGGCAAAATGAAGATAGTTTTCGGGGGTCTACTCAAATTTTGTGGCCAAGAGTAAGACAAAGTTTCAATATAGGCTACAACTCCAAAGAAAAAGATCAACAAGAATCCAACAATTCTGCATATCTCATCTTACTTGGATATATATATGGCAACTTGTGGCATTTTCTATAAATAATTTGTAGAAATTGTCACTCACTCAAACTATGTGATTAAATTTCCTAGTAATATATGTCAGGTTTTGTGGCCTATTCAATAGAATATCAACAAATTTATCCTAGACATAACTTAGAAACCTTGTATGCAATCTGCAAAACGTGTGTGTTTGTTTTCAATTCTAGAGAAACTAGAATTGATTCTAGACGTGTAGAATTGATTCTTACATGTTTGATTTTTTCAGGGTAGAATTGAATTTTGTCTCCTGAATTGATTCTACTTAAAGCGAGAAATTGTAGCTTCTGATTCTAGAATTGATATTTACACTCAAATTTATTGTTTAACTCACTTTATATGAATGTATCCAACCATAAATCACTTTACTTTCAACTAATTTTAGTCAGGATCAATTTTACAGAATCAATTCACTCAAAATTATTTTTTCTCACCGCAAAACCAAAACATACACTTGGAATGACATGGTATTGGTTCCTCATACAATTATGTTTTGAAAGGCCATTACCAAACAGTTCTTGACTGATCTTAAGACATTAATATTTAATACTCATAGGAAAGTTCATTAATTATATAGTCTTATAACTAATATGTCCAATTTTTTATCCTAGTTTTGGAGTACACACCACAAAAGTATTAGAACAAAAAAACATCACCTAAACATTTATGTCTTCTGTAGGGATAAGTGTTGACAGTCACACCATACCTTTCTTCAACCACATAGCCAAAAGAGGATGGGGCAATAACTATATTGTTTATCCATTAAAGTCACTTATTTTTTATCATCCAAAAGATCCAAATATCACCACACTTTAGGTAGCTAAAATCATAGTGTATATCACTTTCACACCCTTCCAAAATTACCAATAGAAGCGGACATAAAAAATGTGAAAAACACCGTAAAACAGTCATTTACTTGTTGCTTTGCAACCATGGTATACATGAGAAACGGTTGATATAAAATAGGGCCCCGTTTGGATAAACGGTTTAATTAAATACTAATAGCTTAAGCATTTATCGTATCAGTGCTTATGTATAAACTATTTTTTGTAACAAAAGATAACATAAGTCAAATTATTTTCATATCAGCTATAAGTTGTTTTCATAAGCTATCCACAGAGCTTTTTGTAAAAAGGTAAAACTTATCATGGAGATTTTATGTACAAAAAGCTAAAAAATAGCTTATGAACATGTCATAAGCTCTGCCAAACAGTCTCACAATGATTTTGTCATAAGATAAGTTCAAATAAGTCAATCCAAACAGACTCCCCAAACATCAAATTCAACTTAATAGACGATTTATTTTTTGGTTACATAATAGACGAATTATTCACACATGTCAGTGCCAATATAAATATGAGTTCAACAAAATTCTAGAGGGCTAGATAAATAACAAAAAGAGCTATGTTCTCTAACTGAAAAAATTTCAATATTTGATTCACCCCTAGTTATATAACTTTACCTTAAATAAACAAGGTCCAAAAACAAGGAACTCATAGTCAACAACTTGTGACAAGACAAAACATAACCCAAATTGGTTCAATCCCTGAATTGGGCATGCAGCCGCGTTAAAACTCTTAGGAGAGTTTGCCACCCATTTAAGTCTCACAAAGCTCGAGGGATTAGTCTCTGCAGTTGACCACAAAGGTGGTTTATGCCCAAAAAAAAAAACATAGCCCAAATCGTCCAAACTAAAATTCAACCAAAAAACAAGATCCACATAGCAAAATCCAACCCAAAAAAAAACTAAACACAATTCACACACTTTGCACTAAAATCATACCTTAAAAAAGCAAAAAAAACATAGAAAAATAAACAAAAATTAAAAAAACACCAAGATCAGAATTTGTTGATGAAATCCAATTGGAACACATGAAACAAAAAAGAACAAAAAACCAAACCTGATGAATTGGAGGGTACATTGAATTTGTACAAACAGGACATTCAAGAAGCTCATGAACACTAGTAGAAGTAGGTGTACCATTACTATGTTGCTTAGAGGTTGAAGATGAAAATTGATGTGGATGCAAATCTTCATCCATCGTGATCATAGAAGATACAGTACTATCTGATTCCATTTTTTTTTTCACCTAAAATCAGAAACATAAACAAAAAATCAAAATAAAAAAAATCAAAATTTTGCAACTATTCAATCATGGGTTTTTGTGATAATGATTCATTTCAATCATATATGTTAGATTGGTGAACTTTTGTGAGTAATTTGAAGATGAAAGAGGAAAAAGAGAAGATTTTTAACTTGGTTGATCAGAAAAACCAAACCCCAAATAGGAATCTAGGATGTTTTGCACTTTTGTTTTTCTTACCTTGTTCACAAGAACTATTGACCTTTTGATTAAAATCTAACGGTTGTCTGAGCTTGAGAGAGAGAGAGAGAGAGAGAGGAGAAGAAAAGGAAGAAGTGAAAGGGGGAAGATTCAGATAGAATGAAGAATGAGAAAAATAAGAAAAGGTTTGAGTGTGTTAGGCTCAGCTGTTCTGTGGGTCAGGTTTACAAGAAAATGTTTGAAAAACTGTAAGAAAAATGATTAAATTGCTAAAGAAAATAGGATAAAGGGTGAAAAGAATTTTTTTTCAAAGGTTCAGTGTGGATAACATATACAAGTATGCAATCTAGTTGGGTGGTAGGCTGGTTGAGAATCGTAAGATCAAGATCGTAGCTCGATTCGTAAGATTATACTCAAGGGTAAAATTGTAACTTCAGATATATACATATACACATAAACACAAAAAAATATAATACACGAACAAAATAAACTTAATTAATTAATATTTCATAGACATCATTCCAAATGTTCATAGATTCATAACAGATGGGTTAGAAGAAGCAACAATATGGTAAAAAAAAAAACAAAATGAAAACTGAGGGTTGAAACTTGAGAGTGAAAGAGATGAGTTCAGAAGGTTTCCGTGAGGACAGAAGTTTGAGTGAAAGAGAGGGATGAAAGTGAGAGAGTAGTGAACGAAAGTGAGAAAGAAGCGAGAACAAACATACACTAACCGCCAGCGAGGTTCACGACGGCGACGGCGCCGTCTAGAGCTCAGGTCAAAAACCCTCTATGATCGTAAGAACCTATGACCTGGTGCGAGAACCTGACTACAGACAGGTCAAAAAAGGAACCTCATGGGTTCTAAGCTCGTTTAGCCTTCTCGAGCTCGTAGGATCGCAAGAACCTAAGACCCAGTGCGAGAACCTGACTACATTGCGAGTATGAGTACTCTCTTCGGTCATATTTATACGCAAAAGAAATTACTTACACAGTGTTTAAGGAATTTAGTTAAATGTAACTACTTTTCTTGTTTAGGCAAAAATAACTCTTATTTTTCTTGTATATCACATACACCATTTGAAAAGTAAGGATATATTAGGAATAATAGTATTAATTAATTTAAAAGTAGTTAACTTTTATTTATAAAAGTGACCAAAATTTTAAATGTTTTTTTGCTTATAAATGTGACCGGATAGAGTATTTAAGTAAGGTAAATGTTAAACATGTCTTCGAAGCATTAATTAAACTTATTAATAAGGAAAGTTCATCTTGAAATTTGTGTTTTTAATACCTGTATAAATAGTTGTCTTTTTACTAGTATTAATTTTATAATTTATTTTCTTTTTTATTTTTTTGGTAAAGTTTTTAGTTGCTTAACAAGGTAGGAACAAAAGTACAAAACATCCTAAATTCCTTGAGAAAATTTCGTGCTTAAAATATGGACCTATATTTGTATTTAAATTACAAAATATTTTTTGTTTACATTTTTTAGTTGTAGTCATTTTACTTTTTTGCTTACTAAACTGCAAAGTTATTTATAAAATTAAGAATATGTCTATTAAAATTTCTAAATTATTATTATTTTGAGAAACTTTTTTCTTCGGTGAAGCTAATGAGCAACAAATGAAATGCATTATGGAGACTTTGAATGAGTTTAGTAAGATATCGCGTCAAGAAGTTAGTCATGAAAAAACTAGTATTCTTTTTTCTAAAAATGTAGATAGGAATACTAGAATTAGACTAGTCCAAATGTCGGGATTCAGCGAGACTGCTCGGCTTGGTAATTATTTGGGTGTGCCTTTTGACAGGGAGGGCACCACAGCTAGAGGATTTTCAATATATCATTGATGAAGATAAAATCAACTTAGTGCCTTATTTGGGAGTTTTACGTGACTGTGATGTTGCTAAAACACAATTGGGATCACAGTTGTGCCATTTGCAGTGCTTGTTCTGTTCTGTTCTTTAGAGGTGATGTTTTGCATTGGTTTAGATTTAAATTTACAAGATGAATTAGCTAGTATTGATGATATTCTATGGGCAGCAACTTGGTTATGGAACTGGCATAATAAAGAATTACATGATGAGAAGTTGGATGTAGGGATGGCAACGGGTGCCCACGGGTGCGAGTTTTGCAATACCCAAATCCGCACCCGAACTCAAAGGTTGTTCGGGTGGCAAAACAAAACTCACACTCACACCCGTTGGGTTCGGGTTTTTATTCGGGTTTTTTCACCCGAATGTAATATTTCATATTCAACCAAAATTAAGTAATAGTAATTTTCCATATTAAACCAAAATAAAGTATCAACAAGCTTAAAAATCAACCAAATTAAACAAATAAGTTTCACCCCAAATGATACAAAATAAATAAATAGTTTGGTATATAAACTAAGGGGTAATTAAGTAGTTTAATATATAAACGGGTGTGGTTTCGGGTGCGGATTTGGGGTGCAGGTTTGATTAATCCCAAATCCGCACCCGTGAAATCGGGTGACACCCGAACCCAAACTCAATCAACTCGAGTTTTACCCGTTGACTTGGTTTGGGTTCGGGTGAGACCCGCGGTTGGGTTTAATTGTCATCCCTAATTGGATGCTTCTTTTGCTGATGTCACTTTTGACACATGTTTTAAATCTCGACTATATAGTTTAGATCATATAAGAAAAGTCATTCATCCATGATGCTTCTTTTGATAAATATAGGGCCCGTTTGTTTTGGATTTTTTTGAAAATAGATTTTGTAGTGTTAGAAAATTTTGTATAAAAAAAATTTACAAAGAAATTTTTAATAAAAGCTTCAAATGAAAATTTGGTTTGAATAGTTATTCTTAAAATCTTATTGTAGGTATTTCATCAGTTTATTGAAAAAAAAAATTAGATATCAAAATTTCAAAAAAATCACTTTTTTTTGAAGCTATTTCAAATAGATTTTCATAAAATCATTTTTGAAATACAACTTTTTATAAAAATTGAGATTTTGATTATTTTTTGTTCTTCAATAATGTACGTCTCTGTTATATAATGTCAAAATTAGTGTTTGAATTTAGAAAAAGCGGATATAAAAAAACTTGTAACATTTTGAAAAACAGTTTTATAAAATCCATTTTCAAAAATACAAAGAAAAAATCTATTTTTTTAAAGCTGAAACAAACAGGTCCATAATGTTGCAATCTCAATATTAAGGTTCCGTTTGACCCGATTTTATTTAGCTTTTTATTCTCTTTTTAATCAAAAGTTGGGCCAAACACGTTTTTAATAAAGCTATTGGCCGTAGAAAGCAGATTTTTTTCAATGTGCAAAATTGGAGTTTCTAGGAAAAGAGGTTGAAACCTACTTTTGGAAAGAAAAAAAATCCGGAGCTTTTTTTGCAATGATCACGCTTCGAATGCTACTGAAGGCTATTTTTATTATTTTTTTTTTCATTTTTTAGTTTGTTTTTATTTAAATATTATTAGCTGTTGTTATCTTTTTTTAAAATTTGTTTTTTTGGTACAAATCTTTTTTAAAAAAATATATTTTACCAAACAAATTTTAGATTAAAAATAACTTTGAAGTTAAAAAAAACAACAATTACCAAACAACTTTTGTTTTTTTTTTAGTTCTTATTTTCACCTTTAGCATTCAGTCAACTTTTGTGACCTAAAAAAGTCGGACCAAACGGACCCTTACTCAAAAAAGAAAGAAAAAATAATAGTTTTAATCCTTTCAAAACCAAAATATAAAAAAAAAAAATAACAAACTCCCCAAAATTTACCATCACTTATTTGATATATATATATATATACAACATAACTAACTCTCCAAAATTTGTGACTCCAGAAGCCATATATATAGTGTTATTGCTGCAGCCTTTGAATTGAAAATCGAGTAATTCCCTTGGAAGAAATGTCGAAGTCCTCTCATCCAAGGTACTAATCTATTTAATATTTTTCTTTTTTTATTTAGTTTTACCCTCACACTATTTATTCTCCTTTTTTTTTTGTTTTTTTTCGCTTTTATTGAAATTCAAAAAAGCTATATATGTGTGTGCATCGATAATGAATATACATTGTTACTGTGATAGTGAAAATGAGGTGACTGTAATAGTAGAACCTAGATCCTCTATTCCAAATAATTCAAGGTATTAAATTCCTTTAATTTACTTTTTGGCTTTTAATATCTTTCAATTCAGTATAAAAACTCAAAAATCACCGAATATATTGATCTCATTGTTATAATATAGGAACATGATCAACAATAGAGATAGGAGGTTTGAGCAAGTGGCTCTAACCAGATTGATATTATTCTTGCCTTTGGCTATCTCTGCTGCAATTAGTATATGGTCATATTTTGGTGAACTCGCAAGAGCAAAATGATTTCAAGGGGATTATAACATGGATTTGGATGTCACTAGTAGTAGTCAGTTTTTATGTTTTCACATTAATATCAGTGTGAAATACAAAATTTAAAGATATATACAATATTATGACGCTGGTTTGAACTAAATCTATTTTATTTTTTAGTTAATGTTTTCTATTTTACAATGGAGCCAATCAGAATTAAACCTCATGTATTTTATCTAAATCTCTCACCACTAAACTAAAGGTAAGTTGTTTTAAAAAGAGTTTAATAGAGATGTATCTACCGTGTAAAATAGTTTTGTACAATCATCCAATAAATAACTATTACTTTGCCAAGAAAGTGAAGTTATCGGCAGGCATGGATCTGCACACAACACATTGGCACTACAAGAATACTTTGTATTTCCTACCAAATATTTCGTAGGAACAGTGTCTATTTTCGTAGGTATTGTACCTTTTCCTACAACATTTCCTACGAACTGGCTTGTAGGTATGCAGCTGACTACTCCTACAACACTACCGACAAACTTCGTAGGAATGGTGCTTCTGTCAGGACATGGACAAGTCAGCACATTACCTACGCAAATTTTCGTAGGAACCGTATTGTGTCAGTATGAATAAACAGCAGCATGTGCCAGTACTTTGCCTACCAAATTTTCGTAGGTAGTGTATATCATATTAATAAAAAATAAACTATTTTCAGCAAAATTAGTTGCGCCAAAACAAAAATTGCGCCAAAACAAAAATTCAAATTTTTTAAAAACAATTTGAGTTTTGCGCCAAAAAATTCAAATTTTCAATAAGAAAATTGAATTTTGCGCCAAAAAAATTCAAATTTTTTCCAAAACATTTCCAATATATTAAAAAGGAGCTGCATTATAAAAATTAAAATTTTAAATGTCAATACATTGATGATCCACTAAACCAAAACATAAGACATGACGAGTCATAAAACATTACAAATTTACAACCAAAACAATTGCATCTCCTAAACACCTAAACACCCAAAACAAAACTAAACACACAAGGTAGCATTAGGCAACTTTGACTTTTTCCAATACTCATCGGAAGTTGAACCACAAAGCTTGTATCTTATCCAATTGTTCCACCTGTGTAAAATATAGAAAAATATAGTTAGAAAGTATCCGATGGAGATTTCAAATAACCAGAAAATGTCCTTAATGTTAATGCAGCAAAAATCCCCTCAAAAGGCTAGTTACTAACAAACAGAAAGTGCATAACCATCCAAAAGGCTAGTTACTAACAAACAAGGCAATCACTATACCAAAACCCCAAATCAATCACTATAGCAAAAACACACAAACACAACCTAAAACTGAAGCAGCACAGAAATTTTGAAACAACAGCAGCACAAACACAGTGTGCATCACCGCAGCGAATAGAACCAATCAGATATTTGAAAGACAATATCATGAAACTGAATCCAAACTAAAATGTATGGTGATGCCTTTTAAAAGACAATATCTGAAAATTGCAAAAACAGATAATTAAATTTAAGTCATAAAAATCTAATTCACAAATCAACCTAGCCTAAGTAAGTCCTAGTAGCTCAAGACTATAATATAAATCAGCTTCATTATAAGCAAAAGCATAGAAAAATAAAAACAAAAAACCAATATTTTAAACCAGTTTTGAATATACATAGATTATAACACAATCTATGTCAAACCATCAACTTTCCTGCCTAAAATGTTTATATGTGACAAGTAAAAGCAATAACATAAAATCAATATAGGACCTATTGTAGTAATTATGCAGAAATATTTGTATTGCTTTGATTGACAAAACCATGTGACTAAATAGATATAAATAAACAAGCTAAATCAGAGAATACACTAACCTAAAAGCATATGTAATTCTAAAGTCTGCCAATGCTAAATTCATAACAAGAACACCAACATATTCCATTAATTTCTCTAACTTGTGCATAATAGAGGATTCACAAGAAACTTGATTCTAAACAAAGAAAAAAGCATAACAACCCACAAAAGCGAACACCATAGAAACTAACCTCCAACTCACAAAGGACCTAGGTAATGCACACAATCTATAGCAATCAGCCCCAACCAAAAACAGAAAAACACTACATCCATAATGCTCCATTGTGAACCATGTTTAATGACAAGTTTTACATATAGCTTTTCTAAATATGTATCTAAATCTAAAAATCTAACCTCCCTCTAGAGCAGTTACAACCTCTTCAATTACTAGCTTATATATTTTACGAGTACAATTCAATTTATTTCATTTTTGCTAATAAACTTTAAAACTCAATAGAGACATGCAAAACGACAGCAGCAGAGGCCAACAACCAAAAGAAGAGACCAAAACGACAACAACATTTAGATATTAAAAAAATGAGTACTTACCTAATTTGCATTTGTGACCTCATTATTAGAATTAGTTGAGTCATCATGAGGATCAATTTCGCCAATTGGGGCATTCCTGGACGAAGCTAACATTTCCCTTAACGTGCTCAATTCTCTTCTTTGCTCCTCCATTGCTCGTGTTTGCTCCTCCATTGCTCTTCTAATTTCTTGCTGCATCATTTGTTGCATCATTTGCTGCCTCTCTTGATCTTGCTGGTGCATCATTTGCTGCCTCTCTTGATCTTGTTGGGCCAGTCTATTTATCTCCTCTCTTTGTGCCTGCAACTCCTGAGTCAATCTTTGAATTTCTGCTTGCGCTGCAGGGGGCGATGCTACAGAACGAGACCTTTCTTCAGGTGTAGGAATATGAACAAGGTTTTCATGCCTCGCGTTGGGGGCTAACTTCCCAAAACCATATTTGGGGCTTACCTCCTGCCAAATCTCTCTTCGCACGGTACCAGGTATATCATCATGGTTGGAATACTCAGGATGTTTTTCCAAAAATTTCGCAACGTGGTCATCATAAAACTTTAGCGCTTTGTCGTTCGGGATTATTTCCTCTTCGCTGCCCCCTTCATACGACATGTTCACCCCGAGAGTGTCACCGGCCATTTCTTGCATCCGACCAAAGTTTTCACACTCTGCTTGCGCTCCACTGCTTGAAGCGTCGGTATTAATATTCGCTGGCACTCGTTCACCATGATGTATCCACACATAATAATCAATCATAAATCCGAACTTCTCTAAATGATTGATGACATCTTCTGGGCTTTCAATTTACCCACACATACATTTAACACACGGACATCTTATCCCTCCCTCACGCTTAACAATATCTTGCGACATCGCGTAAGTAATAAATTCTTTAACTCCATCCTTAAAACGTGCTTTAACTATTCTACCATCCGGATATTTTCTAGCATACATCCAACTTCGATGAGACATATATTGATTCATCTGCTGCATATATCGTTGACATTAATTGAAATGAGTTAGTTTCTATTTTTTATTTGTTACTGTGTAAAAATAAGTTTCTTACTAACTATTTTTTTTTTATCAAAAACTATATATAATATAATAACATTTATT
Organism: Trifolium subterraneum; assembly: GCA_951799995.1. Taxonomy (NCBI): domain Eukaryota; kingdom Viridiplantae; phylum Streptophyta; class Magnoliopsida; order Fabales; family Fabaceae; genus Trifolium; species Trifolium subterraneum. The sequence continues at coordinate 57,221,191 of OX637462.1, forward strand.
TTAAAAAAAAATCATCTACATTTTTTTATCAACTAACATTTTATGAATAATGATAATATTTTTTTAAACTAACAATTTCAAATAAATTAGACAAACTAACCTCAAACAATGTAATATGATGATAAAAATCTCCAAAAAACAACAGCAGCAACACAACAACAATCACACTACAAAATAAGAACAAATTTAATCAAAATTAGCTAAAAATAACATACAACATTATATATATATCAAGAAATTAATAAAATAAGTTCACAAAACTAACCATGTAATAATCTGATTGCAAAATTAGAGAATAGTGGATCGATAAATATAAAATTTAGAGAAGAAAAATATGAGATTGAAAGGAAATGGGGAAGAAAAAATATAAGAAGATTGAATGAATCTGGAGATTGAATGAATCGTGTATGAAAGAAAGTAAGCTAGCATTCATTTGTTTTGGTGAGATAGTTGCAGCATTGATGATATGTCCGTTGCAATTTTTTTTTTTTTAAAATAAAACCGTTCCTACAAATATGTTTGTAGGAAATGTTCCTAGAAACACACACCCACGTGACCGCCTCACAATTTCCTTTTTTTATTTTAAAATAAAACCTTCCCTACGAATATATTTGTAGGAACCGTTTGTGGACCCATCAAACCTGCAAATAATCAAGAATCTCACTGCAAAGTGTAGTTCCTACGAAACTATTTGTAGAAAAAGTCCCTACAAAGGCAGAATTCACGCTAGCCCACCACGAATCCAATATTGGTAGGAATGGTTGGTCGGAAATACAGACCATTCTTGTAGTGTGGGGTCAACTGACCCCACTTCTTACATATTTTTTTCAACTAATAGTAACATAATTTTGTGCTTGACCCCATTACAAATATGTTGATAACCCTTGACAAACACAGTCCCATGCACAAAACACACACTCACTCAATTTATATGGTTTATGTAATTCTCTACTCCCTCCGTCTCATATTATAAGGAGGAAAAAAACACACTTATTAAGAAAATCAAAACTTGAGAATTTGAAATATGGTTTTGTGGGTTTTTCTTGAAATAAGTTGCATGGGAAGATGTAAAAACAAATTTGATTGGTTGTTGTTTATTGAGAAAAGGAGAGAGAGAAAAAATTAAATGCAATTTGCATTTAATTTTATAAGAATAAGTAAAAAACATTCTTGAAAGTTGTTTTTTGCCTTATAATTTGGGACCAAAAAAAGGGTCATTTTTCTCTTATAATATAGGACGGAGGGAGTATATTATCATAGTAAATAATGAATGTAATTTGATCTTTTAAATATGGTAGTTAATGTAATTTAAACTTTGAGAACTAGTCTCACCTTTTAAATTAACAATGAAGAATTGTATTTTCTTTTGAAACATCGGTTAAATTTCGGTCACTTCAATAATATCTATAGTAACTACCAAATGTCCACTTTAATAATGACTTTAGTAACTACTAAATGTTCAATTCTTTTTTTTTTTTTGTTTTTTTGAGCAAACACTTCAATTGATTCTTATTTTTATCTAATTGTCTTATATTTTATTACTGAGATTTATCATTTGTTATTTATTTATTATAATTTTTGTACATTTGCATTTATATTAAAAGTCAAGTGCTAGTAACAAACTCTTTAAAGTGTTATTAGAATAATGAACTATGGTTTACATGCTTACTACTATGTTCCTAATTTAAAGCAAAAACGAGTAAAAAAAATTGATGTATTTAGCTCAAGTTTTAAACTAAATACATAAAAAAAAATCTACCAATTTGAATGAAAAAACATATGAATCTAAAACAAAAAATTATTAGTATAACTTTGACCCCACTTATTAAAATTTCTGGATCCGTCCCTGATTATCGGGGTGATGACGTGATGTGGCAGAAAACATGGTTGGTATCGGTTGACAGTGTAAAATTATTTTACACTGCATTTTTTTTTATTTAAAAAAATAAAGAGTAAATTTCACTTCTCTCTCTTTAAAGGAGCATGAATTACACTCCCCTCCCAATATGTTCCATTTTAGATAACTTTAAATTCCTAGGTCGAAACAAATTTGAGTCATTAAGAAAAATGTGTAATAGTTTAAATTGATATACATATATTATTATATAATAATATAAATAAATATATTATGTGGGTATAGGGCGGATGGATATCAATGTACCCGCACATATACTCACTCATTTTTTTCATGTAGTTACCATACTCGTGTACATGCCTAAAATGGAGATTTTTGTCCCACCGATTATTTCTATTTTTTGCACTCAACGACCAAGATGAAGGGTGCATGTTAAGGTGGGAAAGATTGTTTTTTTCCCAAATTGGCTGTATCTTATTGCACAAGTTTTCTACAAATGAAAAAAATCCACCTGTAAAATTGAATATAATTCTAGATGCCCATAACTTATATTATTATTATTATTATTATTAATTAACTAGGGTGATGGGCACGATGTATCCGTCTGTCCACACATTTTCTATTCTGCTTACTTATATTGAAGATTAGTCTAAATTTTTATACATCTAACTTTGGTTCTCATTTTATTCACCGAATAGATTTTTCCATGGGATTCAATGTCTCAGATGTGACTTAATTTGTTGGTTTCTAAAAACCAGTTTATTCATCCCCATAATGTTGAGTATAAATAATTAAATATAGATTTTCATGGGAAAAAAAATTCTTGTATTAATATGAGTATAGTATATAATACTATTAATTCTCATAGAAAATAAAAAAAGCACACTCTAGGCCCTAATTAAAACATGAAAAATGAGAGTCTTATATATAGACAACATAAAAATAATTAGCAATTTGGGATTTTGTTTCTGTTCATAAAAAAATTCAATATAATTTTTCTAAAAGTGATTAAATTTTATTTTTTTTGTTTGTTTCGTTTCTATTTCCATATAATCTATTACTCCCTCCATTTTTTATAAGTGTCCGTTTAGAATAGTAACAACAAATTAAGAAAGTGTATTTTTGCAACTTATCTTCCTATTATACCTTAATTTTAATTCACCAATAAATTCCTATTTTTTTGCACATACTTTCTCTTTCCAATAAATTTAATATACTATGTAAAAAAAACAAAATAATATGTTATGTAAAAAAAATAGTTTTCCAAATATATAACATTAGTTAGTTTTATTGAAAAAGATAAGAGTAATTAACAAATGGTACAATTGACAAAACATATCCTTAAAACACTAAATTGACAGTTAATTAGAAACGCTAAATCTGACAAAACTGGACAATTAAAAAAAAACCGCAGGGAATAGTAAATTAGTAAATATAAAACATATGGTTCGATTTCTGGCTCGTACATATGAAAAAAAAGTTGGTTTGAAGGGGCGAATTCACTTTATGTGCCTTATAGGTTCCCTGACAGAAATTAATCATCATTGACGATAGTGGAAACTTCGTACAAATATCATGGTAACAAAAAAAAGCATTCCTTATATTTGTACCCAAAAAAAAAAGGCAAAGATACACCCGTGTCTTTTTTTTTTAAAGCAAACACAATCAACTCATTTCATTATTAATAAAAAGTTCAATACAATGAGGGACATAGTTCAAGAATGTTTTTGGGTACAAATACACCAGGGTCTTTTATCTTCGTATTTATTTGTAACATTTTTATCTTTTATTTGAAACATATATAAGTCTTTTATCTTATTTATTTGTAATATTTTAGTCTTTTATCTTATTTTTTCCCATATATGTCTTTTATCTTTTATAACTCGCTCATATAAACCCTTTTCTCATTTTTTTCTAATTTAAAAAATACCGATATTTATTTTTTAAAACCTTTTTTTAATAAAATTAAATAAACACAGATTTTTTATGAACATATATTCATCATTAAATTAAAAAAGTACTCCTCCATTTTTTTATAAATGTCCATTTAGAATAGTAACAACAAATTAAGAAAGTGTATTTTTCCACCTTATCTTCCTATTATACTCTAATTTTAATTCACCAATAAATTCCTATTTTTTTGCACACACTTTCTCTTTCCAATAAATTTAATATATTATGTGCAAAAAAAATTTATTTAAAATTTATTTAAAAAAAAAACTTTTTTTTCCAAATATATAGAATTAATTAGTTTTATTGTAAAATATAGGAGTAATTGGCAAAGGGTACAATTGACAAATCATATGCTTAAAACACTAAATGGACAGTTAATTAGAAACGCTAAATCTGACAAAACTGGACAATTAAAAAAAAAACGGAGGGAGTAATGTTTTTTAGGGTTAAATAATGTTTACCCTATCTAATTTTAGCAAATTTCTGTTTACCCTATAATCTATCTTTTTTATTACCCCAATGTAATGCATGTGAGGATTCTATCATTTTAACCTCTCATTGAATATGTTGATTTAAGATTTCGCATAAATGATGATATGACATACTTAGTGAGGGGGTAAATCAAAATTCGCTAATATTACAAAGGGCAAATTGAAGGAATCTTAAGCCAACATATTCAATGAGGGGATAAAATAACGGAATCTTCACATTACATGGAGATAATCGAAAAACAATATTACAAGTAAACTGGAAATCGCTATTATAGCCAGAGTAAACACTATTTAATCCTATTTTTTATTTTATTCATAAAAATTGAATTAAAAATATTTTTGGATAAATAAAATTAAACGACTATAGCTTACATAATCACTGTTAATTATGCAAAATATTATCCCCATGAGCTTAGCTCAGTTGGTAGTGATATCGCACTATATGTGCAGGAGTCTGGGTTCGAACCTGGGATACTCCACTTATTCACCTTTAAGGTTGATTTTCTAGCCACTTGACAAAAAAAAGTATGCAAAATATTTGATAATCACCACTCCCTCTTACTTTTACTGAAAGTATTTCTCAATAAATCTCAAATAAGTAAACTAGTTAGATATCTTAAAGTAAGCATATATGTTGATTTTTACTCTTCATTTCTCTGTTTTCATAAATTATGTACCAATATCATAAAATAATTGTGGTAACCGGTACGTGACATTAATGTTTTTGGTTTGTTTCAGTTCTTGATAGCATTCATACAAAGGAAGTCACATGGAAATTTTGGTTGGAGGGACAAAGACAACAAACATATTATAAATTAATGGGGGTTGATGAATTTTAAATAAAGTGGTAAGAATAAGAAAACAATTCCCCAAGGAAGATTAGAGAGTTCAGTCCTAGATAACACACGCTCTACTTATTTTTATAAGAAATAAAATTGATTTTTTATAATTGTTGAGTAACTCATGTATTTGATTTATATTATAAATTATATATATAAGTTATTAAATTATTCTAAAATATTGATTGTTTCTTATAAAAAGGATCAAAAAAAGTACGCGATTAATATAACGGTTTTTACACATTCGAGCAATTGTACAGTCATTTGATCGTCAATTTTTTCTTTACTTTCATCATATCTAATTAAGAATCACATAAATAATAGTTTCTGATTGATTAACAGTATAAGAAAACTTATCTCCATATGATTCATAAATATTCTCTTTTGTACAAAAATAAAAGTAGTACTTAATTTGTTAGACAATCAATCCTAAGTAACGTGCTAGTGAGGAAATTAAACAAGAAATTTTGTAAAAGCCATCTAATACTTAAGTTCCACTATGTAGCAGTAGTTGTCAAAGGAAATCATAACATGTATCATGATGTATGCATTATTGTAGTAAGTTTTTTTTTTTGAAAAAGCCAAAAAAAATTTTTTATTAATTTTCTTTATATATATAAAAAATAATTACACATTTATAAAAGGTAGACATGTAACAAGTTGCGCCACTAATCTTTTTTGAATAGCAAAAGTCAATATTTGAAAAACTACATCCTTAGACTTAGGCGTCACGACATTACAATGCCAAAATATATTAATAAAACAGTCTCTTCAGCACAAGATGTACCGAGATAGACTATAAAGATCTACAAATAGTCACATACAAGGAATCAAAAAGAAATCAATCAAGACCCAGACAGAGCAAATGACAAGACCACCATCTATGGTAGTTTGAAGCTAAAGTAACACTCGTCGTCTTCAACCACCTAAAGGAAAAAAAGTTTGATCTTGTCGAACAACTGAAGGGAGCTGCTTGTTGAGCCTCGAAATAATCTGTGATTTCTTTCCGTCCACACAACCCACACACAAACAAGCCAAATGAGCTACAAAAAGGAGCGTCGTGCCCGAGATCCACCTGCTGAACATGTAAACTGAACAAAGTGATCACGTATAGAGGTGAAATGCACCGGTGTGATGCCAATCTACGAGTACACTAATGTCTACAAGGATCCAAAAATACTGCAAGAGATGAATAAGTGATGAAGCAAATTATTGTAGTAAGTTGCACGTAGATAATTTTCTCAACTATTACATGTTATTGTCCCATTAATCCTAGGAAGGATTGCAACAAAATATATTAGCATCAGATGAGACTTGGAATCAAGGTTACTTCAAGGCAAAATAATCACTACTATGCCTTTAGATTCATATATAAGAACAAATAATCTTTCGTCGAGTAATTGTACAATTGGATGTAATGTATTCACAAAGTTAACATTATTGAATGTGACAAGTACAATCCTACACAAGATATTCATTAATAAAGCAAAAGTTAATTTTGGTTTTCAAAAGAATGAGGCAAAAGGAATATTTCATTTTAGGTGCCTAGCTAGCAACTATGTCCATCAATATCATCACCTTCCATTATACTATTTGAAATTGTACTATTATAGAATAATTAGTTTTTTTTATATATATATATAAACAAAAATTGAATTATAAGCCTATAAGGAGTATTAGGTGTAATCAGCCCTTACAATTCAAACAAAAATTATTAAATGCTTAGAATTCAAACTAATGGATTTTTACACCAGTTGAAAAATACAAAAGAGAAATTAACTCCTAATGACCTATAAACCAAAATTAAGAAATAAAGATGATCTGATCTGCCAGAGAATATCCAAGTTAAACACAATCTCCACAAACATTATATTATTACGAGTGTGTCATATACTCCAAGTAGTTGATAGCCAAATGACATACGAGTTTTAGCAACTCTCTTGCTCTTCACCAAGTCCCCAAAAGAAATGAAATGCTTTCACCCTTCCTCAAAGGGGATGAAATCCACCTTCAACCATTTATAAACTTTCTTCCAAACTTGAATTGATACAGAGCAATTAAAAACACACAACAAAACTCACGCGGATTACTTACAATTCCTTTTCTCACAAAAGTCATACGGGTAGGAAGTCATGCTAATAACAATCTTCATCCAAATATGCTCATTTTTTAGAGAACATCATTCGCCCATAAGTCTTGCAACACATCCACCACATTACTATTAATAGACAAAGATATATCGTGGTTTTGCAAAAAACAGTATGCTAAATTTACCGTGAACAACCTGGCAAGGTTCGAGAGCCATTTTCGATTATCCGAATAATCTTTCTTATAGGACTAAAATCTGCTAGTAATAACGACAACTTAGCTGCTGCTTTCATATCAATCTGCGCTATATCCACATCCCATTCGAAACTCCAATCTCAAATATCATCATGCCAAGATCCAAAAGTTGCTATAGGTGCTTTCGGTTGCAGCAATTTTGCATACAGTTGAGCAAATAAATTCATAAAACTATCATGACCCAGGGATATTTATTACCAAAAATGAATAAGTTCGCCGGAACCATAAATTAGTTGATATACACCATCAATTTTTAGTGAATTAAGTTTAGGCAATTAATGCTAACATGTGTCGTAAGGACACATAATAAGTTAATATAGAAGGAAAAAATTGAACTATGCTAAACAATTCCTCTAGAGCACATGTTATATTTTTAAAAATTACCTCAAACAAAAATTTAAATTTATGATTATTTAATATAATAAAAATAAATAATCAACAAATTAACTAATCAATTTGAAATAGTTATAAGAGTTATATTCATATAATATTATCATTGTAAAAAAAATTACATTAAAATGTTTGAATTTAATAAAAATTAAGCATGGTTTGTTGTGATTTATTGACTATTTATTTAAAGTCTCTTGTACCATTTAAAATGGTTGGGGTGAATTAATAAACTCCTCCAATTAAGTATCTTTTTGTTTTCATTTTATTTTGAGTTGAATGCAACAATGATGAGCTCATGAAGGTCCACTCCCACCACAATCTTGAACTGGCAGGGTAAGGCATGTCTTTCATTAATGGTAATGTGGAAGCCATTTATGACACTTTTCCCCAACCTGATAAAGAATCATACAAAACTTTTTCCAACTAAGCTTCAATGAGTTCCCCCCACCTCACGAATATGCTGTGTACCAAATCATAACTGCAACTTCATTTGATCAGCCATATCCAATGTAGGTCATTTATGACCTTTTCAATTTTCTACTAAGGCTCTTTGATATAAAATAGCGGAGTTAGCTTTTAGCTTATAGCAAATAAGCTACCTGATTGAATTTGTAGTGTTTGGTAAAATTAGCGGTTAAACTAGTTTATAAGTGTGAAATGACATAAAAAATATATGTTTAATTAATATTTAATTTCTTTCAAGGAAGATGATAGGGGTAAAATTGGAAGAAATGATAATAAGCTATAAGCTCATAAGCTACTTGAAATTGCGTTTGAAAAATAAGCTATAAGCTAGTAAAATAAACTATAAGCTCTTTTTTAAAACTGTTACCAAACAGAGTTTTTAGCTTATAAGCTATAAGCTAGCTTTTTAATCTTCCTAACGAGAGCTAAATAAAAATAAATGTATTTGCTTCATTAAAAAAAATATATTTGGCAATACAGGAAAAACAATTCAAAAAGACTTAAAAATTGCAGTTAATTAAACACAATGAGGAAGGAATATCATATACTAGTACTAAGTCCATTATAGTTATTTATAAATTTATTCATTTCATTTCCATTTTTTCCCTATTATGATATATATATCCTTTCCACCTTTGACAAGATTTTGTTTAAAAAATATCAGCTTTTCTGTTAATAATATGTTTTTAGAGGTCTAAAATAACAAGATAATTGTTCAACCTACTTGTAGGGAGATGACCTGGAAACCTATTAAGTCGAAAATAGAAATATAATAAAATTGATATATTTTTAATAACATTAATATTATTTATATATAATACAATAAAAATTATCGTATGTTTATTAATTGAGAGTACAATACATATTTATAAAAGGGAGGGGAAGTGTTGAGCATCAACCCGAGATCTAACTCGAAACCGATAACGAACAACACATTGTTTCAAAAACCGATTGTTTAAAAAATATATCAGCTTTTCTGTTAATTGTATGTTTTTGGAGGTCTAAAATAAACAACATAATTGTTCAACCTACTTGTAGGTATGACCCGAAAAGCTATTATCCAAGGTCGAAAATAGAAATATAATAAAATTAATATATTTATTTGTAATAATATTAATATTATTCATATATAATATGATAAAAATTAACGTATGTATATTAATTGAGAGTATAATACATATTTATAAAAGGGAGAGGTAGGGTTGAGCATCAACCCGATATCTGACTCGAAACCGATAACAAACAATTGAAGCATTTGGTCGGGTGTGGGTCGGATCTCGGATCAACAATTGCTAAAAATCAAGCATGAACGGTTGCATACAGCAGGTGCAGGTCTCTAAAATTATATCTCTTCATAATCGAAATCTACCGAACAACCATAAAGATGAAAATTATTTTTTTTTCCTTCTCTCCCTCTCTCCCTCTTAATCTCATATACTTTTCTTCTTTTTTTATTCATCTTTGATATAAGAGAGAAATGTTAAATTTTACAAAGCTTAGAAGTTATAATACGTTAATGAAGGAGGTGCGGAAAATATTCTAATATATATTTAAGATCTATTTTAATTTCTACTTATCTTCTACTTGATCTATTATTGTGTTTAGATCTACATATTTGAAACAAACTAACTGCATCTTACGCTCTTTGTTTTTTAATTAAGTTTATGTATCCTTTGTTGCATTGTGTACGATGTATTGAACTATTTGAAAATTATGAATTTTTGGAAAATGGAAGAGTTTTAGATGTAAACAAAATTTCAATTTAACCTGTAATAACCGACTTGTTCAACTCACCACCCGTACGACCTAACACCCGAACAAATCAAAGATATAGATGGTCAGCATTGAGTCCAAATTAAATAATTGTAATTTTTATCGATTTGATGATTTTCAACCCAAACCCACCGAAACCGACAGATGCTCAACTAGGGAGAAGAGCCTTTCCCACTGCATGCCTCCTTTAAATTCGTCCCTGCCTTCTAGTAACTTTTACCTTTAGGAGCCTAGGGTAGGACCATTCCAATAAATACAAATGGGCTTTTTGCCTTTTGCATAAATTGCACAAAATTTTGGATAAGGTGAGTGAGTGTGTGCGTGTATATGTGTGCATTAGAATAATAAATAATTAAATATTTTTGTAATTAAGATGCATATATTTACAAATCATATATATGCATGTTAGTGTTTAAAAACTATAGATAGCAATGGAAAGTGGATTTACACCAATGTGAAACCATTAGGTCTAGTTAGTGTTTTCATGGTAGAGCTTTGGGAGAATGCTTGGAAGATTCTTGGTTGCTAAATCTCGTAATGTCACCAATTTGATTTAGATTGCTGTTTGTCTTGTGATGGTTTTGCATGTTAAAATTATTCTCATAAGGGAGTTTGACTCAACTTAATTTAATCCAAATTTTTAGGACATGTTCATTTTGGTTATTAGGTGCACTAGACGTGATCATCGATTTCAATAAGTACAAAAGCACTACCAACCACCGAACATATATTCCACCAATTCAGAATTTGATGGTTGGAAGAGAACAACCTAACCCCTTCATATTATTTTTTTCTTTTAATTGAGACAATTCATATTATTTTCAGAAAACTTAATCACATATTTTTATTAAAAAACTTAGAACATATTATTTTTGTAGAGTTCATCTATTTTCAGTACAAACTACCTAACCTATAGCATATTTCCTAGTATTATATTTTTTAGATAATTCATGTACTTAGTAGTTAGTCCTACATTGCTTAATGCTTACAATGAGGAAGCTGACTTTTTGACAAAAGGGATTTATTTTTATCACAATAAAAATGGACACTAAATCAAATGAGATATACTCAACAATATTGTAGTAAGAAAGAAAAAAAATTCCTAACGGTGTAAAATAATTTTACGCATTGTTATTTAATAATAACTATGTATTCTGTTAAATTATTTTAGTACACTCTACTTTAATTATATAACTTGGATAAATATTTAATTTTTATTGAATATTGATATAAAATTAATTTACACTATAGAGTATATTCCTTGACAATTGGAGAATTAACAATAAGAAATAGTTGATCAAGTGGTATACGGTGCATCATTTATCCAACTTTTTCATTTTAGATTTTTTGTCTGTTAAACAAAAAAAAAAACTCTTTCATTTTAGAAAAAGCCAGTTATAGTCAATGAGATTTACTTTTGCCACCATATAGGTTACTCGCGCGCCCTACATCTTTCTCTTTTTACCCTTCTGCTACTTAAGTAGCGGACGTTATAAATGTAGGATATTTTTGGGGTGTCCGCTATTTAAGTAGCAGATGAGGGTATTTTGGTAAATTCGCAGAGCGCGCCCCAGAATCTTTAGGGTGGCAAAACTAAAAGTCATAGTTAATTTAATCACTCAGTGGTAAAATTGAGAACTTCACTCATGTACTAATAATTTCCAAGAACATAGAGTGATATCGGGCCAGAAGGATTTGGGCCTTCCCTCTCAAAGATTTCATACTTCATCCATGCATAACCCAACAACATCAAATCAAATCACACATAGGGTGTTGATAGAAAATCACACAATAAACAGACCCCAAAAATAAAACACACACTCACAATTTAAAATTGGATTGGCTTAGCAGTCATCAGAATCACACATTTACCCACTCATAAGTCATAACACTCACAGAGTAATAGTTGTTTATTGATAGAAAGTGATAAATTAAAGGGTTAATTGTTGCAATTCGAGAAGGAACATGGTCTCCATAGAATGGGGGAAAAGACTAGAATTCTTATTGAACAATTTTTTCATTGTCTTTTACATGTACAATACAAATATATATAGACAATATCATAAAACTACTATAATAACTACTAATAACTCCTTAAAACTACTAATAACTATCTATCTATAATTACATAATTAATAATTTATATTACATAATACAAATAAAGGTGGATTCTAAGGTGAGGGAGCTATCAAGTCCCTCACCGATGAGGTATTTAAAAAACACCGTTAGATCAAATGAATGGTTAAGATCTTTTAAAATAATAAAGGAGAACATCTACAACTATCCGTATTCAATGTTACCCTCATTGTTATTCGTATACTGCTATGTTTCTCGTACAATCTTCTCCTTTTGTTTCTTTTTTCATCATAATTGTTCTTCATTATTTATTATAATTGAAGAAGCATTGTTGATTCATCAATCTGCAGCAATCACAACTACAACCTTCATCAAATCGCATATCACTTGCAACCGTAGCCATCTCTAAACGAAACCCTAATTTCAATTCTTACCTTCTTCGTATTCCCCCGGTTCCAAAATCCAACCGTCTTTCCAAGCACGACGCCAACTTCCACCACTCAAATTCGTGACTCTTATCTCTCACAATCTGTTTTCCTCACACCACGCCACGATTTTGCACGGGTAAGTATGTTCTTTTATGCATATGCGAGTATTATCATATTGGATTTCCATTTTTCCGATTTGCAGTTGTTAATTTTATGTAAAAAGATATGAGCTTGGTTATCGTTTCTATGATTATGTGCATAATAAATTAGGATAAGTGTCTTCAATATTTTGTTTTGCAGTTTGTGAGGGAATCGTGCTGTATATTGCAGTCTTGTACAGGGGAACACAATTGTGAGAGCATTAGGTTACGTTATTTCTCCACGCTGTCACAACTCTTCTTTCAGCAGTACTTTATGTTGTTTCACTTTCTACTCAATTTTTCTTTACTTTTTGTTTGCTGTGCGCGTTTAAAGTAATTGCTCTTTTCAAGGTTTTTTTTTTTAATCAGAAATTTTACTATTGAAGAATAAAGGTTCAGGACCCTAATAATTTAAAATTTGGGAAGGATGGCAGTAATGTTATTTCAAGGTAAAAATAGAGACGTGATCATCATCTTTCTTGAGTTTTGATCATGATCTCATTTCTAACATATTTTACTTGGAAAAACAAATTGTAAGTATGTACTCTTTGACTCTATCCTGCAGTGTGCCAGTGTCTCAGAGCAACATTTTAAGATTGCAAGTTGCAACTTACGAAACATAGTTGTTATTTGCATTTGCAAACATAGGTGATATAGTTTTTTTTTTTGTTATGATTTGTAGCCCTGTTTTTGCATTTTTAGGTATGAAGATTAGTTGTTATATGGGTCTATATTATACTTGTTATGTTCATGTTGCTGAAGCCATTTTTGTCACGAGTCAGTAATTTGATAATTGATGCTTGATTATGATTATGAGTTAATTAATGCTAATTGGCATTTGAATCTGATTTCATCTTTGGAATTTTGATCATGGACATGTTGAGGCTTGCAAAGGTAGTCTTAAGAAGCTTTTAATATTGAGTCTTAGTGTAAGCACATTGATTAGTGTCTTATTAGATTAGTTGTTATATGAGGTCTATACTATACTTGTTATGTTCATGTTGTTGAACCCATTTTTGTCACGAGTCAGTAATTTGATAATTGCTGCTTTATTATGATTATGAGTTAATTAATGCTAATTGGCATATGAATCTGATTTCATCTTTGGAATTTTGATCATGGACATGTTGAGGCTTGCAAAGGTAGTCGTAAGAAGCTTTTAATATTGGGTCTTAGTGTCAGCACATTGATTAGTGTGTTATTAGATAAGTTTTTTCTTTATATATGGTAGACAAGATGATTGCTAGTTGATGGTTTTAAATGCTTCATTACAAGCCATTTATTTGTCATGCTGTAGTTAGGATTTATTATTGTAGATTTATTATTAAACGTAGTCTATGATTACCAATTTTACCACCTAAGTAGAATATGTTCATTTGTAAAGTGGGTGAAATAGACACTTCAATTAGTGCATATACGAGGTCCTTAGTTTGTTCTTTGAAAACAATTAGGCTCATATAGGATACTTGTACAATGGTTGCATTTAAGAAGTTGAGTAAACTTATTTGTAAAATTTTGTTTTGAAAATAATGTGGTTGACATAATTGGTGTAGGCAGCAGAAAAGAAGCTTCAATACATTCTTTGAATAGTGAAAGGTGACATACTTGTTAGAACGTGTTTGAGATGGAGAATAATGATGAAGAGCATATGTAGATGGATAAATCTGTTGCCTCTATGGAGGTAAAATGAGATATTTGTTTAATAACAGTATTAATGTATTTTTTTTTGGTACATATGTTGAAACTATGTATTTTGTTGTGTCAGGGACTAGAAGACTTGTCAGTTGGGGTAAGTAGTGATGAAGCACCATGTGACACCACTAACGATGATGCCATTAGTGTTGAGGCTAGCGAAGGCACCGATTTTTTTTTAAATATTGATAGTATGGAGGATATTCTTAGAATGAACCTGAAGGGGTTAAGTCCCCATGAGACAAGGAAATTTCAGTTTTCAAGCTTGGAAATGGCTTATGAGTTCTACAATCAGTATGCTAGAATGAATGGGTTTGCTGTCCGCAAGAGCAAGATACTCCGAAGCAAGAAAGGGGAATATTACAACGAACATTTGTCTGTCACAGACAAGGGTTTAGGGAGGATAGAGGTTTAACAACAGAAACTCGGAAGCGTGAGCCTACGATTTTAATAATGTCATTGTTTCCGAGGATGAGGTGTTGTTTGATGTTTAGCAGTCTTTGATGTATCATTGTACTTTTGTTTATTGTCACTTATGGTGCATAATGGTTAACCATACTTGCTTTATGGCTAAAGAGTTGAGTTACATACAAGTATTTAAAATCAACAATTCTCTTTATGTTTTGGTAGATCAACGCTAATTAGGCAACAACAATGTTCTATCTTTGGAAATGCATTACAAAAATTAGTTTTGTCTTCTATGTATCTTATTATTAGAAGCTACAATGAGATTTTGAATCACAACTTCAACGTTGGTACTCTCAAATCATACTATTTCTTGGTACACAACAATATCAAGGATTTACGTAAAATTGAATCCTAGAGTCATGTCAAAATCTCTAAATGCAATCTTGAATTACATGTTCTCAACACTTCTACTTCCAAATGATTTTGAGTAATGATTTGATCCTTATTCTGTTCAGCTTCACACCTAATATCATCCTTATTGAGCAGTTCGATTTTCACTCTTGTGGTGTCAAGCTCAGCCAACACCTTTGCATGATCAGCAACCTCTTCTTTTAATCTCTGATTCTCAGCCTTCAGATTGAACATCTTTACCTCCATATTAATTATCTCCTTTGAAGCTCCATCACAAACCGTCGATGTGTGTTTCTTCCTGCTATATAGGAATTGAAATAGCCCTATTTTAGTTTCATTGTTTGAAAAAAGGAAATAATGTGTATCATTAATTATGTTAATTGCTGCTAGTTACAAGATAATATGAAGATAAAAGCTACATATTTTTATGTTTCCACAAAAGTATCTTTGACTCAATGATCATATAGGAGAAGGTTCTTAATCTTATGGTAGAATTCAATTAGCCATCTCTGAAAGTTAACTTCTTACATTATAATAATGATCATATACTACCTCCACCTCTAAATATAAGCTCAAGTCAATTATAATAATGAATTATGAATACTCGAGTGAAGTTTAAGTTTATGCCACAAATTAAGACATGTAAATAGTAATAACTCTGGATGAAAGATAAATAGTTAAATACCTTGCAATCTCTTCACGGATATTTCTCACCCATCAGCACTAACATCCTCCAACTTTTGTTAACACAAACACAATCAAACACTGCATCCCCCTCCTCTCTTTTTCTCCCAGGTGAATTGTATCTATAGAAACCAACATCACAGAATGATGAAGGATGGAAATTAAAAAAAGAGCGACGACCCATTTTGGTCCCTCACAAATTTTTGACGGGACATCTCAGTCCCTAACAAAAATAAAACCCAAATTAGTCCTTGACATTTTCATACTGGGACAAATTAGCCCCTCTGTTATAATGAATCGGGGACTAGTTTGTCCCTAACATGAAATATCATTTTATTTTTATCAGGGACCGAATTGACTCGTCAAAAAATTGTGAGGGATCAAAATGAGTATTCACTCTTAAAAAATAATAATTTGGAGGTCAATAAAATAAAATCATTATATTACCTGACTAGCTGGTACATAAGGATCCCCGGTTAGTTTCAAGGCTTCTACATACTCATAAAACTCAAGATCCGAAGTCTCCTTCACCCTACCGTCCTCATGCCATTGATCATATCGACATCTCATTTGAATAACTTCAAAGGAGTAAAGACCATATGCACCAATATATAAGCCTGATTGAAAATGAGAATATTTGTTACTTGGTTTACAAAACAATATAGATTAAAAACTAACATTAGCAGTCAAAACATGCAAAAAGCGAAAAAGTTGCTAGGTTGTTTCATTCACTTAGAAATGGCTGGCGTTGCAGCATTAAGCTCCTGAAAAAAGATTCAGTAGATGCAAACCTTCATTAGTGGAATAACTACTACTATTATAAAGAAAAACAAAATGATGCAACTCATTGGTCTTAAAATATCTTGGCCTGTGACACTTACAGTGAAAATATCCACATATTCCTTTCGGTCGTATTGTTTCTCCCTCACTTCAAGATACTATGTAGTAATTACATACAAATACAACAATGTAAGACTGATATAGTGACATTTGATGAAGAAATAAGAAAGATAGAGACATAGAAAGTCTCTTGGTACTTGGTAGTGAGGTGTTGGGAAAATTATAATATTGATTCAAGCAAATTCAGGTTTGAACTGAGACTTAAACCTCGATTTTTAAATTGATTACATCGAAGTCTGCACATAATAAACCTTTTATTTATCAGTGTTTCTAGTTTCTAGAATGGGCCTCGGTGTGAGGTACACATCGTTGTTCAGTAAGATTTTCGGATCATCTTCAGACCTGTCAGGTCAGGACTTCTGAAAGAGGGGAATCCCAACTGGAAACTTTCTGTTCGGGCAAGTTGGTATTCACATAAGGAATACACTCATACAATAGAAAACCAACTACTAAAAGAAAAACGTTTCGGTATCTAATGCATTGGCGTTGCTTTATGGAAGAATTGTCGGAAAACAGGTACAACTAAACCTTCAAATTATAGTAGTTTGATCAGCCAACTTAAAAAATTCCATTTAAAGCAAGTATAAATAATGTAGACAATGGAAGTTAAAACTTCAAAGATAAATATTAGGTATCAAATAAAGAATACACTCATACAATACACACACAAATCACTCCATTTGTCCATTAACTTAAACAGATTATAGCAATTTCTATAAAAGAGAACCCTTAGCTACCAACCACCAGAAAAAACCACACTCGAGAGGCACGAAAACATTGCAAAATTACACCAGAATAACAGGTACAACTAAACATAAATAAGAAAGTAAAAAAACCCACAAGTAACAGTAGAAAAACGCTACATTACACCTTAACCAAACTATCAATGAATACTATCAATAATGACTAATGACACATTGGTGATTGCTATGATGAATAAATCAAAACCAGACACAGTCCGAAGGAAGAAATTTTGCACAATTATTCATCTACTTCTGAAACAATACACTAATCTATGTGCGGACACTAAGGGCCAATATTAAAAGCTTCTTAAGACTATCTTAGCAAGCCTCAACATGTCCATGATCAAAATTCCAAAGTTGAAATCAAATTCAACTGCCAATTACCATTAATTTACTCATGATAAAACAGAATTATCAAATTATTGATTCGGGACAAAAATGTCTTAAGCAACATGAACCTGGCAGTATAATGTAGACCTCATATATAACAGCTACATGACTGGGTTATGTGAAAAATCTATAAGAAGAAACACATGGGAAAAACATTGAAGCAAAAGGAGGAGTATTCAACACTTCAATTTTTAAGGTGTAATACATATATACAATCAACAATTCAGTTCCATTATGGTGGAACTTTATTCTTCAAACTATATCTCACATATGCCTATACACACTACTAAAATAATACCCTATTCTTTCCGCTAAATACTAAACTACTATGTCCTGTAAAGAATATTCACACAACAAACTACATTCTTCCTTATGTACATATAGAATTCACTTTCCATCTATCACATGAACCTTACAGGTTCTATATATGCACATAAATAAGCATGTATGTACATACACTAACTTACTTATGTATATCCAGTGAAGGCTAAGCTATTAAGCTCTTGAGGTTGTATGATTGAAGTCCACTGATCAAAGTTGTAGAGATTGTACTCTTTGCTTAAATCTTTCTCAAGTCTTTCCTTCCCATCATCAACTTCTCTGCTTAGATTTTTATTGATGACAGCATAAAAATCCATCTCGATATTATCTTCGACAGCTTTTCTCTTCAGCGGATTGAATAATCGCTCAGTAGCAGATGACAAGAACTGTGCTCCAATTATGTTCAACTTGTCTTCATAAAATGAAGCATGGGGCTTTACATTTTCGGAGGCCATACTAGTGCACTAATGTTCATTCATTAAATAATCCTGAAAATTATTGAAGAAACTATGTCAATTTTCTTTTTATCAGTCTGAAAAGAACTCGGTACCTGGGATTTGAGTTGCGACTGTGATGGTGGTGGCGGAAGTTGGCGTCTTAAGAAGAAAGACGGGTCAATTTTGGAATTGGTGGAAGATGAAGAAGAGGGCCAGAGTGTTGAAATTAGGGTTTTGTTAAGGGAGATGACAATGATTGCAGATGCTTATGTGATTTGATGAAGAGTTGAAGGGTTGTTGTTGTTGTTGTGGATCTGCAGATGGATGAGTTAGTGATGATGAAAAAGAAACATATACGAATCATGTTATACGAAATTAGGGATAGTATTGAAGGTATAATTGAATGTAGATGTGTCTAGGTGTTCTCATTTTTTATTTTAAAAATCTTAACCATTAATTTGATCTAATGGTATTTTTTAAGTGCCTCATCGGTGAGGGATTTGATAGCTCCCTCATGTTAGACTTCACCAAAAATAAAATACATATATTAAATAATAATATGATACACGTATCATTTATTTAAAAGATTGGACAATTTAAAAATTAATTAATTTTATAATTTAAAATACCGAGTTTGATTTTAAACTTTTACGGATGGTCCATCCGCTTTCCAAATTTTTTAAGTTTTTTTTTGCGAGTGTACTTGATGTTGCCTATGTACAATAGCACCTACCTACTACGGGGTTCAATTTCCTCGCTCGTGTAAATTTTCTGCAATGAAATTTTAGTCACTAATATTATTTTTTTGAAGTCCATGGTCATATAAAGGAATTGCGGGAATGATTTCTATCCATCATACCTTCCCACTCTTTTTTTTTTCTTCCAATTTTCAATCTTCACGATTAAAACCCACCACATTTTTATCTGTTTTGATGTGTTTTTTCAATGGGCTAGCTAGAGATTCTCATTGGAGAGAATACACTGCCGAGAATTTCCACCAAGATAACTAAAAGTCTGCACCATTTAGTATGAATTCATATTACTACTCTCTCCGTTTTAAAATGATTGAAAAATAGTTTTTGAACGTATTATCACAAGTAATCATAGACGGGACAACAATCTTGCATTGACGAGTAATTTTTTAACGGGACTAATTTTGCACTATCTAATAATATTTGACCTATTATAATTTACTCTGTTATAATTATAACTATCATACATCGGACAATAATCTTACAATGACGAGTAATTTTGTAGTAACACTAATTTCACACTATACAATATTCCTCATGCAATAAAAAAAAGTGCGACAATGCCACGTCCCGTGCATATGAACGGACATTATACTAGTAAAAATAGATAGTCTTTGAATATACGTTACGATTAACTTAATCTTACAAAATCAATCTTATCTCAAGGAACTCTTAAAATATAATATGTTTAAGGGTTAAATATGTTTTCGGTTTTTATAAAAGGACAAAACTTACATGCATTTCCATATACATGCAGTTTTTACTTTTCCTCTCACAAAGATGTAGTTTTTTTTAATTAAAAAACAGTTTTATTTTATTTGTTTAAAATGAAAAAACACCAAAAACCAACTGTTTGTGAGTAGAACAGCAAGAACTGCATGTATGGAAATGCATGTAAGTTTTGTCCTTTATAAAATTATAAAATTTTGTTTCTGATCCTTATAAAAAAGGTTCATCTTTTGGGCTACAAAATTATTATGTATGTAGTTTTAGTCTCTACTGTTAAACCAATATGTATTTGGTTTTTCCTAATCTTCTCCTTCGTAATTTGAGGGTATTTACACATCAACCAATAATGAGAACAAGGTTTTTACAAGTTAGTTGTGAGTACTACATGCAAATCAACTTATGTGGTTTGTTCTCATTAGTTGATGGATAAATACATCTAAATTATGAAGGGGTAGAGAACGTCTCGCCTATGTATTGTTGAATGATTATTTTGCAATCATGCTTAGAACATTATAAAAGTTCTTCAAAAAATAAAAAGAACTTTAAATTTTATTTATAAATCGAGAATTTTGTTGCTTTTATCTTTATCTTTTGAAATTTAAAAATTTCATATATTTCTTCTCATTTTCAAACATTCAAAATTTTAGGAACCAAAATAAACAACTTTTTTATGTAGTGACCAAAAATAAATTTTAGTAATTTTAAGGGATAAAAAACATGTTTAACGGTATATTTAATTTTAACAAAAATCTAGTTTCTTGCAAGGTGTTATGATGTGAAAAGAGGCTTCTTCTAAAAGAGAAATTAAGGTTTGTCATTTGTGCCACTAATTATACTGAAATCTTGTGATTTGTTTTTGAATATTAACATTATAAAATATTGCTAAATTGTTTGTTCTCTTGCACAGAGTCAAATTAATATATATTTCTATGTTTTGTGGACAAAAGAAAAATATGCAGAACCTCTTACACACATTATGTTTCAATACTTTGCATACATTAATCCAAATAAAAGACTTTTGTGTTAAAATAAAAAATAAAAAGAAATAAAAAAACTTTTGTCTTATGTGCTCCATAATTTGTCTGCATTCTATCTATTCACGTGCCTATAGCATGAAATTGCGGAGACAACAAATCTTTAAACATTAGATTTGCAATCAAAAGAAAATCTTTAAACATTAGATACCAAATCAAGAAATTTGGACTAACGTAAAATTTTGTAAATATATGAGCCAAAGGTCCATAAACTCATGAGTTTTGATTTAGAATGAAAATCGATCCATGTGTATAAAGCTTTAGATATCACCGGCCGCCACATCAGCCGCAAAAAAAAAAACTAAGAGGAGTCAGATATGATTTATACAAAATTAAACAATTGTCGGAATATGAAATTTTAGATAAAAACTATCTTTTCAATCCACCTTCTAAATACATGAGATATATCTAAAACACTTTTTTTTTTACAAAATCTAAAACACATTTTTGATAACCATGTATTTATAGATGGTGGATTGAAAAACTATAAATTTTATGGATTGGTGTAAATTTTATGAATTGGTTGAATATTGCATGTTTTTCATTACTTTTATTTATCTTTTACCAAATTCCATTATTCTTAATTTCTTATGTGGTTCTACAAAAGGATACACACTCATTTTATTTTGGGAGTTACACCAAAGACAAAAAATTTACTTTTGCTCTTTCCTAAGCTACTTCCTACTTTGAGAAATTTCTTTGGTAATTTGTTCATGCCTCTTAGTTTTTTTTTATCAATTTATGCCTCTTATAGTTTCACTTATCATAATAAAAAGCACATTTAATTTCATGGTGAGTTTGTACATCCTCTATCCGCCTAATTTTAAATATAAAAAAATAAAACCTAAAAGCAAAATGATATTGTATTATATTTAAGAATTAATGAATTATGTTAAGATATATATTAAGAGCACGTGTTAAAGTGTCTAAATATTGAAATTTTAAGTACAAAAAATTTAATTCTTTAAAAGTTGAATGCACACATTTCTACTAAATTTCTACACTTCTCGAATCACCAATCAAACCTTTTCATGTTTATTTATAATTTCAAAAAAGAAAATATATTATTGATTTTGCAAACTTTAATTTGACACCAAGGTGGGTAAAAAGTGACATAAGAATACAATTTCTCCTTTGCTACTGGTAGCATGTGCAGGTTACTATTTACTTGTTTTGTTTTTATTGTAGAAAAATGATTAATAAAGCTTTTTATTTTAATAAAAAACTAATAAAGCATGTTAAGCAGAGGCAAGTGCATGTTACTACATCATGTCCAGTATGGCAATTATTTGAAGTATTATTGCAGCATTGTCTCATGCATGCATATGAATCTTCCAATTGTGCTAGAAAGTAAGAAACCGCTGAGTCATTTACTTGTCCAAACAACTTAGTAAAGTATACTCCAATGGTATTAATTCTATAATATTTACCAAAAATATTATATGATCACCCTCAATTCATATAGCATGAAATGGAGAAAATAAAAGCATACACAAAAGGAAAAAGGTAAAAATGAAAATTAGAGTAAAAAATACATGTTTCTTAATTTCTTTTGGGTCTTAATACACACCATTCTTAATTTGTTAATCTTTTTGTCTTCATCCTCCACTTCTTAGAGAAAGTATAAGTTTAGTTGGAAGTTGAGTGAAAAATCAAATATAAATACCGCCAAATTTGTTAATCTATTGTGAAAAATCAAATTTAAATACCCCTCAATAATATTAATTACTTGAAACGAATTATTTGGTTTATTTATAGTTAATTTCACGTAATTTTCAACAATAATATTCGATAACCCGAGACTAAAAAGTAAAAAAAAAAAAAAAAAATCAGAGAAAAAGGTTTCCCCAACTCACGTGACAATCACACACACCCTTGCGGGGAAAACCCAATTCGAGAACCCGCCAAATCATAGGCGATCCGAAAACCTTGTTGTTGTATGTTCCCTATAATAGACAACTTACTCGTTGTTCCGGCAAAAGCAAAACAATAAGTTTTTTTGTCGGTGTCCATCGGAACTAGCAAATTTCCGGATGGCAAATTCATATCAGCACCTCGAAAATGAAGTACTACCGTCGGAATCTTCAACTCCTTAACCCCTGCTAAATTATAACACGTGTCTAAAAGCTCGTTCCCTGGTTCTTGTTTCAAATGTCTGGTCCCCATTCGAAAAGCATTTCTAAGTGCCACATAAGCAAGACGAGTGAGTCGCGTCACTGAAGTCCCGGAGTCGATAATTACACCCCCATCTCCTGTTTTATCAAACCGAAATAGTGAAGCTGAGATGCCACGAACAGGCACGCCACCTACGCTGATTCCAAGAAGTTCAACGTAGTAAAAAGTGGGTAAATTAAGATTTTTAATCAAAGGAGTGAAGAACACGGTTCGCGGAATAGCTAAGTCGCCAAAAACAATAGAAGATGGTTTATTCGAAACAAACCGGTCCACAAAACAATAAGAGAATTTTTGTCTAAACCGGTATGCAGTTTGGATTGGAAAAGATAAACCACCACGGCCTAAACCAAATAAACCAGCCGAGCCATTAAAGAGTCCCTCATTATCATGACCACAACCAATAGCCACACGCGGAACACCAGTTCTCCCAAACGTCAACATTTCAGTGGAGAAGTCTCCTACGGTGAACGACCCATCACCGTAGAAGACTTCATACTGACAAACCTTTTTCCCATTACATCCCGGCTTGTCCAACCGACGACACATGGGAGACAAACACGAAATTCCAGCATAAGAACTTGATTTCTTCGGATCAAAAACCGGGTCAGTTTGTGAGTAACAATTCTCACAAGGTGCACATTGAAGCCAAACAACATCACTTCCAGTGTCAAGAATCATGTAAACATATCTTGGTGGTGTTCCAACTCCTATACGTGTAAAATACTCACCACTCCCTAAAGCTAAACCTGAAACTACAGAGCTACTTACACCCGACCGGGGTCCGGTTTTTCCGGGCCGGGTTTTGTTTATAGATGAGGCTAATGAGGTGAATGTTTTGACTCTAGCAGTGTCTCTTTGGAGTCTAAGGTTGAAGAGTTGTTGTGGGGTTTTGTTGAAAGATAGAGCATCTATGTGATGGAGGTAGAGGGTGGTTGAATTTTCCGGGTCGGGTTCAGTGGATTTGGATTCGGGCCATGAGAGTGTTGGTGGGTGGGGGAGAGATTGGAGGAGTGGTGAGTGAATTTGGAATTCAAGTGGGTATGAGGTACTGAAGGAGATAGATATGAATGTGAAGAATAAGGAAAAGAGGAAAATGTTTTGTGCTTTGTGTTCCATTTGAAAGTGATGAGTGAAGAATGAAAGTGAAATAATGGGTGGAGAGATTTTATAATGCAAAAAAGTATGAGAATTTTGAAATGTGTGCATGTTTGGTAGTTTTTCATATTTATGACATTTGAAGTTACTGGTATGAACTCAAATTAGTGGAAAGTGAGTTCCAAGAGTATGACTTTTAAGATTTTTCATAACTTTTTTATTGTATTTTATAAATTAATATTTCACTAGTTTTTTATGAGTCATACGACAGTATTTTGAAGGTGTCTTGCTCGAATATTAAAAATAGTAGCTTATGAAAAACGTAAAAAGAAAATAATTTTATACTTAAATTGTAAGCACCATAAATCTCTAGTTTGTGAGAAGGATTTACTCCTTGAATTGATAGAGGAATAATACAAGGGCTTATAGAGCCTTATCTTTTTTTTTTTAGTGCCACCGGAATGGATTGCTACTCTTACCTTACTAGCACGATAATGAAATGGCCTTTAGTAGACTAAAGGCTACAAGACTGCTTCTACATCTACTACCCTCACTCTCAGATAAAGACAGAACGGACAACACGTAGAAAAATAATTATCATTGTATATAACATAAAAAATAGACTTCATAATCAATGCTTAAAATGACTAAAACTAAATCATGCAATCCTCGTGACTATAATTCAATTGATACGGATATTGTATTTTATATACATCGGCAAAATTTGAACCCCGAATCTCCTTCACTTATTCACTTCAAGAAGTGAATTTCTAACCATTTAGATTAGTTTTTGACAAAAAAAAAATTAAAATTAAAATTTTAAAGACCGTCAAATTTTGAAGACGGATACTGCTGCACACTTGACATGTGAATGTAGGCAGGCCTTAGTATTTTACTAGTTGCTTGATGTAAGTAACCACGTATATATGCGCACATTTTGCAAACTTGACAATGTGAATGTATGTCACTATAAAAATCTAGGAGAAATGATATTTGTACAATCACTTTTGGATAACATTGTAGACAATATTCTCTCTCATACTCTCATAGTATTTTTACTCATCTCCTCTATTTCTTTATTATTTTTGTCCCAAAATATGAAAGGAAAAAAAGGTTGTCCCAAAATTTGTTGTACAAATAACACTCCTCAAAATCTAGTAACATGCAAAAAGCAATGTGAATGTATGTCATTTCAAATAACATTTTCTCTTTCGTCAAAAAAAAAAAAAAAATTTTCTTTTCATGTACGCTAGACATCTATAGCCTTGAGTGAAGAGATGAGTAACAGAATTTCTAATTAAGTTTAGAATAAGAGACTATAGACCTGTTTGTTTCAGCTTTAAAAAAATAGATTTTTCTTTGTATTTTTGAAAATAGATTTTATAAAACCGTTTTTCAAAATATTACAAGTTTTTTTATATTCGTTTTTTCTAAATTCAAACACTAATTTTGACATCATATAACATAAACGTACATTATTGAAGAACAAAAAATAGTCAAAATCTCAATTTTTATAAAAAGTTGTATTTCAAAAATGATTTTTATGAAAATCTATTTGAAATAGCTTCAAAAAAAGTGATTTTTTTGAAATTTTGATATCAATTTTTTTTTCAATAAAATGATGAAATACCTAAAATAACATTTTAAGAATAACTATTCAAACAAAAAATTTCATTTGAAGCTTTTATAAAAAATTTCTTTGTAAATTTTATTTATACAAAATTTTCTAACACTACAAAATCTATTTTCAAAAAAATCCAAAACAAACAGGCCCTATATGTTGGTGATTTTTTTGTTTTTTATAATGAAGAGGGCTACCGCCCAAAGAAAATTAAGCAACAATCATTCTAGGGATAGTGATTCCTAATACATCAGCTAACATAATGTTTTTAATCTCATTTAGACAATAATTAAAATATATAATATTTAAATCTAGCGAGCAACCTATATTTGTTAGTGCATCGACACATTTGTTTGTCTCTCTGTAGACATGTGAAATTTAAGTGAGTGTAACTTTCGCAATAAATGAAAAAGTAAATGATGAATACTACTCTCTCCGTCCAATATTATAAGGCAAAAAAAAAAAAACACACTTATTAAAAAAACCAAAACTTGAGAATTTGAAATATGATTTTGTGGGTTTTTCTTGAAATAAGTTGCATGAGAAGATGTAAAAACAAATTTGATTGGTTGTTGTTTATTAAGAAAAGGAGAGAGAGAAAAAATTAAATGCAATTTGCATTTAATTTTATAAGAATAAGTAAAAAACATTCTTCCCTTATAATTTGGGACCAAAAAAAATGTCATTTTTCCCTTATAATATGGGACGGAGGGAGTATATGAGTAAGAGGATTATATAGATTTAATTAACATCTGTTTTTTTTTTTTTTGTCAAAATATAATATTTTTATGTTGTTTGTTGTATACTTTTAAATGAAAACACGTAATTTTTACCGTTAGATAAAAACAAAAAGTTATTACTACAAAAAATATAAGTTTAATTACACTTTTGGTCCCTTGTTTATGTTTTAAGTTGGTCTCTTATCTTTTCTGACGTTTAAAAGTTAGTCTCTCCCGTCAATTGTTTTACTAACACTGTTAGTTTTTGACACGCGGCTAATAAAACACACGTGGCTGAGTTGTGGTGGTTTGTATGGTGATTAATGGTGATTGTGAAATGGTGTGGTGGATGTCTATGATTTAGTTGTTCAGATTTTTTTTGTTGTGGTGATTAATAGTGGATTTTGGTGGAAGTGGTTATTATGAGATGGTGATGGCAGGATTTTTTTTTTTTCAAATGTCCCTCAATTTTTTTTTCCCACAATATCCCTTCTTCAGAATTTTTTTCATAATACCCCTCCTTTGAAACAAAAACTGACGTACTGTAGGGACAGGAGGATGGCGACACTATGATTACCACCATGAAAAGCATGTGGTGACATTGCCAGTGTCGCCATGGGCCCACCTGCTTTTTTTTCGTCTTTTCTTTCCGATTTTCTCTTTTTCTTCTTCATGATGACACAGATTTAGAAGAGTTTTTTGATAGTAGGTGGTTGTTGTGTGTTGATGGATGTGAAAGAAAGAGAAGGAGAAAAAGAAAGAAGAAAAAAAAGCAAGTAGAATGAATGAAGAAGAAAGAGAAAACAAGAGAAATAAAAAATAGGTGGCCCCATGGCAACACTATCAATGTCGCCACCTGCTTTGTGTTGGAACAAAAATGGTTCTTAGAACAAACCTCAAGAACTTGATAGAGTTTTGATGATAACAAAATATTAATATGCAATTGAAGAACACTAATGATCTCAAATGAAAGTGTGCAGTTAAACTAAGAAAATATATTCTGAGAAGCACAAAGAAGAATACAAGCATCTGAAAGCATTCAGGAGTTCTGAGAGAACCAATTCTGAAGGAAGCCAATCAGAAGCTACAAGTGTCTCAGAAAAGCAAGAATGAAGTTAACAACGAACATAGAATCTAAGAAGCTCAAAGCAAATCTATGTGCATCTGGAAGCATTCAGAAGTTCTGAAAGTCTGAATAAGGTCTATCAGAAGCCACAAGAGTCTCAGAAACAAAAGAATGATCAAGAAGCAAGAAAGAGTCTGTCAGAAGCAATTTGAGTGTACTCTCAGAAGCTACACAAGAATAATCAAAACATGTAAATCTGATGGAATCAAATCTGGATATGTTCTCCCTCAAGATTAATCTACACAAGGACGAAATGGATGTTGAGTGTGTCAGACCTACAAGTCAAGAAAGGGAATATCAAGACAACGGTATTATTATTACCTCTTCTATGCAAAGGAACTATCTTCGAGAACCAGAAAAGCAGAAGCAGTTTGCTATTTATGGAATAAGTTAAAATATGGTCTGAGCACCTTTTTGTAACGGGCAAACTGATCTTCTACAACGGTCTTATTTTCAAACGTCTCTATTTGTAATGCCTATTGTCATACCCCAAATTTTGTCCCCACTTTTATTATTATATAAATTATTGCCGCATTTATCTTCAAATATGTGATGTAGCTCATTTGGTAGTGAAGAAAGTCTTTAAGGAGTTGTGAGTGTGAGGTCTTGTGTTCAAATCTTGGTTTTTCCATCTTTTTACTTTTTTTTCTTTTATTTTGTCTTTCATTCAAAAAACCACAAATTTCTTCCAAAAACCATCAAAACCTAATCTTGTACATATAAATAACAAGGAAAAAATATTGGTTAGGGGAGGTAGAGACACACAAAAAACTCATAGTAAAACCATTGTTATTATAAGGATAGGTGATTGTTTCTGCGCCTCCTTCTCCATTCAACACAACCATCATCATCATCTTCAACCTTCAACACAAACTATTCCTCCTTCATTCAACACTACCACCTTCATCATAACCTCAACACTTCACAAACCTCTCAACAACACAACACCATCATCACCACCACCACCACCATCATCATCATCATCATCATCAAATTATCAACAACAATCAATAACAACTATCACCCCCTTTAATATCTATCACTCATAACCACAAACCACCACCATTACATTCAAACCACTAATAACTACCATTTTCAATCAAGAAGTCCATTACCAAAACGAAAAAACACCAACAAAAGGAAATCAAATAGCAGAATAGGAAGAGGAATATAAATAGAAACAGAACAAAGCTATGCCATCCCGTCACCGTAATCTCGCTGCTGCCGTAAACACCAAACAATTGCGCATCACCGTGAACCAGACTCCTTACTCGCCGCTGCTCTCTCGGTGAAACTCGCCGCTCTCTCTTAGGCACGCGTGTTGGTTCTTTTTCCTGACTTTCTCTTGCATCTATATTTTGTTTCATTTTATTATTTTTGTTGTTATTATTAATATTGTTATTATTATTATTATTATTATTATTATTATTATTATTATTACTACTACTGTATTATTATCTAGTTGGGTTTTGTTGTTTCATGACAAGGGTGTCAAACCCATTTATTTAGTTTGATATTGATACAGTATAAAAATGTAAGAAATAAACAAACAATAACAAGACATAATATATCCTTCTTGATTTCATTTCAAATTAAACATTTTTTTTTTTATAATAAATTTGGATTAAAAAAGAGATTGGCGAATGTACATTCGTTTGTCTCTTGAACGGTCGGGGGCTTAGCGTCACGCTTTGTCGACATATTGTTCATCTTCCACATAAAAAATTATTAATAAAATCTTGGAATAAAGAGGAGATTGGCGAATGTACATTCGTTGGTCTCTCGAACAATTGGGAGCTTAGCGTCACGCTTTGTCGACATTTTGTTTGTCTTCCACTCAAACATATTATAATAAAAAATCTTGGATTAAAGAGGAGATTGACGAATGTACATTCGTTGATCTCTCGAACAATCGGGGGCTTAGCGTTACGCTTTGTCGACAAGTTGTTCGTCTTCCACATCTAAAAGTAACTCCAACGCATCAAATATTTTTAGCACAATCAAAATATAAAAACAAAAATCTTTTCATAAGTAAAATCAACCAACACACAAACATTTTCTACCCAGAACTGCGTGTAGCTTTGAATTTCCCATTGCACCCGGGAATACGTAGGAGCGGGATTCATACATCCTGTCAAGCACACTAATAAAAAACAAACTTTTCCCCCTTGTATATATAATAAATAATAAATAATTAAAAGCATGCAAACAAATTAAACACTCTTTTAACCCTAAAATTAACGAGAAGGTTCCCGTTGGATACAACGGATGTGGGGGGTGCTAATACCTTCCCCTCGCATAATCGGCTCCCGAACTTAGAAATGGTTGCGACGACCGTCTTTCCATTGCTTTTAAGGTTTTATCGATATTTTCCTTTTCCTCCGGGAATAAATAAAGTTCGGTGGCGACTTTACTGTCTAGCGAGCATTTTCCGCTCGCGCATTTTTTCACCCGCTTCACCTATAAATACAAGACCTCTTTGAATTAAGATCGTGGGTTGATTGAATGGAATAACTTCGAAAAAGAGCTAAAAACTCAGAAGCTGTACACAACAGAAAGAAAGATAGTGTTCATTCAACCAAAGGACGTAATAGCAAATATCTGCACAAGACTTAAACTCAAGATCTTCATTCAACGTCAAAGCTATCTGTTTTGTTAATATTTGTAAGAGTTAGTCATATGTGTATCTTTGTAAGCAATCTTATTGTATAAGATTCAAAGTCTCTTGCGTTTGTGCTTGAGCATTTGGAAGTCTCTTGCCTGTGTGCTTGAGCATTTGGAAGTCTCTTGCTTTTGTGCTTGAGCAATTTGGAAGTCTCCTGCTGTGTGATATGGAGCAAATTAGAGTAAGACTTCTGCTGTGTGATATGGAGCATCTGTGGAAGTCTCCTGCTGTGTGATCTGGAGCAAATTAGAGTAAGACTCCTGTTGTGTGATCTGGAGCATCTGTTGAAGTCTATTGCTGTGTGCTTGAACAAATTGTGTAATCTTGGTGATTATAGTGAAATCTCTTGTTGAAGAACAATGGGATTGGAGTACTCTCAGGTTGTGAGGGGAACCAGTATAAAATCTTTGTGTGTTCTCTTTCTCTTTCATCCTCTCAATCTTGCTTCTGGGCTTATTGTGTGTTTAAGTAATCCGCTGCCAAAATAGACTCTTATAATCTTGAAGAAAATTTTAAATCCTCAAAACACAATTCAACCCCCCTTCTTGTGTTTTTCACACCTTCACTTTGCGCACGTCAGTTACGTCAGTTTTTGTCTCAAAGGAGAGGTATTAAGAATTTTTTTTAAAGAAGAGGTATTGTGGAAAAAAAAATTTAAGGGACATTTGAAAGAAAAAAAAACTGATGGTGGTTTGGTGTGGCTGCTGGTTTTGTTCTTGTTCTTCCTTTATTTTGTAGAGAAAAATGGTGGTGGGATTGATGTTCTGTTGTTGATAATTTAAGATGAGGGTGGCTGGTGTTGTGGAAATTTCACTGTTAGTAAAAAATTAACGGGGAGACTAATTAATTGAACGACAAAAAAGATACGGAACCAATATGAAATTTTTAAAAGATAAGGGACCAACTTAAAACTTAAAAAAAAGATCACAACCAAAAGTGTACCGTCTGTCCACGTTTGGGTTCGTTAGCCATGTGTCAAAAACTAACGGTGTTTGTAAAAAATTTGACAAACTTATTGAACGACAGAATAGATAAGGGATTAACTTGAAACTTTTAAAAGATAATAGACCAACTTAAAACCTAAAATAAAGATAAGGAATAAAAAATGTAACTAAGCCAAAAATATACTTCTAGACACGAGTTGTTTTTAGAAATTTGAGGTAAAAAAACAAATTCGGGATGTATTGTATTGGAAAAATATTTTTTTACCACTACATTTATCCATTTACCTCAACATATTTTAAAATTTTCTCATTCTACCCTTTCCCATTTTTTTTTTCTACCGACAACTTTTGCTTGTCACTATAAGTCCATCTTCCTTTTTTTTTTATAAAAAAAAAAAAGAAACAAAGTCATCGTTGCAAACTGCAACTTTATTTTAAAAAAGCAAATTACCCCCAACGAATAAAATTGGAATATACCGAGTCATGCTTGACTCAGGTGATTTTCGAAATCCATGCTTCTGATTCTTTTCATATTCTCTATTTTCTATCTTGATTTTTTCGAAAACCCATGTTTAAAACCCAAATCTGATTTTGGTTTTTATCTTTGCTTTCGATTTTGCATTATTCTTAAAGATTGTGTTTTCTGGGAAGTGGTGTTTGTAGTGATGGTGGCTGAGGAAGAATATAGAAGAATTGTGATTATGGGTTGTGATGCTTCTTGTGTGGAGAAGATAAAGAAATGATGCACATGAAGAACAAAGTAAAGTTGTTAAAACTCTCAGGATTTGTATCGATTTAGAGAGAGAAAAAAATTAGGATTGTGTTTTAATTGTTATAGAATGAAGTATATACCCTTGCAATAATGGCAATAATCAACATAGAAGAAGAAAGAAAAAAAAATCCAAGGATTCTTAGATTTGGAATCTGGTGTTGTTTGTTGTTGATGAGAAGAGGAAACAATGACATTGGCTGAATTTCAATCTAAAGTGTAAGACTAAGAAAAAGGGTCAGAAAAGTGTACTGGCACACTCATATAAAAGTGTGCTGATATGAATATAAAATGAGAGGCATGATAAAAGTGTGCTGATAACAAGTTCAAACCGGTACACTTTTTTAACCGGTACACTTTAAAAAAGTGTTCCGGTACGTATTTTGATAATTATTCTCTCATTTTTTCTTTACTTATATCGGTACACTTTTTCTGAAGAGTGTAGAAAATGATTTTTTTTACAGTTTATCTTATATATGAGGGCATATTCGTCCATTCAATTTTAATTGTTGGGGTAAAGAGATAAATATAGGGGTAGAAAAAATAATTTACATTGTATTGTATCTATCCACCGCTTTCTTTGTCCATCATCAACTCTAAATTAAATGGGCCGGGCCATTTCTTCTCCTTCCCAAGACTTAATATAAGTAACGAGTTTTACTTTTCATACCCCCCTAAAATTCCTCACACGCGTCCTAAAATTACCAAAATAACCTCTTCACATTTTATGATGTAAACTAACGTATGCGCCCCCATGAATGAAAATATTATTAAAAAAAAGAATTCGCATTCTATGATGCAAATTGCGTTTTGCATTCTAGGATGCGAACTCTTTTTTTCATAACATTTTCATTCATGGGAGGCGCAAACGTTGTGCTTGAGTCAAATAAAATTGTCACTTGCCAAATAGGATGTGAACTGAAACACGATTCGTTGTTTAGAGTGCGAACTCATGTTGCACTTTAACTAGTGAACCTCATAAAAATGTGGTCACTATACCATATTTTTATTTTCCACTAAAGCAGCTGACATTATCGACCAATCACACACATCGAAAAGATAGTTGTACTGAATTGTTACTTTATTTGATAGGACCAACTACTTTATACTTACAATGAATGGAAATAATTACAATGAATGAGGAAAGAAAATAAATTGATGAGTGCAATAACTAAGGAGATAGTCGTTATCATAGTTTGACTTGCAATATTTCATTCAAATTTGTTTCAGGGAAGATGAGAGAAGGGTGAAGTGAACAAATAAAATTTATTTTTAGAAGATTCGCATACTAGGATGTGAACTCACTATATGATAAAGTGATTGGAGAGGATCCTCTCTCGCACTTTATATGCCGCATTCTTCTGAGAGAAAGATATAAAAAGAGTACTGATGTGATGGAAGTGATGATAGGTTGATGATTCTAATAGAAGAGAGAGATACATGTGAAATGATGTGTTAAATGAATGTTGGAGAATATTCGATGTACAAATATTATTGTTATACAAAAACTAGTATATCGTAAAGCGCAGCTTCATTTTTTTTTTCCTTTTTTTTTGTCAAATAAAGTGTTGCTTCTTATTTCTTAAAGGTCTTGTTAAAATGTGTCTTAAGAGTACATATTATGAAACTTAAAAGTAGAATTATTGCATTGAAAAAATAACTTTAAATCTAAAAAGTTAATTACATAACTTGTAAAAAAATATTTCTATATTAAGTTGTTTTAGACACATGTTAATATTTGTCGTTCATAAATTATTCACGAATAATTCCTCTATTTTAGTTTGAATCATATTATCTGGCCCTTTTGTCTATCCTAATTTTTGAAGATTTCTCTTTCCACCCCCGTATTTATTTTCTACCCCAGTTTTTCCATTTTTGCCCATTAATAAATATTTTTTAACGCATTTTCTGAATTTTTTTCCCTTGGTAAAAAACTTCGGAATATGTTTTCTAAATTTTTCTCGAATTTGAACTAAAAAAACTTCAAAAAATTTGTTCCAAAGTTTTTATACAAGGGCAAAAATGGAAAATTAGGGGGTAGAAAAGAAATACAGGGGTGGGAAGAGAAAAATTCCTATTTTTTAGCTTAGGATGTAAGAATATATGAACTTTGTATTACCTTTTGTAATTTGAAACTATAACAAAAGTGAACATGATTGGGAGAAGAAAACATGGAAGTGTTCACGAAGGAGCAGCAGGGGGTCATCCACATTAAACTTAAGAACAACTTTATAAGTGAGTTGAACATCACATTTCAACCCAAAATCTTAAGATGTTAGGTTTATGAGTCATCACATTTATAAAATGTTCAATCTCTATTTTCTAAAAAATGTGAAACTTAACTCACACTTGTCACAACAAAAAGCGCCAAAAATTATCCTTGTCTACATTTTCAAAACCCTCCAATTTTTTGATTTTACCCATTTCGGACTGGAATTGTCCACATTTGGCTAATCATTATGAGAAGTCTAACATCTTATATAAAATCTAATTTTCGAAATTTTTTATATTTTTGGAACGGTCATTCTAAAGGTGTAAGATGTTGACTCCAAATCATTTTAGAAAAAACATGTTTCCTTCTTTTATGTATACAAAATCTCTATTAGCTATGGTCAATCAATCAATCAATCATTAACATGTGAAACTCATAAATTTTACCCAATAAAAAAAATGTTTTGGAAAAAAATATTCCTATCCTTTTTCATTACTTTATATCTTAGAGATCTCATTTTACTAGTTTGTTTAAAAACTTATATAAACACCATAAACTATCTCTATGTAAGACTTGTTAACTTTGGAAAAAAACACTAAAACAAAAAACACAACAGGAAGATTCTCACTCGTGTCTGTTTCTTACATCAAATATTTGGTAATCTTCCAACCACAAAAAGTTGAAATATAAAGGACCCATATTTGTACGTTTAATTCAGAACCCTACACAACATGGCTAAATTGTACGTGGTCCATTATGTTTTGCATAAGACGAACGAATCGCCACATCAAACTCTTGTTTCTAAATGTGTCCCTTTACTATCACTAAAAGGCAATGAGCCAATGGTACTATATAGAGAAAAGATATTACAATATGTGCTAAATGATTTCACCAATATGATTGAAGGGTACCGTACGTTTATGAGCCAACTCTTGTTTGACGTGCATGCTCCGACTATGCGTTCGATTGTTGCTCTAATTGGAGAAAGATTGGACGGTCTAAGTTCGTCATGTTCTTAGGGAAGCTAACATGTGTCCGGATTTTTTGGCTAAATATGGTGTGTCAAAGTGTTCAAGGTGGAAGATTTGGGACTCTACTCCTCCTTTTGATGGGCTCTTTGTTGCAAAAAGATAGTTTGTGCGCTAACTCAACGTTGTTGTAGTAGTTAGTTTGTTAACTATTCTCAACGTCGCACCTACAATAATGGTTTCTAATGCCTGCGGTTCAGAATCGTTCATTATGCCCTACCAAAGAATATTGTTTTGACATATTGTTGCATTTGTATAGTAAGATTGTTCTGGTATGAATAGACAACACCTTTATTCACCACGGAAACAAAACAACTCTTGTAAGAGGAGTTATAAGGATGACTTTGTGCTAAGGGTGGATGTATTAGGGAATGAGATGAAGAGGTCATACGTTCGATTCTCACCCTCAGCAAAAACTAACAATACTAATTACTAACTACTAATATTGGCTGTTTAAAAAAAAGACTCTCGTAGGCAAAGACTACAAGTCTACAATTACAATTTTATTATCATTTCACAATATTTTCTACATTGACCTATATGAAAATTTGGAAGTCTTAAATTTTTTAGGCCCTGTGCATGTGCAGTGACTCTTCTTATATTACACATCCACAAGTTCGACCCAGGGTAAAAGAGAAAGGTGAAGGAAGGAAAGATTGATGAAGTAAAAGAATGAGAAACTAAATCCTTTTAATCTATATAAAAGAGAGGAAAAGACTGAAAGAGTGTCATAGAATTTAGATAAAAATTAACTCAATTTTATAAAACCATCTGATTATAAGTTATGAATCACACACCACTTAAAACACTTGGTACTCTCTTAACATAGTGATCAATTTTGTGAACTCCACCCACTTAAAAATCAATGGTCATTGACACTAATAAAATAACAATATTCCAATTCCAAGTTCAAATTCTACCAACAATGGTCATTGACTCCCAAAATCAATAAGTCATTGTCTCCCAAAATCAATAACAAAAAAACAAATAGAAAATTTGTAGGTGGTGATCTAATCCATCTACCGAAATGGATTATGTGCAGTTGAATATTCGATGAAGTCATTTTATAGTCATCCGATCACGATCAGACAATTTAAACAAATACAGTTATTAAAAACAGTTTTTAAATCCTGACCGTCCATCTGTCAAATCTTAATCGGATGACTATAAATAGTGTGATTGCACGACTGCACCAAAAAAACGACCGCGTGGAATCCGGATCCTCTATCTACAAACTACTATGTATGGCACATAGTCAGACCCAAAGTAAGTCCATGTAAATCTGACACAATCTTGTACAATTTGTATCAACAACAACCACAAACTTACAAAGTACTAGTACTAGTATTATGTCACACACTTTTTCCCATGTCTTGTTACTATTTGTTTCCCCTTTTGTTAATTTATCTATTTTTTCCAAATTCTAAATTTCATTTACTCCTATATAAATAACAAGGCACGTGAACCACATGTTCCTCGTCTCATCATAGCAAAACTCATTGGACGAAAATAACTAAGCACGTGAACGTTTCATAATTCAAACATAAAATTAATTAATTAATTAAAAAACAATAAAGGCAAACACGAGTCACATGATGTAAGCACGTTAAGGACCACACAAAATAGGCTTTATAATTATTTAATTTTGCACTGCAGTACCTCTATTTTTTTATATTTGCATAATAGGACTAGTATTTCCTTTTTATTTTATTTCTTATTTTTGCCTAAACAATTTATTTAATTTTTAGGCTCCTTTTTCAGGTTAGGTACTTTTTTTTGCCTAAGTTAGAGAGATACCTCAAACACTTTATAGAAAAATGAAAAATAATAAAGGGAGTGCCTACAATTTAAGGGTAAGTACCTACTTTTCCTCCTTTTCATAATGAAATAGTACTTTATAACCCATCCTTAATTATTCTTTTCCATTTTCAAACAAACAAATGCAACACATACAATTCCATTATGTAAGTATAAGCTAAAATTAAAAAGTACTAAGAATAACATTGCACTAGCTAGTTCATACTAGGATCCAAATTCATTGTATTTAAAAAACACAATCACACATGTTAATTGATATTTAGCTAACATTACAACTTCACTAAAACATTTTTGTGCATGTTTTAAATCATTGTAAGTGAGACATACAAAATTACGGCGACACCATGATTTTGTTGAAAGTTCAAAGTGTAATTTTTCCAAAATCATGGTGATGCACTGAAGGTCTGTCAAACTCACCGTCAATCCAAACATTTACTAAATATTTTTTATCAGACAGTCAAGATTAATATATGTGTCACGCATTTACTGCATCGGTAAAAACACACAACATATATACACAAACAAACACATGAAAATTAGAATTAGAATTAAAGGCTATAAGAGAAACTTACCTTCCAATTTGAATGAAAACTCTTTCTTAGTAGCTAAAGCATTTTTACAAGAAACTTGCATTTCTAGTAAGAAATATTGTTGAGATGGAGAATAAAGCATCCCTTAAATTACCCTAGAACACATAATATAGCCCTAAAAGAAGAAGGGCTATCTTAATGCTTAAATATGAAACAAATCACAAAAGAACACAATTAACTACTTTGCTGTTATGCACAGAAAACTTGGTAGAATACATGAAAGAAAACAACATAATGAAGAAAGAGAAAGAAAAAAATAGCCCTATAGATTGTGGTTAAAACTAAACAAAACTTTGGATCATGCATGAATAATACTTATGATAGATAAAATGTGTATAATACTATAGACAAACATAAATTGGCTATCCTAAACAGTCAATAGGAGCTATTGCCTATTATATTCTACTTCCCTAGATCACACTGCATTTGTTTTAAATCCTCTTGTATAGCAAAATTTCTGAGAAAAAAATGCAAATTTTTTTGTTCTTCTCTATGTATCATGAGTATGAAATTATGGCTATAAGGAGTTGGATTCTCTTGAAAATGCGGCAATCAACTTCTCCTTTGTTAGCTGCTCGGAACTTTGGGACTTGATTATGAATGTGTGGAAGACGGTATCATTTGTAGCATTAAGTTTTGACTCAAGGATATTGATTTCGGCGTCTTTGAATGATTGGATGAGTTTTGAAATTGGATGAACATCTATAGGGCAACTCACCTTTACGATAACTCCGTCTTGTGCAGCTTGAATTTCGACATCGGGAGCTTTACTTTGATGATTTTCTGTGATAGGATTTGTCGGCAATATTGATGATGATCCATCTTTAGACGTGCTTCCGAATTGCTCTCTCTCGGATTCCATCAGCTTGAGTTTTGCTTGAAGCTCGTTGATGTAAGCAATAGCATCTCCCAACAAAGATGCTTTGTCCATCTTGGAAATATTCGGCACAACAGCTCGTAAGGCGTAAAAACGTTGGTTTAGCTTCTCGCGTCTTTGCCTCTCTGCCTCCACATGATTTAGCGGCTCTTCTCTTCCATTTGCCGGCTTTCTTCCCCTCTTCCTCGGCCTCCTGTCATCAGAGGGACTCGGTTTATCCTCCCTGCCAGAGGCCTCAACATCAGAAAGCTCCGTTTCACCAACAATCGATCTCACAGAAGGCCTTGACGTAGCTCCTGAGAAATCAATTTGCATTTGCGCCTTCCGTTGTTGTTGAAAGTTGTTAAGCACGAAATCAGGCCTCCCACCACCATTTGCTAGCTCGAGCGCATTGCTCGTTGAAGGAGGCCTAGGAGAAAAAACATCCGCAGGCACATTCTGCCTCAAAACTTGACTACCTCTCCAACCCGAACCATGAACACCGTTAGGAAAACTAATTCCATTCCCATTCGGACGGCTGCCTCCCCATGATGGCCTCTCATCCATTTTCCTAATAGCAAGTTTCTCCCGAAAATGTGTCGCCGAGTTCAAATCCTGCCCGAAAATCTTCGGAACACCAATCCCCTCTACTCTACCATGATTATTATTCTGATGACGATGAAGATTACCAAAACTATTATTGTTCTTAATAATCTCCCCAACTTTCAAACTAGAAAAAGGTGCATTCTCATCTCTCGTTTCGTCCACCGATGAAATCGAATTAACCCTAGAAAGTGATGACTGTGATGAAAACACAGATTTAATAGTTTGCAACAATTCAAAGCTCTCACCAACCATTCTAA
Organism: Trifolium subterraneum; assembly: GCA_951799995.1. NCBI lineage: Eukaryota > Viridiplantae > Streptophyta > Magnoliopsida > Fabales > Fabaceae > Trifolium > Trifolium subterraneum. The sequence goes on from OX637462.1 coordinate 57,260,926, forward strand.
CAGAACCCAATTCAACAACACCTAAATCAGTAGGAACTAAAACAATAGTTTGAAATCCAACAGATTTAGCCAAATGAGACCTAACACAATAATCAGAACTATTTGATTTCAATGCATCACATAGCCACAAATGCTTCCCAGATGCAAAACACTTACCTGGTCCACCATGTCCATTAGGAAAAGAAAAATACATTGAAGCAAGAAAAAACATCTCAGTATCGGTAACATGATCCAATCCAAAAGCATAATTGTCTTCATCTGAACCACCAAATGTTGTATGAAGCTTCTGTAACACCCTTTTCCTTAATCTTTGTTGTTTTTCATTCTCAACAACGTTATGATTAAGAAAAGTTTTCATTCCAAAATTTTCTTTTTCTTCTTCTTCTTTTGGTTCTCTACAACATCCATCACCCCAACCTAAAACCCAATCACCATATTTTGACTGAGAAATTTGCCAAAAAATTGCATAATTCCAACTAAAATTTGAAACGTTGGATCTTTCAACTAGATCAGAAAGCTTGTTTTGAAGATTCTCACCATTCCCAATTGCCATCAAAAGATTCTCATTTGAAACTGAATTTGTAACTAAGAAATCAAATGCATTAACACCTAAAACTTCAACCACCATAGCTTTTTCATCTTCTTTCCATAACCCACTTCCTCCTAAACCCACTTCAATCTTCATCTTAAAAACAATACCCAGAAATCAAAATCCAAAAAAAATTCAACTTTCAATAAAAATTAACCGAACCCAGAATTTCAAATTAAGCACTTTTCAATAACACAACCAATCTCAGATCTCAAAAAAAATTCAATTTTGAGTTCAGAAAATTGCTTCCAAGAAACCATGATTGAAGCAACAACAATGTCAAAACAAAACAAAAAAAAACATCATAAGTAAACGGTGAGTTCAAATAATAATCAAAAGAGTTGAAAACATATGAAACATGTTTCAAAACATAAAAGAAAAAATAATAAGGTTATTGTTTGTTTGTTGTATTGTAGCGATAATGAAGGGGTAGAGAAGGAAAAAAGCTGAAACAATTTTGAGAGAGAGAGAGAAGAACAGGTTTTGCGGTTTCTAACTCCAAAGAAAGTTGTGTTGTGTGTAACTGTGCTGCAAAAAAAGTGTAAACAAACGAACTAGGAGTACGGTTTTTTGTGTTAACTAGGGTTAAAAGTTTTGACCATGGTTTAGATTATGCTTTTGTTTGGTTGTTTCATTTGTTTGCTCCTATGATAATCTATCTACCAGTCTCCTACTTGCAAACCCTACAAAACACATCCAAAAATTCTACTATAAGCTAACAATAATTTTATAAAAAAAATTTCACAGTCGGTATTCAACCCACTAAATCGCTTAATCTAGTTCAGAGGTCAGTTGTGGTATTAAGTAGTTATAGCCCCCACTAATCGCAGTTGGGTGATCAAACAATTGTCATCCCTATTAATTCAAATGTCAATCACTAATAAAATAACTAACGATTAATATAATTTTATAACTATTACTATATAGTTATAATATTATCTTGTAATTTGTGTAATTACAAGATAACATGTCCCAATAATTTATTAATTTTATTGCGAAAAAACTTGAATCCAATTTTTTATGTGAAGTAGCTTAAATGTATAGAAATGTGGAATTTAAGATTTGAACTTCGGTCACTCTAATAATGTTTCTCATAACTATTATTTGAGCTATATTTATATTTATGGAAGAACTTCATATCTATAATATGATTAAAAAAACAAATATTTCACATGGTGGGCTTTATGGTATGAATTAGATTAGGAGCGTGTTAACAACTTAATATTTTATATGAACAAATTTAGAGGAGCATGTGTAAATGAACAATAGAAAATAGATGAAGGAAAACACCGAAACAGTGGGCTATACTATAGTACTTATTTTAATTTTTATGTGCAAGTGGATAGATATTTTATTTTAAATTGATAAGGACAAGCTAACCTTCAAGTTTACGAAATCATACTATATGATTTATTTATGGTGCTCGTGCTGAATAGTGGAACCAATATTAACTCACATGTGACTCATAGTTATGAATCTTTGATGTTTTGTGTGCTCATGTTATTGATGAAGTCGGTTGGTTGTCTCTTACCAAGAATATCACCATTGAGTTTTTTGTTTTCAAATTTGGTTCTTATAGAAATAATTTTCTTTAACTCTGAGATGATTGATAAGCTACATGATAGTAGTTTATAGTTAATTTTTCAAACGCTATTTGAATTAGTTCACGGTCGTATAAGTTATAGCGTCTCAAATAAGCTATAAGTTTGTGTTAAAAAATTGTTATCAAATAGGTCTTTCAGTCTATAAGCTATAAAACATAAAGTATGAGTCAGTTTGGTGTGGCCTTGACAAATAATAGACATTTTGTCCATGTGAGTATAATTCAGTTGGTATGAACATTGCATGTGATATGTATGGATTAAAGTTCGAACCTTGATAATCTGATTTGTTCACCTTAATAAATAAAATTCTAGCCATTAAACTAATTAACAAAAATATGATTTTTCTTTAAACTGAATTCGTTAATCATTTAAGTTTATCATTTGATTAAACAAAGCATTCAGATTCTTATTTTCGAATTCAGTTCTTCGAAACAATTCATATTTAAGACAAGTTTGTTAATCATTTTACAAAATCGTAATTATAGTGGGTCAAAAAAATTATTTAAAATAAAAGATATGATAATTTTACAAAATAATTTCAATTAATTAGAAGACATATACCAATACTTATTTCAATTTTTTTTTTGCTAATATAATTGTTCCCATGAAGAACTCGGAATCACAATGACAACGATGAATCAATGGAAGAAGACCCTTATGACAGCGGTTTTTGGCCAAAATTTCCGCTGTCAACCACAACAGTAACGGATTTATCTACGATCACCTTGACGTTCAAATTAAATTAATATGCGTATGAGATGGGGAATGTGTTTAGAATAATACATGCTTTGGAAGGTGTTGATGTAGTCTACTTGAGTCCCTTAGTGTGGCACAAGTGGTAGATACTTGGTCCCTTAACCATTTGGTCCTGAGTTCGATCCCCGGCCGGTGCGTATGGAGAAACATTTGTTGGAAGAGGTCAATCACTTAAACGGATCTCAGTTACCTCGAGGGAATTATTCTCCGTAGTTGCGCGCGGAGGATATATCTTTGGTTTACCAAAAAAAAATGGTATTAGCTTGAGTGAACCCAGTGCCGGACACTAGAGAAAACACAATCAAACGAGAAAGTCTTATACGGTCGCAAGATCAAATGTATAGGGTGCGTTTGATTTGCTAAAAAATAAAGGACTGGACAATTTTTGTTGTACCCTGTTTAATTTAGAAACTGATTATGAGACCGGACAACATGTAGCAAGAGAAGGATAAAAACAAGATTTTTTGTTCCCCACTGAACCATATGACAACTTTTTGTCCATAGTACAAACTATTAAAAATACAAAAATTCTCATTTTATTTTTGAATATAAAAATATTATCGTCATATCTCTATTCGTTACAACTTTATCTTATCATGTATTATCTTGTTATGTCCGGTATTTGTTGTTTTGCAAATCAAAACCTTCATAGTATTTAAAGATACATTCAGACATTTATACCAAATTTTATTATTTTTATTTTATTATTATTAGAAACAAGTGTTTATTTTCCTTCTCCTTCCAAAAAAAAAAAAGTGTTTATTTTCCTTCAATGCAAATTACTCTGTTGATCATATTTATTATTTACATGTAATCATGATGTTTAAAGTGTTTATTTTGATTTGCTTGAGGTTTGGGGGTTGTTTTTCTTTTTAAAAGAGAGTGTTAATTACTTTATAATGTGCTAAATCCTGTACATAATGATAACCAAAAAAAGACTAATGAGACAATTTAGTTCCTAAACTATCACTCTCTCACCAACTTAGTCTCTAAACTATTAAGAACAACTAAAAGGTCCCTAAACTATTTTTCATCCATCAATTTAGTCCCTCGATTAACTTTTATATTAACTATTCTATAAAACCCTAAAATACTATTATCATTTCTTCTTCCACATTTTGACAGAAACTTCCAAATCACTATTCTCTCCGGCAATAAAATTCGATCATGCCCAGGAACATTCACGAATAGTCACGCCAATAGAAAGTGGGTTATTGAGAAGTTGGAATTGAGATTAAGACAACAACCGTCTCTTAGCCATAGTGAGGCTTATTACTTAATGATAGAGGAGTATAATCTACATTTGGAGAGTAGTATGATTTATAGATCACTTAAGCAAACAAAACAAAATCTCGAGGGATTTGAAATTGATCAGTATGCTAAGCTATGTGACTATTGCCATGAGTTATTATCCAGTAATATTCTAGGTTCCACAGTAAAAATGAGCACTATACCACAACAAGAAGGACCACCCATAGTTGATAATATGTTCAATGATGATCTTTTAGTTGGAAAATAAATTGATGATCTTTTAGTTGGAAAATAAATTGATGGATGGAAAAGTCAATCGAGGGACTAAATTGATGTATGGAAAATAGTTTAGGGACCTTTTAGTTGTTTTTATTAGTTTAGGGATTAAGTTGGTAAGAGAGTGATAGTTTAGGAACTAAATTGAATGATTACTCCCAAAAAAATTCGGGTACATAATGTGCTAATTCCTGTACTATAAAAGTTGTCGTAATCTCATTAACGGTGGACCTAATTGGAGTGGAACGTAAGGCAAATAAAGTATAAAATATGAAAAAGATTAAATAAATTGACGATGTAGTATAATATACAGCATATTGACTCAAAGTTAATTACTATTTTATCCTGTAAATTTAAATTTAGTTCAGTTGATAATTTATGTGTTAAGTTGATTCATATAAATTTTTGTTTCGTTTTTAAATTTTGTTAGTGGACGATAAAATTGATCATTCAAATTAGTCAGCTTTTAAACTAAATACCGAGTTTAAAACATTATAAAAATTCTTGATCACTACTATTTTTTATTTTATAAGTTGATATTTGATTCCTCTAAAGGAAATGTTTTGTGTTGTTATCTAATTTTTCTTTTCAGGTTAATGTGAAAGATACTTGACATTGAAATATTCTTTTCATAATGATGGGTATTCCATTAAAGATGCTAAAAAAAGTGTTGATGTAAAACCTTTATATAATGTTATTTGGGAATAAGATGCTTGTTTTAAAGGTTTTATTATTTGTGTAACATTTGATGTATAACTATTTGCCAACAAATGATAATTTGACGAAAAGAGGAATATTATTTTTTTATGGGTGAAAACAAGCAACTTCATAAATTTAAATAGGACAAGAATAGAATACACTAAATCAAATAATCACAATATAGAATACATTAAATAATCACAATTTCTTCCTATAAACATAGTTCAATATAAAACATCACATTATATAGAGGTTGAGACTCGATCTCATCATTTTTAACTTATTCGACAAAAGAAGTAATTACAGTTTAAATTATTCTTGGTGATAGACCAAAACTTCTAAACTAAGCTCCCATAGCAAATCTCTCATGTTATTATATTCAACTTCTTTTTTTTTATTTAGTTTTATGTGACTTCGAATTTTCTTACACAAATTTTAAGGAGTTTTAATGGGTTGAATCTTATAAATTCATTAAGATTTTGTTTCATAAAGGGGAGTAGAGTGTTTTGAAAGGGAAAAAAAAAACCAAGTAGAAGGAATTGAAAAGTTTAAAATAGGAGAATAATTCCAGTTGAAGTAAAATTTTCATAAAATTGAAATGACACACATTAACTCATTTAAAAAACACAAAAGAAAATTTCTTAAAATTCTACAACTTGAATGTGAATTGAGAGATGTATCTAAAATTACTAGTAATGTCTAATGAGAAGCGATTGTCACCCATGTAAAGTTTCTCCAATGTAAGAATTATTTCTATATAATGGTCACGTGACCAATATATAATTTCTTGGTCACACTCACAAAATTTAAATTTTTCATTTTATTCTATCAATTATTTAATAAATAATAAAAAATTATGTGAGTGTGATTATATAGTCACGTGACCATGAAAGCATTGCTCCCAAAGTAATCATCATCATGTTGCCATTCAAAATAAATAAAAATTAAAATCTTCATCATTCATGTATTTTTTGTTTGCCAATGGTTCAATTAAAAATATTGAAATTAAAAGGTCGAGAGATCCACACTTATTTTTTATTTGGTCAAGTACCCTAGTGGCAAGAAATTCCACCATAAGATGAATAAGTGAGATGACCGGAATTCGAACCTCAGTCCCCTGCATATAAAATGCGATGTCCAACCAAATGAGTCAAGTTCATGGGACGATCCACACTTTATTCTATCCGGTTGAATTGTTACCAAAGACAATCTGCTCCCAAGTCTAATACCCACGTGTTCCCTTATTCTACTACAAGAAAACAAGGATTTAGTGGCAGCCAAAATCCGTCACAAAGTGGGAAAATCGGCCACAAAGTGAAAAAATTGTCCAACTTACCGGCGGCCAGAATCGGCCGCAAAAAACCTCGCTGGTAAGAGTTAGCGGCGGTCAAGGCGGCCGCAAAGTACTGAAACAGGTCTGACACGCTTTTGACCCATTTAGCGGCGGTCAAGGCGGCCACTAAGTTAATTGACGGGCTGACAAAGCTGACACGCCTTTGACCCCATTTAGCAGCGGCCCAGGCGGCCGCAAAGTGCTGGCTTTATTTTTTAAAAAAAAATATTTATTTCATTTATTATTTTTTTATAAGCACTTATTTTATTTATATAATTATTAATATTTAAAAAACGTATTTAATTCTAAATAAATATTTTCAACATGTAATAAAAATCATAAATTAGAAATAAAATATTCAATAAAAAAAATGAGAAGGAAGTGATGAACTTGAAAAGAGACCAAAGGTAGAGAGACCAAAGAAAGTGGTTGTGATATTGCTATTCAAACCACCATTCATATTAGCAACAACTGAGGTGGTGCAAGTAGTAGTAGTAGCTATGGTGGAAGAAGAAGTAACTGGTGTGGTTGATTTTTTGCTTCTCATTAGATGATGAGACGTTGGAAGTTCTAAATCTTGTGATTCCAATAAGGTTTGTTTCCAATCAAGTTCACTGCTAGATATAACCTGTTTAGAACTCAAACCCATGTCTTAAATCTTCAAAAGTAGTAATTAATCAGAAAAAACAATAAGATCAAACCATGAAAATAAGAAGAAATTAAGAAAAAGTTTAGTCCAAAGGGTGTTGAAATTGTAAGGAAAATTGTGAGTTGAAGTGATTTTGAAGATGAGAAAGAATGAGCATGTATTTTGTTATATCTGTTTGGTGTTTATTGGAAACCGGAATCTCACTTTGCGGCCGCCCAAACGGCCACAAAGTGTAACGGTGCTTTTTTTTAAACTAACTTTAATTTAGCGGCGGTCCAAGCGGCCGCAAAGTTCAACCATTATTTTTTTAATGTTTTAATTTAGTGGCGGCCCAGGCGGCCGCAAAGTTCAACGCTTAATTTTTTTAAATATGCTTTAATTTAGCGGCGGCCCAGGCGGCCGCAAAGTTTAAATACGAATCCCAAGACCTGTCAGCTCTTATTTTGCGGCGGTTTAGGCCGCCGGTAAGTCCTATGACAACTTTGCGGCGGTTTAGGCTGCCGGTAAGTGACTGACGCGTTCCAGAATTTATTTTATTTAATTTTGTGGCTGTTTATTTTAATTTTGCGGCGGCCTAGGCGGCCACTAACTTACTGGCGGCCTAGGCGGCCACTAACTTAATATTCAATCCGTCAAAAAATTAATGTATTCTTGTACACCATCCATTAATGGAATGTGTTAACCTTCTTTGACAACATGTTGCTAATATTTTGTTTAATTGTCGAGTTCATTTGTAATTTGGCTTAACGGCCTTCCCCATAGAAAAAAAAAATCTAATACAACTAAAATAAGAGATATCTATGTGAAATCAAAACCTTCCTTAAATTTTTTTCATTAGAGACGCTTTAAATGTGTTCTTGTGTAGAACTAAAATATTGATACTTAGATAGAAATGATTCTAGGTCTAAGTCTTAGAGTAGGTAAATCGGTAGAAAGTGATGATCTTGTAGAGTTGGGGTGGACGTGTGTATAAGCTTTGTAGTGGAAGAAATGGTCACAAGAAAAGGGGGTTGAATTGTAACCTTTTTAAAAATTAATCATGCATTCTACAAATTTTTGTCTCAAGTACTTGGATAAATGTTAGTGACTTAAAAATCTGTTTGCTCTAAGAATATTCTCAGTAGGGCTGAAAATGAGTCGAGTCGAACTCACTTAAGCTCGATTCGACTCATTTATTTAACGAGCTTAATTTTCAACTCAAGTTCGACTCATTTGGTTCATGAACCAAGTTCAACGAGTTAATTATCGAATCGAATCAAGTCTCGAACTATTTTCGAGTTGGTTCGGTTCATTATCAGCCGTATTTGAGAGTATTATCACACTTAGGAAAATGTGAAACAATAACAAACCCACCATAAGCATTTTGTTGTGCTTCCAAGACATGTAGTACACCACCTATTTATAACAAAGTTTTCTCTCAATGTTAGATAACTTAACCAATTTGAGACTTAGAGTTAGTGGATAAATTGTTAAGTATCAAAGAAACAAGTATCACTTATAATTCTAAAGAGAAATAATGCTAGTGTATTTTATTTTGTAAAATTTATTTTTGAATATATATATATATATATATATATATATATATATATTATTCTTGAAGTGTTATTTAAAAGGGTTTTTCTATCATGTGCAAATTTGCACATGTTAAAAAGTTTAAAATAGTAATCTTGTATTGAAACTTGTGCATTTTGTATTAACTATATAACTTTTTAATAAATAATTATTGTTTTTCAATAAAAAATTACCACTTTTGGCTACTTTAACATGTGCAATGTTGCACATTTTAGACAAACTCTATTTAAAAATATATTCTTAAGTGTTATATATATAATTGAGTCAGCTCGTGAACCAAACGAGCCGAACTATATATAGCTCAAGTTCAGCTCATTTAAATATTTAATTAACGAACTTAATATTTAGCTCAAGTTCAACTCATTTGGTTCATGAACCAAGTTCAACGAATCAATTGTCGAATCGAGTCTCGAACTTTGTTCGAGTTGGTTCGGTTCATTTCCACCCTCTAATTCTCAGTTACGTGAGAATTCAAAGTAAATGAAGTGGTTTGTCTGATGTGTTTGTAGAAAATAAAGAGTTAAATTTAAGAGAGATTCACACATAAAATTTATATAGGTTCACCATAAGCTTGAGTTACACACCTAATCCCCACGTTTGTGAGTTTATCCATTGTAATAAAATAGCTTATAAAAATACAATTTTCACTAGTGTAAACTTATAAAATAGCATAAAATATAATTTATATTGCATAAACTAAAAATAAACTAATCCAAACCGGACCTCAACCACCCTTGGTAAATATTTTTTTTTTTTAATATTATAATCTTCTTTAATAATTGAATTATTTATCTATTTATTTATTTTTTCACAATAACTGAACTAGTATTTTTTAATAGGTGGTTGTCACGCGTTTTTGGTGGGCCGCACCTAATCCTTCTCCGAAAACAAACACGTTTTCGCACATCACATTCACACGCCTTCAACGTTTTGAGTTTTTTCAGCTTTCCACGTGGCAGTTTTTTGTGCATTCGTTGAGACCGACGAGGTAAGCATCACGTGATGTTCACGTGAACCAGGTTGGCCCATGAAGGAAAAACCACGTGAAGTGTATTAATATTTATTATTTATGGCTTTATTGATATTTGGCTCCTTTCATTTATAATCATATGATGTTGATAATCTTAGGCTCATTTGATACCAAATAAAACAAAATTATGAAATCAATGCATGAACTTAAATAAAGAATTTTATTTATCTTAAAATATAAATAAAAATGAGTTAAAGAAATTTGATGTATTTGGTTAAAAATTTGGACCAAATACAATTACTTTTATTGATTAAATTTTGCTTATATTTTGGAACAGAGAGTATGCTAAAATTAGTAACAATGAGAATTAAAATAGTATTTAATGTTACTATCAATTTTCTTGATTTTTTTTTGTCTCAGATGAGGTGGTAATCCACTGAAATTAAACTCACAAATAATTGTAAGATCCCGGGTTCGAACCCGGATCACGATATCCGGCCTAACAATTTCGACATTTTTATCAGTTGAGTTAGACTTATGAAACGATTTTCTTGAATTTTATAATATAAAATTGGGTCTTGCTAAATGTATCATCAAAATATTAGTTAAGGAATTAAAAATAGAAATAAAATAAAAGTTAAGCATTGAAAACACCAAGATTTGAACTTTTGATGTCTTCACTACACCATTTCCAAGATTTTTTTTTTCTAAATTTGAATCCTTAACAAGTTTAGGACACCATTTAACATTTACTATACAATTTTCTTAAACCATTGCAGTCATTTCCTCAAATTTGATTAAAGATGTGAAGGAAGTAGGCATGGCGCAATGAGGCGGAGCGCGGAAATATTTTGTCATCTCTAAATTCAGACCCAAACTCTTGGATATCTTCATATTCATTTCAAATTCATCCTAATTTCAAATGGGGTAAAATCTAGAATTTCAAACTCATATCAGACGGGATTTGTGAATCCCCAATTGAGTTTGGGTATCCCCGTTTCATCCTACCTCCACATGAAATTAGATTGCATTTTAATACTTTTTATCAAAAATAAATTGAAAGGAAAAACTAATTTGTTTCAACAATACGTTTTAATTAATCGAAGAAAAAAATAGAGAAACTAATTTGTTTTTCTGGAGAAACTAATTTGTTTGAAACTAAACTTAAAATTAAAATTAAATATAAATGTAACTTACGAGTTTGTTCAAGGATTATATAATTTCGATATACACGTAACGAGTTCGGGGGGAGGCTTCAGGTAGAACTGTAAAAATTGGCCGGGTCGGCCCATAAACTTGGACGAATTGGGCCTAAAAAACTAGCCCAAATGCAATCGGGCCTTTTTGGCCCAAGCCCGTGTAGCCCAAACAAATATTGGGTTGGGCCGGGCTAGCCCATTGGACTTTGGGACGGCCTATTATAAATGTGTAAGCTTAATAAAAAGAGTTATATTTACTTAAAACTTCTTAAATATATCAAGTTTATAATTTATTAATTCGATTTAACTTTTTTTATAGGAATCAAACTAGAGTTTAATTGATGTTTAGTGCTGAAATAAAAATTATTTACACTTACATACAAATATATTTCAATAAAATTGATAATTATGAGAAACTAATATATCAATTATCAAAGTCATATATAAAAAATTGAATAAACGGTAAAAAAATAAAATGAAAGAGGCCGGACCATTAGTCCACATGACCCATATAGGTCGGGCCGAACTCGCTAATGTGTGGCCCGATAATAATTGGACTGGGCCAGATTGACCCATATATATAGTCTGGCCCACCAGATCAGGCTGGACTGAGTTGATTCATTTGACAATTGTAAGTTCGGAATAGGTATCAATATCTCTATTAACCGCCTCATTTCCGTCTTTTGAAATCGAAAAAAAATTGAATTTAAATCCAATCAAGTCGAATTTTCCTCATCAAAATTGGGACGAGGCGAATAAATACACGCATATATAAGTTTTATTGTCCAGAAGCATGTCGGTTACTTCTACTTATTTTTCTTTTGAATAATAATTCTACCTATCAAGGCTTTGATTGGAAAAATAATAAGGTACGTGAGATAAGTTTGCAGATGCATGGGGACGGATGAATTATTGATTTGATTATGATATGCATTATACTTATTTAAATATGATATTTGTCCCTATAGTTTTCGAGAATTTTATTTTTAGTTGCTGAAGATTTTTTTAGTACTAGTCTTAAAGTTTTTCCGTCAATGTTTTTAATCCTTACTTTTAATCAAACTCTTGTATACTTTCACATTTTTGAATGATTTGTATTCATGTTTATAATAAATATTATAAGAATATCTCCAATAAAAGTTTAGAATTTTTTAACATAATTGCAAAAAACTAATAAATTCCTATTTAGTTCATCTCTTGTTAAAAAACTTTTAATTTCTATAAGAGAGATTCATATAATGTACTAAATATGACCACAGAAAAAAAAAATTAACATTTCAAATGATATACACCGAGTCGAATGAAAAGTAGGGACTAAAAACACTGATGGAAAAAACTTCAAGGACTAAAAAGTGGTAAAAAATCTCAAGGAACTAAAACAAAATTTTGGTAAACTATAGGACGAAAAATACATTTAACTTTTTTTTAATACGTATAAGTATAACCGTTATAAAAAAAAGGAGTACAGCCGTGTATGTATTTTTTAGAGTTTAATTGAGATGCACCGACGATGTAAAACAGTTCTACAAACAAATAGGATTTTGCGACGTCATATAAAGAAAGTTGAGTCAAGTGGGGTGACGTGACAGAAAATATGATTGGTATTCGTTGATAGTGTAAAATTATTTTACACTTTCAATATATATTCGTTTTTTCTCTGTTATTTATGTGATTGGATGTATCCTATCCTATCTGTGGCTGAGGCGGCCAGTCCTCCGCTCAGGGAGTATAGACCCAATTCAAAATACCATACCAAACACTCCCAAAAAATTGCAATCAAAGAATAAATGTCGAGAAATTTCTTCAATTCCACAACTATGTAGACAAGAAGAAGACTCTATGTTGATGATGCCGCGCTGAATCAAACTGGCCTTTAAAGAAAAGGGAAACCTCTAAAGAAGTTGGTTTGTTCCAAATTAAATCTAAAAGGGTTAAACACGATCCTCTCGTCCCGAGTGAGCAAATGATACTCATCCTTAATGAAGAAGGTATCGCTATATATATGAGCAAGTCACCAAACTCATTTGTAAACTAGCTTATCAATCTTCCAGTATTTTTATCTACGTTATTTTTATCAAACAGAGTCTACATATAACATTTTCCCGCATGAGAATGTGAGAAAACAAAGAGCATAATTCTGACTACAAATTCTTCCTCCTGGACAAAAAGGTCTTCTCCAACATTTTCCCCCCACCACACCTAATTGGATCTCAATGCGCTCCGCAAATAAAATAATTTTATCGATAGCCAAGTTGAGTCATAAAACCAATAAATTTTAATTAAACCAACACACCTTCCTTGATAACTTGTAAATCCCTCCAGCAAATAGAAGCTTTCCTTCTACCTAGTTACACTAAGCCAATAATTTCTACCTCACATTTGTGAGACAACTCCTTATACCACAACGCACCTTTATCAATCATAAGCCCCAAACACCATTTACCTGAAAAAAGTGAAAATAAAATTATTTCACCCTCTGAACACCCTAACCTATTAGTCTAAACACACTTTATCTCAACACACTTTCACTCCACTTAACTATTCTAATAACCATAATTTGTCTCAATAAACTTTCACTCCACTTTTTTTTTTATTTTTAATGGCAAATATATAATATATAAATAGAAATAATACAAGAGAAAGTTCATAACAATAAAGAGGTACCATAAGTACACTCCATCAGAACTTAATAATAACTGCTAAGATAAGAAAAAATAAAATGGGCAAAATAAAAATACAAACAAGGAGATACACCACCACCAATACTAGAACCTCTCAAAGGCACCATGAGAACAAAAAAACCTCTCATGAAGAGAAAGACAAAGATCAACCACAGGTAGGACAAAGCAAAAGAGGGTCTCCAATCCTCCTGATCCATCAAGACCCAACAAGACACCTCAACAAACTCTATCGGTTCCAGCATAAAGTAGGATAAATATACTACTTTTAATTATTGATGAATATGCTACCTACTTTCACTCCACTTAACAACTCTACAGTACTTACTATAATTATTACAAATGTTTTAATAAATTATACTACTTTTATCATTAGAATCAATATAATATAATTAATAATTTACTTAAGAACCATACAACTTAAATAGAATTATAATAAAAAAATTCTAAATTTTACTTATTTCAGAGCTGAACTTCATTAAAATTCTTTTTATACGAGAATTGTAGGGTTAATAAAAAAAATGAAATATTTTTTATGACACAGAGGTAATTATAAAGATTAATTTCACATGTTGATTGAGATCCACTCAAAGGAATAATTACTTGTATCAATTTCTTTTCTTTTTTTATGTATCAAGCAAGGTTGAATTCTTGACCAAATATTAAAAGCAACTTGAATATTAGTTTTGGTTTTTAATTGATGTTGTTTAGCTAGATTGGAATTCATTGATGGATCAAACTTACAAATGACGTGCAGGGTTGCTACAGAACATGAAACATTATTATTCTAATATTGGAAAGTTGTGATAATTATTATGCATAAGAATCTAAATTTTGAAATTGCCGTTTGAACAACAAAGTCACCATCAACGCGGTTCCATAATTTATTACTATTAGTAGTACTAATCTTTAGAAATGTTTTCAATTTAAAAATCAAGGTTATGGATTAACATGATTTCATGGTCAGTGCTTGAAGACAAAAAAATAAATAATGATTGATTAGTATTTTTAAACAAACATTCTCAAATGAGTATGAGATGTTGCAAAAATCGTTGTCTAATCAATGTTTATTTCAACATGGGGACTAAGATTTGCGTCATTTCATGCGTTAAACGTCAAATATTTGAGGCATCAAAATAAGGATAGATATTTTCACGGCTTTTGTGTTCACACATTAACTAGTTTGATATGATAAAAACAAAATTAAAAGATTGGACACGATTCAATTTATACTGGATTTGATTTTAAAATTATTTTTAAGTTGATACGGATTTTATTGTTTTTGATTAAATTACATGATAATTTTTTTATGTCAAGTACAATGTCAAAATACTTCTTTATGTCTCTTTTATAAGATATAATTGACTTTTTAGATTTATTGAATAATTATGTATTTAGTCAATAATTTAAATAAAATACATTAGTTATTTAATGAATGTAAAAAGTAAAATATCTCTTATAAAAATGATCGAAGGAAGTAATATTTTGTCTACAAAACAATACAACGATGGAGTACTAGGTGCTTTTTATTTTACACAATTGGTTGGGCATAATAATTGCAAAATCTAACTAGGTTTGAGAATACTGAAGAATTCTCTACGCCATACTCTTTTATCCCCTGAACTTACACTTTTGGCCCTTGCAAAAAAATTGGAACTTATTTTTTGAACTCTTCTTAGCTTAAATATTGTTTTTAATGAAAAAATATTTCAAAAACTATATTCCGAATTTTTTCTGCAAGGGTAAAAATGTAAATTAGGGGGAATAAGAGTGTGTTTGGGGGAGGGGGGGTTTAGAGAAATTTTTGAGAATACTGAAGCTGGCCAGCCCTAAGCCTGCTACATTTTTTATGGGCCAATAAATAAACCCATCGATCCAGTCTTTAAGAGGGAAGCATGGGTCAATTTGAGTTAAAGTTTGGGCTTTGTTACATTTATTATAAAGATATAAGTATATAATTCATACAAGTATAAAGATATTGTTTTTCTGTTTCGATGTTGAACACTTGAACTGCAGGTTAAAGTTGTAAGCCAACTTCATACTTTAGTGTGAAAACATCTTTAAGCTTCCTCCGGCATCATTTCTTTTTTTAATAAGTTAAACCAGTTCATCCAAATTGGTATCAGACGGAATCGAACCTGAGACCTCTAGGAGGAGCACACTCTAGTATCATTTATTACATAAGTATTTGGTGTGAAGTATCCACCGACTTTGCCAATAACAAATCTCCGTCGGAGAACCTGGTTGGTTCTGCCACCTCTAGTGAGATCTCCCCTCCCAACCACGTTTTTTTCATTTTCAAGTTTCAAACAATCAAATCCGAGACCTTGCTTAAAGGATCCAAGTCTAGTTCCACTCGGACCATTTGACATATGATACTAATAATAATGCATCGCACAAATCATCCGAGAGAAAGAAAATAGAAGAGGTTCTTCCTGAGACTAATATGGATGATAATAATAATTTCAAGTCTTTTGAGCTCTCAAATGAAGATTTCCCTATTCTCGAAAGCATTGACAACATCAGCTCCTCTGCATCCAAAAAATCTGAGCAGGACCCAGAATTCGACATCGCTGATAGAACTGAGCTTGGGAACAAAGGATCAGAAAGGGCATTCTAGTGTTTCATCCTCTAAAGGCGCTGCACCAGTTGTTCCAAGTCTTGCAGTGGAGACGAAAGAGAAATGTACTCGGATTGAAGAGAAGACGAATTGACAGTTTAACCTATAGGCGTTTTGTAGGATATCAAGGATAACATCTTGTGTGATGCTATTTTACTGCATGTTCTTCTCTAGTTATACTCCTTATATTATGTCAAGTTTTGTAATTGTTAGCCATTATTGACTATTGTTACTTTTGTTTACAAAATCGTTGGTTTCATGCATGATTTTGTGAAATTGTTTTACAGGCTAAATTATACATCTGGTCTTGTAACTTAAGTTTCACGTGCGTTTGATTTGCAAAACAGTAGGTACTGGACATGACAGAACAGTACAGTACATGACAGAACAAGATAATACAGGACAGGACAAAACCGCATTGAGAGATAGAGAGATAATATTTTTTATATTCGAAAATAAAATGGGTATTTTCGTATTTTTTATAGTTGTACTGTGGACAAAAAATTGTACTGTGGTTCAGTAGGGGACAAAAATTCTTGTTTTTGTCCTGTCCCTTACTGCCTATTTGTCCAGTCCCATAAACAGTTTCTGAATCAAACAAAGTACAATAAAAGTTGTCCTGTCCAGTCCCCTGTTTTTTAGCAGATCAAACGCACAATTTTTTTGTTTCATTTTGGTCCCTTAACTTACAAGCATTAGATGATTTTTAGTCCCTTAAAGTTTTTTCCGTTTTATTTGATCCCTTATGTTATGAATTTTGAATATTTTAATTCCTTAAATTACAAATATTAAGATATTTTGATCTCTAGTAGGAGGACTAATTGTCTAAATTTTGTAACTTAAAGGATCAAAGTGTTTATCATTCATAACTTAAGGGATTAAAATCAAACGAAAAAAAAACTTAGAAAGATCAAATTGTAAGATATTTGTAACTTATAGGACTAAAAAAAACTTATAGACCAACGTAAAACCTAAAATTAACTTAAGCAATAAAAGTGTAATTGAAATATACTTTCACACTATTTATGACACTTCAAAATATACTTGAAAGGATGCAATAGTTAGTTTAAAATAAAGTGTATTTTGATTTAGTCTTGAAATCTTTCGTGAACAAGAGTGAATACATTGTTTCATATTAGCATTGCATAATATCTTTTAGGCTCCGTTTGGATTGATGAAATATAATGGAATGGAGCGGAGTGGGATGGAATAAAATAATGTTCTATTGTTTGGATTTGCAATATAATAATGGAATGGAATGAAATAGGACAGAATGAATTTCATCCAATACTATCACTTACTTTCAATTTTGTTCATCTGCTTGTTAAAATATCAAAACAATGGAATTGAAGATTTATTCCGCTCCGCTCCATCCCATACCACTCTCCTCTATTCCGCTCCGCTCCATTCCGTTACTGCTTCCCTTCATTAAGTGGTATGAGTTTGTCTATAAATAGTAGAAAAACAATCAAAAAATCATGTTCACATGAGTTTAAATTTTGTCTAAAAAATATCTAAATCATTTCTTCTTTTCTCTAGTGCACGAGAGTTATCGTAAGAACTTTATTTTGTAAAATATCATTGATAGATATGTTTGATATGAATGTGTATAAAACCGGTGCGAGACGAATCGAACCTAAAGTTTAGTGTAAGGAATTTATGTGCAACCTTCATCATATTCAAATTCATCTTCTTCTTGTTCAAGTTATTTGCAGCAGACCCCCAACATAAGATCAAGCAATCTTTAAGTTCGATTTATGATTTGTGTATGATTAATTAATGGCTGCCATTATGTGGGAAGAGATGAAGACTTCTGCTTATCTATTTATCAATCATATTGAATGATGCATAGTTATTTTGTTATTGATATATGATGATATTTTTGGTCTTCTATATTCGTGTATGGTATCTATATATGCAAGATGTTTTATGAGAATTAAAATATGGTGTTAGATATGCATGATATAGAAAATATTCATGTAAGTGAATTTGGTAAGTACTATGAATATATATTTGGATTATGATCGATGCACGCTTATGTATATGCTGGATAATTTAATACAAATTAATATACATATTGTCATGAACTTAAGCAAACTATGTATGTTGCAACTATAGATGAGATGATATGTATTCTAATATATTTTGATCTTTACTCGACTGCTGTAAATCAAGGTTGTATGAATATTTTACTTGGTACATATGTATATTTTATTTATTTATTCATCTTATTCAAAAAAGGTTAGATGAGTACGGTTTCTAATTCTTATTAAAGTTATATATGTCTCTCTGCAGACTCATTTGAAGTTTAGGGAATGAAAGTTTAAGTTTCTGGAATAGAGGACCGACTAATTTGATGATAAACGACCGCTTAGGATCATCTTGAAAAATAGGTAAAGGAACTTGATCCTAACCGCGACCTGCTGGAAGAACCAAAGTTATCAAAGGAATAAAGAACTTGGCTTTAACCGCGACCTGCCGGTAGAACCAAAATTATCAAGAAAAAGAGGAACTTGACCATAATTGCGACCTGCCGGTAGAACCAACACCATAAAGTTCTTATCTCAAGAACAAAGAAAAAGTTCTCACAAGAAAACTTTCAATTTGATTTATATTCAAGTTGTAATTTTGAGAAGTACATGAGAGCCTTATTTATAGCATATGATTATATAGTAGGATTTATTGTCCTCTACCTTACATTCATCATAGGCACTAGAAAATGGGCACTAACATACTTATAAATTCACACTAGTAATAATATCCTATTTCATACACTTCAATTCGCTGATGATACTATCATAGTAGGAGAAGGGAATTGGAATAATCTTTGGCTCATAAAAACTGTGTTGAGAAACTTTGAGTTAGTTTCGGGATTAAAGGTTAATTTTTTCAAAATTAAGCTCTATGGTATAAATCTAGACAATAGCTTTTTGCGAGCTGCTTCGGCTTTCTTGCATTGTCGTGTGGAATCTATTCCATTATGTTTTCTAGGTATACCGGTAGGTGCTAATCCGAGAAGAAGGGCAACCTGGTTATCGATTATTGAAACAATGAAAAAAAGACTCGGAGTGTGGCATGACCGTCATCTCTCTATAGGAGGGAGAGTAACACTTATGAATTTCGTTCTCTCTAGTCTGCCACTTTATTTCTTCTTCTTTTTTTAAAGCTCCGGTGTGTGTGGTAAAAGAAATGGTAAGAATCCAACGCAATTTTCTATTGGGTGGGGGTGGGTGGGAACGGACACAAGGAAGATTTGTTGGGTTAGTTAGGATTGTATTTGTCAATCCAAGAACAAGGGAGGTTTCGGAGTAAAAAATTTGGAGCTATTTAATTTGGTGCTTCTTAGCAAATGGAAGTGGAGGTGCTTAGTGGATATAACAGCCCCGTTGCAAGAGTTATTGATTTTCAGATATGGTACGTTTACCGTGAATTTTCAGCATGGTGAAGGAAAAAGGCTCTAAAATACGCTTCAATTTGGTGGCGCGATATTTGGAACATAGGTGGCGAGGAGGTGAATGGATGGTTCGGTTCCAACATTAGTAACATTCATGGTGACGGCAAACTCATAAATTTTTGGAAAGATAAATGGATAGGTACGGCGTCATTATGTGTTGTATTTCCAAACTTGTTCTTTAAATCCACCCAACAAGATTATATGGTAGCGGATATGGGCGTGTGGGAGAGTCATAAATGGGAGTGGGATCTTCAATGGTCAGAAGTGTTGTCCAATATGGAAATTGAATCATTACAGGAACTGATTTTATTGTTGGCGCAGGTTCAGCCGAATACATCTAGGAGCGATAGACGAAAATGGTAACTTGGTACAACATGCGCTTTTTCTGTTAATATAGCATATATTCATCTGCAGGATAGGAATGGGCTGACCGACATTGACATAAATGTGGCGAAGACACTGCAAAAGTTGTGGCTAAATAACGTACCATCGAAGGTTAGTATATTCGGTTGGAGGTTATTACTCAATAAATTACCAACAAAGGATTCGCTATATAGTAAAGGCATCATCATGAATAATAATAGGTATTGTGTTTTCTGTCACAATGAGGTAGAAGATTTACAACATGTTTTCTTTAAGTGTAGTGTTATATCACAAGTATGACATAACGTTTTCAAGTGGCTGGACAAAAATGATATTCAGTTTGTATGTGTAATCAATCATTTCTCACAATTTGGGAAATTAGTGAAAGGAGGTTGTCATACCCCATTTTTTGACCAATCGCATTTATGCGTCTTTTTATGACGGATTTTTCTTTGTTCGTTTCTGACGAAATTTCGGCAGAGAGGTATTTTAAAATACCTCATTTATTTGATTTGATTTTCTTTTTATTATTAGTATTATTATTTTTATTTGCTTCATTTTTTTTATTCTACTATTATTATTTTTATTCATTTTCGTTTTTTATTATTATTAATATATTATTATTTTTTGTTTATTTGTGTATTTTCCTTTTTTTTGGTGTTTTTGGCAATTTTTTTTATAGAGGTCCAGATCAGGTGTTTTTTTGTCCAGGCCCAAAGGGGCAATTTTGTCCAAATGGGGTATTTTTCATCTGCCAAACCCTAGGTCTGACACAGTATATATGCATTAATTGCACAGTTTCCAAGGACAAAAAAAAAAAATCTCAGATCCGCCGCAGAAAAAATAGAAGATTCATCTTCTTCATTGAAGAATCAAAATCCAAAAACAGAAAAGAAATAAAAAATCCACAAATCATCATCACTATCAAAAAAATCCAGAACTCACCATCATAACCAAAATCAAAGAATCAGAAAATCAAAAAAAACAAATCCATCCCGTTTAAGCAAACCCAGAAACACATATCATCAGCATCCATCATCAACAACCTCCATCATTTATCAATTTCAAACCCAAAACCCATCATCAATCTTTCAAACCCAGATCAAAACAAAATCGAATAGAATCAACTCATTTCCGTTCCAGTAATCAAATCCATCAAAACGAAAACGAATCAGAACGGAGAAGAAGAAGTTAGAACCGAAAATCAAGACTAAAACGGAGGAAGAACAGTATGAACAATTTTCCCTTTCCCTTTTGGTTTCGCTTTTTTTCCGATCTGGACTTGTATTGTTTGTTTATTTTGAGTTGAGAAATGAATTTGGGGATTAACTCTACATGGGTTTAGGTTTTAGATTTGTTTTAAATGGGGTTTAAGAAAAAGAAAAAACAGAGCCGAGAGAGAGAATTTCCGGTCGCCGGCGAGAGTGAGAAAGAAAGTTTAACGGCGGCGGGTTTTGAGAGAGAAAAGAAGAGGATGATTTCTGTTTCTTTTTTCTAGGGTTTTCTATTTATACCCCCCATTTGGATCCTGTGCGCGCAGGTGCACAGCCTTATCGTGCACCTGCGCGCTTTGGTCTTTCTGATTTGATCGTACGCATCTAATTCCTTTTAATGGTGATCAGATCTGAGCTGTCTGATTTAATCAGACGGCTCTGATTCTGTCTGAGCGTTTTACTTCATACACCCCCCTCTGGGCCACGCCCCCCAGCTGGGCTTGGGCCCAGAGTTGCTTTTTGCACCCCTTTTCAGTTTTAATTGTTATTTGCACCCCCTTCTGTTTTTATTTTATTTTTGCATAATTAATTAATTATTTATTTTATTGTAAGGACATTAGATTGTATTTTTTAGGACTTGATGTAAATTTAAATTAAATTGCATAGCATACTCTTGCATTCATTTCATATTTATTTTTCTCGCAAATACTTTAGATTGTAATTAGGAACAAATGTACACTATAAATGAAAAATCGCATCTCATGCATATTTATTTATCGCTTTCCGCAAAACGTTAGCATATTTAATTCCGAGGGAAAAGACACCGTTTTGATCAAAATATCATTACGGATCGTCTTCGCGCTTAATTAGCTTATTGCGACGTTTGTATCATTTTTCGCGCGCTACCTTTTAATTTTAACCTGACATTCCATTTTAAATAGTTAGTCACTTTATTCTAAAAAATGAGGTCAACACCTCTTCAAAAATAATTAGTCTTTTTATTCTAAAAAATGAGGTCAAAACCTCTTTCAAAAAATATCAACACAATTTCTTTTCAACATCATCAAACATTTTCAAACTTTGGACTTTAAACCAAACGTTTCTTTTTATCGCGAAACTTGGACTTTAAACCAAGTGCCTTGGAATTTAAACCAACGGCGTTTTTTTATCGTGAAAACCTTGGATTTTAACCCAAGAGTCTTTTTACCGCAAACTTGGATTTTAAACCAAGTGCCTTGGAATTTAAACCAACGGCGTCTTTTATCGTGAAAACCTTGGATTTTAACCCAAGTGTCTTTTTCTTATCGCGAACTTGGATTTTAAACCAAGTGCCTTGGACTTTAAACCAACGGCTCCTTTTATCGCTAAAACCTTGGACTTTAACCCAAGTGTCCCTTTTTCTCGCCTAAAAAACTTTGGATTTTAAACCAAGTACATTTGTCTCATTCATACATCATTAATCATGCAAAAACCTTGGATTTTAAACCAAGTGTCTTTTATCACTTCAAACATTTTCTCAACAAACCTTGGATTTTAAACCAAGTGTCCGCGTATTATTTTCATAATCAAATCTCAATCAATTTAACCATATAGACTTTTTCACAAATTAACATCAATCAAACTCACATTTTGCCACTTTTGGCTTTCGGTATTTTAAAACCATTTTCAAAACCTTAAAATCAAACAA
Organism: Trifolium subterraneum; assembly: GCA_951799995.1. Taxonomy (NCBI): domain Eukaryota; kingdom Viridiplantae; phylum Streptophyta; class Magnoliopsida; order Fabales; family Fabaceae; genus Trifolium; species Trifolium subterraneum. The sequence continues at coordinate 57,283,840 of OX637462.1, forward strand.
ACAAATTTACTCGTCTTTTTACCCCGAACTACGGTGGTTTGATCCCTCGGGTACGTAGGCATGAGACTTGTCTCTCCAATCAATAAAATCAACAAAAACATTTTCCTTTTTCATTAAGCATTTTTATCATCATTTTAATTCCCATTTATACATTTTTTACAAGCAATTAAAATTAAAGCGCAAAGTTAGAATTAAAACAAGAGGTTCCTATAGAGTACTATAGATGCTTGGGGTGCTAATACCTTCCCTTCGTATAACCAACCCCCGAACCTTGTTCTCTTAAAAATAGGGTTTTTTCGAACTTTTTCCCTTTCCCTCGGATAAATTAAAGATCGGTGGTGGAATATTAAATTGCGATTCGAAGTTAATTAATAACTCGACATCCAAAAATCACCGCGACAGAGGTAATTGCAAAAGGAAGCGTCATATTATTTGGTTGGCAACAACTTGGTGTATTTGGCGAATGCGCAATAACATTCTGTTTAGAGGAGCAAGAATAGATGTTCAATTTTATCGGAGCAGATTATTTATTTTTCGTGGTTTTGGTTTATCAGCCGTATAGGGAATGAAACAAATTTGGTGTTTTCTAATTGGTGTATTAGTCCTTTAGCCTGTTTACAGAGTACTTAAGGCTTTGATATTCTGAATTGTAAGGGTTGAGTACCCCTTGTACTCCTTATAATTCAATATTTGCTTATAAAAAAACAATTAAATTTTAATTTTAATAATGCACTAACCTTTAAATAAATGGAATCATAAAAAAAATTACATTTTGTCAAAAAAAATAAAAAATTAATTGAGAATAATGGGTTGGGCTATTCTTAGGCCCATTGAGAGACCTCTGTCTCTGCTGATAGTATATATATATACTAACCATTAGGTTAATACACACTTAACCCTAACTAAATCTAAACCCTAGCTAAATCTCATCACAGCCGTAACTAAATCTCAACCCTAATTAAATCTCATCTCAATCTAGTGAGAAGTAAAAGAATTGTCAACCTAACTAAATCTCTTCATTTAGGTACGCATTCTTTATATATCATATCATTAATTTTGTATATCTACTGATTTAATTTTTTATGAACCCTAATATGTTTTGATATAATGCCGATGTCATGAATTGGGTTAAGTTGATTTATGTATTGATTTTGTATTCTGTTAATAAGGACCAGTAATACTTTTCCAAATTTTTTTGTCAAACTTATTGATCCCTAACCCATGATACATTGAGTATTTTTTTTCTTCTTCACAAAATTTAATGGAATTAATGGTAAAGTGCAACTTTGATTTATATATAATTATTGGTATCAAATTCCTAAGGATTAGGATTACGATTCACAACAATCGTATATTATTGGTATCAACTGTTATTGTTATAGCTAACTAGATATTGTCATTTCAAGAGTTTTATTTAGGGTTTATATGATCACTATTTTATTTTTACAAGAGCAATTGTTGATTGATTTTGAAACTCGGATTCTCCACATATTATGGGTTTTTGTTTTATTTTATTGGTACATAAATCAAATTTAATTTCAAACCCTGTAATTTTGCGGTATTTCACATGATTTGCAAGAACTCTAAACCTTTTGATTTGAGATTAGCTTGACTATTGATGAAATTGATAAAGGGCTTCTCTTAATCTTTGAACCACGATTAGAATTCCTGCAATTTCGTAACAAGTTGGGTCCTTCATTAAAATTCAATTAAGGCACTACTATGGATGATTGTGACCGATGATAATGAGAGTTAGTAGCCACTTAAACGATGATAATGAGAATTTCTCCATTTAGGGTTTTGGTTTCATCCTAATTTCTCCTTCTTCTTTGCAGTTAATGACTTGTAGCTTTGATTCAATTAAGTTTCAACACATGCTGCAAAATTTTGGGTTTTTTTGTTACACCTGTAGATGTTTTATATAATTTTATTTGGCGATAAATTATATCTTAAAATATCATATTCTCACATGTTTTCTATGTGAAACTTTTATAAATATCCTTTACTCTCCTATGACACTTAGAAGAGTAAAGGTTTCATAAATATTCATTACTCATCTATGAGATTTAGAAGAGTAAAGATTTTTATCAAGTACCAGTCATATAATATTAAAAGTATTTAATGAATTTTATCAGTAACTAGAGCATGCAGAGATTTTTCGGATAAGCACATTTCACCTCAATGGAATTTCCACAAGTCCTAACATTAGAGCCACATTTGCACTACTTGCCAACGTAGGAATTGAGATTTAATCTAGACACTTCAACATGACATAGTAATGTAATAAAGGAACTTATGAACTGCATGTGCCGGTGTTCAGTTCCTTTATTACATTACGATGCCATATTGATGTGTCTGGATTAAACTTTAATTTCCATGTAGGCCAGTAGTGCAAATCTTGCTTCAATGTTAGAAATAATGAATTTTCCATTGAGTTGAATTGTGGTTAACCGAATAAACCAACCATGCTCTAGTTCCTAATAAAATTTATGAAATAATTACAATATTATATGGCAAGTACTTAATAAATGTGTGAAGCCAAAACTGGGATGCCTCGCTATAAAACAACAGTGTTAAATCATGACAACAATTGCAATAGTTGATGAAATATTAATATGCAAATTCCCCGGTCTTAAAAAAACAATAGTTTGTTGAAGAAAATGTTTGTCAACACTTTGAGGCACTACTATGGATGATTGTGACCGATGATAATGAGAGTTAGTAGCTACTTAAACATTTTTATGATGGAAAAATATGGGGCGCATTGAAGGTGGAGAATTTCTCCATTTAGGGTTTTGGTTCATCCTAATTTCTCCTTCTTCTTTGCCGTTAATGACTTGTAGCTTTTATTTCAATTAAGTTACAACACATGCTAAAAATTTTGGGTTTTTTTGTTACACTTGTAGATGTTTTATATAATTTTGTTTGTGGATAAATTATATTTTAAAATGTCATATTCTCACATGTTTTCTGTGTGAAATTTTTATAAATATTCTTTACTCTCCTATGACACTTAGAAGAGTAAAGATTTTATAAATATTCTTTTAATCTTCTATGAGACTTAGAAGAGTAAAAAAATTTATCAAGTACCAATCATATATAATATTAAAAGTATTTCATGAATTTTATCAGTAACTAGTGCATTGAATTTTATCACTTCAATGGAATTTCCACAAGTCCTATCATTAGATAAAAGTTTGCACTACTGGCCAACGTGGGAATTGAGGTTTAATCCAGACACTTCAACATGACATGATAATGTAATAAAAGAACTGATGAACTGCATGTGTCGGCGTTTAGTTCCTATATTACATTATGATGTCATGCTGATGTGTCTGGATTAAACCTTAATTCCCATGTAGACTAGTAGTGCAAATCTTGCTTCAATGATAGAAGTAGTGAATTTTCGATTGGGTTGAATTGTGCTAACCCGAACAAACACTCCCTGTTTCTAGTTCCTGATAACATTCATGAAATAATTACAATATTATATGGCTAGTACTTGATAAAAGTGTGAAGCCAAAACTAAGATGCCTTGTTATAAAACAACAACGTTAGATTATGACAACAATTATAATAGTTGATGAAATATTAATTATGCAAATCCCCCAATCTTAAACAACAATAACTTGTTGAAGAAAAAGTTTGTCAACACTTTGAGGCACTACTAGGGATGATTCTGACCGATGAAATTGAGAGGTAGTAGCTAAAAACGTTTTTATGATAGAAAAATATAGGCGCACGGAAGGTGGAGAATTTCTCCATTTAAGGTTTTGGTTTCATCCTAAATTCTCCTTATTCTTTTAAAAATAATATTTATATTTATTATTAGATTGACGCTGAATTTGGAAGCGAAAACCACGGTTCAATTCTTCGTAACTTCAATCAAAATGAGACTTAAACCAGTTGATGTCAGAACTGACCTCGTACCACATTACACGGTCCGGTTAGCCGAATACTGGTGGTGGAAAAAAAAAAGACAAGATCTCTTTTATTTCGGGCAACAAAAAACACAACTCTGGTTAGTAAAATGAAGCTATAAACTAGTTTATAGTTTAAAATCTAGGAGATAGTTAAAAATGAATCTAACTCTGTTTACCAAACACGTCTCGTTTTTATTAAACAAACTTATAAGTTGATCCAATATAGTATAAATTGCTACTATTAAACCGAGAAATAGCACCCTAACAAGTTCATATTATTTACATATGAACAATTTGTCACCGATATATATATAACTATCATACACCGAACAACAATCTCCAAATAGCGAATAATTTTATAACGGGACTAATTTCGCACTATACAATATTTATTCCTCAATAAAAAAAATTGCGGCAACGCTGCGACCCGTGCTTAAGCACGGGTATTATACTAGTTAGTAATTAAGTACAAATTAAACGAAAATTATTCTTCGATACAAGTGCATATTGCATACTATATTCCTAGTAGAAACTGAGAGCTGGTGAACTTTTATTTAACTAATTAAATAATTAATGAATGGCACCTAAAATGGGTATTAGTCTATTTCAAAACATCAATTTTCCTTCAGCAAAAGCATAACAAAATTTTGTGCTTTTTATAATAAAATCAAGTCATTATAGTAAAGAGAAAGAGCATATAACGTAGGTTATAATAATAATATAAAGTGAAAAAGATAAGATTATAAAGTAATAAAACTATATTGATAGTTATCAATCATATTCAAAAGCTAATTAGCCAACTCATGACATTTGGCAACAACAATGACATATTATGGGCTTTTTGTTTGTCCAAATCAAACCCATCTCATCAATGCCTCACCAACAAAAGAGTCCTCCCTACACTAGCATAGCCCATAAAACAATTGGAGCACAAAAAAAGGAACAACTCAACAACATAAACATTCACTCCAATCTCGTGCAACCAAAAAAGTAGTGGCTTCCATTGGAGGGCACTTTGGTCATTCTAGCGTCATTATATTTCAATCCCACTATTATATTATTATGGTCATTCTAGAACCCATCTTGTGTGCCGCACCGAAATGAATTGCAAACAATCAGTTATCATGTAGTCAGGGTGCAGTCAATGCATCAGAGTCTTCTGATTAAAATTAGACGATTCAGATTTAAATGCAGCATTGATTTTTTTAAACATTTAAATTTCTGATGTTAAATATAACTTGTCTGATATTTATCAAATAGTCTTGATTCAACTGAATGCATGCAGTCAGGGGTGCTGCCTGCACCCAATCCAGGTTTGTGCCGCACACATTCCCTAACAGAAATTAGTAATTACCAAAGACGGTGAAAACTTCATACCAATATCTTGTAACTAAAAAAATTATTATTATTATTATTAGGAGTGTTGATATTTGTTATGGATTGGGTTTAGACTCATACTCGTTGTTATGCTCGACTCAATACCTAGGGACCTAACCGGCCCACTTCGGTCCATCTTCCCCTCACATTCCAAAGGACGGGAACATTTTTGTTCATAACGTCTGCACAATCAATTTAGGTCTTAATGACCTTGATTCTCTCTTGTCATTGATGGGTTTCATACCCATTTACCCCTCATCAATTGTTGAGACTCGACGTTGGGCCAATAAATACTCTTTCCTTCAAAGGACTCGGGTAAAAACTCATCAACCTTATACCCTTCACTTCACGTATCTTGCTAACTTGAACATCAGAGTATTTGCAGTTATCCCCACCACTAATAAATTTTATCTTGATGTGATGTGCTCAACACCGGACACCTCTTCCTTTTCATGTAAGACAAATTGGTTGAAAGCAAAACCGCAAACTAGTTCAAAGAAACTGAAAAACCAAACCGGATTATATTTCATGTTCTCCTTTTACAAATTGGTTTTTTATTTTATATTTTGTAACTCGGATTAGATTTCATGTTCTCTTTTCAAAATCAAACCAAATCACATAGATGAATTCTAATCAAACCAAATCACATAGATGAATTCTAATTTATATTTTATTAGAACTATTATCAAGTCTCACAAAACACCATGTCATACTTATACAACTCATAACTCATGCACATTTTGCTCTCATGATAAAAAATTATTCAACTCTTAAGTAACTCATTATTATGAGATGGAATATTGTTGTTACCCTTTTTATTTATAGGTCAATGTTTTTTTTTAATCAAGGTCAATGTCGATGAAAAGAAATAGATCTCTTATTCCATTGCTATAGTAACTTAATTAATGTCCCTCGTCAAATTCTATGAAACTCACATTGTCATGTCAAGTTCCTCCAATGTGAAGAAAAAATAAGACACAAGTTCATCTTGCTATAAAATACTCTCATTGAAGATGCTCTTAGTATGAGATATTGTATTACTCTATTATTTGTTGGTTTTTGTTAATTTTGATAATACTTATTAGTTAAAGGGTTAAATATGTTCTTCCTAGTTTGATATATCTACTGAGCAGGGGCGTCTCCGAATTTTTGGAGGCCATATGCAAATTTAAAATGTGGCCCCTTAATTAAAAAACTTCCACAAAAATTGTAAATAACAATAAACGAATCATGCCGATGTTTGTGTGTTTTACGCTATTTCTTTTTTCTTGATCTCTCTTCACACAGCTACAGTTCTTTTTCTTTTGCTTTTTTTTAGAGAAACTGAATCTAACTGTTGGGTCTTACATTTTGTTGCAATGTATTAAATTTTACACCTCTAATTTACTAATACTACTATCTCATGTATATATATTTTTTTTGAGGCCCTCATTTTCAGGAGGCCTTATGCCGTCGCTCATGTTGCACATGCATCCGAGCCTCCCCTGCTACTGAGCTAAGTTTATGGGATAACTAAACCTCGTTTTATTAGATCGTATCTTGAAGAAATCATTCAAATCAAACTGAACTGCATATAATTTTATTATTTAAATCAAATACTTTTTATCTCGTAATCAATTCAAACCACACCGCAAACACATCGAATTATTATTTTGTATTTACTCTTTCCTTGACCCTTGGAGACAGTAGCAATAAATTATGTGGGCCTAATCACACGCCGCTTGTTGAAGTGGGCACAGTCCGTTCATTATCATGATGGGTCCAGTCCAATTTGTTTCTCCTCATTTTGAATTACACCTTTCTTTGTCGTTGAAATTTGCAACTTGCTTGTTAGAATGTTTAAATCATTGGAGGAAAATGATTTTTTTTTGATGAAGAGGAAAGTGATTTTTCTTAGCCCATTTTAATTTTACCTGCATTCATCTAAAGATAGTTCCTTACAATGTTTGATCAATAAAAAAAAGATAATTCTAATTTTTTTGGTATAAATTGTTATCTCATGCTTAAGCATAAACTAATCTCTCTAATCTTATGAAATTGAAATGATTGGCAAACTTCTTTATTTTTACTTACAATGAGGGCAGACTTAGTTAAAGGTCTTAAATAATGATGTTGCATTTGAAACTTAGATTCAAATGTAAAACCTTTATAAATTATAAAACTATAGAGACATGTAACACACATGAATGTATCATCAAAATGCTATCAACTAAGTAACTAATAATATATATATGACACAAATGATAGATGTTTGATTTCTTTAATTATTTAGTTAGAAATTTAATCTCTAACTGTTACGTATGAAAAATACTATTGAGTAATGAAAATCTCGACTTGTTTTTATAACTCTGCTTTGATTATTTTATGTCGAGTAAATTATGTTTTAGTCGATAAATTTGAGGTTTTTGTTTTAATTTCTTGAAAGGAAAAAGTGACATTTCACTCCATGTTTAAAATTAAAGTGTGTTAGGAGATGTTATTAATTTCAAACTTTTTGAGTGTCTTGCCCAAAAATTAAAATCTATTGGCTTGTTCTTCTAATCTTTTCCACCTAAGCGGGTTTGTTGGTCTACACATATTTACCATACAAAGGAGTTGAAAATAAATCAACTACTGAATTTGGATAATTTTAACCATGATTTTGAACAAAATAATTTATAGTCATTTGGAGCCAAAAAGGTAATTACCTCATTATACCAAATGTACAAGCAATTGCACGATTAATTTTTACACGATACCTTTTAACAAGTCATTTGGCAAAAAATTGCGTGACTTATTGTGGTAAACAAATTAATTTAATTTATAATTATTTATATTATGGTTAATTAGAACTTTATTCAATCAATTATTGAATCTCTTAAATAAGTGATTAGATGTTCAATTTCTAACTAATGCATATGAAAGTAGTTTGAATAGAAGGAGAAAACTCACATTGTACTTATATCATGGTAACAAAAAATTATAATATTATCCGTTTAATTTTTTTTATGTGGTGTGGTGTGGCTAAAAACAAGTTATTCATTTGAAAATGACTTATAGTAACACTCTCTTTCGAAGTACATTTTCTCTAACATTAACTTTCTAATTGCGTCAAACTCATGTGAGTTTCATCACTTTATACGAGACATATTTCTAATGTGAGTGATTCATATTGATTCTAATCAATTAGAAAGTGTCAAAAGAGGGTACATGTTGCTAGCACTCATATTCACTTAAAACTGTCAACAAACTTCATCTAAAAACGAATCAATTGTGAGAAATCAAATTGAATTTTGTATTAAATAATCATGATTAGACTTTATAGTCGTGTATTTGTCTCAAATCTAACATAAACTGGTCTCTTGGTCTCAAATTCACTCAAATATATAACGCTTCAACGGCTCATTACGCCTCTCAATGTCTACCGAATCAGACATTGATCCGAGTCTTTCGTAATGATCTATCCATTACCCTCTAATGGTTCTTCGAACCCTATAAATACGTCAGCTCGCATCTGGTAAAAATACACTTCATGTTCACCTAAAATCTCTCATTAGTTATTATTTACTCTCTTACTAACTTGAACGTCAACCTATTTACAAATAACTTTCTCAACATTCAACTATCTATATAGTTCAAATCAATAAACACCCCACAAGTACTAAAAATATTCTCATAGTAAAGATAAATTGAAAACCAAAAAATAGCATCATTTGTACTTGTAATAGGCATTGTAATTGTAAAGCAATGAAACACGCCATTACCATCTTTAAATGCATGCTGGTCCTTTCTTACGTAGGAAAATAGAATGAGTAACTTTTGCTACTCCTTTTCACTCTCTATAAACAAGGACATTTCCGTCATTTCACACAACACGCAATTGTGAACTTCATTTATAAGCCTCAAACTCAAAACCCAGACACAAAACTCACAGAAGAAAAAATCTGAATGGAGCAAAATTTGAAAGATGACGTGGCAATAAAAACCGTTACGACCGAGAAATCCGCCGAGAAAACCGGGAAAGTTCGTTGCGGCACACGGCATCCCGTCTACCACGGTGTCCGGAAAAGGCGGTGGGGAAAATGGGTATCGGAGATTAGAGAGCCAAGGAAGAAGTCACGAATATGGTTAGGATCTTTTCCGGCACCGGAAATGGCGGCGAAAGCTTACGACGTTGCGGCGTATTGTTTGAAAGGACGGAAAGCGCAGCTTAATTTTCCTGATGAAGTTCATCGTCTTCCGTTGCTTCCTCCGCCGTCTTCGTGTACTGCTAGAGATATTCAGACGGCGGCGGCTGAAGCGGCTAATATGATGATGATTAAGGATGTTGCGTCGCCGGAGAATAGTAGCATTGATTCTGGTAGTGGTTGTCGTGGTGGTGGTGGTGGTGATGATTTTTGGGGTGAGATTGAGTTACCGGAGCTTGTGAATGGAACGTGGTGGAGTTACTCTGTTGATGTTGCGGTTTTGTCGCCGGAGATTGAAATTCCGGCGCAGCAATCTTTCACGGCATGTCTCTAGTGTGGATTAGTTATTGCTTAATTAAGCTATTTATTTATAATATTAGAATTAAGAATAATGATAATTATAACTATTTGTATTTTTATTTTTCTGACAAATAATAATTTGTAATTATAATAATTAATATTAGTATTAAGTTAGCTACTATATATTAATATATACTTTTACCAGTAATAATTCATGATAGTAGACTAGTTTTGCACTAGTGTAATTCAAACTTTATTGACTTTACAATAAAGTTTAATTAGAGATAAATTAATGCATTTGTTTACTCTTTAATTTGAATAGTTTAACGGTTTCTTTCTTCTTCTTAATCCTCTAGCTCTAAACCTCTCTTATTATTTTATGGTATATATAAACCTCTCTGTTTTTTTTTTGACAAAAAAAAAAAAAAAGAGATTTGGTTTTTAACTCCTCTCTTTGTGATTATGTATTGAAAATGTTGGGAGCTACTTTTTTCAAAATTCAAATTATATTGAAATTAATAAAGTCACAATGAAAATGTTAGAATTGAGCTACTTTAAGTCTTTAAGTTATGAATAAGCTTTGAGTGTAGTTACTCTTTGTGATTGCACGGCAGTTAATTAAAATCGAACGACTTAAATTTCATATTTAAATTTATATTTTTAATTAAGCAAAATTTGAACATAAAATTTTAATGGATCGGTTAAAATATAATGACCGCTTGCAGTTTGACTACACTTATCAATATCCTTAAGTTAGACCAAGTTTTTATATTATCAAGTAGTCTAGGTTAAATAAAACAAAAATGAGACTATAGCTAGCATATTTTTAATTAATCTTTTCAAAACGTGTTTTATTTTTGTTTACACTTGAAGATAATTGCTGTACTTTAGTTTAATTTTTGAAGTAACTTTATGTATGATACGTAGTCTCTTTCAGATTAAGACTTTCTTGTAGATTAGAGATCGTAGACCATATATTTAAAGCGGTAATTAGTGTGTTTATCCATCTAATTGTTGCCATAATCATAATCCTTTCAGTGAACATCGTCTCATTACGTGAAGTTATTGGTACTTACCACATTTAATGTGTCACCTTAGTTTTGATGATTTTGTTTTTTCTTATATATAGGACATAGGGGAGTAACATACACTCACAGTAATTGACCTCTTTGTAACAACAACAACAAAGCCTTAGTCTATTGAGTAGGATAAGCTAAATAGATCTATTTGAAAACAATTTTGTTTAATGAATTTTCGTCGTTTTAATTATTTTACACAAATTAAATAATGTAATTTATTATTAACAATGAATTGATTTAGGTGATAAAGGTTTTGGACGTCTTAAGCAAATGTTTAGGATTCGTTTCTTGACTGCTCATGTGTATTAAAAACATTCGGTATGAATGAAAGAACCCACTTTATGTGTCTTATAGGTTCCTCGACAGAAATTAGTCACTGCTATTAATTATCGGTGGAAAGTTCGTTTTTATAACATAATAACAAAAATGTTAAATTGTACTTTTGACCCTAACTTTCACAAACTTGCGATTTTATTCCCCTAACTTTAGCCTCTTTTGCAAAAAGATAACCTTGTTGATTTTGACCAAGTCAACACACATGTGGCAAGTCAGACACATGCCACGCCATCATATATTGTCTCGTAGACAAACACTCACATGTCACGTCAGCATTGCTTGCCACATATACTGATGTGTCATGTGAGTCATTGTCTACGTAGCAAAACACGCTGACAGAACATGTGAATCACTTGCCGCATGTGCGTTGACTTAATCAGAAAGCCAAAATCGTAAGTTTGTAAAAGTTATTACAGGGCCAAAAATGTTATTTTAAAAGTTCAGGGACCATTTTAAAATCTAGTCCAAGGACCATTTTTAAATTTTATATTTCAAATCATCATAAATATTACGTCAATAAAATTTCTAGTTCAAGAACCATTTTAAAATTTTTGAGATTTTGCAGGAACTAAATCCAAAATTAGTTGTTTTTTACGAGAACCAAAATCAAAACCATGCATATTTGTAGGGACTAAAATCATATTTAAGCCTTATAAATTAAAATTTGAAAGAAAAGAGAGTAATTAATAGTAAAGGGTATAATATTCATTGATATAAATTACTTTTCAAAATGACCTACTCCCTCTGTTCTAAGATATAAGAGAAAAAAACTCAATTTTCTATCCTAAATTAGAAGAATAAACATTTATCTTTTTCAAGAATTTTTTTTGCTTATTCTCATGAAATTAAATGCAAACAACATTTTCTCTCTTATTTTTTCCATAATCAATAACCAAACAAGAACTATTTTTACATTTTTCTATGAATTGTATTTCAAGAAAATCACACAAAAATATACTCAAAACTATTATGTTTTGGGTTTTCTTCATGAATGTGATTTTTATTTTTTTTTCACTTAGAATTTAAATAGAAGAAGTTTAATTTAAGATAGAAAGAGTAGTTTTTTTAGTTGAACTGATCTTATATCATAACATTTGACTCCATTATAATAACACCTACATTAATTATAAAGTCTATCCCTTATATATGTTTCATTTTACATGCATTAACAAATATTTTACAAAAAAATAATCAATCGTTAGTTGATTCAATGGTGAACCCAAGTTTAATTTTCTTAAAGAAGAATTTCTAGCATCTCAATGTTGTTTCAGAGTAAATTTTCAGAAGCAGCAAGATAAAGATTTTGCTGTGAAATTGTTTTTTACCGTGATATTTAATGTTGCTACCACAATGACCAAATATGCACACTACACATTGAATTACTTCTTCAATCTCCATTTCTAAGACCATTCTTATTTTTCCTTTCTCCTTTAATATAAGACCATTATAAAATTTTGTATGCATTAGTGATTTGATTAATAATTAATATGTCATGTGAATTGTATGAGAGAAAAACGTAAATAAAAGAGAGAAGGTTTTGTTTATTCTCATGAAATTAAATGCAAATAACATTTTCTTTTTTATCTTTTTCATAACAAATAAAAACTTTTTTTTTTTTTGACAAAAAATAAAAATCATTTTTAGTTATATCTTTGCATGAAACTTATTTCAATTAAAACAAACAAAAATATACTTTAAATTATTATCTTTTTATTTTCATCATAAATGTAATTTTTATTTTTCTCTCGTAATTTAGGACGTAAGGAGTTTAATTTAAGATAGAAAAAGTAGTTGTTTGAGTTGAACTGATGTTAAATCATAACATTTGATTCCAATATAACACCCACATTAATTATCATGTCTATCCCTTATATATGTTTCATTTTACATAAATTAAAAAATATTTTACAAATATATCTTTATTTAATTTATAATATATCTCTTATGTCAATAAATGTAAGGTTAATTACAAGTGAATCCCTTTTTGACAATTTTTTTTTTGAATTTCCGTGAACATAACTCAGTTGATATGACATTACATGTAAAGTACAGAGATCATTTTATATTTATTGTTGCCACCTCAATGACCAAACATGCACGCTACACATTGAATCACTTCTTCAATCTCCATTTCTATGACCATTTTTATTTTTTCCTTTCTCGTTTAATATAATATAAGACCATTTATAAAATTGCATATGCATTAAATATTTCATTACAAATATGTCATGTCATTTTTTATGACTTTCTCATACAGCCAACCTAATTTTTATCTCTCCAACCTCTCTTCTTCATTCGTCCATCGGAAAAGGGTGACTTTGGGTTATTTTTTTTATTCGGAACCACCCCTCCTCATTATTTTTTCTCATCATCTATCTAAATAAGAGTTATTCTAATATACTTGAGTTATTATTTTTCTGTTTTTCTCGCCTAAGTGCAGCCTTGTTGGTTTGTCCATCGTCTTGTGCGACATTTGTTGGTTGTCTCTTCTTACTGCGGTGTTTTGTTTGTTTGAAGTGACAGATCAACTTTGACTTATTATAGGTTCAAATAATGATATACAAATTCAGAGGCATAGATACTATAAATCGATTAAGGGGCTTATGACGGTTATCACTAAAGTCAATTTTCTCTCAACCTTGCAAATATCTTGTCAGTATGTGGCAAAATCGGTCATCTCAGAGACCGCATATAGTCAAAGGAGGCTCTCAACACACTTCTTTAAGAATATGAATATTTGGATGATGAATAGGGATCCTGAATTGCTTCAAAACGGTAAAGTCTCTGATAGAATTGGAGGAGGGTTTGCAAGTGTTGTTACATATTAAAGATGTATTTGCTATGATCGTGGAAATAGTTGATCTCCAAGAAATAATTTTGTTATTAAACTTGCCTTCATTCATGACAAACCATATGATATTTAGGAGATTAATTATGGCAGCGGTAAGAGTGATCTTGCATTGGGGGGACAATTCAAATCATAAAGATTCCACATATCTTCCAATGAAATAAATTGAATGACCAATTTCAGCAAGCCAAGACCAAATTATAATAGAGTATCCACATTGAAAGAAAATGTGAAATGAAGATTCCACCTGATTGCAGCAAAGGGTTACGCATAGAAATAATATAACAACCTTTGAGGATTAAATTCTCATCAATATATCGGAACTTTATCATGCATTAATCTCCAAGGCAAAAGAGATTTAGATGGTGGAATATCAGGGCTCCAAATGGTTTTAGCCCAATGCAAATTTTGAAATTGTTGAACTTTAAAGTGATAAGTTTCCTTTAAGGAATAATTAAGTGCATGTGTCATCTTATTTATATATTATAAAACATTCACTTTGTTTTTTGGGAATACTTTTTGGTAAATTCTACGGTACATTTGTTAAAATTGAATGTACCGGTACAATAGGATATTTAACCAATAGAAAAAAGTTTTTTGTCCACATCATCACTTATATATTATATATTAGAAGTTAACTAAATTAAATGTACCGGTACATTTTTCTTTACAAATTTAACCCATAAGTAATACAAATTATATTTTAATATTTAATATAATAATTTCAAAAATCAATTCATCTTCATCATTTGTATTAAAAACCAATTATATAGAACTGTCAATATGTATCAATATGGAACTGTTTTCTCAAGGATCTACACTGAGGCTTAAGGTTTTCAAGTGGTGACCACCTTCCAAAGCGACGACGAAGAAGAACGGTGTGACAAACACAAACTTGTTTTTTTTTATAATTGGCAGTTTTCCTCCATTTTCTCCACACCGTCACACACAATGAGAACCACTTTGGTGAATTGGTGTCATACTCAAGAGACAACTTTCATTGTTTTACCATTTCTCAATACATGAAGATGGAAGAACGTCGTTGAAGAAGCACGTTCATTGTTTTGCTTTTGTGTTCTTATTGAACAACTATTTAATTAGGCCTTTAAACCTCAACCATTTGATCAACTTATACCACATGTCATTTATTCATGCCGGAAGTAATGTTCAAGTAGGAAGTACCGTTCACATAGGAAGTACTCTTGACTCAGATGTGATGTTTATTTATGTAGGAAGCGTCGATCATGATAGCAATAATAACAAACAGTTTGTATCACAAACACATGCGGCAGCCTTGTTCCCCTTAATAATGTTGTCGGCATAGGCATTGTTGTTTCTATAGGGGAAGAATGATCACGATAAAAAAACAAGGTGAGTTCATCTCTTTCAACCGAACTTTTCCCATACATATGAGCAGTTAGAAATTAAACTTCTAATAATATGCATAATAGTAATATAATAATAACAACAACCACCGAGACTGGTGCCACAAACACTACTTGTTTTTCTTTACAATGACGATAGTTTTCCTCCCTTCTTCTCCACACATGCACACAACTTCATTATCTTCGTGTTTTTAACATGACTACATCATCTATTTTTTCCTCCTTTCTTTCTTATAGTTTTCCTCCTTTCTTTGCATCAGTTTTTACGATGACTGCATCATCTGTTTTTTTTATTTATTATTATTATTATTATTATTATTATTATTATTATTATTAGAAATTGAGTTTAATTTGAAAAGGAATGAAAATTGTAAAAATATAGAGTGTCGAGAAAGATGCAAAGTTAAGAAGGAATTCAAAATTCCAGAAGAAAATGGCACATCTAGGTGAAGAAAAAGAATTTAAAAGCCCAAAAGTAATAATGGTAACCAGCAAACTTACAGAGTTGAAGGTTCTCAGTGTCGCAGCCGCCATGTTGGAGGATTTGGTCGGCATAGAGAGGTGCGTCGAAACCATCTGAACATAAAGGCAGAGACGATCAGGGGTTTGAATGTGGAGAGTTTGAAATTAGTTTTGATGAAGAAGGAAATTATCAACAAAATTGGGTGGTGAAAAGTGAAAAATTCATATGTTTTGTGGTGTTAAATCTAAAAATATAAGTCAAACTTAATTGTTACACCCTGTAAATATTATTACGACATGTCAAATTACTATTGGTAGATACATTTAATTGCACCGGTACATCATAATCTTCCTATTGTACCATAAAAGCCCCTATAATTTTTAGTCAGATTTTACTTATCTGGCAACTGAATTCTAAATTATCAGATCTTTTATCTGGGAACAAAGTTAATAAAGAAATTCACTTTTTTCATATAATGTAGCATACAGTTTGGTGTTACCAAACATATCTTCAGTGTTACTATCTTATTGAATCAATGGTAAGTTCTCCACTGTCTCCATATATAAAACCAAAATTTTTACTAATTGTTGGTTCTTAAAAAAACTTCATCAGTTAGCTTCACATGACAATTATAGTATGTATTTGTACTTACTTGCTTGAGTAGCCTTAGTCAAAAAAACAAGGACATAATAATTTAATAGCGGAGACCTTCAAAGATTCTCTGAAGAAATCGTGCCAAACAATCAACATCTAAATAGTGAGAAGAAACAAATGCTTATTATCTACCAAAGAGGACCACATTGAAACTTGTCCTCTAAGTTCAAAGGACATGTGATTCATTTTCCAAAGACAAGCTATTTTGGAGTTTTGGAAACAAAGAAACAACAAAGTTTGGAATAATACTGTTTAAACGATCTAAGTGGTGTGTGATAGAGTTAGCATGTTACTCTTGAGTTGAAAGAATGTTCAATAAGTGTGTAATTTTGCTCTAATTGAACAAGTGGAGAGTACAACAATAGTTTGGACTAAACCATCTTTCGGGCGATATAAATGCAATGTGGATGTATCAATTTTCAGTCTTCTCCGCAAAACCGTCTTCCGGACGCTGTGTGCTTGCTAAAATAGAATGGTTTTTGCCTATTCTTGATGTAGATACTGGTGAAGTTATAGGTCTCTTGAATGCTCTTAAGTGGGTAATTGAACTACAATTACACGATATGGATTTTGAGTTGGACTTGAAACGAGTGTAAGAAAACAAGTGTCTCTAATTTCGGTGCTATTATCAAGGAGTGCAAACATATTTTAGCAACTCTTGTGAACTCTTGTGTTAAATTCATTAGAAGACAAATAAATGAAGTTGCTTACAATCGCTAGGGTGGTTGCTTCTTTAATAGTTTCCACATTTTGATCGATATTCTAACATATGCTCAGTCAATTGTTATAAATGCAGTAAGCCTTTTAGTGTAATTCATTTTTTCACAATTTATGTGCCTTTCAAAACCTAATTTTTTAGAGAGATAAGGTTATCTTTTTCTCTATGTTTTTCTTCACCTTCATTTATAAAAAACGGAGTGATTTTGGGTCTTTTTTTACCCGAAATCATTTTTGTGCGTCATTTTCATCTGCTTTAATATAAATAAATGGTTTTCACCTAGATTCAATTTTTGTTATTTCTTCATCTCAGTGTGATGTTTTTGATTTCTTGTTTTCGTGCGGTGTATGTTTGATTTCCTGTCGTCGTGCGGTGTTCATTTGTCTTTTCATCTTGTTGCGTTGTTCGTTTGATTTGGGTTGACAGATCAACTACTAATTCACATGATGACTAAGTTTATAAGATATTTTATGCTATTAACTTGAATATTGTGAGTTTGTTCGCAAATTTATCATTTTTGTTTTATTTTTTGTTTTCAAAGTCAATATTTGGCTCACTTGACCGCCTAATCTGGTTAGGGAGTCAGTTATGACATCAGGTGGTTTCAGCCCCCTCCGGATCGCAGTTGCGGAGATCGAACTGTGGTCTTCCTACCAGTCCATCGTCAATCACCACTGAATCAACTAACGATTACTATTGTATTTTTAACAGTGTTAAATTTGTACTTGAAATTAACGTACTCTGTTAATTTGAATGAATAAATACTTTTTTGTTTTAATAAAAAAAATTAAAATAATCAAGGCCTTAAAAAATGAAAATATCATTAGTGTGTGTGGATAAATGATATTCCCAGCAGCCTCCAAAGTAGCAATACGGAAACACCAACTCATGTATGATATGACTGTGACTACTATTGACTTTGTATAACCATTTGAAGTGAGGAAATAGTAATACCTTTCCAAATTTCAATATTTATCCGAGATAGTCTTCCATAGGAATAAGCATTTAGCCACAAAATTTAGATACATATAAAAATCAAAAAAATTAAAAGAAAATAAAATATTTACGTCAATTAATATTACTTTACTAATAATTTTCTCTTTAATTTTTTAAAGTTTATACGTGTGTGCCTAACATGTAGTACAAGTTGTTATTATATAAGTAAATATGAATAATATATTTGTACTTTGATTAAATTATAAATCTATTAAGTTTTTCAGTAATTCAAGTTCATTATTCCACATTTATTTTTTACATATATAAATATATTATTATAAACTAATATCGAAATATAATGTCCTATATAGTCTAATTTTTCAAAATATCATGTTAAATATCAAAAGGAAGTTTAATCTCATTAGTTTATTTGTGCATTAGTATATTTAACAATAAATATAATTATTTATCTAAATATGTTTATGTAAAATAGACTTTTAAACAGACTAATATGTCATATCAGACTTTCAAAAGACCAGACTTAATTAGGCCTAAAAAATAAGCATATGATAGGTCATAGACCAGGCGCAAACCTTTAATTTTTTGACAAGTCAGGCTTAGGCTTGGCAAAGCCTAGGTCGGCTTAGTCTATTTCCTCGTCCAAGTACAATTAGTGTTATGCCTAACAAAATAATTCTCTATTTAACCGGTGTTTGGTCAACGTACAAAATTAATGGTCCACGTTTAAACATTGTAAAATTTGTGGTTTGGATGTTCATCCTGTCAAAAGTACGATTAACGTGCGCCCTAAGGGCACATATTAAGATACCTTAATATAGAAATTCTACATTAAATGATACAAGAAATTTAATATTTGAGAAATAAAATATACAACTAATTTCAATAAATACTTTCTAAATTTGCTTCCAAGGGCACATGTTAACCTTTCCTTTTAGATATTATATAGGTGGTTTTATGATTAGTTGATTACTATCACTGACAATTACAACTATTTTTGTGCTTATAGGTGGTTTTACTTTTTAAATAATTCAGTTTTTTTGTGCATTTTGTAGCGCCGTTTTGGTTTTTTATGACACTAGACTCCAACCCGTGCGTTGCACGGGTTTTATGGAGTGTCAGATATACGATTTAAATTGTTACAATCGAAATTGCAAGAAAAAAAAATGAAATCAAAATATAAATATAATGAAATTGAAATTAGTCGGTACAAATGAAACTACAAAATATGAATGTGACAATTTCCATATAGTATCGTATGAAAAGAAGTTATAGAAATGCTAACACTTGACATTTTATTGAGGGGGCAGTTATTTCTTATGATGTGGAATTGATTAATGATCGTTTTTGAATTGAATTTATTAAAAAAACGTGGCAAAAAAGTTTAATCACGTATACAAAATTGCTTAAAAAAAGATTTTTTTTGCATTGTTATCAATTATAGGCAAAATTATATATTAATTAATTAATTATGGCTGGTCGTATCGAGTACACACCTTGACGGCGTTCAAAATCATGGCTGGTCGGAGCAATAATAGTGTTCACAGAGCAATGATTTGCAGGAGTAGCGAAGGAGGTAGTGAAGAGAGAGAGAGACGGGATTGAGAGAGAAAGTGGAAAAAATGGAGAAAGGGAAAAAAATTATAGACATAATTACATGAAAGATAAGAGATTTGTACCAACAAAAAAAATAAAGAGAAGGAATCGAGAGATGGAAGAGAAAAGGTAGAGAAGGCAATTTTTTAGGAAAATAAAAATAGTAGATGCTATTTTTTAGGCAGATACAAATATCTTTTACGTTTTTTGATCCAGTGCAATCAAATATTGTGAAGAGGTGTATTTGAAATTCAAATTCAAATTTGTATTCCTAATAAATGAGGTGGTAGTTGGATTGATGAGACATTAAGAGGGAAAAAATTAGGGTTAAGTGGATGCAAATCCAAAACCCTTATTTTCCCTTTATAGTAATAAAGATTTGTACATCTCTTATTTTGCGTACATTGATCATTCACTTATATTATTTCTCTTTGCCTGTGAAGAAAAAATAGACCCTTAGTACTTATTTTTCACAATCAATCATTTTTTAGGTTTGATTGATACTTCGCACTAATATTTTACATAAGAATGTTTTTTGTTTCCAAAAAAAAAAAACATTTAATTTTTATTAGATATTTCACATGAGAATATTTTGTTATAACGAGATGGAGGAGTAAAAGGTAAAGGGAATTGCCAGCACTAACATTATTCTATTGGATCAAGAATAGCATAAAATAAAGAAGAAAAGGAAGTGGGATGAGTGATTCCGATATACTAGAACTTTGACCCGTGCAGTGCACGGGTCTAATTAGCCGTAATATGAAAAATTAAGATATAAAATTTTTAACACTAAAATGTATATAAAAAAGTTGAGTACCATTAGATAAATATTAGTACTTCTTTATAGACTATATTGGAAGTTTTATTCGTATTTTCACTCTCTTCGTCGATAATCAATATTTTTAATCATTCTCTTTAAATAACTATTGAAGTTGCAACAAACAACTGATCATATAAAAACATTGTCATCCTTAAGAGATTGTCTTTGACTCTTATTAATATAGTCATCGCAAAAGAAAAAAATTAAAGGGATGCGAGTTCGATTCCCATGCTAGACAAATTTGTATTTTTTTTTAATATAATGGACCACACGAAAAAAGAGAAAAATTGAGAGGAAAAAAAACAGTTTAGTGTTACTATTTCGGAGCAAATTTAGAATATAAAAGATATAATAATAATAATAGTAATAATAATAATAGTAGTAGTAGGAAACTAATTATGATAATAAATATTTAACATGGTGAGTTAAAAGTTGTGTATTCGATTCTTGATGAGGTATTTTTTAACATTTTATTTGAATTAATAATAATAATAATAATGATAGGAAGCTAATAATAATAAATATTTAACATGGTGAGTTAAAGGTTGTGGGTTCGAATCTTGGTGATGTATTTTTAACATTTTATTTGAATTAATGTTAGGGTAAAATGAGAGATAAAATGAGCGGGAAAAAAATTAGGGTTAAAAATAGCAAAACGGAACAAACTTATAATATAAGAGATGTAAGAGCAAATGCATAAGCATGTGTTAGTATCGTAATTTTATTCTGCTATTAGTTTTCATTATAAAATTGTTAAAAAAAGAACAATTTGATAAATTACTATATGTTCTTAAATAGAATTACTGTTTTATCCCCTATGGATAATTTTCTGCCTCATACAATGGGACTTGGCACATAAGGTGCAATTTTTTAATTTTTGCCTTGTTAATATGTTCTGAATTGGACTAAGTTCAACTTAATGCCGTCCTCGGCTCATCAACGTGCCAAACTAATTTGGACACGTGGCATGGACAGATGACACGTGTCCAAATTTAACGGTAATAATAGTAAAATTGACGGAAAAGACCAACTTGAAACTTTTAAAAGATAAGAGATCAATTTAAAGCCTAAAATAAAGATAAAGGATAAAAAATGTAATTAAGTTTTTTTTTTATGGTATCTTTTCTAAGAATGTGTAATTGGTTTCTTAGTTGTTTTTTCTCTTTTACTTTCTCTTTGAGCCTAGCCTTCTATTGTAAAAAAAAAAAAATGATTGGTGTAAAAAAACAATGATATTTTTTATTTTTGGCTTTTCGACTCATGAAATGAAATATATCTTTTTTATTTTATTTTATTAATTCTTCATTTAAAAGGATGGTTTAACACAACAAGCTAGGTTTACCATTAAGAGGATTGGTTTATCTACAAATAACTTCGTATGCAATAGTTTGACTAACTCTATTTAAGAGTGACAATATAGTTGAGATATATGTCACATTTGTATTCTCGTGGCAAGCTAGTAGTGCACCAATCTGTAATCTCTCTATTGTCATAGGCCTGAGGTGTCTGTGACTATGAGAAAGTTGAATATCATTGTCAAAGAAAATTTATAGCAAGTATTAATTCCAAGTTATTAGTTGTCTGTTATTAAAAAATTATCTTACCTTTACTCAAGTCCTATTATAACTCAAAAGACCTCTAATAGTGTGTTTTTTATTGCATACTGATTAACTATGTAAAATTGTTTCTAGCCTAATGGTAGAATATCTCTTGTTTTAGATAGAGTGATAACCTTGTATAAACACTTGAGAGACAATTGGTGAGAGTGTGAAGAGAGAGTTGAGTTTAATTGGATGATTGTTGTGAAAGTGCCCCTTAACTTGAAGATGGAAATGAAACATGAGAATATTTTAAAACTAGCTGATTTGAATTGAGAGGTTAGTATGCTTGTTTTCACCTTGGTTTATTTTTATTATGCTCGAGGACGACCAATAGATTAAATTTGGAGTTGTGATGATTCGCTATCACAAATAAACTATGTAATGTCTTTTTAGAATTTTTTTCTTATAAATATAGTTGACCAGGCAGTCCTACCTCATCCAGCATACGCCTCCCGCCCGCTAGGCAGTCTTAGGCGAAGTTTGACGAGCCAAAATCTCTCTAACATCTTATGAAAGCGGCTTGAAGCGCTTTTGAAGAGAGTGTGGCAAATCCAATTACTCATTTCTTCATATTTTTGCTATGTATAAATTGAATTTAGGCAAACTTCACTATTAGAAGAAAATAGATAGTGTGATTGGATCTAGGATTGTTGTTTATGTTAGATGATTACTATAAAAATATAGAATCGTTAACATGTGATTTTTTTAAGCAAAAGGAAAAATATAATAAATAAAAATATACAAAGATTGGGGACATTAAACCTGACTCAGTTACAATCCAAACGAGAATACATCGTGATCAAACAAAACTAGGTCGAACTATGCTAATCAATCATAATAATATAAACACTCATCACGAACGCAACCTAGCAAACCCGCGTACGGGCGCGAAACCAAGTTACAAAAAAGATGAAGAATGAGTGCATCACCAAGATAAAAAACGTTTAAAACTTAGCAAATAGATCAACCGCCAACACGGAACCAGATTCACGTGCCAATAACCCCCCGAACAAGCAACATGCATAAAAGCTATTTCGAGCTAAACAATCTGAGAACAATCACAGGGACATAGAAGGATAAGAAGTCGGTACTAGAGTAGAGGCAGTCATGACGCCTTGAGACCTGCAGAACTCAACAGTCCAAGAACACCAGAGAATCAAAGAGCGCATGACCACCAACACAACCAGTTTCACAAGAACCACAAATTAGAACTGTTGAAGCTGGTGCTGATGGTGATAGAGCTGGTGTTGATGATGATGAGATTGATGAGGCGGCCGCAAATGCATTTGATGATAATGAAACCGGTGGAGAAGATGAGCAGTATGAAGAAATGTCTGACTGAGCAGACACATAAAATGACTGAAAATCTCACCCTCATTGAGTGATATTTTAATAGCTTTCAGTCATTTACTTTTGATATTTCATTTTGATGTATTTTAATTATGTTATGTGTGGTAATCTAGTTTCTTTTGTGAACATCCGTGGTTGAAAATCTACGTTTCAATTGAATGTTAGTGGTTATTTTGATAAGTATGGTTTAGTTTTATTGTGTTTTAAATTAGTATAATTTAGTTTTATTGTGTTTTCATGTTTAGTTAATTGTGATAATTGTGAATACTTTTTTGATGACAAGCACATGCTTTTAAGATCTTGAAGATAGGTTAGTGATAAATCAAATATCTTAGCATGAAAATTTTGTTTTTGTAAAGATTGTGTCAATTTGTGGTAAATTTTTGAAATATGCTTAGGAGTTCAACATGTTCATGAATTGTGTTGCTTGTTCTAAGATGATTCTCATTATCTTTGTTGAACATGATAAAGCTTGTGTAATCCGACCTAGCCAGGTGAGTTGTGTGAACTTTCCACTGTGTACATAAATAATTGAGAGCCGGCAATTGTGTATGCTCGTTTGGTTTTAGCTTAATCCTGCTATTGTTGATGTGTTTGATGTCATGGAAATGATCAAGGCCATGTTTCTTTTTGAGTGATACCTACTTGGCCAAATTAACCTACCTTGTGAGAATGTATGATCCTTTGTGTCCCCATTTGAGCCAAAATTTTGAATTTTGTTTGTTTTGAAACCCTGAAACCGCATGAATGAAAAACAACTACTCTACCCTTGTCTTAGGACAGGAGAGCAATTGTATTTCAAATAGGGTTATGGAAATATTCAAGTTGGGCAGAGGTAGGCGAAAAAGAAAAATAAATAAAGGACAAGTAAATTGAAAAGGTGATTAAAGAAAAAAAAATATTTGAAAGTGATCGACACAAGTGCAAAGCAAAAAGAAGAGAAAAATAGAAAATAATTTTGAAAAGAAGTGTCGAAACAAAAGAATATCACCAAAGAATAGCAAAGTTGGGGAAGTGAAGGAGAGTGAATAGTTTGATTTAAATTGACAAAGTTGATGCTCTCTTATCCTTAAGGCCTTTTGAATTCAAAGAAAAACAATGATTTTTGTAGCCCAGCCCCATTACAAGCTTAATAAAGTCCTTAGTGATCCATGACTGACAGCATGTTTTATGATATTGCATGGATGAATGTTTGACTTGAATTGTTGTATGCACATTGCTTGGATTGAGTAAAACACTTACCCCTTTTTGAGTGATACACTTGCGAGATTTAGCGATTGCACTTGACTTTTGATTGTTTGGTAAGGATGATGAGAATCTTGCTTAGGCATAACAATCCCTTCATGATCATGCTTTATTTCTTTGAATATTTTGAAGGTTGATCTTGAGTTGCTAATACTTTGTTCATGCTAATGGAAGTTGTGTTTTAATTTTGATTGATTACAAACCTACTCTTGATATTGTAAATTTTTAGCTTGTCCATATATTTTGAATTTACTTTTGTTTGAGGACAAACAAAGTCCTAAGTTGGGGAGAGTTGATAAGTGCCAAAAAGTAGTTAAATTATAGATTGAATTAAGGCATTTCTTAATTTGTTTTGTTAGATATCTTTGAAAATATCCCCACTTTAATGTATATATTTATTTTGATCTAATTCCCAACCATTTGATAGGTTTTGAACCTTGGAATGCATTTTGGTCTGGCATGAGCCACTCCATTCCTACTTCCACTCAACAAGGGCGACTTTCCTTTTAGTCGATCGTGAGTGGGTCTGTCAATTTTAACAAGTATTTGGAACTTCAAAGGCTCGCTAGTTGTCGCCTAACCAGAGATAGCGACAACAAAACAGAAGCAAAAGGTCCTTGTGGCGAGACGTAGCGAGATATAATCATGATGTTTAACCCCCAAATCTATGTCTAGAGTTTGATGTTTAATAAGTGATTATCCTAGATCTTGATTCAAAAAGTATATATCTATATCATTTCAAATCATAAGATTAAACATAGAACACAAGGATAACACTAATATTGAATGATAAATCAAAATATATATATATAATCATGATCAAGTTAATACAAATTCATGGATCAATTACATCCAATCCCAATAACAAAAGGAAATTAGCCACACATGATCATGGTGAGCTTACAAAGATGAAGAGAAGAAGATGCAATGAACATGGAGCTTGATTTCTCAAGTTGTGATGAATCCACCTTCTTAGAACCCTAAATTTGTGTGTTCTTCCTGTTATGTTCCCTCCTCAAACAGTGATAACCCCCAATTTCTGTTTCTGAATCCTTTTATATCAGATCTAATTTTTAACTTTCGTCAGGCGAAATAAGCTCTCGCCAGGCTAGACTAGCTTTCTTCAGCTGAGGGTTTCTTGACATGTGTCCCAATAAGGAACTAGTCGCCTTCTCTCGCCACAGCCTCGCCATATCTCGCTACGTCTCGCCACCAGGACCTTTTGCTTCTGTTTTGCTGTCGCTATCTCTGGCCAGGCGACAACTAGCGAGCCTTTGAAGTTCCAAATACTTGTTAAAATTGATCAAAATGCATTCCAAGGTTCAAAACCTATCAAATGGTTGGGAATTAGATCAAAATAAATATATACATTAAAGTGGGGATATTTTCAAAGATATCTAACAAAACAAATTAAGAAATGCCTTAATTCAATCTATAATTTAACTACTTTTTAGCACTTATCAAGAACCCAGATCGTGGGATGAGTCCAACACATTAGAAACACAACCCTTTCGGGTTAACAAAACCATACCACCCAATCTCTGATCCATAAACACAAACAAACCTAACAGTACAACACCAATACAGAGCAAAACGAAAGCAAACATTACCAACCCACGTACATTACGCCAGCGAGCACGAAACAACACGAACACACCCACAAAACAGTACAAACACACCGGTGGCTAAACAAAACGAATCAACGAAACAAAAAAAAAAAAAATCACATTTGTTCATCCACTGAAATAATAATAGCTCACCTATGACTCTAATGCTCATTGTTAGATAAAAGGGAATATGAGAATTGAACTCAATCTATTTGTCTAATTGTTCTCATAGGAATATAAATTATTATTACCAAGAAATGAATTATATCAAGTAGTGAAAAGATGAGAATCAAAATCTCAACCATTCTTCAATCTAATTCAGTTACTTACGATTTTACAAATATATTTCGAGGTCCCATGTTACTCAGACTTCAATTTACTAGATAAATTGGATCCTCGCCTTTTTAAATTTTCTACATTTGTCTCATTCATCTTTATTTTTCTCTTAATTTCACTCTCTCTTAATTTGTTTATTATTTTTTATTGATATGAGAGAGATGTAGCGAATTTGAAAAGGAGAGAATTCAAGTCCTCTATTAGATCATTCACCAAGTTCATGCAGGGTAGGCGCTCTATTCAAATTTTAAAAGTGGACCTTTCATAAAAACAAATGTAATTTTTTAAAATAAGTTATCCTTAATTTGAATTCAAAATAACATAAAAAAGTATTCATCCTGGTAACTAATATAAAAAAATTCATGTTATAATCAATTACAACAAAACACTTTCTAGATATATACTTAACATGAATCATTCTTCTAATATTTTTACAAACAAATTTATCAATTAAGTATTTTTTTTTATTAAGTATTCATTTTGTATTCCCATTTTATTTGTATTCCCATTTTATTAATACTACCACCTATACTATTTTTTTAGGCCCCTATTTTTATGAAGCCCTATGTTGTGTCCCAAGTGGTACATGCATAAGGGCCTGTCCGAGTTCATGCAAGAAAAACTCACCATGGCATTGTTTAGAAAGCTATTATCAATTAAATTTTTGTTTTATAAATTTTTTCATTTGTAAACATTCACTTTTCATTACGTACTCACTCCGACCTCTGTTATAAGCAAATGTATCAATTTGCACATTTATTATTAAGAAGTTACTTTTTTGTCTTGGTTTTATGTGAAACTTCTATTTCAGTTTCTAAAATGACTTTACAATATATTAAATTTGCATTGAGACTCTACAATCATGTCAAAAAGTAGAAAAATTAATGAGTGTATTTTTGAAAGAATAACATTAAATAAAGTTGATTTCGGTAATTTTTGCTTATGTTAAGGCCAAATTTTGTTGCTGACTTTTGCTTATAAATAAAGCCAAAGGGAATACTTTTTTTTTTCCATCTAGAAAACTAAATCACTTAATTTTTTTAACTAACCAAATGATAAATATCATTGAAATTCACGCATACTTGCGAGAAATGTAGAACAACGATCAAACACTAATCACACATACTTAAAAGATCTAACATCCTCATCACTTATATCAATTCATCGTTAATATTATTTACATTACATCTTATAAAAGAAACGTACATAAGAATTATTAATAGTCTCGTAAGCTTAGTTCAGTTGACAGAAACATTGTATTATATATGCAAAGGGTCGGAGTTTAGACTCCGGTCATTCCACTTATTCTTTTTAAGTGTGAAATTTTTAGTCACCAACCTACTTCACAAAAAATAAACAAATTACTAATTTATTTTCAAGACAAAACTTAATTTAATCAATTTATTTGGTAAAAAAGAAAAAAGTAATACTGTAATAGAATTAAAAATGTTTCAAAAGCCCATATTATCTCTCCTCTTTCCCTCTCCAAACCCTCA
Source organism: Trifolium subterraneum (assembly GCA_951799995.1). Lineage (NCBI taxonomy): Eukaryota > Viridiplantae > Streptophyta > Magnoliopsida > Fabales > Fabaceae > Trifolium > Trifolium subterraneum. The sequence goes on from OX637462.1 coordinate 57,312,094, forward strand.
CTCAGTCACACTCATTTTCTCTTCTTCTATTTTCTGATCCGTTATTATATATTCGTTTCAAACCCAAAAACTTCGAAAACAAAACCCTAACTCACTCACACAACCGCCATGGAATGGAACCCTCAAACTCGCCAATTCCTCTCCGATTGTTTCCTCCACACTCTCTCTCCGGCACCGGAGCCACGTCGCCGTGCCGAATCTTCCCTATCAGAAGCATCCAACCTTCCTAACTTCGGCCTCGCTGTTCTCCGTCTTGTCGCGGAACCACCAAATTCAATCGATGAACAGATCCGTCAAGCCGCCGCCGTTAACTTCAAAAACCACCTCCGTCTCCGATGGTCCTCCGAAGATAATCCAATCGTTGAACCTGAAAAGCAACAGATCAAAACCCTAATCGTTCCTCTTATGCTTTCTGCACCTCCCAAAATCCAATCTCAGCTTAGTGAAGCCCTAGCGATTATCGGTAACCATGATTTCCCCAAATCATGGCCAACGCTTCTCCCTGAACTCGTTGCTAGTCTCCAGGAAGCTTCTCAGAGATCGGATTATGTTAACATTAACGGTATTCTCGGTACTGCTAATTCAATTTTCAGGAAATTTCGCTTTCAGTATAAAACAAATGATTTATTGCTTGATTTGAAGTATTGTCTTGATAATTTCACTGCTCCTTTGCTTGAGATTTTTCTTAAGACTGCTTCGTTGATTGATACCGCGGCTGCTGCTGTGCCACCGCCTTCTGCGGCTGATTTGCGACCACTTTTTGAGTCGCAGAAATTGTGCTGTAGGATATTTTATTCATTGAATTTTCAAGAGCTTCCTGAGTTTTTTGAGGATCATATGAAGGAATGGATGAGTGAGTTTCGAAAGTATCTTACGACTAGTTATCCTTCTCTTGAAGGGAGTGGACCTGATGGTCTTGCTCTTGTTGATGAACTTAGGTCTGCTGTTTGTGAGAATATTAATCTTTATATGGAAAAGAATGAGGAAGAGTTTCAGGGTTTTTTGAATGATTTTGCACTTGCTGTGTGGACTTTGTTGGGGAATGTGTCGCAGTCGACTAGTCGTGATCAACTTGCTATCACGGCTATCAAGTTTTTGACCACAGTTAGTACCAGTGTTCACCATGCTTTGTTTGCTGCTGATGGGGTTATACCACAGATTTGTCAGGGTATTGTGATTCCAAATGTGAGGTTGAGGGAAGATGACGAGGAGCTGTTTGAGATGAATCATATTGAGTATATTAGGAGGGATATGGAAGGTAGTGATCTTGATACACGGAGGAGGATTGCTTGTGAGCTGCTTAAAGGAATTGCCACACATTATGGAGATGCTGTTAGAAACATTGCGTCTGCGCAAATACAGAGTTTGTTGAGTTCCTTTGCTTCAAATCCGACAGCCAATTGGAAGGACAAGGATTGTGCTATATACTTGGTAGTCTCTCTTTCAACCAAGAAGGCTGGAACCAGTTATGTTTCCACTGATCTTGTTGATGTTCAAAGCTTTTTTGAATCTGTAATTGTCCCTGAACTGCAAAGTTCAGATGTGAATGGATATCCAATTCTTAAGGCAGGTGCACTCAAATTCTTCACAATGTTCCGGTCTCAAATATCGAAACATGTAGCTTTGCAGTTTTTACCAGATTTGGTTCGTTTCCTTACTGCGGAGTCAAATGTTGTTCATTCATATGCTGCAAGTTGTATTGAGAAACTCTTATTGGTAAAGGATGAGGGAGGTAGGCCACGTTATAGTTCGGCAGATATAGCTCCAATTTTTGCAATGCTGATGAACAATCTATTCAATGCCTTTAAGCTCCCAGAGTCTGAAGAGAATCAGTATGTAATGAAATGTATTATGAGGGTTCTTGGTGTTGCAGATGTTCAACTCGATGTTGCTCGAATCTGCATTGAGGGGTTGGGGTCTCTTCTTTCCGAAGTTTGCAAAAATCCAAAAAACCCGGTCTTCAATCATTATCTCTTTGAGTCTGTAGCCATTCTTGTGAAGAGGGCTTCTGAGAGGGACCCATCTCTCGTGTCTGTCTTTGAAACAAGCCTTTTTCCTAGGCTTGAAATAATATTGTCCAATGATGTAACTGAATTTTTCCCATACACATTTCAGTTGCTTGCTCTGCTTGTTGAGTTAAACAGACCACCCATCCCACCAATCTACATGCAGATCTTTGAGATTCTTTTGTCACCTGATTCTTGGAAAAGAACCTCAAGTGTTCCTGCCCTAGTGCGTCTACTGCAGGCCTTCCTTCAAAAGGCACCAAATGAGATCAGCCAAGGGGATAGGCTGACCAAAGTACTTGGCATATTTGACACACTAATACAATCTTCAAGCACTTCTGAACAAGGATTTTATGTGCTTAACACCGTCATTGAAAGTCTTCCGTATGATGTTATTACACCTTATATTTCTCACATTTGGGCTGCTATTTTTAGAGAGCTCCAGAAAAGGCGGACAGTAAAGCTCCTCAAGTCTCTCTTGATATTCATTTCGCTCTTTCTGGTTAAACATGGTTGTTCAAATGTAATTGATACTATGAATGCCGTCCAGCCTAATATATTTAGTGTGATTTTGACCCAGTTCTGGATTCCTAATCTTAAGCTGATCACTGGAGATATAGAGCTCAAATTGACTACAGTTGCTTCAACCAGACTCATTTGTGAGTCTCCAGTCCTTTTGGATCCCGCAGCTTCTGTGTCCTGGGGTAAAATGGTGGACAGTATTGTGACACTTCTTTCCCGTAAAGAACAAGATAGAGTTGAGGAAGAAGCTGATATGCCTGATATTGCAGAAAATGTGGGTTACACTGCCACCTTTGTCCGACTTTACAATGCTGGAAGGAACCAAGAAGATCCACTGAGTGATATTAAAGATCCCCGGAAATTTTTTGTTACTACACTGTCCCAACTTTGTGCACACTCCCCTGGGAGGTTCCCAAATGTCATCAGTGAAAATGTTGAAGCTGTGAATCAGGAAGCATTGCTTCAACTTTGCAACACTTACAACGTCGCATTAGTTTGAGTAAGTTGGTACCTGAGTTATTTTCTACCTTTGATATATTTTGAGATGCATGATATTGTCCAATTTTTTCAAATTGTTTCTTGCAGCTGTTTTACTTGTTATTACTCTACGTTCTGTATTCATCTCGGTTTTTTTGAACTAAATACCAGTCTAGCTTTATATATTGTTGACCCTTTTATCTGTGGTATTTTTGGTTCTATGTTAATATATATCTGTTATTATTGGTAGCAAGTAGCAACTAACAAGGGAAGACAGTTCCTACAAATTTTATTCCCTTTTTGTCTTCCCATATCTATGTGTTTGTTATGCTGCTTTTGAGGAACTAAAATATGCAACAGCCGAGAATGGAATATATTATAGTATGGGGGTACATCTAACACTTAACTCTGAAAGGCATGGTTCATGAAACAAAACCTTCACTTTTCTTAGTGCGTTTCTGTGGTTTCTCTTGGCTTAATGGAATACTTATTTCCATGTTGCTAGAAAGAATTATGGATTTATTATTAAACCCATGGATTTTTTTCTTATTGATGCTAGAATGAAATATTTACAATATGGACCCAATTCATTATTATCATATATTCACTGTAATCATGTATTCTCACTCAATTCATTACTACCCATCATTGATTCCATAATGTGAATTTGATTTGTTTGCTTAAATTATTCGAACTATCCCTGAATGAAAAATACAGAACCTTCTCTTTTCTCAAGTTCAGGTCAAAAATAGTTATTTTACTTTTAGGTCATGATTATTTATAAAAGTAATCTCTCTAACAAGGTATTTTCATTTTACTTCTCAGGACTTGTGCTGGAGTTCAGTCGGGCATTACTGTCTGGATCCTCTACCCTCTACCAATTTACTTCTGCATTGCAACAAAGAGATTTAAACAACTATCATCACGATCATCATCCAATTTTTGCCGGTGCCATTATTTTATGGGGTGATGAACTTTTAGATTTCCTGTTATTCCATTTTGAATTTTGTAGGCATGTGTTTGAAGTGCCATTTGGTCTTGTGGGATTTTAGTGTACATTTCTTCATTCTCCCCTTTCCCCAATTCCCTGCAGTTTCATTTGTTGAGCATATGCATGCCTGTGAGCAAATGTTAGTGAATATTTTCAGTCAATCTTGTGTAAACTTGCATATTTAAGTAAATGTCAGAAGGGTTGTTGTCAATAGTGATTCTGTGTTTAATTTTAATTGGATGAAAACTATTATTAAGGTTAAATGCTATATTGCACTTTCAAAAATAGGACAAAATTCAGGTACATTTCTTTAGGTGTTTTTGATACTTAGAGTCTGTTTGAAACAATTTTCTTTTTTAGTTTTTAAAATGTGTTTTATAAATTAGTTTTTGAAAACAGTTTTTAAAAAGCAAAATATCTATTACCTATTTTTGTTTTTTAGTTTTTAAAACTATAAAATGAGAAACAAGTTTTGAAATAGAGCTTCTAAACATGTTTTTTCTTTTTTAACTTTTGAAAACTAAAAAAAAAGTATTTGGGAACTGTTATTTTCACTGAAAATATTCATAACTATCTGTAATTTTCTCAAAATTTGTTAAAACAAACAAAAGAGTATTGTGAGTGAAGAACACAAATGAAAAATCATATAAGAAAATGCATCTGAGTTTTGTCCTTAAAAATATTGGATGTTTTTGCTAAATTTTTCATTAACTTCTCAAAATTACAAATTAATGTTTCTAGGGCCTGTTTCTGGGTAGAGATCCAACACCTTTCATCAAAAGAATGTTTTATATAACCAAGACCCTATTCCTATTATGTTTCATCATTTGGTTTTTAAAAATATAGGCTACATAGTACATAGTATACTGTGGGGATGGGGGTGGGGTGTGGTGGGTGTGAGATTTATTTATTTATTTTTAGGGTGTGTATTTTATTTTATTTTTGGTAAGTTTTTTAGGTTGTGTATGAAAAAAGTAAAAAAATATTACTCTAATCATAATGAGTCTATCTTATTCTATTCATCTAAACTTTTATTTTACAAGTATATCTATGATTATGTTAGTCGTATATTATCTAGTCTTTTTTTAATAATAGTGTCCATCTTTCTTGGATCCCTAATTCTTTTCTTTATTATGTTAGTCATACATTATTTTTTTCAAAAATTAGTTTACTTAGAATTTAGAAACTATATACATAATTCCACAAAGTAATAGAAAATAACGCAATACACCAAGAGTTGGATCTAGCAGAAATGGTGTATTCTCACGATGATAAATCAAAACTCAAATATCTACCAAGTAAGTATCTATATTTAAGTCTCATAAGTCCTAGCTCAATTGATAAAAATGTCGAAATTGTTAGGTTGGACGACATGACCCGGGTTTGAACTCGCTCACAATTATATGTGAGTTTAATCTCACGCTTCATCTATATTGTATATTTAATAGGCATCGTTATGTATCGAATAAAGTTATCTTTGGTATAGAAAACTTAAGAGAAAACATAAAGAAAAGAATATTTTATCAAACAAATAAAAATAAAGAAAAGAATGCAATATCTTATTTATATTTTATTCATAAAAGTTGTACTATTTAATTTCAAATCTAAAAACTAGTAAAGAAAAGTTAAAATCTAAAAAATCTCTTATTATTATGCAATAATTGAGTAATCTTATTCTCTAATCCAAAACTTTAAAAATGAAAAGTAAAGAAATTGTCTATATTTTTTAAAGCAACCCCACGTTAGACATCTAATTCCCTGAAAAAATATGTAACGTTTGAGGTCTTATAGAATTTAAAAACCACATTCTTACTCAAAAGACGACAGTAATTAAACATCTTAGCCTTTAATTTGAGATTAAATATAATAAAACGTGTGCTTTTTATAAAGTTTTGAGTAATTAGTCAATTTAGTTCCTAAATTATCACTCTCTCACCAACTTAGTCCCTAAACTATTAAAAACAACTAAAAAATCCCTAAACTATTTTTCATCCATCAATTTAGTCCTCTGTTAACTATTTTATAAAGAGAAATGATATTTGTACAACAATTTTTGGACAACATTTGACAACTTTCTCTCTCATACTCACATTATATTTTTATTCTCTCTCTTTCTTTTTCTCTCTCTATTGTTGTTATCCAATAAGAACTTGAGAAATAAAAAGTGTCCCAAAATTGTCAACAAATTGATGTTCAAATAACACTCCTCTTTTATAAAACCCTAGAATACTATTAATGCTTCTTCTTCCACATGCTTCCAAGTCCTCACCGGCAACCACTGCAACGATTGGATTCTCTAATCGCTGCTAAAAAGGTCTGTTTTTTTAAGAATGAGTGTGTTATTGGTAAACAGGATTGCAAATTTGTCTTTTTATTTAAAAAAAAAAAAGTGATACTAGTTGTGTTAAGGATGATTTTGTAGTTTTTTAATGATAGTTTAGGGACTATTTTGTTTTTTTAGATAGTTTAGGGACTAAATTGAAGTATTTTAATAGTTTAGGACCACTAACGGCCACTTAACGGTCACTTAACGGAAAAGTTAACCGAGGGACTAATTGAAGGATGTGAATATAGTTCAGGGACCTTTTAGGTGTTTTTAATAGTTTAGAGACTAAGTTGGTGAGAGAGTGATAGTTTAGGGACTAAATTGAATGATTACTCTAAAGTTTTATGAAGAAGTTTATCAAACGAAAAACAGGGAGGAAATAATGGCCTCAAAGTTTCATTCTCAAAATTAAAGGTAATGTTGATTAGTGTATCAGGTCACTAGTTAAAGAAATAAAAATAAATTTTATATTAAAATAACACATTTTAACTCCATAAATTCTTTTCACAAAATCAAAAAGAGAAAAACTATACAAATTCTAAAATATTTTTATTATAAATTATGTTGTGTTAAGCTAATCCACCTACCCACCCATGGAGAATGAGTGTAGTGCATACATATTAACCCAATTTCTTGTGATTGTCTTCACATGTTTTTAACTGAACCCCTAACATCAAATGCACTAAAAACCAATGAACCAAACCTCAATTACACAAACATAATAATAAATAAATTAAATAATATAAAATAGAAAGTGAATAATCAAAATAATAATTTGACCAAATTCAACTCAGAAGACGTCAACGTTAAAATTCTTAAAGAAAAGTGTTGTTCATTGCGATTATATCTAAATTAAAAATTTAATCTTTATAGTTACGCACATATCTTACCGCTTTGATTTAAAAAATGCAAAATAGTAAATGTGTTTATGTGGTAGTGGTACTTCATCATTTGTGATTTGTACGGTTTGAGGAAACAAAGAAACATAAACTGAATTGGTCTACACATGTGGTGTACATTGAAGTCATTTGCCCCACCCCAAAAATGTGGTTTCTTACATTACCTAGCTACTCCCTCCGGTCTCAAATATAAGAAACAAAAAAAAATTTACAAAATCTTAAATATAAGAAAAAGTTACTACAATCATTACATTTATTTTGAATATTCCAATTTTACCCTTTGTTTTACTTTTCCCCATAATAAATAATAATTTAATTTAAACAAAAAGCAAGGGTAAAAGTGAAAATGACATATTTTTCCTAATCATTTACTCCACTTTCTTAAAGGGTGTGCTTTTTCTTTTGTTTCTTGTATATGAGATAGGAGGGAGTAAGTCATAAGAAAATGGGAAAGGAAAGGGTCAACTCTATCTCTCTCTAGAGTTACTTATAAAGATGAGAGAGAAGGAAAAAAGGGTTTCATAAATAACCCAATCCAAAGTAATGGTCGGAGGAATTTGACAAGATTCTAGTACAAAGATCCTAGCTTTATGCGAAAATTTTAAAATTAATTAATAGGGAATATGGAATCATTTAGGTTAGGTCAAGTCAGAAGACAAAATTATATACTAATAGCTAATTAAACAAAAACAGTTGTTACCAAATGATCCAATCTCAAATTTTTGATTAATGGATGGATCTGATCCCTAATCTTGATGGAATCTAAAGATCATCTAGCTGAATAAAATTATATGATTAGGTTAATGTTTCTTTTGTTAACAATTTTTATTGTGGTAAAAAAACTAGAATTTGTACAATTTTAGTAATATAGTAATAAAAGTCATAAAAAATACATATAGAGATTAAACTAATAGAGAACATTAGCTCTTAGGAGGGAGCAAAGGTCACTTCATATATGAATCATTAAAAATGAAGCAATAGTTGGCAATTATAGTGGCACCCTACTAATTAATGTCCACACTATTAATTAAACCTCACTTCAATGGATATAGATATAGTACTATGAAATTGTGATGAGTGCATTAGAGAGAAGGGTATAACATTTAGCTTTTCTCATCAATGCCACTATAACAATTTCCCACAGAAAAGTACCCCCCAATATTATTGGTCTGTCCTCTTGCACAGCTTGTGCCCCATGTTATTATTTTATCAAACATTTTCGAGTCATAAAATTAAGAATCTTGCTAACATGAAATATGTGTTTTTAGAGCACATGTATGTTAAAGAATCTAAAAAAAAACTTTATAAAAAAGCTATTTTCAACATTTAATGATATATTTTATATTTAGTTTGCTTATTTTTTCATTGTTTATTTTCTTATTGATAAAAATAATAATTGTTCATAAAACTAACTCAATTGACAATGTTAATATTGTTAAATTGGACACATTCATCTGAGTTCAAACTTGAAATCGCAAAGTATGTGTGTGTAAGTTTAAGTTGTGTTTGTTACTTTATGCGCTGATTATAGAAAAAAGGCTTGAAAGTATGGCTAAAGTTAGAAGCAACATGGTTTAAGGTGCAACTATTTGTTTTTTCACAATTAAAGTTGATCTTGATAAAGCGTATGATTATATTAAACGGTCATTTATTCGTAATGTTTTAAAAGAGGTTGCTCTTCCTTCGATGATGTTGGATTTTTTCATGAGTTGTGTGACTATAGTTCAAATGAATTAATGTCTTGTTGAATGGTACTAGTAGATTCAATTAATGTCTAGCAAAATTCTCTATATATAGAAACCCTACTTTTTGCTTTTCTTCTTGTTCATGTTGATTGTTTTATATTTCTTTTTATTTAAATAAGTGATTTTCACACATTTTACGTTTCATTTGAATTTTCTTTGTTGTGATTTTCTTGTCTATTGTTGTTTTAATTCTGTCTTAGTATGGAGTTTTTTGTCTTGAGTTTCCGTCTTGGTACAATGTTTTGTTTAATCCCGTTGTAGTACGGTGTTTGTTTTATTCAGATTTGCTACGATCCAGATTCAGTGCAGATTCAATGATTTTAGCTTCGTCAACAATGCAGATCCGGTGGCATGACTATTCCGGACACTTGAATCTTAATATATCAATTGTAGGTTTTGTCAGAGACACTACGTCGTTTTATGCTATTAACTCGGATGTTGTGAACTTGTTCGCAGATTCATCCTTTTTAATTTTTAGCGAATTTGAATATGTAACTGTTTCAATCGATGTACTCTACTTATTTGAATGAATGAATATCGTTTGTTGTTAGTAAAAACAAATTGTGAGATAATTAAGTTTGAATTATTTTTTTGGCAAAATTATATAAATAGCTCTTTATCGTAATTTTATGTAACAGTTTCGTCCTTTATTTTTTTTATTTTCTCATTGCAGTCATTTAACTTAATTTAGCGTTCTTTATGTTTTTTTCTTCCCATTTCAGTCCCTTAACTTAACTTTAGGTAACAATTTCGTCCTTTATATTTTTAAAATGCAACACCGTAACCCTTTGAGTGAATTCCGTTTAAAAAAACATTTAAAAATATAAACGACGAAACTATAACCTAAAGTTAAGTTAAAGGGCTAAAATTAGAAGAAAAAAAAGATAAAGGACGAAACTGTTACCTAAAATTAAGTTAATACTTAAAAAAAAATTTCTTCGCAAAACTTATGTTTTTTATTTACTTAAATGTTCATTTATAATTTATTTTATTTTTTATTTACTTAAATTTTATTTACTTAAATGTTTTCTATAATTAAGAATATAATTATTTAATTGTTTTCAATTATATTTATTATTAAAAAAAATACATATGTTGATGTGTACCACTTAATTTACCACATGGTATGCCACATAAGCATTTTTCTTGCAAACTAGTTAAAAAATAGGATGGGGGACCAAAAGTGCAAAATAAGGGGATAAGAATGTTTGATTTTAAAATAGGGGACTAAAATCACTGATCTTGTAAAATAGAGGACCAAAAATGCAATTAAGCAAAAAAAAAAACTAATCCATCTTTTTTTAATACTAACTAGCATAATACCCGTGCGTACGTACGGGTCGCGACGTTGTCGTGATTTTTTATCGTAGAGAGAATATTATATAGTGTGAAATTTGTCGCGTTATGAAATTAACAATGTAGGATCGATTGTGAATAAATTATAAAAAAAATAGACACTTGTATTTATATTAGTAGAAATAGGTTCTTGTATAATTTATCAAAAAGACATACGTATTAATATTTGAGTAGAAATATACATCTCCCGTATAAATTATAAAAGATAGACACTTGTACTAATATATGAGTAGAAATAATTATAAAAGATAGATACTTTTACTAATATATGAGTAGAAATATATGTACCGCAAAATTATATATATAAAATAATAGTCAACCTTAATAACATATAGTATATATATAAGACTCATATAAATAACCAAAAAAATTAGGTCATCGTATTAATATATCAGTATAAATACAAGTCTCGTAGAAATTATGAAAAAATAGATAACCGTCGTATTAATATATCAGTATAAATACAAGTCTCGTAGAAATTATGAAAAAATAGATAACCGGATTAATATATGAGTAAAAATAACTTACTTGAGTTGGTCCGGTGGTATTAGCATGGGATCTGGGAGTGTGCCCATCCTTAAGGTCTCAGATTCGATTATCTCTAGTGCTAATTTGGATGGGCTAATTTAGCTTCTTCAGAAAAAAAATATGAGTAAAAATATAGGTCTCATATAAATAGTAGAAATAAAATATAATAATAGTCAACCTTAATAATATATAGTATAAGTCTCGTATAAATAACGAAACAAATTACCCCATCGTATTAATATATCAGAATAAATATAAGTCTCGTAGAAATTATCAAAAAATAGATAACCGAATTAATATATGAGTAAAATATAAAAGCAATGTGTAATAAAGTATAATGATTATAATAATATTATTTCATTAAAATTTAATATGAAAAGACTAAAATGCCCCTTAATTCATGAAAAGACTAATCAATTTCTTTATACTTTTACTAGTTTACAATTAAAAATAATAATGAATTCCACCAAAAAAAATAAAAAAATAATAATGAAGTGTCTAATCTCGAATATGAATTTTTCTTATCGATTCTGATCTTGCTTCTTTTATTTTTAGTCTTGACCGTATCTCAGGGATGAATATACGAGTTTATATATGTGTGTCTCGATCTATATATGTGTGCACACACACAGACACCTATTATATATACAAAATCATATAATCAACACACACACACACACTTATTATATACAAAATCATTCAAGTATACAGTTAAATTTTTTTGGTGCACTATTCAAAGGCAACTTACAAAATTATCTACAATTATTCAAAGGCAACTTAAGAAAAAACCAAATGTCTTTAATTTTTTTATTCTTTTAAATTTTTAGTTTTTTCTCAAAAATTTAGTTATTTTAAGAAATAGTACAATTTAATAATATTTTACCATTAATATATACCCTTACAAAAATTAAAATATTAATTAAATAAAGCGACTTAACTTTATCAATCTTTATTACTACTTTCGTCCCTAAATATAAGATTTTTTTAGAGAAACACAGAAACTAACGAAAGTTGATTGTGGTAATAAATTTGTTGATAATTGTTATTGCTTTTACAATTTTAACCTTTAGGAGAGAGAATGATGAGTTATTGTTTTTTAGTGTATTTATTGAAGATTGTAGAAAAAAATGCACTATATATTAGGGGTATGTTGGTAAAAAATAATTAATTCCCTAGAAAATTTAAGGGTTAAATATGTTTTTGGTCCCTATAAAATGGAGACCTTCTAAGTTTTAGTCCTTAATTAATTTTTATTATATTGTTAGTCCATGTAAAAACTTTCTTGCATATAGTTTTAGTCCTTACTAAAGCTAAATTTGTTTAATTATCATTAAAGACTTAATTTTTTAATGGTTTTTTTATAAGCATGTTTAAAATATCAGATAAAGTTTATTTTCTAAAATTTAGAATTTTTTAACATGATATAAATTAAATATGAATTTTTTAAACGTCAAAAGTTAAAGATAAAAGGAACAAAACTGAATGCAGGATAATTTTCTAGGGACCAAAAATTTAATAAAAATAAAGTAAGGATTAAACTTAAAAGGTCACTATTTTGTAGGGGCTAAAAACATATTTAATCCAAAATTTAAAAGAGATCTTATAAAAACGGATAAAGTAAAATCTCAAAAAAGTCTTATAATTAGATATGGATATAATATTTCTTAATCTTTGTGTAAAACCAGTGTTTTAAAAACCGGGCCGAACCGGCCGGTCGGACCGGTTGAACCGCGAACCGGAGGGGTAGCCGATCTGGTTCAAATGTTGAACCGGACATGTAGTTTGACCGGAGCGAACCGCTAAAAACCGGAAAAACCAGCGAACCGGCGGTTTTTCAGAACCGCCGGTTTGATTGCGTCTGCTATTTTTTTTTTTTCAAATCAAAATGACGTCGTTTTTTTTACATAATTATTATTTTTTTAAAAAGTAAATAAAAAAACTAAACTAAAACAAATAGTGTCCGAAACAAATATGTCTCATTGGAATTAAATTTATTATTAGACTTTATTATTTCGTTTATATTGCGATTAGATTATGTTGCAACTAGACTTTGTTTAAAATCTATTTGGTTTTGTAATTTGTACTATTTTATAGTGCGTGGTGACAATATTTAAGATTTGAATTTAAGAACTTGTGAGTTGCGACATTATGACATTTTAAATTTTTTAAATTTTTAGTTGTCATTAACTTTTTAGGAGATCGAGTCATCATGTTCGACCGGTTTAATAGCTATATTAAAGAGACCGGTTCATTCCTCCGGTTTATCCGATTTGATCCGGTTTATGCATGCGGTTCAACCAGTGACCCGGTGGTTCGACCAATGAACCAGTGACCCAGTACCCTCACCGGTTCGATGATCGGTCCGGTTTTTAAAACACTGTGTAAAACTTTAAAAAACCAAAATTTTGGACGGCGGGAGTAAAATTTAAATCAACACTTGTGTAAAAGACATAAATTGGCAGCAAAAAATTGATTTTCCTAAACCTGATCTGCCATATAATAGTGTATAAAAAAAATAAGAATATATAATTATTCAAATAAAATAAAAAATATGAATAATATATTTTCACGTACATATACATATATATAAATTGGCGATGATAAGTCCCGTGAGCTTAGCTCAGTTGGTAGGGACATAACGTTATAAACGCAGGAGTCAGGGTTCGATCCTTGGACACTCCACTTATCCTCCTTTAAGGTGGAATTTTCTAGCCACTAGGCTATCTGACCAAAAAAAAAAAAATTGGCGATGATAATGTTATTTTTATTAGCTCATGTTGATTTGCTTTTCGTAGTTGCTTAAGATATGATACCTATACTTTCAACATAAGAAGACATTATATATAATCAACCAACACATTTTCTTATTTTTGACAATCTAATAACATTCACTTTGGTTCTTTTTTTCTTTTTTTTAACGGAACATTCAATTGGTTCATGAGCAGTAATGTGAACGATTAATATATATGGGTAAAATGTAAAGTCATGCATAGCATCTACTTTGCGAAAGTTTGTAAGATTATACCTATAATGGAATATATATTCCATAAGATTAAAGGTGCAACGAAGTAGCTTAAGTGTTAAGAGGATACGACCAAATATTATATATATATATATTTGAACCCTTGTTCAACACCAATAAAAATAAAGTGTGCACCACAAATAACTATGACAATCAAACTAATTAAACACTACAAGTAAATAGAAATTCAGCGTAAATTAAATTGAGAACCTATATGTAAATCAAAATCGTGTATGCAATCAATCCAAAGAGCATAATAAAGAGAAAAAGTGAGCAAACACACTAAGATTATTTATCCATTTCGGCACAAATTGATCTCCGTCGTAGGGTGAAAGAGTTGTCTAAGAAAGAACGTTATTTTCTATCATTTCTTCTCGATCTCTCAACAACAAAAGAGTTATAAAAGTGATCAAGATATTGTTTTCAATTGCTAACCAAGAGCAATCCACAATTTCTCTTATTTTCTCTCAACTCCCACTGGTTTGATTTCACTCAAAAATTTGTTAAAGAAGAAGGCTTGGATCTTTTCCATCAACGATTCCTCACTACTAAAGATGTTTGCAATGTATATATTTCTCGATACTATATTCTCTCTCAAAAGGCACCCTTAGCTAGGGGTGAGCAAGGGACGAGTTGAAATGTGATATAACCGACCCTAATTTTGTCCTAAATTTTGATCATGTCATTTTGAAGACGCTAACCCCCCAAAATTCAAACAAACACGTTAATCTAATGGTCCGTTAAACGTACCATATTTATTTAAGACAAACATGAGTTGACATGAAATATTTGGAAAATATTTTTTAATGATTAGTATTATTTTGTATTATCCCTCTGGTTCTCACGGGAAGAAGGATCCTGGTCATCTAGGGTTCGGCCGCAAGATAAGTAAAATATGGTCAAGAATTATTTCCACTAGGAATCGAACTCTAGTTTTTCCGAACAATTCATTTTAGAAGAAGTTCATTAACCACTTGAGTTCAATGATTATTATTTTGTATTATCCCTTTGGTTCTCATGGGAAGAGGGATCCTGGTCATCCAGAGTTCGGCCGAAAGATAAGTAAAGTATGGTCAAGAATTGTTCCCACCAGGAATCAAACTCGAGTTTTTCCGAGCAATTCATTTTAGAAGAAGTTCATTAACCACTTGAGTTCATTTTAGTTTAATAACTAAATTTTAGCCCTAAGGTTTCTTTAAGAACCTCCTTTTGTGGTTCCTAAAATCCCCCTAGGTCACCAAATTTGTAGGAAAGGCATATTATACCAGATCGAGCTGGTGCATGCGCCTCGCGCCCACTTGTACATGTTATAAGCGTCTCGCCTAGACCAAATCGCCTCGAGCGCATTTTAGCTACTTCTAGAACATGAAAATGTTCTTTCTTGGGCGCCTTGCGCCCCCATCCTGAGGATTTCGCAGAAACAAATAAGATATCTGACTTTCAAGGCATATATACAACACATGTATAACCCTTTTTGACATTGCATGATCGTGGTGTAATGGCAAATTGACAATAGTGTTGCAAACTTGACTAGTGTACGTTCTTCTTTAATTTATTGTTGTTCAAACGATAGAGTGAGGAAAAAAATATACATTACTTAATTGGGATCACTGATGTTAGATAAAATCAGTTGCATAATTTGTTGGGCATGGGAACTATTGCTTTTTGGAATAGAAAATTATTGCCAAGAAATATCTAGTGATCAATTACCAGCATCAAATTAAAATTAATGGCCGAGATTAAATCTATGGGTCATGGTAAGTTGTGGCTGAAATACACAAGTTAAGAAATGTAAAAATAAGATTATGTGAGTTTAGCTCGGTTACTAGAAATATTGCATTGTATGTACATGCTAGATTTTGAATTTTGGACATCTAATTATGCACTTTAAAAGCATAATTTCTAACTACTAGCTAACTTGATAAAACAATGTAAAAATAATAATTTTATATTGAAATTAATAAATTTTAAAAAAAGTTGAGTATATAATTTTCTACATTTAATTCAATATAAAAAACAAGGACAATAAAACCTTCCATTATTATCGGGAAGTTTTTCAAAAGCAAATTGTATAAATTTGCCCACTCCTTCCTCATACTCATCACTCAAACGGTTACAATTCATCCAACTACGATACATAACTACTTCTGAAGAAAACAAATAGATACTCAAATAGTAAGTTATGGTGCTTACCTAGTCTAATGTAATTAAGGAAGAATTCGTTTATTGTGATATAGTTGAAGTTAACACTTAGGAGAGGAAATTGTGTTTTCATTATTGTGATATTGTGCTAACTGCTATTACAAGGAGTCCCAGTCTATTGACTTGCAGGTCATATACAATTCTTAACAAATTCCATCACAGAAACACACACAAATGTAATAAGGGATAGTTCTTTCAAATTTACCTTAATTGCAACACAGAAACGCACACACAAATTGAACTTATACAAACTTATGTAAATCTACTTATAGAAACTAAATCTAAACTGGATTTACAAAACAAATGACAAAACAAATTGAACTTTAGAAAACACAATATCACACAACATATAAAATTAGATTAAATAAGTTTGGAGCTACATACTAGCAGATTAAGAAGTGTCAGCACAATAAATGAAGATGATGAGAAAACCCACAGCCAATGAATGCGAAGATGGCAGCGGTAGCGGTGAAGTCAACTTTGAAAACACTAAACAAAAAATGAAATGGAACTTGAACTAACCTTGGAATGAGAAGACCAAAATCGGAAGTCTTGTTCCTTCGTCGACGAAGAGAACGAATCGTTACAGAGAGAGGTTTAGGGTTTTTTAAGGAAGATCGATTGAGACAGAAAATGCGATTTAGGGTTCACGCAGACAAGAGAGGGAACATGTTTTTGGTTCGCGCAGACAATCGATGGAAACGAAATGGTTTAGGGTTTGTGTGTTTGTGAAATTGAAAACAAGGGGGAAACGAAATATGTTGTCTTTGGAAGGAGAGGGAAAATTTTCACGCAGACAAGAGAGAGGAGGGAACTAGGTGATTTAGTTTTATTTTATTTTTATTATAAATAATTTCTTTAAAATCAGGCTAGCTGATTTAGTTTTCATTCACTTGAAATTGTCACCTCCGTGTCCACAATTTTCATCTCCTTAGATCAGGTGGATGTCATCTAATTTAAAATGTGTGATCTAAAAAGTGTTTTTTCCACTAGTGTTAATTGGTAGAACTAGTGGAGCTAAAGGTTAAGGAATTGAAGGGTCACAAAAAGAAATAGAAAAAAACTAATATAATAATTAATATACTAACATTTACTATTAAAAAATTATTAATTTCTAAATCATAAAGCGACTCACATGAAGTGACGCACTTGTCCCTATTTTTATGTTTGTCTCTTCACCTTTGAGATCTCCTATAAGAGCACTCACATCCATCAAACTAACTCGAGTTCTTTAAATGGGACCCACTTAATATTTTATATTACTTCATACTTTTCAATTATTTAAACAACTCAACTATAACAAATTCATACTCAACTATCCATGTAACGTGACACATTGCTATCAATGCTCTAAGCCATTATGGATGTACTTTATTCTGCCACTGTAGCTACTATTTTTATTCTTCCATGATCAATTTTACAATCTCAAGTCAACAACTAGTGGGTTTTATTAACAGAAATGATAGAGGAACACACTTTTTTTTTACATAAATACAACACAATGTATTTACTGTTCAATAATATTTTTTCTCCTTATCCTCTTTCACTCATTCATATCTCTCTCATTGTTCTCTTGCACTCTCTCACCAAACCCACCACCTCCATCACCGACCACCACCACTCTCTTCTCCGGCCACCTCTCTCTCTCTCTCTCTCTCTCTCTCTCTCTCTCTCTCTCTCTCTCTCTCTCTCTCTCTCTCTCTCTCTCTCTCTCTCTTCTCCGTTTACCACTCTCTTATCTCTTCTCTGACTGCCACCTCTCGCTCACCAGATCGATTTCTCCCTCACCGCTCTCTCTTTCTAGTAGATATGTGTGTTACTATGTCATTTCTCTTTTTGTATTAACCATTGACATCGTTGGAAATATGGAAACCCTAAAACTTAGATCCATTTATCATCGTTTACGGAGTATGGGTCAGTTTGTTTTAACTTTAAAAAATATTTTTTTTAAAAAAATTATGATAATTTAATTAAAAATAATAAAAGTTATTTTGTAGAAAAAATTATATAGGAATCATTTATCTTATTTATTCGTAATAGATTTGTCATTTATTTTTTTTTCTCACACGGGTTCTTTATCTTTATAAACGTGCCAACATTAATCATTTAACTTATTTATTTGTAACATTCTCGTCCTTTATCCTTTTTCTCCCACACAAATCATTTATCTTTATAAACGTGCGCATGAATTATTCATTTATCTTGTTTATTTATAACGTAATGAAGGGCTTGAAATAGGGACACATATGAAGGGTTTGAAACATTTCATTAATCCTAAATATTATTCAAGTTCGGTAAATTAATTTAGAGTTTAATGAGAATTGGGGATTTCGATTTTGGAGTTAGAAGAATATTGAAGCAAACAAAGAACAAAAATTCAATTTTGAAATGTATTTGAATGTATTTTGTTATAAATTATTTAGTGAAGAAGATGATCAACATGATGAAGATGAAGATGAACAAGATGAATGTTCATCAACATTTTTGGTTTAATGGGATGTTTCAAATTCTTCACATGTGTCTCTGTTTCAAAACCTCCATTATGTTCAAATAAATAAGATAAATGAGTAGTTCTTGCATGTTTGTAAAGATAAAGGACATGTGTGGGAAACAATGAGATAAATGATCAACTTGTACACGTTTATGAAGATAAATGACCTAGACCCTCTACGGAAGAGCATTTTCCCCAACATTGGGAAATACAACTTCCTCCGCAAGATATATATTGAGGTTATGATTATGTATATTTCTACATTATTGTTTTAATATGCTTATTTGTAGCTAAAATAGCTTTAGTTTAAGTCAAGTAGACAATCTCCTTATGAATTTATGAATGCTTGAGACATGTGATGCGGTATTTTTCAAATTTATATTAATCACTATTTCTCTTATTATGTTTATGCTCTACCCATGATTTAACGTTTTATTTACATTATCCAGCCAATATTAGTAAACAAACCCTTAGAACCAGGTGATATCCGTGACAACGTACATGGTTACGAAATAAGGACAACATAACTAGTTAGGTGAACATGAGCCTCTTAGTATCCTAGTTCGGGGCTTAACGTACAAAATGATTGTATGCATAGGATTAAATAGAACACTGAATTTTGCTTGGTTATCAATTGTCCGATCTAGAAGGAGAGGTAGTAACGTTGAGAGCTTGTATGGATGTGAACTGTAAAAAGTACTCAAAGGAAATATGAGGGTTCCCTTAGACCTAATGGAGTAGCAAAACGATTCGGTTACAAAGGAATAATAAGTTATCTTATTAGAATAATGGAAATTAATCTGCCAGATATTAAATAGAGAAGTAAACGATATAACATCAAAGCACCAAGTAGGAGTAAGGAGAGAGTCGAAATAACTTAACCTATTATTCATACTTTACCTTTATCTTTTTATCTTCTATTGTTGAATCAAGACAAAACATTTTCAAAAACAAAAGTGATAAGCTAAACTATCCAATTTCTAAAACAAAGTAATAGCTTTGGCACGATTCCTGTGGATATGAACTCATTCTAAACACTAGAGTGTGAATTATTACTGGACGACAAACTTGTCCACTTGTCAGACTGCAGTCAAAGCTTATGGAAAGCTCAGTTACCACTACAATTTTGGCTTATAATAGCACAAATTTAATAGCACTTTAGAAAATGGCTACTCAAACACTTACCTATAATATTGTTTGTCGGTTCTTATTATATGATAGCTTTTATAATAGCGCTTGTTATTTAAACGTTGTTATAGGGTATAAACAAATAAAATATTATGATGGGGACCCTTAATAACGCTTCCTGCATGGGCGTAAATAATTGGCTACCCTTTCTAGATAGCACTTCTGCATAAGCGCTAATTAGAGAACTACGAAATTACCAAAATACCCTCGTCTGCTACTTAGGTAGCAACCACCCCCAAAAACACCCTACCTTTATAACGTCCGCTACTTGAGTAGCGGATGACATTTTTGAAAATTTCTCATTTTTATAACGTCCGCTACTTAAGTAGTGAAAGGATAAAATGGGAAAGACGTAGGGAGCGCGAGTAATTGGTAGGGTGACAAAAGTAAATCCATTTAGTTGGGCTCCTTAGCCTTTTAGGCCTTTTAGGTATGATCCATTATCCATTATACTCCCTATGGTCCTTTAATTAAGAGACATTTCACCTTTCTAGATTCATTGAATAGTTAATGTATCTAGCCTATATTATATACCAGATACATCAATTATTCAATGAATCTAAAAAGCTGAAATATCTCTTATAAATAGGACCGGAGTGAGTATATATTGTCCTTGAAAAACTTTGTAAGCCATCCAAAAAATTGAACCCATAAATCGGCGTGCCCTAAAAATCGTTTTCTCTCCATCGTTATGGAACCCTAAAAATTGTTTTCTCTCCATCATTCTCCATATCTCGTTAAACCCTAAAATCCGAATTGAACCCAGAAATCGGCGCACCCATAAATCTTTGAATCCTAAAACCTAAATTGAAAGTTGATTGAACTAAAAAATTGATCGAGCCGAGTTTTAGATTGACCTTTGGCACCATTGTTGAAGGGTATAAGAGGTAAAAAAAATCCCTTTGTTTTTCCCAAAAATTGATTGTTAAAAATTCTTCTCACTTGTATCTATTTAATTTTCCCTTTTCTTCATTTTCTTTCTAAACACTTACATATCATTTTGGTTTTCCGATTTTCTCACATAGAGCTAGAAGCTGCCGCCACACAAGGAGGTCGATCGCGCCCTCGTGGACAACATCAAGTAAGTTTACATGCTCAATCTACGTAATATTAATTTTATGGTGGTGATACATTTATGGATGTGGATTTTTTGAATATAAATTTTAAATCATGAATGATATATGTAGCTTGCCGAAATTTGAAAATTACTTGATTTGGTGAACATTTAA
Organism: Trifolium subterraneum; assembly: GCA_951799995.1. Lineage (NCBI taxonomy): Eukaryota > Viridiplantae > Streptophyta > Magnoliopsida > Fabales > Fabaceae > Trifolium > Trifolium subterraneum. The sequence goes on from OX637462.1 coordinate 57,333,076, forward strand.
TTTTGTTGTGTGCCAAATTATGTTTGACATATGTAAGTTGATTGAAGCATCTTGAATATTTACCGTGAATTTGACAAAAATACGGTGTACTATCGTGATTTTACAATAATTACGCTGTGTAGTTTGAACAAAATCCATTGTGATTTAAAATATGCACTTATTCTAATTTGAAGTTAAAATTTGGAACTTTTGTCTTGACTTTGAAACTGTAATTTATTTTTTAATTCACTTTTATAAAGATATAGTAAAACACCAATATGTTTACATTTAACTTAGTAGCAATTTATTTACGACGACAAAATTTATTTGAATGAATAAATTTTTTAAATTGATTTTGGTTAAAAGTTAATTGAATATGAAATTATATATGTTTAAATAAAGGATAAAATATATTTTCAGTCTATATTTTTATAGTGAGTTTTAGTTTTCGCCTCTGTAAAATAAAATCATTTTGTTTTCATTCCTACAAAAAAATTCTGCATTTTTTGGTTTCTAATGGTCAAAAGTTTGACCTTTTTTTGACATTGTTTTTTAACATAATACGGACTTATATAAGTTTAACATTATATATAGACATAATATAAAAATGTTATAATATTGACATTAAGATAACAAAATTTTGCTCATTAAGGACTAAAAACAAAAGATTTTTTTTTGAAGGAATGAAAACAAATGATTTTATTTCACAGGGACGTAAACGAAAACTCGCTATAAAAGTGTGAACTAAAAACATACTTTACCCTTAAATAAATTAATATAAAAGTGATTTCAACGATAAAATTTTTGATCTTATAAAAATCATTTGTAGGGAGAAACATTCTATTTTTTTTTACAAACTTTTAATTGTAAAGAGTAAATAAACTTGTAGATATAATCAGTGTTGGAGGTATTTTTTATTAAAAAAATTTAGAGGTAAAATTTATTATAGTTGAGCATATCCAAACGTATTAAAATCAATTCTACATCTAAAATGAATTTTATGAACTCCAAAAAATAAAACCAAACATGCATCTTTGGTGTGTAGACATAATTATTATTGTTTATAATATGTAAATAGAATTCTCATTGTTAAACATGAGATGTTTTCTACAACACAACTTTAAACACCATATAACTCTTGTTTTTTTGGTTTCCATGTTATAGATACGAAGTTTTGACTGTCGTTTAGTGGCGATTAATTTATGGATAAATACATGTGGAGCTCAGAACCATGGCATATGCAAGACACACAAGGTAATTTCTCATCTTCAAATCACATTTTTTCCATATGCAAAAATCATGAATTGAATATATGGTCACTTACTTAAGAGTTCAAGTCTCTTAACACTTTGAATCAATGCAACTATACCACTATTTGTTTTATGTTTATTTAAGAAGAATGTTACTCCCACCATTCTTTGCTATGGAAACCTCTAACAACAATCACGGTAATAAAAAAAGTTGTTGAATAATCAATTTGTTTGAAGAGTTGGATTCTCTTCATTTTTTATTATATCCATTTAGTTGATTATTAATTTTTTTAATATTTTGAGATGTATAAAAGAGATTTGTCATATTTTTGCATTTATATTTCCAAACTATAAACTATGTTTGGATTGATGGAAGTGATGAAATGAAATTAAAAGAGATGGAATAGAATGATGTTGCATTGTTTGAATTTGTAAATAATAATGGAATGAAATGTAATTTGGTGGAATGAATTTCATCACATACAACTACTTATCTTCAATTTTGTTCCCCTCCAATTTTGGAGGTAAGTGATAGAATGCAAAATTGTTCATATCATTTCTGAAATATTCAAACAATGTAATAAAATATTTATTTCATTTCGCTCTATTTCATCCCACTCCATTATATTCCACTTCGCCCCACCTCATTATATTACATCAATTCAAACATATTCAAAGAGTAATGAAAGAAATGAAAAGAATTAAAAATAGGAGATCTCAACTCTTGTTTGAAATGTAGATGACTATTACTAAACTATCTTTTGTGTATAAATGAATGTTTACAAAACCATACCAGATCAATCTGTTCAACCGGTTCGGTAGGGAACCAGACATATTACCGATCAATGGATAGAATCGATAAAACTAGTGAACCGATTCAGGTTAAATCGACCAATTTTTTATTTATTTTAAAATGAACATTATTTTACAAAAATAAATAAATTATTTTTGAGAAAAATTAAAAGACTGCACTACTATTGCACTTGCTTCTATAGGCAAAAACGTTTTCTCTATTGTCGCAAATTTCCAATGTAAGACTTAAAAACAAACTAACTTTACTTTGCTAATTACAAATAACTTTGTCTTGATAAATCATGTACCACACTTCATCTCCAAATACAAGCAACACACTACCTCCTTAACCAACATACACCAAATGAAAATTAAAACAAAAAACAACCTCATAATCTTCCTACAACCATACAAGTCACACCTAAAACAAGAGAAAACTCAATGACTTAGATGTTTAAAAACCAAACCTAAAGTAGGAAAACTAGTTCTTCTTTGTATGTTGTAAACATCAAAGGCAAGCAACGAACAAACAAGCACAAAATAAAAAAAATGTTAAATCACAATTATTATTTTTAGTATAGATTTATGCATTTTAGTTATCTCTTTATATGAATTATTTAGCATCCGATTTAACTGGTTTAATAACGGTTGAACTGGTCTAATGAGTAAAACCATGAATCGAAAGTCGCACTGGTTTGATATCTGATCTGATTTTTAAAACATTATTATAAACGCATATATTATTGATGGTTCATATTTCAAGATAAAATAATTGTTTCCAAATTTTTTTATAGAAATTTATATTAAAGAAAAATAACTTTTTTAAAAAATCTTATAATTAGAAACAAATGAAGTTATTATTACAAGTTTTTTTTTCCTATATGAGTAGTGATATTATATTTTATTTTTCCTAAAAATAAAATAAAAAAAATAAAATATCAGTACTCTTTATTTATTTAACTATTCACTATAAAAAAATATACCGTGACCAATGAGTTAAGAAGAATATGTTGCAGTAGGCTAAGCTGAATCTATAGACTATAGGACCATACTCTCTCTATCTCTCTCTCTACACAGAGAGAGAAACAAAGCATTGTAAAGTGTAAAAAATTGAGTATAGAGAAAGTGTAGAGAGAGATAGAAACAACAAAGAAGAAGATTAGAGAGAGAAAGAGAAAGAAGACTGTGAACAGAACAACAACTGCAACATTATTATGAAACAACAACAATAGCAACAGAAAAAAGGTAACAACGTTGGCAAGTTGGTAACGTGGATTCAGGTCTTTTGGGAGAAATAATCAAAGACAACGACATCACCTAAAGCAAAGAAGAAGAGAGAAAGAAAAAAATCTCACAACAATCCTTTCAAAAAGTTGTTTTTGGTTTTTCCAGCTTAATAAAAAAGTCATTTTTGTTATTCATTGTCACTCACCAACAAACCCAACACACAAACAAACCAAATCCCATAAAACCCAAAAACACTAAAGTCATGTTTTTTTTTCTTATGTAACTGAAAAAAAAAAACAAACTTGAAGCATCACTATGATTTTTTCTTAGTTGTTACACAAGAAAAACCAGTCACTAATTTATCATTACTTGCATTTAACTCTCATCATTTCTGGTTAATGTTCTCTCTCTCTCTGATGGGTTAATCTATTTGTGAGTGCTTCAAAGGAGGTTCTTTTGTTTCTTCTATTGTTGTTGTTCTTGTGTCTTTGGTTTTGTGTGTTTTTGTTTTGTTCTTCTCTTTGTTGTTGATGAATGGCACATCTGGAGTGTAATCTAAGGGCCCCAGGAACTTCTCAACAAGAAAAAGGTCAATGATTTCGTGGTTGAAATTTCATGTTTTTTTACAAATTTTGGTTACTTAGAAAGTTCTAACACTAAATGGAAATGCTTATGTTTTTTACTTTTTTTTAGCAATTTCTAATTTTGTACTTTTTTTAATGAAATTTAGTGACCCTTTTACCTTATGAACATGGAGGAAACTGAGGAAGGGTTAAGAAGTGAAATTGATGATTAAAGTTTTTAACTTTCTAGAAACAAATTAAGGGCATTAAGTTTTTTATTTTTTTATTTTTAGAGTGACCCTTTTACCATATGAACATGGAGGAAACTGAGGGAGGGATGAGAAGTGAAATTGATGATTAAAGTTTTAAACTTTCTTAGAAACAAATTAAGGGCATTAAAAAAAATTAATTTTTTTTCTTGTGTTTTACAGGTGTGAAAAATGATCTGTATCGAGAGTTATGGAAGTTATGTGCAGGTCCTCTGGTTGATGTTCCTAATACTAGTGACAGGGTTTTCTACTTTGCCCAAGGTCACATGGAACAAGTGTGTATCTTTTTCTATGACCCTTTTGTTTTGTTTTTTCTTTTGTTTTGTTTTGTTAGTTACCATTTTTGTGATGTAGTTATATTCAATTTTTGTCTAAACCAAGCAACTTTTTTTGTTGTACTTATATATATAACTTTATGGCCTTTTGGTCTTTTTTTGGTTGCAGCTGCAAGCATCTACTGATCAAGAATTGAACCATGAAATTCCTCATTTCAATCTACCGTCGAAGCTTTTATGCCGTGTTGTTAATGTTCACTTGTTGGTACTGTTGTTTGATTCCTCTTGTTACATTCATGTCTTTATGTGTTTTTTGTTGTGAAAATAATGGTTTGTGTTTATTTACCTTAGAATCTTGTTGATTTTTTTTTTGTTTGTAGGCTGAGCAAGAAACTGATGAGGTTTATGCTTGTGTTTCTTTGATTCCAGAATCAGATGTGAGAATATATTATCAATCATTGGTGTTTAGAAATTGAATTTCTAATTTTTTGCATATCTAATTCAGTTTTGTTTTTGTATTAGTTTCGGAAAAAGATACTTATTGCAAAAGAAATATATTCCATGTTGAAAAATGGAGATTAAAATGTTTTTAAATTAGTGTTGGTTTTTCTTGGTGGTTTTGTGCAGCTATCTGATCCTGTAGATCCTGATCCGATTCCTTCCGAGTCTCCAAAACAGAAGTTTCATTCGTTTTGCAAAATATTAACGGCTTCTGATACTAGCACACATGGAGGATTTTCTGTTTTGAGGAAGCATGCTACTGAGTGTCTGCCACCTTTGGTAAATTAGCTTAGCGAGCTTCTTTTGGTCGATGCAATCGAGTATTTCGTTTTTCTTTTAGCGAATTTTAATTGCTTTTTGGTTATATGTTGTAGGATATGACACAAGCAACTCCATCTCAGGAGCTAGTAGCGAAAGATCTTCATGGTTTTGAGTGGAAGTTTAAGCACATATATAGAGGTAATTTGGCGCTAATATTCGAAGCCTTATTTTCTTTCTCTGATTTTCGTTGCATACACAAATTCTGGAATGGTTAAATACTTCTATCATGCTCAGGTCAACCAAGGAGGCACTTGCTTACAACCGGCTGGAGTACATTTGTTGCCTCCAAAAGATTGGTGGCCGGAGATGCTTTTGTTTTCCTAAGGTATTTGAGTTTTGATGCTTATGATGTTTTGAGCCTCTCACTTTTAGATATAGTTGGAGTTCGATATAGGTAGTTGCAAGTTAGTTAAGATTGGTTATCTGAGTTTCGGTCTTCACTTTATTTTTGCAGGGGAGAGGACGGACAACTGAGAGTTGGCGTTAGGCGAATGGCTAAGCAGCATTGTCCTATGCCTTCATCTGTGATATCAAGCCAATGCATGCATCTCGGACTGCTTGCAACTGCTTCTCATGCAGTTATGACTCATACCATGTTCAGTGTCTATTACAAACCAAGGTTTGTAATATTTTTTCAAAAACATCTTATTGCAAATGTATTATAACCGAAAAGTTTGTAATAACTTTTAACTTTCTCTTGAACACGTCTTTTGATCCATTCAGGACTAGTCAGTTTATTGTTGGTTTGAACAAGTATTTGGCGGCTGTCAACAATTATAAGTTTTCTGTTGGTATGAGATTCAAGATGAGATTTGAAGGAGATGACTCGCCTGAAAGAAGGTATTCTAAGTAACATTTACGCCATGTTTGGATAAATAGCTTAATTAAGCGTTTATGACATAAGCACTTATCATATAAGCTGTTTTCATAAAGAGCTTATCAAAATAAGTTGAAAATACCTTACGGATATGTCATAAGCTATTTCTATAAGTTCTCCTAAATAGTCTTATAAGTGTTTATGTAAGTAAATATACTCGATAAGTCAATCCAAACAAGTTGATATTTATTACTATGTGATTATTTGGTCAGATTTTCTGGGACTATTGTCGGGGTTGGGGATTTATCTGCTGGATGGTCAAATTCTGAGTGGAGATCATTGAAGGTTGAACTTTGTTCTAAATTTCCTATCTTTAGTTCTTTTCATGTTAAATGTATTCTCTCAATTTCATCGTTTCAATGTTTTTGCCACTTAGGTTCAATGGGATGAACCAGCAACAATTCCAAGACCAGAGAGAGTTTCTGCATGGGAGATAGAACCTTTCACAGCTTCTCCTTTGAATGTCACTCAACCATCAGTCAAGAGCAAAAGATCTCGGCCCGCCGATGTTTCATCTAGTGGTACGAACATGTTCTCGTACCAATGTTGTTAGTATATTAGTTATGTTAGTATTTTTTCGTTCACCAGTGTTTGAACCCTGATCCTTCAACTCCTTTCCAGGTTTTTGGTATCCTGGGGCTGGATCCTCCCAGGCTCATGACCATACCCAATTAGCTGGTGCTTCCGAAGTCCAAGCAAAGGAGAATCATATCGTAACCTCTAGAGTGTTAGCGGAAGGAATTTGGCCTAATTCACCACATTTGAACATTACTTCCAACCCTTATGCTAACATCAACATTGCTTCTAGACCGATCAATGGCCCTACATTCGATCATCGAGTCGAAGACACAAACAAGACTCCGAACCCTCTAGATTGTTGGCTATTTGGAGTTAACTTGAACAAAAACAACAAATGCAACAATGTTAATCCTTGTTTTGAGAAAGAACATGGATTTCCAAATTTAAGCATTGGCACTACTAGTGGTCCCAAGGAATCTATCCTTACAAATGCTGCATGTGAAACTGAAAAGGTTCAGAGTCCTAACAATTCATTGTCCACCATAGGGCAGCAGAAGAAAATTATTTGTGATGTATCAACAAATGAAAGGCAGAACAAGCTGGCCACTGTACCATCCAAGAGAAAAAGGACTAAGGTACATTTTTTTTTTTTCAGTCTTAGTGTAATAATAAATATAAAGATAAAGATTCCTTTCATATTTTTAGGAGTAAAGTAAGATAATGTGATAAAGAAAATGAAATTTGTTATCCTTTGAATAAGTGAGGTCAATGGTTTGGTTAGGTACTATGTAGTTATGTAGGAATCTTAGTGTAATATTCTCTACATGTTCCCTTAACAAATCACAATTTAGTTCAAAGTGAATCACCAATTTGTCTTTGAAATTATGTTTAATTATGTTTTTTAATCCTTGTAAATATAGTACTTTTTATTTTAGTCTCTTGAAAAAAATTTATTTATTTTTTTCATCCTTACAAATATACCACTTTTTTATTTTAGTCCTTGTTTTGTTTTAGTCCCTCTGAAATTAGTTTATGTTGAAATTATTCCCTATAATGTTGAGTATTTTATTTTAGTCCCTCTTACATAAGGACTAATATTAAAATTATACACATATTATAGGGACTAATATCAACATAATTTTTTTTACAGGGACTAAAACTAAACAAGGACCAGGGAATAAAATAAAAAGTAATTTTTCAGGGACTAAAATAAAAAATATTGTATTTTAGAAACAAAAACTATTGGTATTAGATTATCAATATAGCCTATAAAATTATTAATATTTCAAAATAGTCCTTAACTTTTTTTCTTTTCTTTTTGAGAAGGTGAAAATGCAAGGTGTACATGTTGGTAGAGCACTTGACTTAACCATGTTAAGTGGTTATGATGAACTCATAGATGAAGTTGAAAAATTATTTGATATTAAAGGAGAGCTACGTTCACAAAACAAATGGAGAGTTACTTTCACCGATGATGAAAATGACATGATGCTAGTTGGTGATGATCCATGGCCGTAAGTAACATAAACTTTGATACATAATTTCACTTACATGTTACATTATGAATTGACATGTCACATGTGTCAACTTTGATGACCTGGATTCAGTGCAGTCGAAATGACCATGAAATCATGCGTTGAAGGCCGTCTAATCAAAATCGGACGATTCTTATTTAAATACAACATTTTTTACATTCTTCAATAAAAATTAAATTTGTTTTTCTAGACCGTCCAATCTTAATCAGACGGCCATAAACTCTTGACCGCATGACTGCACCAGATTTGCGACTGCATGTAGTCCATTTCCAACTTTGATACATACATTTCCCTTGCATGTTACATTTTGAATGACATGTCAAATGTGTCAACTTTGATGCGGACCTGGATTGGGTGCAGTCGAAATGACCATATGGACATGCAATCATGCGTTAAAGACTGTCTGATCAAGATCGGACGGTCCTTATTTAATACAATATTTTTTTACATTATTCAATAAAAAATAAATTTGCTTTTTCTAGACCGTCCGATCTTAATCAGATGGCTATAAGCTCTTGACTGCATGACTGCACTAGATTTGCGACTGCATGTAATCCATTTCAAACTTTCGATACATACATTTCACTTGCATGTTACATTTATCAATGACATGTTACATGTGTCATGTGCCACTTTTTTTTATGCAGGGAATTTTGCAACATGGTGAAAAAGATTTTCATTTGTTCAAAAGAGGATTTGAACAATATGAAATGCAAGCTACCTAACTCTTCATTAGAGATTGAAGAGACATTGTTGAGCTTAGATTCACAAAATAGGGATGAGAATTAACAAACTCATGTGACTTAATTTATCAACTTTTTTTTTTTTGGATTGAGATGGGAAATGAGGTGCTTGATTTTATGGAACTTTGACAACAACTTCAAAATTGTGGACTACTTGAAGTTGTTGGATTTTAGGTAACTTTGTGAATACTTTTTTTTGGTAGGCTATATAGTGCCTTAGCTTGTAAACAAATATGCATTTCCTATCTTTAATGTTTATCTTTATCTTGGACATGTAATATCTTGCTATAATTTGGGTTAGATTAACAATTTTTACATAGATGATTTTATTTAGGAACAAATTTTATTTTTTTAAAGGGAGTTTATAATTAGGAACAAGAGGAGTACTTTATTACTAAGCGTCGTAATATATGACGGTTGAAAGAGATGTTTATATTTAGGGTCGGAGGGAGGATATTATTAGAATTTTGTTCCCAATTAAGACTTTTATCCAAAAGAAAAACATTTTAAATAAGAGTGAAATATATGAGATGGTTATATTTAGGGATTGTGATATTGTTAGATTTTTTATTCCAATTATTTTTCTCTAAAAAAACATTTCATTTTGCCCTCAAGATTGGTGAATTTTGTTAGTGGATGAGTTGAATTGTTACTTCTTGACCACTAAAAAGTCAAAACCCATGTCTCTTTGTAAAACAGTAAGTGCCTGTTTCAAACAGTTTAAATTTTTAGTTCTTAAAATGTGTTTTAGAAAACAATTTTTTTAAAAAAAATATTTTTTAAAATTTATTTTACTTTTTCAGTTTTAAAAACTGGTACACAGAAAATAATTTTTAAGAACACTAATGCGAAATTTGATTATCAATCAAATTTTTTAGTTTTAAATTTTTAAAAACTAAAAAATTATTTTTGAGAAGAGAATCTAACAGACCCTAAGTCGTCTTAGCACTTCATATGTTTGTCATGTTTAAGTAGAAATTTAAAGTCTTCCCATCCTTCCTATTGAGATAAAAACATGATTGATGTTGATTAAAAAGAAAAATAAATATATATGTATAAGTTGGTTTTGAATAACTACTATTTTTTTTTAAAAAAAAACTAATATTTGTTTCCCCTTAGTATTTCGTTTTGTTGAACCGACCCCAAGTTAACCATCATGTTAGTCTTGAGAATGAATAACATCGTATTTTTCTATCACAACACTATCATTGTTAGAGTTTTAAAACTATTTATCTAAGAATGTTTAGATGAGATAATACGAGTCTCTTCTAGTTTAACTAATGTCTTGGGTTCGATTCTTGACTTTGACATGCAGTAGCGTTAAAACTCTTACGGAGAGTTTGCTGCCCATCTGAATTCCACAAGACTCGAGGGATTAATTTATGCAGTTGCGTGCAGATAATACACAATTTACACCAAAAAAGAGTTTTAAATAATTTATCTAATTTGAATCATATGAAACACTTCTCTAAGAAATTTTTGGGAAGTCACAACCTCAAATATAAATTTAATTGTTTTAAAACATACATTATATATTTGTCAAAAAAAAAAAAATACATTATATAAATATTTCTTCATCTGCTTTTTCTTTGTGTCTAAATAAGATGACAAAATCTTGTGACCGCACAAGATTTTCTTCACTTCTCAAACCCTAAAAATCATCAAAAATTAATTGGGCACTACGTTTTTTTTGTGAGAATTAAATTTATGTCACTCAAACAATTTGATTGTTGAATTTTTTTAATATAGATCATCTCTACAAGTGGTCCATCGTGAGACAATACTTAAAATTTATTTGAAATTTCAACAATGATAGATATCGTTGTTTGAAAGTATAAGATAATGGGTATTCTCATTTATTTATTTTTGAATTAAGGGTATTCTCATTTTTATGATTGAAATGATGACTTAATTGATATTAATTGGATTAGAACAACAAAAAAATATAAATGTAACTCATATTGATCACTAATTGTATTTTCATTATTTTATCGCTAAAGACAAAAATATAAATGTACCACTACTTTCAATATTTATTGTTTATCAATAAATTTGTATAAAAGTAAAAAGTAACAATTCTTTTGTAAATACTCGTAATAATTGAACATAATCAGTAACAAAAATAAAATAAAATAGTCATGTCCTGTGCTTTTAGCCGCATAGTACCTACATTGGTAGACAGATATCGACGTGACATGAAAATACAATTTTAAGTGTCTTTTGAGAGATACAAAACTTTCAAAAATTTGATTGACATAAAAAGCATGTTTGATAGCTGCATATAATTTGGTGTCCTATTATTTTTTTTATATTATGGATGGACTAAGTCCAAAAGAAAAGATTTTACAACGAAATTAAATAGGGGTACTGAACCCTATAATATCAGCAGAAAATAAATCTCTAATATTACTTGGATAAGTCTCAAAAAACACGATGTTGCAATCTAGTGTGCAACTCATACTTGCCAAAACATCCGCATATTTGTTTGTTTCACGATATGTATGAGAAATCTTAACTTCCCACTCCCCATCCAATAATCTTCCGATGCTTTTAATTAATGAAAATCCCATAGAGCTACTACTCTCACCATTCATGATCATCTTCACTACTGAACTTGAGTCAACATTAACTTCAATCTTTCGAAATCTCCTCCTCTCTGCAAGCTTCAACCCTTCTAACACACCCCACAATTCAGCTATAATAGCACTTACGGTACCTACAAATTTAGCAAAACCACCACACCAACTTCCTCGATGGTCTAATAATACCTCCGCATCCCGCCAATCCCTCGCCTTTGCTAGCTCCATCCGTATTCACCTTCACCCATCCTTCCTCCGGAACCTCCCAACCAATCCAACAAAAATCTTTATGCACCATAGTGACAATTTTATTTTCCATAAAAGCTTTATAATACTCACTGCTACACTGCAAAATAGTCACAACTGCTTGCTCAAGCCGAGTATACTCATCAATATGCAACTCCTTATTACACTATGACCACACACAATGACAAGCCATTGCCCAAAAATCCTCCCATCGTATACCATTAATTCTAGACAAATCACCTGTCAATTTATAGTGCAATCAGTCCTCAAGATCTCCCCCAAAGAAAAGACCACGAGCCTCATAAGGAACTACACATAACCACATGTTTCTCTCCACTGTGCAGTCTCTTAAAGCATGTAAGCAAGTCTCTTCTACACTACCACAAAAGCTATACGAAGCATGACACAAATCCATTCTTGCCATATTTCTACTATTTGGTGTCGTATTTAGATTGGTCTATTAATACTCTTTTAAAAAAAATATTAAACAGTGTTCCGAGATAATAATTAAAAAAATTAAAATGGTACTCCAAATAAAATAATATTGAAAGTAGTGCGTTTAATATCTCAAAATCTTAAAAAAAGAATTTTTTCTAATTTAAAATTTTACTTTTATTTCTATTATTTTTATTTCTTTAACCATTGTCATAAGGGGATGTTTAGCATGAATATACTTTTGATCTACTTTCATATTTTACAGTATGTAAGAAAAAAATTAGATATTTAGATTAATTAAGAGTACATTTAATTAACTAAAAAAAATAAGGATGGTAGATGACAACTTCAGTTACACTGTATTTGATTTTAAAACTGTTCTTGAGACCGTACAAATACAAATTTTTTTGTTTTCCACTGAATCAAGAGACAACTTTTTATCCCCTGCACAAGTTGTCTACAATATCGGAATAATCTTTTGTCCACTAAACATTGTACAAGCAAAATTTGTTCAATACCTTAAATTTTGTCCTGTGTTGTTTTGTCATGTACTGTATTATTCTGTGCAGTATTTATACTTTACAAATAAAACAAATCCTAAAAAAGGGATCCATTTAACCTATAATAGACTAAATACATCACATTTTCAATAAATCTAAAAAAATAATTTTTACTTATGTATAAAATTGGTAAAGGGAGTATACATTTTCCCTAAATTTCCATATTGCTCCTGACATCCTAAATCTTCTGTCATTTTAGAGTTTTGCACATAGCTTATAAGCCTGTTTCAAAAAATTATAGGTGTTTGGTAGCAAACATTTTGTACTAGCTTATACCTTTTTTTTCAAATGCTATTTCAAGTAGTGTTTTTGCTTTTTATCTTTCATTCCAATTTTCACCTTATTATTTAAATTTCTTTAATTTTTAATTAAAAAAAACTACCCACTCCATAAAATAATAACCATGTACTTTTATATCATTTTGTATTTACAACAATTTATCAAACACTTTAATTTCATTTTACTAACTTATAACTTAATTTTACCAAACATATTTCACTTAATTTCATAATAGATTCCCCCTAAAACTTAAAATTGCAAAAATAGGACAATAAAATTGGTGACTTTCTATTTTGGAAAATGCTAAACCCCACGAGAAAGTGAATCACGACAATATCAGGTGGTTATATTTTGAAAGTTTATATTCACTGTGTGTCTATATATATATATATATGGTAAATTCTAATATGGACTGTTACAATATATTATGATTCTATATTTATTATAATTTATATTGCAATTATATTAGGAGTAATTAGTCTTTATATGTAATTAGTTTTTATGTTTCTTTGTCTCCAATCCTATAATATAAATAGGATCACCTACTTGTACTTCAAATATACAATGAATACACAAAAACTATTCTCTTATATTTTCTTGAGTTTCTACATGGTATCCAAAGCTTAGGTTTTTCTTTGCCGTTACTATCCATCCATCGGTGATTTCCTGGTTTACTTACCACCGTATCCTATCTTTCTGTGAGTTTTATTTCCCTCTGTTTGTCAATCTTTTGAGACTACCTTATTCATTTGTTATCTCACAAATCAATTGCTATATTATCTTGATATACCACCGTTTTTTGAGAATTAATTTCCCTTGTATACATATCTTGATATCTCAAAAGCCAATTTCCAGAGAATTGATTTCCGTTGCCATAATAATCCTAAATTGAGTATTCTTATATATCATCCTAGAGCACTACTTTTCCTTTTGTTTAAGCACCGTAATATATATCCCATCAATCACAATATATTTTGGAATTTTTTTTTTTTTTTGCATTTTTGGTTGTGCAATAATGGAGAAATATTGTGGTTGTTGCCGTAAGTCGGGGCATTCCTTTTCTGATTGTCCCATGGTTGAATGTCATAATTGCATGAAAAAAGGCCATATTGCTTCAAATTGTTGTCGATATTGCAAGACGGTCGGACACTTGATTCAGAATTGCCACATTCGTCCTCCACGATCTGATCAAAGTATGAATAAACTCCGTCCCAACTCTTCTAGGTCTGTACTGACAACGACCGCCGCTGCCAATGGATCTCTAGAAACCTCTCAGTCTGCCTTCTCTATGACAAATATTCAGTCTCTTCTCCGACAACTACTTCCTTCTAGTAATACTCTTGCTGCTCTTTCCACCACACCAGATAATTCTAAATGGTATTTTGATTCTGCCTGTTGTAACCACATGACATCTACATCACATTTATTTTCTTCCTTGTCTAAAAATGACATTACCCGTTCTATCCACACCGCTGATGGATCCCTTATGCATGTAAGTCATACAGGTTCTATCTCTCTGTCTAATTTAAGCCTACCTAATACATACCTTATCCCTAAATTAAATTTTAATCTCATCTCTATTGGTCAATTATGTGATCTTGGTTATGAAATTACTTTCTCTTCCTCTGGATGTCGTGTGCAGGGTCCACAGACTGGACAAGTCATAGGGACTGGATGTAAGATTGGAAGGCTATATGAACTCCCTGAACTGCATGTTCCTCACGAGTCCAACATTTGTGCCGCTTCCACAAATGATTCCATTCAACTTTGGCATCGTCGTCTTGCCCATAGATCTATTGGGAAATTGCGCCCTCTAGTGTCTCAAGGTTATTTAGGATCTGTCACCAATGATTCTTTTGATTGTTCTGCTTGTCAAACTGCTAAACAACCAGCATTGTCTTTTAATAAAAGTACTTCTCATGCAGCTTCACCATTTTATATTGTGCATTCTGATATTTGGGGTCCGGCTCCCACACCTACTATGGGAGGTTCTCGGTATTTCGTTATATTTATTGATGATTATTCTCGTTTTACATGGATATATATGATGAAAAATAGGCACGAACTCCCTCAAATTTACATTAATTTTGCCAAAATGATTCAAACACAATTTTCTAAAGCCATTAAAGTTTTTCGTCGAGATAATGCCATGGAATATCGTGATTCTAAACTCTTGTCTTTTCTTCATGAGCAGGGTACCTTGTCTGAGTTTTCATGTCCATATACATCTCAACAAAATGGTCGTGCTGAGAGAAAGCATCGTCACATTCTTGATTCAGTTCGTGCTATGCTTATCTCAGCCTCTTGTCCAGAACGCGCTTGGGGTGAAGCTGCTCTTACAGCTGTCCATATAATCAATCGTCTCCCTTCCTCTGTCATTGGCAATGTCTCTCCTTTTGAGCGTCTTTATCTCACTACACCAGATTATAACTCACTTAAGGTGTTTGGTTGTGCTTGTTTTGTCCTTCTTCAGCCCCATGAATATACTAAACTTGAGCCTCGTGCTCGTCTATGTTGTTTTCTTGGTTATGGGACTGAACACAAAGGTTATCGATGTTGGGACCCAATATCCCAACGCATTCGTATCTCCCGTCATGTTGTCTTTTGGGAACATATAATGTTCTCTTCCTTGTCAAAGTTTAAGTCAATCCCTTCTACTCCAACTCCCCTCTTTACTAACCCCGATGTCGATTATTTTCCCAGTGACACAATTGCAGGTTCTGAGACGCATGTAGGTCCATCTGGTGATAATTACCATTGTTATTCCACTATACTTCACCATCATGAACCACAGTCCTATAAGGAAGCATCTTCAGATCCTCATTGGCAGCAAGCTATGCAGGAAGAATTACAAGCATTGGAGAAAACCCACACTTGGGGACCTTGTTGATCCTCCTTGTGATAAGACTCCAATAGGATGCAAATGGGTTTATAAAATAAAGACCTTCTCTGATGGATCTATCGAGCGTTACAAAGCTTGTCTTGTAGCAAAAGGCTTCAGTCAAGAGTATGGTATTGATTATGAAGAAACATTTGCCCCGGTTGCACGCATCACATCTGTTCGAACTCTTCTTGCCATTGCTGCCACTCAAAAATGGAGACTTACTCAAATGGATGTTAAAAATGCATTCCCCAATGGAGATTTAGAAGAAGAGGTTTACATGCGTCCTCCTCCAGGATACACTTGCCCGGAAAACAAAGTGTGTCTCCGTAAGGCTCTTTATGGTCTCAAACAAGCACCTAGAGCATGGTTTGCTAAATTTCACAAGACTATTACTCAGTTGAATTTCTCTTCCAGTGCTCATGATTCTGCTCTTTTTACTCGAAAAACTAACAATGGATTCGTTGTCATGCTTCTTTATGTTGACGACATGATTATCACTGGATATGACACAGTTGGAATTGAAGAGCTCAAACAATTCTTGAGTCAACATTTTGAGATGAAGGATCTTGGACCAATAAGTTATTTTTTGGGGCTTGAAGTATTATCTTCGAGTGATGGCTTGTTTCTCTCACAGGCTAAGTATGCTTCTGATCTTGTCTCTCGAGCAGGTCTCACTGATTGTAAAATTGAAAACACTCCTCTTGAACCCAATGTTCGGTTTACTCCTCAAGATGGTACTTTACTTAATGATGCTACTCTTTATCGGCAACTCGTAGGAAGTCTGATATACCCCACGGTTACTCGGCCGGATATTTCACATGTTGTTCATCTTGTTAGTCAATTCATGTCTTCTCCACGTACCACACACTATGCTGCTGTCCTTCGGATTATACGGTATATCAAGGGTACCTTGTTTTATGGTATAAATTACTCATCTACATCGCCATTAATTCTTAGAGCCTACTCTGATGCTGATTGGGCTGGTGATCCTAGTGACCGTCGTTCCACCACAGGTTTTTGTATTTTTCTTGGGGATTCTCTTATATCTTGGCGTAGCAAGAAACAAACCTTGACAGCCCGCTCTAGCACTGAAGCTGAATATCGTGCTCTTGCTGATACTACTTCTGAGATATTGTGGATTCGGTGGCTTCTTGCTGACTTGGAGACATCACAGTCTTCTCCAACTGATCTATACTGTGACAATCGTAGTGCTATTCAAATTGCCCACAATGATGTTTTCCATGAGCGAACCAAACATATTGAAATTGATTGTCACTTCATTCGACAACATCTTCTCTGTGGTGAACTTCATCTTATCTCCATTGGAACTCTTGACCAACCGGCTGACTTGTTCACAAAAACTCACTCTCCAGGACGCTTCCGCACTTTAGTATCCAAACTCAAGTTGGTAACGGTTCCACCCACTTGAGTTTGAGGGGGGATGTTACAATATATTATGATTCTATATTTATTATAATTTATATTGCAATTATATTAGGAGTAATTAGTCTTTATATGTAATTAGTTTTTATGTTTCTTTGTCTCCAATCCTATAATATAAATAGGATCACCTACTTGTACTTCACATATACAATGAATACACAAAAACTATTCTCTTATATTTTCCTGGGTTTCTACATGGACCACTTTATCAAGTGGTTCATGGTGGACCAGTCACGAATAACACTATAACGAATACGAATTTTATAAACTCCACCTTTTGGATTGAAAGTTTATATCATATAGATCATCCATAGAAAAATTTAAAAAAACTTGAAAATCATTTGATATGTTATTGAGACACATCAAGATTAACGGTTGTTAAATAACATAAATTTTGATGAGTCTCAATAACATATCAAATGAAAAAATTTGAAAAAATTTATGGATGATCTATACGATATAAACTTTCAATCCAACAATGAATTTTGTAAAATTCATATTCGGTAGATCACTTGTCCACGGTGGACCACTTGTGAAGGTGATCCACCGTAGCATTAGTCTATATATATATATATATATAATATGAGATATAGGTACAAAATAAATTTGTTTAAAGGTGCCAACATATTTGGGATGTCTACACACTCTTTAATACCTAGAAGCTCTTAATATATATATATATATATATATATATATAACGTAATGTAGAAATTTCAAAAAATATTTTAAAAACTAACTTATATAAGTGACACTATAATGTGATTTAATTTGATACACGTGTAACTATTTACATGTAGATTTACCATATACAAATATACTCCTCAAATCATAAGCAATTTTTGTCACACTTATTAAGAAAAAAACCTTAATAACTTGAATTATAACTTTTTGTATTTTCCTTAAAATAAGTTTCATAGAAAGATATAATTTTTTTTATTGGTTATTGTACCGGGGGATCAACCAAGGCCCAACTCGCCCAAGCCCAATACGTATCCACTGTCGGGCCACCCTGACTAATCAAACTCGCCCAAGCCCATTCAATGCTGGAGGTTACCAGCTCAAACCCACGTTCACCCATAAGCACGTGAGGAGGGCGAGCAGTTGAGCCTGTGACAACGATCATCCAGCTCCCCAGTGGAGATCGTGGGGAAATGGGGAGTCCAAAGCTTTGGCAGTTACCCCTTGACTACTATATATAGACCCCCCCATCGATAACAAAAAGACAGATTGATTAACACACTTAACACATAAATCTTAAAGATCAACTACGAATATACACCCCCTGCATACTTAGCAGGAACATTTGGCGCCCACCGTGGAGCTACGGTAAAACTATTCCTAGCCCTACCAACAACTGATCAGACGATCACAATGGAACACATTACTAGCAACGACGGGGGATCTGGTATGAACCTACAAGCGGCGGTAGGCGAGATAAATCGCCTCAAGGCCAAAATGACAGCCATGGAGCAAGAGAAAGCTGCAGAAAAGGAAAAGGAAAAAGAGGAGGAAGCAGAGTTAGACAACATTCAAGACTCACAACCTCTGGGACAAGCTCTATGGGATGCTCAGGTTCCCGCAAATTTCAAAATTCCCCAACTACCAACCTTTGAAGGAAAAACCGACCCATTAGAGCATCTAATGACCGTCGGTACTCAAACTGCTATCATAGGAGCGGAAGAACACTTGAAGTGCAAACTCCTGTCCAGCACCCTGAAGGACGCCGCTCTACGATGGTACATGAATCTACCAAAGAACTCCATCGCGAGTTATACAGATTTCCTTAAGAAGTTCATCCATCAGTTTTCCGGCTCTAAGCATGTGCAGGTAACGGCGACAAGCTTGTTTGGAATTCGCCAAGGACACAACGAAAACCTGCGTCAGTATCTCGCCAGGTTCAACGAAGCTACCATACAAGTATCCAACCCCAACCAAGAAATGTTCGTAGCGGCTGTCCAAAAAGGTTTGAAAGCTGGTCACTTTAACGAGTCACTGGCGCAAAAACCGACGAGCACAATGCAAGAGGTTATGAAAAGGGCAGAATGCTACATCAAGCAACGCGGAGAAGAGAAGCAGAGACTCGAGAGAGATGCCTTCCAGCCGAAGGTCTCCAGAGCGATACAACAGAGGAAGCAGTCAATGGAGTGGCCGTTATGAGGATAAAGGCGGTGGAAGGTACCGTCAACCATGGCGGAGCAACGAAAGGACCTATAGAGCACAAGACGAATACACAGAGTTAAACGACTCGAAAGTGCACGTACTGGACGAAATTCTGAGTTTAGGACTGGCGAGACTACCCCCTGCACCGGACAGCAATGCGAGGATGGGTGCTAATGAGAACGCATGGTGTCATTACCACAGGGCGAAGGGACACGACACTGAAAAATGCTACCGGTTAAAGGATTTGATAGAGAAATTGATAAGCAGTGGTCACCTTCGGAAATTCCTCGAACGAGCAGCCAAAGGCGACTTAAACAAGCGTTCACCCCCTCGCTCCCCAAGAAGATCACCTCCAAGAGAGGATGATGAGAAGGAACCCAAGAGGATTGCAGTTAACACTATAGCCGGAGGGTTCGCGGGAGGAGGCGAGTCCAAAGCAGCCAGAAAGCGATACCTCAGGAGGATCATCCAGGAAACGAACACGGTGGCACACGTATCTTCTTCAAAGCACCCGAAATTTCATTCTCACCCAGTGATGGAGAAGGCGTGTTCCCCCATGACGATGACCCTCTGGTAATCCAAGTCCAGATACTAAACTGCGACGTAAAGCGAGTTCTGATAGACTCTGGTAGCTCGGCAGACATCATGTACTAGGAGGCTTTCAAAGCCATGCAATTAGCAGGAGAGCAGTTGCAGCCATACAATGGAACTTTGGTAGGCTTTGGAGGCGAGCAGGTAGAAGTAATGGGGCACGTCACGCTGTTAACAACATTCGGCGAGAAGGAGAATGTCAAGACCATCAAAGTAAGGTACCTAGTCGTTAAAACTGCTTTTACATCGTACATATAATCATAGGCCGCCCAACCTTTAACACTTTGGGGGCGGTGTTGTCAACCTTGTACCTGTCAATGAAATACCCGTTAGACGACGGAAGAGTTGAGACGGTTAGAGGAGACCAAGCACATGAACGTCAATGCTATGAGTTAAGTAAGGTTAAAAAGGAACCAGGCCCCAGCCGATCAGCCAATCATATCCAGGGTAAACATGATAAGCAGAGCAAATATGGTGGAAACATCAGACCTTGATCCAAGGGAGGAATTCCAGGATAGAAGGGTTAGTCCCATAGAAGACCTGGAACCGATCCAGATCGGCGAGGCACCACACGAGTTGACAAAACCCATCTAGATGAAGGAGAGAAGGAGAAGATCATTGAAATCCTGAGAAAAAATATTGATTTGTTCGCATGGAAGCCGTCGGACATGCCAGGGATTGATGAAACCATCATAACTCACAAACTGGCCATAGCTCCAAACTCGAAACCAGTGTCACAACGCAAGAGGAAGGTAGGAGAGGAAAGAAGGATAGCAATAGATGAAGAGGTTCACAAGTTGAAAGAGGCTGGCTTCATCGAAGAGATCAAATATCCGGAATGGCTCGCCAATGTGGTTCTAGTGAAGAAATCGAACGGGAAATGGCGGATGTGTGTCGACTTTACAAATCTCAACAAAGCATGCCCCAAGGACCCGTACCCGCTACCCAGCATCAACAGACTGATCGATGGCGCCTCAGGTTACAAAACTCTAAGCTTCATGGACACATATTCAGGGTACAACCAGATCAAAATGAACACCCTGGATGCTCCCCATACAACATTTATGTCTAATACCTGCAACTATCATTACACTGTCATGCCGTTCGGTCTCAAAAACATCGGCGCCACCTACCAGCGCCTTATGGATAGAGTATTCGCTCATCAAATTGGAAAAAACCTTGAAGTGTACATCGATGATATGGTAGTTAAAACCACAAGCAAGGGCGAGCACCACGAGGATCTAAAGGACATTCTGGCTTCGGTAAGGAAGTACAATATGAGGCTCAATCCAGCGAAATGCTCGTTCGGAGTTCAGGCTGGTAAGTTTTTAGGGTTTTTACTTACAAACAGAGGGATAGAGGCAAACCCAGAAAACTGTCAGGCCATAATAGATATGAGAAGTCCAACATCGGTAAAGGAAGTGCAACAACTCACAGGGCGAATAGCAGCCTTGTCAAGGTTCCTCTCATGTGCAGGAGAAAAGGCTTTCCACTTCTTCGCCACATTGAAGAGTGGCGAGAGATTTACATGGTCTGACAAGTGCGAAGAGGCGTTTCAGCAGCTTAAGGTATTTCTAGCATCTCCGCCGATACTGACTCGCCCACAACAGGGCTGCCCTTTGTACCTGTACCTTGCTGTATCAGAAAACTCAATGAGTTCAGCCCTAGTACAAGATATCAAAGGCGAGGAAAGACCTGTCTACTTTGTCAGCAGAATATTCAAAGGAGCGGAAATTCGGTACCAGAAAATAGAGAAGTTGTCCCTTGCAGTAGTAACCACCGCCAGACGGCTGAGGCATTATTTCCAAAGTCACAAAATAGTAGTGAAGACAGACCATCCAATCAAGCAAGAAACCAGACTTAGCAGGAAGAATGGTGGCGTGGGCGGTCGAGTTATCAGAATATGACATTACATTCGTACCAAGGGGCAATATTAAGTCACAAATCCTGGCAGACTTCATCCTGGAACTGTCATCACCACCAGAAGCGACGAACATGCAGCCATGGACGTTGTCAGTCGGTGGAGCATCAAACATAAGAGGGAGCGGAGCTGGTGTAGTCCTGGAAGGACCTGATGGCGTTTTGATCGAACAGTCACTCCGATTCGCTTTCAAAGAAAGCAATAACCAAGCTGATATGAAGCGTTGATTGCAGGAATGAGGCTAGCAAAGGAGATGGAGGTAGCAGATCTAAGAGCAAAAAGTGACTCACAGCTAGTCACAAGTTAAGTGTCAGGGGAATTCCAAGCCAAGGATCCTCAGCTCATCAAGTATCTTGAACAGGTTAGAAGTTTAGCCAAGCATTTCAATACCTTTGAATTAATATATGTTCCTAGGGAGCAGAATACGAGAGCAGATTTACTGTCCAAGCTTGCAAGTACCAAGAAACCAGGCAACAACAGATCAGTCATACAAGAGACAGTCACAAAGCCTAGCACAGGCGACCTGGAAGTCTGGATGGTAACAAGAAACGATGATTGGAGAACACCCATCATCCAATATCTTGAGAATGAAAAGCTGCCTGAGGAGAAGGAAGAGAAGGTTAAGATTAAAAAGATGGCGGCACACTACACTATGGTTGGTGGCGAACTATACAAAAGGGGGTTCTCATCCCCAATGCTGTTGTGTGTAGGAGAGACAGAATCTCGCAGAATCTTGAACGAAATCCATAATGGTTCATGTGGTTGTCACATAGGGGGGAGATCCCTAGCAGGAAAAGTAACCAGAGCAGGATTCTTCTGGCCAACATTGCTTAGCGACGCCAATAGGCATGTAAGAAGTTGTGATCAGTGTCAAAGGCATGCAGATTTACACGATGCTCCAGGGGAGCCATTGCAGTCAATTATGTCCCCATGGCCATTCTACATGTGGGGAGTTGATATACTGGGACCATTTACCACCTCACAGGGTCAAGCAAAGTTCCTACTAGTAGCTGTCGATTATTTTACCAAGTGGATAGTGGCAGAACCGGTGGCTACTATTTCGTCGGAAAGAGTCAAAAAGTTTTATTGGAAGAACATCCTCTGCAGATTCGGCATACCTAAATATATAGTATCTGATAATGGCACTCAGTTTACCAGTGAGTCGGTGATCAACTTCTGTCAGGAAAAAGGCATCTGTAACACGTTCATATCAGTGGAGTACCCCCAAGCAAATGGACAGGCGGAGTCGGCAAACAAGGTCATCCTGAGAGCCATCAAAAGACGACTAGAGGGAAAAGACAAAAAGTGGGTTGAACATTTGCTTCCAACACTATGGTCCTACCACACCACAATACATTCCTCAACTGGAGAAACTCCTTTCAAAATGGTATACGGCGTTGATGCAATGATACCAGCAGAGGTCGACCCACCAAGCTGGAGAAGAGCAACATTAACAGCAGAAGTGAACAGCTAGGCGCTCAAAGAGAATCTAGATTTGCTAGAAGAAGTAAGAGAAACTGCACACTTCAGAGAATTCACGGTGAAGCAGAGAGCATCACGGAAATATAACACTAGGGTAGTGGCAAGGGAATTCCGAGAAGGAGACTTGGTGCTGAAACAGCCGATGGGACGAAACAAGGGAGGAAAGCTAGCCCCCAACTGGGAATGCCCATACAGGATTCAAGAAGCATTCGGAGGAGGCGCTTACAGGCTGGAGACATTGAAGGGCGAGACGCTACCTAGAGCGTGGAATGTGATCAATCTACGTTTCTACTACAGCTAGGTCGCATGGTCGCCCTATATTAAGTAGTTTTTTCTTGCAATTTATTTCATGTTTTTTCATATGTCGTTATACGAACATGTTTCATTTGGCTTTTTAATTGAATAAAGGGGCGATGGGACACTCTTTTCTCCTGCAAGGGCAGGAGTTTTTATCGAGGCCCATCGTTTTTAAACATCACTGTTTCTTCTCCATAACCTGCCATGAAAAGAAAGGCGTCTACCAAGACTTGCCATGAAAACAGGCGTCTACCAAGACTTGCCATGAAAAGAAAGGCGTCTACCAAGACTTGCCGTGAAAGAAAGGCGTCTACCAAGACTTGCCATGAAAACAGGCGTCTACCAAGACTTGCCATGAAAAGAAAGGCGTGTACCAAGACTTGCCGTGGAAAACATCGTTCATGGGCTAGATGCCCCTCTGGCGAGGTGCCCCTTATTTCGGCGAGTAGCCCATGGGCGAGATGACCCTTATTTGGGCGAGTAGCCCCATGGGCGAGATGCTCAGACTAAAACAAGTGTATTTAAAGCATAAAATGCTACAACAACAAAAAACATTGTTACGATGAAAATAGACAAGGCGTCACACACAACATAATACGTGAAATACATCAAAGCCATCATAAGGCTAAATAAGCAAAATACATCATCAAGTACAAAAGGAACCGTACAGCAACACCAACACGAACAAAGGGGGAGTCGAACACGAAACATCATATGTAATACCATCTTCCAATAAGTTTGCCATCCTTAATCCTCTTCATTACATCCACTTGAGCTAGCACATCCGGATCAAGTCCAGGGAAAAGTATCTTAACTTGCTCGATAGAAGACCAAAAACCATCAACATACTTGTCAGCCATAGATTGCTTCAACGCAGTATTCGTCTCCTCTAACTCATCAACATCTTCCTCCAGCTCCGAGATACCTTTCCTACTCTGAGTCAATGATACTATCAAGTTGTTACGCAGAACTTCCAAGGTAGTCACTTCGGCCTCAAGAATAGCCGCCTTCGTCCGTAGCGAAGCCTTCTCATCAGCATGTTTCTTTCGCAATTCCGCTATCTCACGCCCGTGAGCACCCCTCATCTCAGCCAACGCTTCTTGATGTGTCTTCTTCAAACGGTCAACCTCATCCGCCCATTGTTTCTTTATCTCAGTTACCGTCCTCTCAGCATCGGTAACAGCTTGTTCCGCGCGGGTGACCTTTGAATTCGCCTCCAGAATTTCTTTGTCCCGACGGGCAGACAACAGATGGGTAAGTACCGTCCCTTTCACTTCATAGCTAAGAGCTAAGTTACGAAGCTTCGAAGTCGTCAAGGAATCAAATCTAGCCGAGTCATCTGTACCCAAAAGAGTACTTTCAACAAAAGCAGCGGGATCGAACGTACTCCCCCAAACAGATGACCCAGTACCGGCAACAGCGGAGGGTGGACCAGCAGTCTGAACGGTTACCCCGCCATCAACAACAAACTCGCCCATCTGGACATCCTCAGTCTGAATAACATCAGTAGAATGACTTCGCAAAACACGACCACCACTAGGCTGGGGCGAACAAGAAACAGAAACTCCAAACGCTACGTTAGCCTCCGGACTGGAGGAACCCACATCTTGGGCCGCCTTCCCCTTATCACCCCTTATCACCCTATCACCCCTTCGTTTTCGCTTGGATCCTTTAGTCTCACCCACCACCAGCAAGTCGTCAGGAAGGGCAATTTCGTCAGGTTGAAGTTTTTTCGCTTTAGATTTGGCCAAGAAGGACATCCATTATTCATCAGAAACAATCTTCATTCTTCCTGCAAAGATCAAAACAGAGAGAAAATAAAAGGTTAGAAAAAGCTCCAAGGAAAAGCAAACATTCAGAATCACTAACAACAACTTACGTATAAAGTTCGTAAGATGTTTGGCATTAGTTTCGCGCCGAAGTAAATCCTTAATATCAATAAGATTAAAGCTCTCTAAAAAGGCTATCGTCTCTTTCTCAAAGGACGTTAGCACGTCGTCATAAACTCCCTTAATCGCCCTAGGATCCTCAGTCCAATAAAACGGAAACAAATGATCGCTGTCAGTATCATACATCAAAGAATGCAATCTAGGCCCATACCTTACACGAAAAAAGGAGTCCTGATAATTTTTAAAATTAGAGGCGAACAACTTGAATAACCCCTTGTTCGACTGAGCACAAACTGACACCAATTTTCCTGGGGTGAGACTCTTCACATGATAGAAAGAGAAGAACACGCCTAAGGTAGGCTCTAAATCCAAAGCATAACAGAGAAGTTCATACCCCTTGACAAAGGCCCAACTGTTGGGATGAAATTGGCTAGGCGCAACGTTCAAAAGTCTCAATATAGTATCCTCAAAATAGGTAAGAGGGAACCACAAATTCAATGTTTGAATCACATTAGCATACATGTAAAAATAGTGAGGCGCTTCCCTGTTAACCGTAGTAACTAACTCGTCTGCTCACACAGTTTCAACAATGATAAGTTCATCCTCACCATCACCGTTGTATAGCGAATAACCTTCCCTAAAACGGAGAATACTCTCAGGGCAGGTGAACTTCGACGCGGTATCCATCCCGGCGAGCACCACCAAATCAACACAATAACAATCCCTTCCCTGTGAAAACCAAGTAGCCATTATTACACAACTACTACCCCCTACTATGACAAGAATCGCTAAAAAACTACGGTCATCACCAAATTCGCTACAATTGAAATTCTACTTTACGATATTCCGGCTAACTAAGGTGTTGCACAGAGCAAGCCCCTATTGGGTGAACAAGCCCCTATTGGGCGAGTAGATCCCCTTTTGGGCGTGACAACCCTATTGGGTGAGATGCCCTTATTTGGGCGTGACAGCCCTATTGGGCGAGATACCCTTATTTGGGAGAGTAGCCCCTCACGGGCGAGGTCCCCCTATGGGCGAGTGGCCCTTCTCTAACAAACATCGATAAAAGGTTATCTCTAAATTCACTGGAATTCTACTATACAACATTTCGGCAAACTACAGTATTTCGAACAAGCCTAAAAGGCATCCAAGTCACATGACGGGCGATCAAGCCACATGATGGGCGAGATGCCACATGATGGGCGAGCAAGCCATGGTGGGCGAGCAAGTCATGGTGGGCGAGCAAGCCCTGTTGGGCGAGTATGCCCTAACGGCGTGCATCCCCTAAACGGGCGTGCAGCCCCTAAATGAATACACTCCGCAAACAACCCTTATAATAGTACCAAATTGATTATGTAAACTAGTCTCTACACTATTGCAACAAGAAAAGCAACAAGAAAAGGCACTACAAGACATCTATTCATTACTAATCTCTATATGATTGCATAAACCAATTTTTGCAATTAAGAAGACATGTAAAGCTTCACTAAAGAGGATGAAATCTAGGCATGGAAGAAAGCAACAAAAACTAGAAATTAACAACAAAAACAAGATGGAGATCCTTACCGGAAAGAGGAGCACCAAGAAGGAACAAAACAAAGATCAAAGCTTCTTAGAAAATGCAAGAGGAACAAGACACCATTGATGAAAAAGAAGAAAAAACCATTGATGAAATGGGAGAAAACACCATTTATGAGCAAATGAGAAGAACAACACAAATGGGTGTTCTTATAGGACAAAAGTGGCAATCTTTTGCCCAATGGATATAAGGAAGATGAAACACTCCATTACACAAATAGAGAAAAGTACACACAATTGACACATGGCGCATGGAACACCAAGTATTTTAACCAGGCATATTTTCGTCGGTCATACGCATTTTGTCGCCCGCGTCTGATCTGTTCGCTCGTCTCGCCCAGGGATAATATCGGCGAAGAAATACGATGTACTACAGCGCATATCAGCGAAAAAATACCCGAAAAACTATTCGAAGATCCATCGCATATTGTCAGTAGCAAAGACGCAGTTTATTATTATTCCAAAATACTAGAAAAATCAATCAGAAATTTTTTTATTCAATCAATACCGAAAACACAGGGTTTATTTTGCATAAAAGGAAATACATGGCCAAAGGGCCAGGAAAGATAATTATAACAAATCAGCAGCCTCCTCAGCCTCAACGCACATATTCTCAATCTCACGCCGACAGGTCTTAACAATCTCCATGTCCGTCATTATTCTTGAATAAGTACCCCCACGATTCGCCTTCTGAGACTCCAGTTCCAAGAGAACAGGCCTCTTCTCCATGAGTTTGGCAACATCTTCCTTGATACCAGCCTGCAACTCCATTTTTCGTCCCTCCAGCCTGGCCAGTTCCCCCTTCAGCTCAGCTATCCGAGCGTCGCAGCTCTCTTCTTCATGAAAGCGGGTAGCAAGGTTACTCTCATATGTTCGCATACTTTCACTAACGGACCAGATCTGATCAAAAGTTCTGGACATCATTTGACGATGCCGCCGCTCTGCATCTTCGATCGAAAAGACAAGCATAACTTTATCGACCAGCTCGGCTCTCAAGCGGAGCAAGCGCGTCAGGAAGCAGGACTCATGAGAAGATAATCTCCATGAGTAGCCTTTAAGGTCGTCAACAAGAGAGGAGAAGGTCTCCACCTCACGGAGCAGATGGTCTGGCCCCTGAAATAATTCTCTCAGCAAATCTTGGATGATTGATGGCACCGGGGAACTCATGATTAATGAATGACGAAATTTCTTGTGATGAACATCAATGGCAAGTGGAGCACACTTATAAGGTGAGATTACTGAGAGAGAGGGACCGCCCGTTTCGGACGACATATCTGTTGAGGGAAATAGGGAAATTTGAAATTTAGAAGATCGCAACAGCTAACGCAGCTATAGACGTAGACAACAGCAATGATCGCCGATAAATAAGGAACAAATCAGCACTACATCTCAATCCTTGAGTCTTGTGCTTGGGGGCTATGTACCGGGGGATCAGACAAAACCCAACTTAATCAGCACTACACCTCAATACTTGAGCCTTGTGCTTGGGGGGCTGTGTACCGGGGGATCAGCCAAGGCCCAACTCGCCCAAGCCCAATACGTATCCACTGTTAGGCCACCCTGACTAATCAAACTCGCCCAAGCCCATTCAATGCTGGAGGTTACCAGCTCAAACCCACGTTCACCCATAAGCACGTGAGGAGGGCGAACAGTTGAGCCTGTGACCACGATCATCCAGCTCCCCAGTGGAGATCGTGGGGAAATGGGGAGTCCAAAGCTTTGGCAGTTACCCCTGGACTACTATATATAGACCCCCCCCCCCCCCCATCGATAACAAAAAGACAGATTGATTAACACACTTAACACATAAATCTTAAAGATCAACTACGAATATACACCCCGTGCATACTTAGCAGGAACAATTATCGATTATGTGAAAAAGAAAAAAGAAAGAAAGCTAAATGTAATTTTCATTTAATTTTATGAGAATAACTAAATCCAAATCTTGACAATGACAAAATTTGACATTTTTTCATATAGATTAGGACAAATGAAGTGCATTATTTATAACTATTGATGTGAGCGGATGAGAGAAAAAAACTAATAAAACAACTTATCGTAAAAATATTGTCAAGAAAATTAAGGTTGTAATTGACAAGGGTCGGGATCCTTAGCTAGCGCTGATTGCTTGTAGGCATGCAATCATGGTTTTCTAACCATCTGATCTAGATCAAATGGTCTATATTAATTCATTTTATTAATTGTTATAAAATATGAAATTCCCGTCATACAATTTTAAACCTTCCAATCAAAATCAAACGATAAAAAAGTTGTGACTGCATGATTGCGTGCGGTATGGATCCCATTGACAAACCAAGAGTAAAATGTTTCGATTTAAAAATAAAAATTCATGACATTTGATATTTTTTATGTTGTGAATTCGATTAAATCACACCAATAACTTTTAGTTTGTGGAGTAAAACGATTAAAGCAATCAAACAAGCAGGATCGACAATAATAATAATAATAAAAGTAAACCGCGAAAAAACATAAAGAACACAAGCGTATTGTTTACCCAGTTCGGTGTTAATGAACCTACTCTGGGGGTAGAACAGCCCTCTCCGTTCCACTATCAATGAAGTTCTTGATTACAATGAAATTCTCTCCACAAGAGTTACAAGAATTAGACAATTCCCTAATTCTACCAAAATCCCGAATTTCTTCCCGTGACCAAGAAATTCAATCAATAAGTGTTTCCCAAGGTGATAAAATCTTTCTCCAACCCTAGAGTCTTCCCAAGATGTCACTCTATTAACCCTAGTCCTTTGTTGGCCTTAGAAACCCTAAAACACACCCTTATTCAAAGAGAAAACGCACAACCTATATATAGGCTCGCGCATCCGCGCGCCGCGCAAGAGACTGGCGCGCGACGCGCCAACAACAGAAGCAGCAACAACGGCAGTAGCAAGCACTGCGCTACGCACAGGAACACGGGCGCGACACGCCACAACCAGAACCAACACCAGCTCCTTGCTTTCTCCATCAATTCTAAGGCAATTCTCCAACATTTTGCATATTATCCGAACAAATGTTGTGTTTGTCTCTGTGGAGTAAACTCAGTTGGTAGGAATATCACATTAAATATGTAGAGTTATGAGTTTGAATCTCAAATACTACATTTATTCATTGTAAAAGTAAAATTTTTGTCCATTAAACTACTTAATAAAAATATGTTTTTAGAATTGGTGGGGATAAATAAAAAAGCTGTCATTGACTAATTTTTGTCAAATTTTTTCTTGGACTAAAAAAACATGATCCTAAAATGTATACACATGTACAATTTAATTTGTTTCCAACAAATTATTACACGTAGCACAAAAAAATAATCAACTTAAGTATAACTTTTGTAGTTTTTCTTGAATCAAGAAAAAATCAAACACAACCGAAAGAACCAACATTTTCTGCTAAAGGAGCTTCCCCTAATATCTTTTTCACTATATGTAATGTAACCAATTCAAATTCAAAGGCATAACCAAAAATCCAAACACTTAGTAATGTATTATTGTGAGGAAGAAAATAGCAAGAAAATACCAAAGTTACCCCTATTGAACCCTTCACCATTAATGTATTCACCAGAGAGATCAGGAACAAAAACTCCACCACTTTATATCTCAGCTTCAGTTCCATTTGGTTGGGAAGAAGAACCAGGAAAACCAAAACCTTGTACTGATATTGTTACATTCTCAAATCCAACAACACTAATCAAGTGTTTGGAACTTCCTCCAAAACTTCAATCACCTACAACAGTTTTGGATGGACCCTACAAAAAGGAATGTGAATCTCAATCTTTTGGTTCTGAAAATGTGAAACTTGGGAGTTTGATTCTTAAGGAAGAAGAAATGGGAGGAAAGAAAAAAGGGTTTTTTGGTAATTGGAGGAAAAGGGATATTAAGGTTAAAAAACATGTCTTTTTGTCATCTTCTGTTGATAAGGATAATGGTGAGATTATAGGTAGTGACAAGAATTTGAAGATGAAGAAGATAAAACATTATGGTAGTAGTAGCTTTGACAATCCATTCCATGCCAAGTCTCCTGTTTGGGTAAATCTTTTTATTAATATGTTTTAGCACATTATTAGTTCATTAAATTATGCATCATTTGGTTCATGTGAGTTTTTCTCGGTCGGTAGGGACATTAAATTATATATATATATATATATATATAAGAGTCGAAATTCGAATACCAGACACTACTAATTTACCTTAATAGTGAGAATTTCTAGCGATTAGGCCTTGACTGAAAAATAAAATAAAATTTTGCAGCATGTTCTGTCTGGTTCATATGGGTTTGAATGGCAAGCTTGATAGTAGTTGCCTATTTTGGACTAAATATTGTGGTAGATTGTACTTGACTAATAGTTTATTGGTTTTGAGTGGAGGAAAATGTAAATACAATTTTTGTGGCTTTTAGTGAATGTTTTGATTCACTTTTTGAGAGAATAAAAAGTGATTTGAAAGGACTTACAAAATTGATTTTGGTATATTTTGAAGTTTTCTTTTAGAATTGAGTTTTACTATATATCTAATTTTAATTTGAAGTTGTGATTTATGGATTTTTACTTTTAAATATTGTTTGCCTTCTAAACCAATTTTTTAGGTATAAATATATAGTTCAATTTTCATATATACACGTAACCTTATAGTAAATATTTTAAATCAAATATATTAAATTTTTTAAACAACTTTTGTTTATATTTAAGATTTGAAATCTTTTATTTTAAATATATTTTTAATCAATATCAATTTATAAATATTAATTAAATAAAATAAAGTTTTGTTTTGGTAGAACAAAGTCAACAAACATATTCCTTAGCTATCTACTCTTCATATATAAGCAATTTTTTATTAGGTTTATTGAATAATCGATATATTTAGTCCTATGTTCAAATGCTTATGTATAAGCAAGTTTGTCTCAATAATGATGGTAGGTTTTACTCCATACCATACCATAGGAGTGATTTTTCTAAAAATATGTAGGGTAAAAAGAAATGAGAAAATGGACAGTTTATTTTCATGTGTAAGATATGGTCCCCTAATGTTGGCACTTCTTTTGATTTTGCAGACAAAGATGTGTGAAGGATTGAAGCGTGTGGTTCCATGGAAGAGTGAAAAAGTGAACAAGTATCAGTGTTGGTGGGTTTAGGATTTTACCTCGGGTACTATGGTCTTGTCAAAATCAATTATCTGCATGATGTTGATCATGACCATTACATATGTACTATGTTTTTCCTAATTTGTCTTTTTTCATATCTTCACCAAATCACAAGTCTCATTCAAATGTCTACTGTATTTATTTTGTTGCTTTGCTACACCACACTGTCACACACCTTGCTTTGTGGAAGCTGTTCAAATGTACCTTTGATTAAATTAAACGCAGCTTTAGTATTACGGTGAGGATGTCAAAATTACGGTGATCAACTATAATTTGTAGAAGTTATAGAGTGTAGTGTTTGGAAAATTATAGTGAATTATCGTGATTTTGACATACGCACCGAGATACTCTATAAAAGGAGATGCCGGGATGAATAGGTTTTTTTAAAGTACTTCATGAGAAAAGTTGTTTATTTTCACGTGTAAACATATTGAACTTTTTCTAAACAAAATTAGCTTTTTGGTCAATAACCCCTTCAAATCCCACTAAATACATCAATTGATAAGTCAAATATTTTGGTAGTTAAATTAAGTAGTAAAATTATGTTAGTTGTAGATTAGTCAATGGTAATTAAAGTGTAAGATTATTTGACGGCTGTTATTCCCTTAAGGGTCATGTTAACATGTCCCCTAGGGGACATGTTAAGATAGCTAAAAGTAGAAATCTGCATTTAATAACACATAAGAATTTAATGTTT
The DNA here is from genome assembly GCA_951799995.1 of Trifolium subterraneum. Lineage (NCBI taxonomy): Eukaryota > Viridiplantae > Streptophyta > Magnoliopsida > Fabales > Fabaceae > Trifolium > Trifolium subterraneum. Next base: position 57,366,119 of record OX637462.1, read on the forward strand.
AAAAAGTATAATGCACATATTACAATGGAATATTACTACATTTATATTCTTAAAATGTGCCTCAAGGGCACATGTTAACATTTTCCTTCCCTTAATAGAAAAGAAATTATATTATAAGATATCTTGTGTATATATGTTGCATTACTCTATGAATAAAACACATTGTAATTATTCTAAAACTTTTATATATTACTACGGCTTCATTTGTTATCAATTTATATATATAAGAGAGATAGAAACGAGGAGAAAAGTAGTGAGATTCACTAATGAGGTCGACTTATAAAAGTGAATAATACATTTTCTTGAAAAAATTGAGGCCTTTATTTTTAAGAGGCCCTATGCCATGGCACATGTTGGCCATGATATAGGGCCGCCCCTGGCAACATCTCTACAACATTAAGGGAGTCACGTGTATATAACCGGAGAGTTCTTCAACACATTTGGTTAACTGACATAAAATCTTTCAAACTTGAAAAAATATTTACTTTTAACTTTGTTTTAACTTTATCATCCGCAAACAATCAAAATGTGTCTCATATGCAATTTCTCGTAAACAAATAGTTGAGGAGTTGGAGATCAAATTTGGTTAATGTCAGTTAACCAAATGAATTGAAGAACTCGCCAGTTATATACATGCGACTCCCCTTGATATTGTAGAGATGTTGTAAATGTGATGTTTGAATAACATTTCAGTAAATCAAATATCACTAGAAGATTTAAGAAGCAAGAAGAATTCTATATTTGGCCACTAAAATATATTGTGATTGGACCCAATAGTAAGAGGCACCTCCCACCTCTTGTCTTCCACCGTTTGCCTTTTTGTTTGCTTAATAGATAAGTTTTAGTTGCTTAATTGTGAAGGATTCAAAGTCTATATAAAGGTATGCTTGTATAGTTGTATGTCATGGTTTTTATCATCATATTGTGAAATAAGATTGCATTCTCTTCCTCTCTTGATGATAATTACCCCTTCCTCTGCCCTTCATTTACCACAGTTGCTAGAACCGAAATTATTATCACCTCTTCTTTGATTGAATGGATTGAAATTGTTATCTATCTATCTATTAGTTGAAGTTGCCATAAAGTGAAAGACAGGAGGTGGGCGGTGCCTCTTGCTATTGAGGTCCAATCACAATATTTCTTAATGGTCTGGCGTGACCACTAAGAAATATTATGATTGGACCTTAGTGGCGAGGGGTACCGCCCTCCTCTTGTCTTGTACTGTTTGTGTTTTTGTTTCCTTAATTGTAAAGGTATGCTTGTATGTCATTGTAGTTTGTATCATATTGTGAAATAAACAAGTTGTAGTAAGATTGCATTGTCTTCATCTTTCTTGTTCTAGCAGTGAGTTTTGTTTGTGAGTAAAAGTATAGATAGAAAATTAATCTACAAAAACTGCATACTAAATCTAATATAATAAATTGGAATATTTTTTTTAACGACAAATATATTATTATAAATAATCTCGTCTTTGCACAAGACGAACAGAGACCCGTAAAAAGGACCTACGATACAAAGGCGCTGTATTTACCATTTTTCTACAAAACTATAAACTAGGTAACATCCAACCAACGGTCCATCCTAAAACTAAGCCAGCTCCAACAAGACTTAATCCTAAACCAAATGCAACATCATATGTTGTTGATACTTGATACATCACTTTTTGCCTTGTATAGTTTTTCTTCTTTGTCATTAACAAATTTTCGCTTTCTCTTCAACGGTTTCTTACCTTCAAATGACATCGAAGGAAGAGGCTCTCGGAAGCGAGTAGAAACAAGATTATGCTTATTCTTAATCTGATTGTTCAAATGTAACAATCTACACCATTGTTTGTATGCAAAAAGATGTGAAGCTTGTGTAAAAAAGAGTGCAATAATGTGCTCTTTTTCGGCATAAGCTTGTTTTGCTAACTCTTCTGCTTCCCTCGCCCGTGTTTGCGAATGACACAATGTTTCCATGAGTTGAGGTATGCTTTGGTCTCCCTCAAAAGCTTGTTCTGTGTCACCTTCATGGGTAATGGTGCTATAATTGCAATAAAATTGGAAATCTTTACTTGAAAGTTAATCACTTAGTAGAACATCATAAACAAAAATATTTCATATATATAAAACCATATAGGCTCTGTTTGGTAAGCACAAAAAGCTAGCTTATAGCTTATAAGCTAAAAGCTCTGTTTGGTAACGGTCTTTTTGTTACGAGCTTATAGCTTATTTTGACTAGCTTATAGCTTATTTTCAAACGCTATTTCAATTAGCTTATAGCTTATTGTTTTTTTTTCCACTTTTACTCTTATTGTTTTAACTAAAATCCAAGTTTACCAATTATCATTTATTTTAATTTCAAATAAAATAATTATAAGATTTTGGAATACAAAACATCTCTCACAAATTTATATATGTATGTTACCTTCCCTTGCGTTTTGACTCAGCCTTGCGACGTCAGATGGAAATTGCATCCAATGTAATTTTATTATGATTATCTTAAATATTAAAATATTAATTTCATATAGTTTTTTTTTTTACAAACATAAAATAATTATAATTATGTTTTAAATATGAGCATATTAATATTATGTACCATTTTGTTTTTTGACGAAGCATATTATGTACCTTGTAATGTTAAATATAATTGATAAAATATAATTGTGTTTGTTATTTATGTATGTTATGAACGTTTATTCATTACGTTAACAATACTCAATCTTTTTCTTTTGCAAGACAATACTATATCTTTTATTTAGTGTTATATGTCTTAAGTTAAATTTTATTATTACAAAATTTACATATTGAATAAATTCTATTGTTATGTTTGATTTTTTATACAGTAAAAAAACTGAAATAAAAGTATTTGAATAATGACATTTAAAATATAAATTAAATCAAAAATTAAAATTACAAAAATATATGTATTTTAAATATTAATTTGATATTATTAAGAATGTCCTTTTATGTAATTTTACATTATCAGCTAGTTAAACCGCTAATTTTACCAAACACTTCAATTAGCTTATCAGCTATAAGCTAGCTTATCAGCTAACCGCTATTTTTACCAAATAGAGCCATAGTTATTTGAATCAATTAGTGTAACATCAACCAACCATATTGTATATGCTTCATCTATCTTCCAAGTCATTGTTATAGTAGAGTATAAAATTGGTTTAATTTTTTCAAGCTGGTTCTTTATGTTTAAAAAATTTCAACTTGGTGATGTCAATATAAGTTCGTCATTTTCATCAAATTTTAAGTTAATATCGTCTGAAACTTCAATGTTGCACCCCCTTAAGCAGAATGAAGTTTAATAAGAAGTATTCCCTTTGTCCAAAATATAAGAAAAATTAGTCAATAATAGGTGATATATTCGGTGTAAAATTTAGGCCAAATATATGACCCATTTTAACTTATATGTTGACCCATTTTAACTTATATTTTGGGATGGAGGAGTACATCTGCAAACATTATTCAAGTTAGAAAATTAAAAATACCTTGAGGATATGTCAGAAGAAAAAGATAAATGCCCTTTATTTGATGAATGCTCTATCTTTCTATGCATCAATCTTGAATCCAAACCATCCTTTGGCTCAAAAGTCAAATTGGAAAAGACACTGGATTTAGCTTCACAATCAAAACTTGTTTGTATATTGTAATCACTTATATCAGCATATGATTGTTCTCCTAGATACTTCTTTTGAGGAGGAGGAGGAGGAGGAAGATCACAATTCTCAACAAAATTGAATAATTTCTTGGAAACCAAGCAAGCTAATTCATCTCTATCTTTAGTTTTCCACCATGGCTGAGCATTGTCATCTTTAATCCAAGAATAATCTGAATCCAAGGAGAAATCCTTTGTTTGCTTGGACACTAAGCAACCGACGGAATCAACCTCCATCGCCATCTCATGTTTAGTCACTGTTTCCGAGCATGATTTCGAATTCTTACTATATGCTTCTAGCATTCCTTCTATGCATGTTTTCTGCATAATTGTTTCCTAAAATTCATCATTTAAAGCAATGTTGTCAGTCGTGTATCGCCAGGAAAAACAGTTTGTTCGAATTCCGCAATAGCCACTATTAGATACTCCCTCCATCCCAAATTTTTGGTCCTTTTACCCTTTTAGTTTTGTTCCAGATCTTTAGTAATTTTAAGAAACCAATGCACAATTAATATAGTAAGGTTAAAAATGACTTAACTTATCAATCTTTATCATTTCTTATGCACTGCTATTTGACAACACTGCACTAAAGTGAGATCGTCTATTGCATTTAATTTCGCATGTCATAAACTTTCTTAAACCTATGGTGTTTTTGATAGGGAATTGAATACTGTTAAAATGTGTGATACTAACAGCATTATGAACAGATTTATCAGTTGCAGTGGCAAGTCCAAGAACATCTAACTTTGATGTTGCACACGAAGATTGGCGACAAGCGAATTTGGGTGCTCTTTTTGTATCTTCTTGGATAAAGTAATGATTAACAGTTCTATGCCACACAGTCCTCACTTCTGTTGCTGCCATTACTTATTATATTCTTTTCATAATTTCTATCTGTCCAAAACAAATTTGCAGGTAGTTTATAATTATACATATGAATCAAATAATGAGATTTATGGTTTTCTGTGTAATTAGGAAGATATTGTGCAATTATGAAGAAGAAAATCTCTCTTCTAGTGACAGTTCATCCTAAAGACCAAGATCAAGTGTTATTAATTAACTATGAAACACAGATACAGACATGGACACCGGACATGACACAAACTCATCGACACCGATAATAATGCGAGAAAATGACATAATTCATTGTAACCATAAGTTTATTCTTTATTTAACATCGATCATATGATCATATGAGTTTCTTTATTTAAGATCGTTTATGCTTTGTACTTACAATTTATTCCACATGATAAATAGAACTAGTGACATGTAGTTAGCCTACATCCTCTGTCCGATAATCCCAAAAGCTTAAACCACTTTTTTTTTAATTAGAAAGTGAGAGGAGCAGAGATCGAACTCTAATCCACTTAGTCATAGAGATTCTGATACCATGTCAAATGACCGATTATCCCAAAAGCGCTTAAGCTGTTAGGATAGAGTCACATCAATGATTTTATATTATTTCTAACATCCTCACACTAATTACTTGCCCATCAATTGCTTCAAATAAAATAAAATGCAGCATACCTGTTTCAGAGGATTGGGACGAAAAGATAGAAGAGAAACAAGGTCTCTTTGATTCATACTAAGATAACAACATATCAGTTTCAAGGCTTTAGGCCCTTTCAACAAACATCATCCTCGTCCTTTTATATTGATGATGATGTTCTTTTCCTACATTGAATTTTTTCTTTAACTCAACTCATTTGCAGACTGGTTTTTTTTAGTGTTTTCAGATTAGGTTGAGTTTCTCCTATTAAATAGCAATTGTCGTGTATATCCACAATATTTATGTAGAGTCTATATTTAACATTTATATTTTAAAAAATACAAATACTAGTATACTCTATTATCCGACGTGTAACTCAAGAATTTTATTTCAAAATTCACACACTCATGTGACAAAGACCATTTCAAATTAAAATGAATTATGCATACAATGTAAAGAAAAAAATTGTCAATTTTGAACAACAAAAAATGGTTAGAGATTTGGATTTTGTTCACGCAGTGTTAGAAGTCCCACATTGGCTAGAGATATGGCAAAGATAGCCTTTATAATATAGTGCAAACCTCAACTCTTAAGCTAGCTTTTGTGGTTGAGTATAGGCCTCTCAAATTCTAATATGGTATCAGAGCCTATCCTAGATCCATTTGTTGTTTGTTGTGGAGACCTCCCATATTTGGGCCACCCGTTGTTGTTGATTCCATGCACCAAGCCTAATAGTGCTGGGCGTGAGGGGGTGTGTTAGAAGTACCACATTGGCTAAAGATATGGCAAAGATAGCCTTTATAATATAGTACAAACTTCAACTCTTAAGCTAACTTTTGTGGTTGAGTATAGGCCTCTCAAATTCTAATACGCAGACACAGAAGTAGTTTATTCCCTTCGTTTCAGATTAAATGTCACAATTGAATTGTGCACAGTTCTTAACAATTATTTTGAGACAGAGAAAAAGTACAAATGTGATAGGTTTTATGAGACAAATAAGTAGTTTACTATTTGAAGATTTACCAAAAACAAATGAGAACGGTGAAAAAAAAACAATAAACACCGAGATGAAAACACAAAGAGAAGACAAAATTTTCAGACAGAACAAGCAAAGTCATAAATAAGTTGATTAAAAAACACACACACAAACAATATGAATGACTAACCAAAAAGGTGAAGCACTGAATGAAAAATGATGGTAATTAAGAAGCAACCTTCCATAAGAAAAGAGAAAATTTGTAGCAAATTAACTAATTAAGAAGATGGTGATTATTTTTTAGCAATAAGAAGAGGGTGGTTATTTTTAATTAATAATGTTATAAAGTGGTGGGAAGTAAACTACCAAGTATCTGTCGAATGTTTCTAAATTTGGTTTCTCCGTTAACATCTATTTTCTAACACAGTTAAATATGTTGATGGGGATTCTTAAATGCCATGTGGACAATGACACCACGCCATTTAAGTGTTATGTAGTCAATCGTCAATTTAAAGATAGTGACTTTTTGATAAAACTGGGTAAAGATAAATACTACATTCGCTTATAAATTAAAAATGTGAGGGACAATTTTGATAGAAAATTGATAAAGACAAAATTATTTGACAATAAGTAAAACAAATGTTAATAGAGAGATCAAATTGATAAAACGTTTGACAGAGACTATTTTGAGAAATTAAAAAGTCAAAGACCTATTTAAGATCGTGTTACAGAGACAACGACCAATTTAGTGGCTTACTCAAGTGGATGATTATGTAATGTGTGAGTGTGTCCATGTTTGTTGGTTGTTTTTTAGTTATCATTCTATGTTGTCAGTTTTTCTAAGAAGATATATAACCGAAGTAGTGTGACAACTTGTATTACGGAGTCGTTTATACCATTATAAGTGAGGTCTATTGAAAGAAAAAGAGAATTTACGAACAATCTTAGTCATGACATCTAACACCACATCCATTTTGGACAGCAGACTAGTCCACCTAATGTGAAAGGATAGGTATAGTTATTTTATTGTAACTAGCATGAAGATATGATTATCGTATCTGTCTGTCAACATTTTCTATTCTGCTAACGTGTAAATATTATTTTAGATTTTTTCATGCACCTCTTTATTGTAATTTTTGTGTCTTTGTGATATATTTTCAACATTGTAACTAATATATTATTTTTGTTGAGTTTAATCGACAGTAATTAATCTCACATCAATTATGAATAGACTAAATGTTAAATATATAAGAGAAGTAAAACATATTTTCAATGTTTTAAAGCTTTGAGTAAAAATATAATGACATTCTTCAACCGAATTTGAATGTTTTATAGAACATTAATCTATTGTGATTCCAGACACTCTCCAAAGTCCAAACTCTCCAATAATATGAAGACATTCTTCAACAGAATTTGAATATTGATTCATTACATTGTTGTAGGTTAATCTTAGGTAGACTCAACCACCATTTACTATGTCATAAAAACTAACTTATAGTGTGAATTGGATTTCATTCATAGATTTTATGTTGGTGATAGGTCGAGTCAAAGTTAATATTCAGTGTGCTTGCCCATAGTTTTATTTTGGTTACTTGTAATTGAAAGTGAAATGGTGCATATAATTAGGTTAAGGAGCTTAATCCCACGTTGCATATTTTGGTTGGTGACAAAACCAAGAAAATATTAATATTCCAGGTTAGTTAGTCAATCAACAAGTGATTAACTTTCAAATGGTTGATGAATGGTCTCTAGAACGAATTGTTTGGAAAAATCCAAATTTAATTTTTAGGAGAAACAATTCATGTTACATCGTGGCCGAACTCTACAGTAAAGGGATAAAAAAAAAATTATTTTAAAGGAATAAAAAAAAAAATTAAAGAAATTTTTTTCCTGACACCAAAACCATAATTCATAAATCAAATTTAAAGAAAATACCAATGACAAAATTTCTGAATATATATATATACAAGTTCTAAAGGCATGATTGAAAAAGTGTACACAAAACAAACCTGAACAATTTCAAACATTCAGGTAAAACAGAAAATATTACAAGACTAAAACTTCTCAAAATTTTTGCTAGGCCTGAGGTATATTCATAACATAGAATTTAATGCTGGCCAGTAATTGAAGTTTTTACACTATACAGAAAGAATGAATGACTACAAGTCTAGAACTAAAAAAATGAACACAACGAGGTCGACTAACATATGACATGTTCATGTTCCAGGGTGAAATGCTTTCCCAAGTTAAGGACTATTTGCATTCCTGAATGAGGTTGTGCTCTGCCTCTTGAAGATCTGAACGCGACATTCAAGAATTGTACCTCAAAATAGATGATGGTGGCTTCAGCAATGTGCATATTTTGTTATGCAAGTTGTCGAAATCGGTATTCAAGAAAATGTAACCGTTTCACGTTGATGACCACTTTCATTGAGGCATTTGGTGCAAATAGTAGAGATTAACATTAAAAATGAAGCATCTCAAATGTATCATTACAAATCCCCGAAGCCACGCAGGTGACTTTTCAACTGTACAAGCTTTACATTTCCATCCCCGCCGCATGTAAGAAAACCATGCGGAACAACTTGAATGTCCGTAACAGCAGCCTATGACAATTTAAGCCAACAGTATTAGTGTGTTAAAATTGTCTCTGATATACACTATCTATTTGTTCTAAAATTGTTGGGAGATTTATGAGATGGTAACATAGCATATCCTTCACACAATTTATTTAGCTAAAGATTGTACGATTCTTTTTCAAATTACTCCCTCTGGTCCTTATTATAAGGTTTACTTTTTAGGTTCATGGAATGTTTGATGTATCTGATCCATATTATAGACCGGACCGGATACATCAAACATTCTACGAACCTAAAAAGTAAACTTTTTTTATCACAAGGACCAGAGGGAGTAATTAATTTCGTGTTACATTAACTAATTTAAAAGCAAAAACATTTTGACATGCAAGTGACAGAAACATTTACCCGAACAACACCACCAAATCCGCGAGAGCCTGACTGGAGAAAAGTGTGCTTTTCATGTATCTTAGGCCAGTGATGTATTAACTTTGAGCTCTGAACGTCCCAGAGCTTGACATCTCCGTCTGTGCTTCCGGTCAAAAACAAGCTGGTATTTGGGATTGTAGCTATTTTTGTGACACTCCCTAAGATCATAAAATTATGCAGATTATTAGATAAGCAATAAAACATAACTACAAATGTAGATAAACTCTACCTGAGTGTGCCTTTGGAATATACCAAAGCATCCCATCTACGTTATGGTCCTTGTCATAATTCAAAGATGTGGGAGAGCTTTGACCTATGCTATCAGAACGCTTATGCCTTTTAGCCTTCCCAGTAACTATATAGCGGAAGTCGTGAAGTCCAACATCACCTTCTTTACCACCAGTTACAATAATAGGGGAAACAGAACCACTTCCTACTTGATTGTCAAATACTGAAAGGGAGCGCGCACCTCCTTCAAAAGACGTGCAGTGGTTAGTAAATAAATAGAGGTGAAAATTCAATAATAATGCAATACTTATCCATTCCTTATTTTCAAAGCCCTCCCCTCCCCTTGCCTCCTAAACTCCCAAACAGACCCTTAAAAATGGCCCGTTTATGATATGCTATCAAAGCCTCTACGAGTAATTAGTCTAGAGTTCAAATTTTGTCACCTCCGTTCTTCTCGACAAATAATAGATGGACATGTGCATTATCTATAGTTCTATACTTCAAGCTCGAACAGCTCTTGCCTAAAGGACTATGTCAGAGATGCTAAAAAATATAAAACCATTCATGTCCCACCTTATGGCTCAAGCCTTTGGGATGACATACTAACATTCATTAATCTGTATAATTTAGAAATAAACCTTCATGACATAAAATGGAAGCTCGAGAAGTTGAAGGTGGAGCTAAAGTATCCCATATAACCACATTAATAGCATTAGAGCTATATCCAGCCACAGCTATTATTGATCCACTAGAGGAAACATACGTGACATCCCTGAAATCAAACATAGAATAGATTTTCAACTGCATGGGTAAATTGAAACAAATAACATCTTTAGTAAGGAAAAAGCAATAATTAAACATATCAATATAACAAAATAAATATAATTATAGAACTCCATCCTATAAATTATTCAAATGGTTGATATAGTCAACTAGGAAAATAACGTTTTAAAAATTTAATTGTAATTTTCATAAAATGCAGACCAGGGAGTGAAAAATAGATTGTTTTAAAAGCTAATTGTAATTTTCATCAAAGTACGTACGATGCTTGGCCATTAAAGCAGAGGGATGATTCTGTTGGACGAACGTTGCTCCTTCCTCCTACCTCCAGCTGCCATGTGCAGACGGTTCCATCTAATGCAGCACTGGCAAAACGATGACCGAAATGGTCGAATTGTAAAGCTGAAATTGACGCTAGAGCATAAGGTGGAGGGACATTGGCAGCAGGCAGCACTCCATATGTAGCAGTAGCTTTGTCCTTATTAAACTGTATACAATCAGGTTCCTCATTAGCCATAAGGGTATTTTTGGAATAATAACATGAAATTCGGATAGATTAGTTGACATTTGTTGATATTTGAGTCCAATAATTTTTTTAAAAAAAATTGCAAAAATTGCAAAAATTGCAAAAATTGCTTATAATTGAGTCTGGAGTAGGACACAATATCCTTTTTTGAACCCCCACCCTCACAATGATGGGAGAGTTTAAAGTTTAAATCTATGTCTTGTTAAGAAAAAATCAAATGATTAAAGAATCTATATAGGATGATAGAAAGTTCAATGTTTATATTCAGTTATAAAATCAAATAACTAAACGAGGGTGCCACATACAAAAGAACCTACTTTAACAAATCATTTACTGGAATCGAAGGAAACCTTCATTAGTAACAAAAGAATAAAATGTGCATGAAGTTTGCACGGTAAACATCTAACCATAAAGACAAAGTCGGCCATCAAAACACAAGATAAGAAACCATTTGATGACAAAAAGAAGCATCTTTTACAATTGTTTCTGCATCTAAAATCACATCTATCATCATGAATGTATAGAAATTTAATTTATATTTTATTACCTCCCACAAGTAAATGTGTGTATTGCTTGAACCAACCAAGAAGAAAGGCCTCATTGGATGACTGGAAAAAGCCCTGGTACTTGTATTCTCCAAAGTGGCAAGTGGATCAACGAAATCTTCAAAGTCTTGATGAGTTTCCCAACCTAATCCAGAGGTACCAATACCAGCATAACCTGGCATTCCTAATGCTCCACCGCCTGTCAAGTCTCTGCTAGGCCAAGCCGAAGAATCCATACCAACAGTTGCTCCACCAAGACCGAGGTGCGCCCCTTTCTTGCTACCAAGGCCAACACCAGGAGAAACACAAGTAGGAGCAGGGGTGGATTCTGAACCAGCCCATCCATTTTGTGGCCAATCGGCCTTGGTCCACAAATGGTCTGCTGCGCCACTAAAAGGAATCTCATCTTCCAAGTGAAAGAATACTATACCCTGAATCAGATAAGAGGAAACATAGACATTTACACACTTCACTGTATATTCAGATGACAGGTGATGAGACTTCTATAGTGTCCGTTTGATTGAAATGAAATTTAACACAGGATCTAAGAGGAGGATAAAGTATAATCGTAAAATAATGATACTTATAGTGACAATAATGATAGATAAAATCATTGCAATCTCATAAAATACTGTATCCATATCTTTATTTACAAAATATGTTGGTGCCTAGATGCAAATTATTATACATTCTTATCAGCATAAAAAACACAGACATGTAAATGTGTTTAAAAATAAAACCATCCAAAGCTTCAGAATGACAGGACAAACCTTCCTGTTGCTAGCAACTGCAGCTTCCTGTTGATTGGTAGAGTTAATACACAGTGCCTGCTCAAACATAGCATCAATGTTATTTTTACATATATGTTGCCATATGAAAATTATTAGACAGAAGGGATAATAACCACCTCCAAAAGTTCTCCACTTCTCTTGTAAACTTCTCTGGGACTCTGAAAGTCATCAATATTTGCACAAATTATATCTTTCTCGTTGGATCGTTTAGAAGAATGGCCACTTAGAAACGTTCCTTTAACTGGAGATCCTACTTCATGATTAGCAGGCATTTTGCTAACTTTGCATTCATCATCATGTGACTCATCAGTTTTACACAATCCTGTCATAATCGTATACAGGTCATTCCACCCTTTAGTAGGCTTTTGGTTCAAATCCTTTGACCAATTGAGTTTTTCCTGTGCAAAGCAATCACGTATCAATTTGGGATTAGCATAGTGATCCCATAACAACTGATGAACTAGAGAGTTATCTTTGCTGTTCATCAATTCCAAAAAATCCAGGCCTTCATGATGATTGGATTCTGATTGACTTGTTTGTTTTAACCATTCAAGAGTCATAGCATTTGAATCATTCTCCAATCTCTGCCACAAAAATTGCGCAAGTTGTTTAACATGATAAGAAGAAATGTGGGTAACTGTTGTCGTCAGTAAATCACATAAGCTAAATGTGACTAACAGAATCTGCTCTGGCAAGTCGATGTTATCAAAATCCATATTTCTAGGAGAATGATTCATATTGCTAGGAGTATTAGATTCCCTGTATCTGTGGAAAGAACCAGATTCAAGTTTAGCAAGAACCAAATTCAAGTTAGATATCATGAATCTAGACATATGCTGCCACAAGCAGGTCCCTAAAATCTTCCATCTTTCATCATCAGGAACTGGACACTTCATATCTGCGCCTGGTTTATCCTCTGCACATTTTGATACTTGAGCCAACAACTGCGCAACTTTAGGGATAAGCTTCTTCAGATTCACCATATCAACCTCATAAGGATTGCCACCATCATGTGCAATCAAGAAAGGTTGCACCATAAATAAAAGGGCTTCTGAGTTTCTATGAAGCCAAGCTAATGAAAAATATAAATAATATTGAAATAAATCAATGATTTCAAGATGCTTTTTGACAAGATCTTGGCTAATAGACCTTAGTTGACTCCTCAAAACAGATCTTAAATACCACAATGAAATCAGAAGACCTTCAAAGTGACACTGTGAAGCATCTTTCTCAAGAGCTGAACTTCGTTGAGAAAATTCCATACCGCAGGCAGAAAAAAACCTTGAATACAAAAAGGAAATTTCTTCTGCAGTTTTAAAGAGGGATTTGAACAACTGAGAATGAGATACATTGGAAACATCGGATCTATCCCTCTTCTTTTGAAACAGTTCTCCTTGAGTGCTGCCATCGGTCACATCACACCCAATGTACCATAGTCCATGATGGGAAAGCAAGAGTAAGATCTGCGGAGAAAAGGGGAATTAGAAAGAAGATCACTACAAGTCTACAACTTCTGTAAAAATCATAGACCATCAGTCACAAACAACACAAAAAGGGATTTTTTTTTTTTTTTAAGAAAACTAGAATAGGAAAACATACCATGCTGATTAGATAGCATGGAGTCAGTGAAAACCTTTGTTCGAAAAGATCAAACCCTGCATGTAACTTTTGTTTGAAACTATCATTTGATTTCTCGTATTGAATCATGTGCTCTTCAGAATAAGAGGCTTCTCCATCAGATTCTGTAAAAGTGTCAGGCCAACTTGGATGCTCTCTTATCAGTTTTGAAAAGTAGCAAAGTGCCAAATTCAATTTAATATGAAACTCCAGATGCACAGATACATCGGCAGATAACCAATTAGAAGATTTTCTTGGTAAAGGCTTTAATGTACTGGACAGAACATCGCCCAATTCATTCTCTTGATCTGCAGTCCCAAGCATGCTCAGTGAAGATGAGAAATACTCCAATGCCTCAAGCTTAAAACAAGAGAACATTACAAATGATTACGAAGCAGAAACATAGGTGTGTATACATATACATATACATATAATTTCACATATTGGCTTGTACTGACACGTGTGTAACAGCTCGTCATGCACATAAAACTTCAGACACAAAAGCAGTTGTGAATATTTATCTAGAGGTACCACAATTTGTTTTTTTTTTTAAAAAAAAAAACTTGATGAAATAACAAAACCAGTAAAAAAAAAGATTATAAGGTTGTTTAACGATTCTCCAAGATTTTTTACAAAGCATCTGGCTAGGAACTTGGAGTGGCACATCAATAATCTGCATCACAGAATCTTCCTAGGAGCAACAAGTGGACACATAATCTCTTCTAAAAAGGACAATTCTATAAACAAGGTGATAACACACTTTTCAACTTTCAAAAATAAAAATGAAAACCAAATCTAAATATAAAGCTTTTGAAGGTAGAACACATATTTCTTGCATATGAAGAATAAAGCAGGAAAGTACACAATTTCATGTCAACCAGCCCAAGGTAAACACATCTCAAGACACATTCAACTAATAGTTGGAAGTTTAAAGAGAATAATTTTGATTTGGCTAGATATGAGTGTATATTAAGTTTACTCATTTTAAAAAGTACAATCTTAAAAATCAAAAAATTGTGTAATATGTAAAATAAACTTACAGGAATACCGCATCTTTTTAAGGCAGTAACTGTCATCAAAGTTGCCCACCTTAAAAGAACGGCAGAATTTTGCTCTCCTACAGCATTTCGCGTGCTATTCTTTGTTGCAAGCATTTGACAATAAAATCCAACAGTAGGGTCCAGAAAATAACCAGAATTGGACTTGATGGTGGACTCTGGAGCCGCAGTGTTTACTGAAAACTCTAGCATTCTATGAAACGATTGATAGCAATTACCCATTTCCCACTGCAAATTAAGGAGGGCTAGTTACAGTTAGGATCAAGTACAAAAAAAGCCATTGCAAGCAGAATATAACAAAATGTCTTTGGATTAAATTGAATGAAAGTATTTTGGGGACCTCTAGAAGGCTAGCCAGCCAGTAGTCTCCTCTTTCGGTTGCAGACGGATATATATACTTAGTAATTAGGTGACGCTCTAATGGTCCGCCATGGCCCTCAACAAGGCGACAAATGACTAGTGCAAGCTGTTCGTCCCCAAGGTTCTTAGCACAAACATTTATAGCAGAAGAATGATCACCTCCAAGCAAAAAGAAAGCAACTGCCAATTCCAACTGATGTTTTCCCAATAAGACATAAGCATTTTTTAAAGCAGCGCCTTTGTTTTTCTCATCCTGTAATCAACGAATTATAATTACTTTAAGGATTTAACACCATGAACGTGATAAATTTGCACACTCCATATTAAAAACAAAAAACAAAACATTCGCAGTTCAACCAATTAAGCCCAGTCCAACCAAACTGCGGTTCAACCGAGATCAAACTAACTGGAAAACTAGCTGATTCTTGGTTTAACTGGTTGAACTGACCAGTTTGGTCCGGTTTTTAAAACATTGGTCTAATTAGCAGTCCCTTGTTAACTTATTGAAGGAATCATCCGAAAAAAACCACAGTATTTGCAGATGTGCTGTCAGACAATTTACCTGAAAATTGCGTGAGAGAAAAGCCACTAAAGGCTTGTCCTTCTCATCCCTACTGATTTTAAAAAGGCCAGCTAAAACTTGAATTCTGTTCAATGCAATATATAGCAATGCACAATCCTTGGGATTTTTGTTCTTCAGATACTGTGCTCTTGCTAATTTCTCCATCTACAGTTAAAAGAAATAATGGAAGTAATTAAGCTGTCAAGAATTGAAAGAGCAATAAACAAACAAAATATTCTGATGTATGACGACAATAATCCAAAAATGATAATCACATGCCAATTTTTTAAGCTATTGAGAAATCCCTTTTTTTCTTGCAACATCATGCAATCAGCATTAACTAAAAAGGCTATAATTTCAAGATTTTTGTTGTTGCTTATTTCCTCCTATAGAACACAAAGAAGAATGCAAAAAGAACAGAACCAAGCATTACCCTTGCGCGTAATTGAGGTATGTTAGCATACCAAAAGCCCATACCCAAAGCACGCATTTCTTGCCACGATGGTTCAGTGGGTATGACAGAACCAAATAAATTTTCTACAGAATCAGAGTGGTAAGCCCATACGAACAACCTTGAGTTAATGAACAAATCTTCAACAGATCCAGCTCTACCAAACTTTCTTTGAAAAAGTAGTTGCTGAAACCTTAGCGCAACCCAAAACCTATGATGAAAAGTTTAGAGACCACATCACTATCATGTACAAAAAAGCAACAAAATATCCATCAAGTTGCACCATCACTGCCACGTTTATTTTTAGATATATAAATCATCATCTGAATTCATATGAATTCTTGGTGCTATAAAAATCAGAAGGTAAACGGGAAAAAAAAAAAATCAAGCACGAAGATTTAACGGGAAACCATAAAAATACTGAATAGGTTCGATAATACCTTCGACCAGGTTCATCAAGACTTTGATATGCAGAAGATGAGTCTAGATTACTAACTTCACTGAGCAGATCAATGATCGAGAGAATCTCTGTCCTTTCTATGTTGGTCAAACATGGTAAATCAGGAAATTTCTCTAGAGACTGAATAAAGCCAATAAGCTCGGATCTAGTTGAGGTGGAACTGCTTTTATTTTCAGCACTGGAATCCGAATGATATGGAAACTGGAACGAGCTACTTTGAGCCTGTGAAAATGATGCAATTGAAGAAACATCCCCGCTCCAATTGAATCCCTTATCTTGGGAGCTTTTTGACATACGGCCTTCTAGATAATCTGACAATACAATACTTCGAAGACCATTCCTTTTGCTGATCTGTGCCTTTTTAGGATCATAATTAGAAATGAGGCAATCAACAAGATGCTTAACAGCTACATAAGCACGTTTCCAGTTGCCTGAAAAACATTATAAAAAAATATCACAGCATGAAAAGGATGACATAATACTCGTCACATGCTTGAGTAAATTAGCCAAGTAATGAATCATCGAGAAAGTAAACAATTTACTTAACCATTACCTGAACTTATATTGGTAAGAAGTACATTAGGGTGATAAGTAGGCAAAGATCCACTAATCAGCTCGGCTACATCTAAGATGCTCCACAAACCAACCTTGCTAAGGAGTTCATATTTTAATTGTTCCTTGGCAAGAAACAAGCTACTGTATAGGTTATCGTTCTTCACATTATTTCTGATGGACAGCTTGGAATCACAATCTGCACGACTGTCTCCAATTGAAACCTCTCCGGAAGCACCAAAGTCACAATCAGTAAAAATTGCAGAACTTATGTCTTCATATGTTTCACCCTTGCAATTATAGGCTCTTGGATCTGAGTTACGAGAATGAAAATTACTCTTTTGCATTTTATCCACATGGAACAACCAATGACTAAATATACTGAAGTAGTTTCCATGAACTACCACTGCAGAAGCTCTGGGTCCCCATAAGAAATTATTTATTGGAAGGGAAGTGCGAGCAAATGCAATGTGAGACCATACATTCAATTTTGGAAAATGTACTGAGTTTGACCATGTCAGACCATTATAACGTTTCCGAGCATATACTTGCAATTCATTTTGCAAACAAACTCCAAGCAATAACTCACCAGTTCCTAAATTTAGCCACTTGAGAGTAATAACATCGCTTTCAACCATCAGCGTATCTTCTAAAATAAAAGTCCCCGCAATGATCAGATTTACAGCGTCCCATATATGGATGGTATTGACAACACTTGAATCATTTTCCTTACAGAACGTAGCAACTTTCTGACCACAATCTGTGAAACATATACCCTTGACAGGACCATTATGCGCAATAAACATACCTACAAGCTCCCATGGCAATTGCAGGGTCAACGGATTGCCACGGTTAGTTTTCCAAAGTTTCAAGCTACCATCAGAGCAGCCTGTGGCCATGATATATGTAGGACAGCTACTACAAAGATCATTTGCAAAGCCAAATTCTTGGTTGTGACTCAGGGTGCCTGGATCCGCCACTGCAAAACTAGTAACCAGATCATTGGAATTTGGAAACTTGGACGAACATGGAATTACAGTAATGAAATATCTTTTACTAGCAAATATACTTTCAAATGCCCAAACGCTGTTTTCATCAAGGCTTTTAGCATCAAAGTTGCATTCACAACAGCTTGTTGACATGTCAAAAGAGTGCAAGTTAACTTCCCAGGATAGGGCCTGAAATCTCCCCGTCCAAATTGCCAATAGCATAAGTTTATTGTTACGAAATGTTTTGTTACAAGTAGAGTTCAAAGGAATTGCAAATATATCATGTGGGCCATCCTCATAAGGACCATGACCAGTGAAGGGAATAGTGCATAAGTAGTGACATTCCATGTTTTCTTCTTCAGTTCGACTAATATTGACTATGAAACAATCAACCCCCCTGGTATGTCCCATAAAAAATACCAGTTGCTCATCAAGTATTGAAGGTGCCCATGTCAAGCTTGTATACATCGAGCATGAGTGTTTAGTTGCAAGCTTTCCACAGAGTTCCCAAGTAGGGACCAACGTAGGACATCCCAAAATAGAGTTTGAAATATTAGAAAGTGACCAAAAAAGAAGCAGTCCATTAGAATCAAGAGAAGCAGCAACTTGAGCATCGGAAGTATAAGGATGAATTGAAACCTTTAATATTTTCTCACTATGCCCATCAAGGTTTAATGAACCACCAGTCAAATGGGAGGATATTTTATCTGTTTTACCATTATCAAGGGAGCTCTCAACAACATCGCGTATTTCTTGAAAATTGAAAAATGACCAAACTAAAGAATTACAAGGTAAAAGCTGAAGTGGTGAGCATATACTCGGTGGACCAGACAAGGAGTTTCTTGATATAATGACTTTATGCAGAAGCAATGCGTTTTTAAAATCAGATGAGTCAAACTTATAAATGTTTCCTATGTCATGGCTTTGGAGTTCATGTTTCCTCCATAATGTAACTCGGGGGAATCTCAGTGGGGAAACATCGTCAAGACAGTGGACAGCCCAAAAGCTAAGCAACAATCCAGGACCAAATCCAACTAACCAGTCACATTTTCTAACGTCGTGCTCAAATCCTTCTTTTGAAAAATTCAGTTTGTCTCCTTCACCTCTTCTAACTAGCCCCTCAATTTCTGTCCCCCATGTCACAAATATATCTGAACCAAGAGTTCCATTTAAACACTGACTAATCTCAATAACAGCAACAACACAAAAAGAGCACCCCGTGTTCTTCCCGGCCTTCTTGGCCTTTCCATTATCAATCTCACTCCATAACCTTGCAGTTCCGTCTAAGCAGCATGTCAGTAACACATTCCTTTTTGAATACCTACCATATCGGTTTGATAGTTTTCCACTCAATGGTCTCCATTGAATCATCACAATAGGTAAAGGATGCTGTAGTTTGACTTTTGAATATTCAGATAGTCCATTGCTTTGACATACTAACACACATTTGCTTCCCTGACTGATTAACGACCCTTCAATCTGTTCTTTACTAGGACGTGCTGCAGTTGCTGAAGGGCCATGAATAGACCAGGTTGCACTTACAAGTGTTTGCGGCTGATCTGCATTAAACTTCCACGCGATTTCCCAACATCTGTTACTCTTTTTCCAGAAAACTATCTCCATTCCACCAGAAATAATTCCATCCCCTGATCCTGTCCATCTGATGGTTTCCACTTTTGTACGTTGTACAAGCACTGCATTCTGGCTCCAACAAAAAGAACCTGAATATGAGTGACAATTGTAGTTTTAATATATATAAAGCTAATCAAATAAGTGTCTCATGTTTCTATTATACAATTTTGTCTTTTTCTAAAAATAATAAACATATTAGCAACAAGAAAGAAAAAAAATACATGTAATCAAAAGCTTGCCACTCTCTTTTCATATCTACAAAATCCCTCCAAAATAGACATTACTCCCTCCATCTCAAAAAGAGTTTCGTTTAAGGTTTTTGCACACATATTAAGAAATATAATTATGTTGTTTAAAGAATAAATACTTTCACTAAATTTTATTCCTAGGGTGACACTTATTTTGAGACAGAGGGAGTACAACATTACAGCTGATTTCACATCAAATGATCACAACTGTCTAACACAAACTTGTAGAGCTATCTTAATTAATAACAGAAGGAGTTTTTCTCTAACCAAGCATAAATTACCTAAACCCCAACATCATCCTCCGAGTACTGTTCTAGGCTTCTAGCTATCCCTATCAAATCATTCAAAAAACCGACAAGAAACTATATCACCCCGTGTCATTTTATGAAGCACCGACAATTCAGATCAAAGGTGTATCCGTGTCCAACAAGTGCCGTTGTTCCACAAGTATCACCAATACACATATGTTCAATCATTTCCATTTACTTAAATTTTTATTTGCATAAAGTGTCTGTGCCCGGTACCCGTGTTTGTGTCGGTGCTTCATTGCATTGGATAATTGAACTATGGGCGTATTTGGATAAACAGTTTATTTGCTGCTTATAGCATAAGCTATTAACATGATAAGTGCTTATGTATAAGCTCACATAAGCTATGTTTGGATTGGCTTATTTTTGAGCTTATGCAAAACAACTTACACAAATAAATAAACTTTTATGTATTATTTATAAGTTTGTTAAGGTATTTTATGAAATAATAGCTTAAGAAGATACAATTTTTGCTAATGCTAACTTATGAATTAACATAAAGCCTTATTTATTTCTATAAACTAATTTTCATAAGCTAACAAATAAGTTCATCCAAACGGGCCTTTATATCAAAGGATAAAATAAAATAAATTGTTTTCATAAGCTGTATCGAAGAACTTATGAAAATAAGCTGAAAATAACTTATTGAGATTGTCATAAGCTGTTTCCATAAGTTCTCCAAAGCATTCTCACAGAACTTATGTAAGTAGATAAAGCTTAAATAAGTCAATCCAAACATACATACCCACAAAACTAATTACACCTAAATTCCCATAAAACTATCATTTTTATTCATGATATTAATTGTTTCAGCAATTAGAATAGAAAAAGGGGAAAAAATAGAATCTTTGAGTTACCTTTAGACGCAAGAGAATCATGATGAAAAACCCAGATGCAATTTTGAGCAGAAGCAGCAAGATAACCAGAAGAAGGAATTTGAGGGGACCAAGAAACAGAGGAAACAGGATGAGAATGGTGATCGGAGAGTTCAAAAAATTGACGAAAAATAGGACCGATGCGAGTTTGATGAGATGAAAGAGGAGAAGGGAAATGGGTAATGGTGAGAATTGAAGAAGCTCCATAAGCGATCCATGAGTAACCTGCAAAGTGAGGAAGAAAATCGATTGTTGAATTGGAGAAAGTAGGAGCAGGTGTTACTATGTCGGATCTGAGAAGACGAAGAGGAAGATGATGATCTATGATGTTTTGAAAACATGATGATGAGGTCGTTGTTTCGTCTGTATCTGTTTTCATTGTTGTTGTTACTATGTTGTTTCTGTTTCTCAGTTTGGAGGAACAAGAAGAAGATGAAGAAGAAGAAGCATAGCGTGAATTCACTCACTCGAGTCGAGTGAAAGAAAAACGTTGCCTAAGGTTGGTTTTTGCTTGTTACTAGTATAAGCTTTCGATAAATTATTCTGTGAAAAAAAAAAAAATATATAAGCTTTCAACTTTTATTTGGGTTTCTGTAAAAAAAAAAACTGTCAAATTTATTTATGTATTAGATCTAAACTAGACTTCAACCCGTGCGTTGCACGGATTTTGTGGAGTGTCAGATATATGATTTATAAATATATGAAAATTTAAATTAGTCGGTATAAATGAAAATACAAAAGATATTTATAACCGGTAAATCAATACTATAAATGAAGCCAGTTGGTAAAGAAAAGTAACTGTTTATCTTCAAAATAAACAGTAATAATATCATTACATAGTAAATAAGAAGATTACATAGAAATCACATAAAATAGTCAAACAATTGTTGCACCAACGAAATACTAAACATTATGAAAAACTTCTTTGTAAATAACATTTTCAGTTGTATTTGAATCTTCACCTTGATCGTCGGTTATTAATATCTTTAACCCTTTCCTTGATGTAACCCTTGATAATGCAACATACAGCTGACCATGAGAGAAAATGGATTGAGGAAGATATACCCCGACATATTTAAGTGACCGACCTTGACTCTTGTTTATAGTCATAGCAAATGAAACCATAAGTGGAAATTGTTTTCGTTGAAATTTGAAAGGAATTCTTTTATCAGATGGAGTCAATGATAATCTTGGAATGAAAACTGTATGACCAATATTGCTACCATTTATAATCTTACCTGCAACGACGTAACGTCTCATTCTTGTAATTATCAATCGGGTGCCATTGCACAACCCCGAAGACTGGTCGATATTTCGCAACAACATTACTGGTACTCCAACTTTTAATCTTAACTTGTGATTTGGAACTCCAGAAGCAACAATTGTGTTTAGAAACTCTGGTGTGTGCACATCATCTGGCATATTAATTTCAGACCTGGCATTACACATAGAATCATAACTCAAATAAGTCTTTTCTTCTCCAGGTATTAAATCCAACATGTAATTATTGATGGCGTCAACAATTACATTCTTTGGAGCTAATATAGATTTATCCTGGAAAAACGATGGATCATGCATGTTTTGCAACAGATTTGGATATGTGCTCTGGACAATTGCTGAAAGTGGATCACCAAAGCTCTGGATCAACAGATCATTTGGTATTTGGATTGTGATATCTCCATCATTAGACTCGTGTCCAATACTTCCATCACCTATTCCCAAAATCCAATCTGAAAAACTTCTTCTCTCTTCAATGTCAGCATCAAAACTCCCAGTTAGAAGTCTCATGTTAGTGGTAAGAGTAAGGACTTCACAATATCTCCAAAGATGAGAAGAATTGATAGTAGAATTGACAACTTCTTATCTTGTCCCTTTTGGTATAACCGGAAGGATCTGACGAAAATCCCCGCCAAACACAACTACCTTACCACCAAATGGGATATGTTTCTTTTGCATTATATCCTGCAAAGTCCGGTCAACTACTTCGAAACAATGCTTGTGCATCATAGGCGCTTCATCCCATATGATTAATTTTGCACACCGTATTAACTTTGCTAAAGGATCTTGTGAAAGTATCTCACATGTCGAGGATTCATGAATATTTATAGGGATTGCAAACCTTGAGTGCGCAGTTCGGCCACCAGGAATTAGTAATGCAGCTATTCCACTCGATGCAACAGTTAGAACAATTTCACCCTTTGACCTTAATGCCGCAAACATTGCTCTCCAGATGTAAGTCTTGCCAGTACCTCCATATCCATAAAGAAAAAAAAGACCTCGCCTATTTTGTTCAACCCTTTGCATGATACGATAATATATCCTCCTCTGTTCATTAGTCATTGTTGACATCAATTTACGATGCTCATCAACCAACAACTGTCGGTCATAGTTCAACTCATCAAATATCAATCTACTATTCCTATCTGGTATCAAGTTGCTATCCGGTTTAGGCATTGGAGGATACTTTTCCAAACTCTTGTTATGGCTCTGCAATAAAATCTCAATTTCTACCAAAGTATAGTTTTTCAACTGATCAGCCGTCAAAACCAATTCTGGACAATAGTAGATAGCACAATATTAATAGAACTATATACACTAAGTATGTACAATTAAAAAAATAGATAGGTATTATACAAAATGATATAAATATAATACAATGCTATTATAAAAGAATAAACATAATTGTTTCGCAATTTATAAAATGAACATAATTATTCATATAAAGATGGTTATTATAAACAAATACAAAAATATATTTATTCTTTCCAAGCAATTAGCTTCATGAAAATAGCAGAAGAACTGGTTAAGAGATTTGTATAAATTGGCAAAAAAGTATAACTGCAAACAATTATCTAAAAAGGTTATACAAAATTAAAAAAATATTAAAAATATAGTATCTTTCCAATCAATTTATTAACCTAACAAACAGCACAATTTAAAACAAACAAATCAAATATTGAGGCGAATTTGGTATATAAGATAACTTACTTTAAATTATATTTAAAAGTAACAAACAAAACAACATAAAAAATAAAATAAAAAAACCAGGTAAACGTAACATCTGTCTCTGTCTGTGAAGAATATCATCACTCAAATGTTCCCAAGTCTTCTCCCAGACAACTTCGGGTCTATGCATTTGATTAGAAACTAATAAAGTGGCAAAAAGGCAGCGCAAGAAAACTCCTGTACCCCAATGGCTTGCTACCAAAATTGCATCGATAAACTCCCTGTCATCATCTAGCAAACCCAATGCAAAGCAGGCATCCTTGAAAGTGTCATATTTTATATTATCGATTGTTTTGATGTCATCGTAGGATGTAGGACCTTTCACATAATTCAATAAAGTTCTCAAATAGAACAGTTGTCCAGACCCAAGAGCCGCATAATGCAATCTTCCAATTGAGTAACCCCTTTGACGCGGTGACCAACAATGCTCTTGTTCTTTCCAGACAAACTTTGTAGGGAATTCACTGTAAGTAAGATTTCTGGCCTCAGGATATTTTTTGTTAGCATCCATCCATGCGGTGAATTTGGTGCATTTTATAAATGGTTTACTGACCACTTGATCAAGGGGAGCATCATCTGGAAAAATCACATACTGCTCATCTTCTAGATGAAAATTAAGTCTTTCAACTGATGGCTCTCTGTAACTAATGTCAAACGAAAATAGCCTCCAAGCAGCTTCACACGCCGAAAGATATCGACAGTCATAGTACATCTTTATTTCATCATACCGATCACGATTATTTTTATCGTTAGCAGCATTATAAAATCCATCAGTAACACGATCATGCCCTTTGTTGACATATTTAAAAAGATATTTTATAGAGCGTGACTGATTGCACCACTCAACATTTATGTGAGCATTATATTTCAACAACAAATGTTTATTGTATGGAACCACATATCTATTATCAACCGCTGAATTGCCCTTTTGAATGAAGACACCATTATCTCTCCTTCTATACACAGGATAACCATCATCATCAATCACCGTATGAGAAACAAACTTTTTTGGAAAGCGTTTTGTACACCTGCCTCTTTGCATGCAAGGAGACTCTATATTGTCATCACTGCATGGGCCATGAATCATAAGGGTGGTTACAATTTTAAACAGATCAGGCTCTTTGTTCTTATCTGGAATCTCAGCTGATATTATTCTATCAATATCATGAGGGTGGACAAACCTAAAACTTGGGTGCAAGAAAACCAATATGTGAGCATGTGGAAGTCCACGCTTTTGAAATTCAATCGTGTATACAACTGCATACATACATAAAATAAACACTTAATAGTCAGAATATATATATTTTACCATGTAACAATTAAATTAGAAACAATTTACAAATGTGATAATTTAAATTTATACATACCTGCTTTGACGCAGCCAAAAAGCTGTCCTTGCTTGATATCTTTTATTAAGCTGCATAAGCTTAATTTTGACTCAATAAGATAGAGACACAACAAAGCACGACAACAGACACGGGAAATTTGAAAAACACAATGGTACAACCAAACAAATCAATCGATTTTTTCAATCTTCACACGGGCAAGTTTCTGAATTTGGTTATTGGCAGACGAAGCCCCCCATCAGCATCATTATCAGCAACTGATTCACCACTATCAATAGCCCTTTTTCCTAATGTCTTGCTGGTGGGAGTATCCATGGAATCATTAGTATTGATGTCATCTTTGGTTGAACCAACTCCTTCAACAGCATCCTTTAAATACAATCAAATAGCAAATGAATGTATATTAACCAACTATAAGTGTTCAATTGAAAAGAAAAAAAATAAAAAAACAAAGCACATGCTTTGTGTACCGTACATTTTTTTCCATAACTTGACTACCGAGCTCAACACATTCAGCTTCAACATTATTACCATCTCCCTAAACATGAGAAATCAATAGATTAAATATACTGTATTTAATAATAAATCAATTAGTACAAAAGCACATGTGTATTCTTACATTAAGAGCATGAAGAGTAATGAATTGATTGATAATCTCTTCATCATCGGTCATTCTTTTCACAGTGTAACTTCGATAATTGCGAAACAGGTTTGCATCGTTGACTTCTACCTTGAAGAGCATTCGTTTACCAACAAAAGTGTCGAGCTCAGACGGATAGACATCATCCTAAGAAATTACATGTTAGATAAGTAATTATAATGTAAAGAAGGGACACAATTAAATAAACCAATACCTGATTCATAGCAGCAAGAAGATCTTGAACACTTCTGCCAACCACTTGTGAGACAGTACAGTCAAATAAAGTGAACGTAGTTGACCCGGAGTTGTCTATTACTTGGAGGTGAACTTTGTATCTAGAAAATGTATTCAATTGTTAGATAGAATACATAGTTACACAGTATAAGCATAGATAAGTTCAAAGTGCCGACTATATACCTAGGAACTGCAGTCTGTGCCTCCCCACATTTGACACAGAAAAAGGAGCCATTCTGAATAGCAACTTTGGTATTACAAATGCTGCATGACTGATAATACCAACCTAAAGCAGCCTCTATATCACAGGTCCTTACCAGAACAGTTCCAAAACATCTCTAAATATATGCAAATTTTGAAAAGCAAAATAGTTTCAAATATATAATCAAGTTAACTTTTAAAAAATGGTAGGCACACAAAAACTGTAAACAATTATATGGTTTAAACATATTTACCTCCGAAGCCTCAATCAAATCCTCAATCGTCATCCTTTGAGTCTGAAGCAAATCATCTGACAAACTAAGTATTGTCGGTCCAGTCAATTGGCTCACACTTTGAGTTAATGGGTGTTCTGTTCCTTCCATCCTAGTTGTTTCACAATTTACAAAATGAACATATTTTTTTATATAAAGATGGTTATTACAAACAAATAAAAAATTGTTAAAGTTTCCAGATATAAGAGATTTTACTTTAATTTATACTCCTCAATGTCTGGCACATCAGCATCAAACAACATCTTAGTTCCAAAAAATTGATTGGACACTCCCATAGTTCCTAATGAATATACACAGAATACTTAAGTATTAATTAAAAAAATAGCATACCAAAATAGTATTACGAAAATAGCATACCAAAATACTTCTTAAGCTTGCAAAGTTGTAATAGCACAACAGCAGG
Organism: Trifolium subterraneum; assembly: GCA_951799995.1. Taxonomy (NCBI): domain Eukaryota; kingdom Viridiplantae; phylum Streptophyta; class Magnoliopsida; order Fabales; family Fabaceae; genus Trifolium; species Trifolium subterraneum. Next base: position 57,393,342 of record OX637462.1, read on the forward strand.
AGCAGAGTTGTTATGAGTGACCAGAAAATTCTGCATACGGTCAGCATATTCATCCCAAAGAGTGCAGTGAACTCTGTTATCTCTGCAATATTGATAATAATGATTAAATACATAGAAAAAACAATAGACCAACACCATAAATTAAACAAAATATAGCATACTCTAAATCCTCCAACGTCACATCCATCACTCTGCTCTTTTTTCCGTTAATTTCAGTTTCCTTGAAATCGTTCTTCTCAACAATGTGACCAATGACATCTAAGCATTTCAAAATTAAACAGGCAATACATCAGACATTCATGACCATTATGGTAGACAAAAAAATGATATAAAGATACAACTTACCAAGCAACCTAGACTCGTTTGTGGAACTCAGAATTTCTGGAAAGTCAACAAACTGAAAATGGTATCTAGGTATTTCAGGAGCAGTTACTTTAAAAACTATGGTCCCCTTCAGAAAAGTAAGTTTGTACTTGTGGTCAGCAGGCTTGTAGCCCTGATCGCTACTGCCAACCATAAAATTCTAAAAAACATAAGCAGAACCTTCCTCAACTTCATCCTTATACTTACGAATGAGATCCTTTCGAATGGTAGCATGAATTTTTCCACACTGTATCATAAAAAATGGATGTAATTTATAATAACAACACATTATAATATTAAATGTGTATATATAAAAATAATAAATTGAAGTGACCTTATCATCAAGTAGTAACATTTGAATGCTTATGTATTCACCAGTTCTGTAGCGATCTGGTACAGTCCATAAATGAATAACACGCACCCTTATTTGAAAATCAGTTTTTCCAGGTACGATGTCACAAACTGGAGTGCAAGGTAACATGTTTGGTATAACTGCATTGACATATGTAAAGTTTAAAAACGTCTCCAAAGTTGATAAAAAAAAATAACAATGATATAAATTATAGGAAAAGAAGCTAGAGTTAAAAATGGAAACAGTGCGTATAATAAAGAAGAAATCGTGTCTGCTAAAATTTTCAGAAGAAACATAATCCAGAAAATAAAAATAAAATAAAATAAAATAAAAGTATTGATCCTTTTATATTCATGAAAAATTGTTAATGTAAAACTATATTATTGAAAATAATCATTGACAAAAATGGATAGAGTGATTATAAGAATAAGTTTATATGAATGTAAAGACCTCTCATAGGCATTTTTCAACAGAAAATGATTAGCACAAATCTTAAGTAATGAAATAGTGAATGTTGGAGATATTTCTGAGAAATCACTGTGTGTGTATATATATAAGGATAGGAGTGCATAGCATTTAAATTTTGGGTTGAAGCAATAGCATTTAAAGTTTCGGTTGGAGCAATATCATAATTGATATGCTAACCAATTTCCACTTCTCTATGCACATCAATAATCATTTTGGCTTCTATGTTTTTTATGCAACTATTGGGATTAAAGCAACAATGAATGGGCGGATTTGGATCCTCTCCAATTTTTCTTCTCATGTTTTCTCTCCAATTGTTCATCTAATGGTTGGGAAATCATAAAAAAGTAAAAAACATTTAAGAGAGAGAAGAAAAGTGATTCAATGGTTAAGATCACTACCACATGACCAACATGAGAGAAAAAATTGGAGAGGATCCAAATCCATGAATGGGCAAGTATCTCCATGCAAGGAACAAATACCAAAATTGAACAGTTGAGTATAAGGAACGTAAAGGTCATTTTTGTCTAGTGGCTTTGAGAATACTAAAAGTTGGTTAATATAATTAAAAAAAAAATCAAAAGCAACTAATATAATAATTAATTGATGCAAATTATGTGGTAGGTTAGCTTGAAAATAGCAATAAACACTTTTATCAAACAAAAAAAAAGAAATAGCAATAAACACACTTTGATAATTTCCAAGTATATTTAACCGTAAAAGTCATTTCTTTGTGCAGTGGCCCTGAGAATACTAAAAGTTGGTTAATATAATTAAAAAAAAGAAAAATCAAAAGCAACTAATATAATAACTAATTGATGCAAATTATATGGTAGGTTAGTTTGGAAATAGCAATATTTACGGCTAATGTTATCAAGGATGTTATATCTCCCTAAAAAACCTCATACAATATTGGTAATTATAGAATTGGATATATAAGTAGTATTTCGTTTATTTGCCTTTTGAATAATTTTACTTGCCTCCTCATATTTTTAAAGCATTATAATAAGTATTTAAAACATAATGGTCGGGTAAAAAAATAAAAACAACATACTTTATATTTTTTGACAAAATAAAAAACATGAGGAAAATATGGTATTAATATTTTTTGTCCACTAAAGGGATATATTAGTGGTTTGGATTTTGTTGAACCAAATACCTATGCAATAAAAAAAAATTGATTTGCTCAAAGAAAAAACAAAAGATACATATTTTTAAGACAAATTTTAGGTTTTATTTGCTAATATTTTTCTGCCAGACAAAATATCGGTCGCTAATATATTGATTTTATTTGTTACTATATCTGATTCATTCGCAATTTAAAGGAAAAAAATAAAAAAATTATATATGAGGGACACACATAGAGAATACCAACACAAAGACTGTGTTTATTTGTCTGCATTATCAAGGAATGCACTATATATAACAAAACAGCAAATTAAATGGAAAGAGTTTACGACAAAGCTATTTTCAAGCAAGTTCTTGATAGGGAAAATTAAATCAAACACATCAGAATTTTAGGAAATAATAAAAACAACATTTTTATTTATATCAATTATATTTTTGTTTTAAATCAAATTGATTGTGTTGTTAATACTTTTTTTTTTTTTACAAATTGTTGTTACTATTTTTATTTCCATAAGATTGTGCGATTTGTGCATAAAAATTTGATAAATAGAGAATTCAAATTGTAAAAAAAAAAAAAAAATTCAAATAGCCAAGTTAACTCAAATAAATAGAAATAGAAATGTGCCATATATCAAGAAACAAATTCACGCACAGTAATTGGCTACATGATGCTATGGCACCAAAATTACATCCGATAAAGTTAAATATTAAACGATAAATATAACAAAAAACAACAACAAATTTTTCAACGATAAACAGTTAAGTAAAGATTTCCATGGTTTCCACCAACTTGACGACGAACTTGAATATGATCACCGACATTCAGTCTGCGTGCCGCAACAAATCTTTTCCACTCGCCACCAAGTTTGAAATGCTTATATGGAAAAGAAACAAAAACCAACAAACAGTTCCATTGGTGGCCACAATCATCAACCAACTTCAGCGTGGTCATTTTTTTTATCAAACCCCCTCTCACCGAAATCATCATATGGCAAAATCTACAGAAAGAAACATTGGATTAAGTAGGAAAAAAAAAACACACATAAATATTGTATATAAAAAATCAACTTACCAAAAACCCGATAGAAATGTCATAATACGTCAATCTTTTTTCATAAGTTAAATCATTTGAATAGACTTGATGAGCATATGAGAGTAACTCAGTTGATTCTGGAAGATCATCAACAAAATCTAAACATACACGCGATATGTCTAACTTGAATTTCATGGGTGGTACAAACTCCGGTGGATCTATAACTTGGCCAATCCTATCCTTCAAAATTACACCAAACTGTCCCCATCCTGTGTACACCAGGAGTACCCATGCACCCACACAAATGTTGTAAAAATGTTTCAAGGCAAACCATCCCCATATCAAATAAACATTCCCGTTTATTTTTTCCACCAACACTTCGAATTGATTGCCTAACGGATCAATCAATGTTGCAACACGCCGAATATTTTCTCCAAAGTCGGTGGCAAACATTTTCGGTAGCATAATTGCACCCTAGCAAATATATGAAAACACAAAATTTAGAATCACAAAAGAAAAAAATTCTACAAACATAAAATGCAAAATTAAGATAACAGAATAACCTACTTCGTCAACATGATACTCAACATGATATGTGCGATATCTAATTTGAAGAGCATTGATGAACTTCTCACGATCGGTTGTTGGATTAGGATTCAAAGGAGCTAATATTGTATGAATAAAAAAAAAAAAAAAAAAAGTCAGTCAGAGTATGTGAAAAATAAAAAATAAAAAATAAAGACCAGAGAGAAGACATTAGAAAAGGAAATCAGGTGACTATTTCAAACCTCTCAACAAACTTAAAGCAAGATCAGTAAACGGATTGACATTAGCCATTATTAGTAGTGAAGGAAACAACAAAGAGAAGACAAATGGAGAAGGAAGAAAAATTCAGAGAAACAATACAGGGAACAAAAAATTGCATGAGAAGAAAAAAATGTAGAGCACAATTTATATAGAGAGGAGATGAGAAAAAAGACTGAAAGATTTCTTGATGTTGAAGAGGCAAAAAATTCATTTTACGTGTTTCTATGAGAAAGAAGACTAAAAGGTTTATTGATATTGAAGAGGCAAATAATTCATTCTACGTGTTTTTACGAAGAAAAGAATAGTTTTATGTATTTCTATAAATGCTATATTATAGGAATGAGTTATTGAGGCTATAATATAGGAGTGAAATTAGGGTTGAGAAGTTGTTATGAGTGGGTGGGGCGCATTAAATAGTCAGATTTTTTTTTTGGTTATGCTATAGTAATTAGGAGGGAAAATTGAGGAGAAGATTAGGGTTAAACTCATGCTAATCCAAACCCTTATTCTCCCTTTATAGTAATAAAGATGGTTGACAACAGGGGCGGAGCTAGGTACAGTTGAGAGGGTGCACCTGCACCCCTGAACTTCTAAAATTTACACATATAATCTTGTATTTTTGTTCTTTGCACACCCTGAAAAATTCTTTTTGCACCCATGATCCATTGTTTCTCTCAGAAATTAAAAACTAAAGAAAAAGAAATGATGTAAAATCAAGCAGTTATGGGAAGAAGAAGAACAGTGGAAGGTGAAAGAAACAAAGAAGAAGAGACGAAGCTCTGCGTAAGTGGCGACTACTTTACTTTACTTTAGATGATAGTAAACAATATTTAATTAGGGTTATGTGTGATGTGTGTTATGGGCTGCCAAATTTTTGTTTGTAGTAAGCATTATATTGGACAATTGGATTAAAGAGATGACTATGTTGAAAAAGTCATTATTTTTTAATGAAAAAGTCACGCCATTAACACATATATATTTGTTTTAGCCAAAATTACATCTTTACTCTATTAATTAATTTTAGTTAACGCTTTAATCCTTTATACTCCTTTTATTTTTATGTCTGGGTATGAATTTTAACCTTTAAATTTATAAATTATTATTTTTTGCTTTCAATCTTAAATATATCTGATGCTCTGCAAAAGAAAATCATCATAATTTAAAACGTGAAAAATCATATACAAATATGGATAAAAGATTAAAAAGAACAAAAATGACATAAAATAAAAAGATAATGCTAGGACTAAATGATTCTTTGAAATTAAGGACTAAAAAAATAATTGTCTTTTTTCTACAAAAATTATCTTTTTTTAATTTGTAATTTAATTTTTATTTATTTAATTCAATAATAATTTCCTAATTCATATATATATATATATATATATATATATATATATATATATATATATATATATATATATATATATATATATATATATATATATATATATATATGCGTGTTATGAAAATTATTAATGAAGGGAAAAAATTCAGTATAAATTTTGCACCCCCTGGCCTAGGGTCCTGGATCCGCCACTGGTTGACAACCTAATCATTAGTTGTAGTTGGCTGAAGTTGATCCATCAATGAACAGCCGCATAAGCTAAATATCAAACAAACATTGCACCAAGACAAGAAAATCAAATAACGTCGTACCAAGACAACGAAATCACGAAAGAAAAAACTTGAATCAAACCACTTATTTAGATCAAATGACAGACAAAAAGATGCATGCGAGTGATTTCAGATAGAAAAATGACGGAAACCACATCATTCCGATAAAAAAAAAGAGAAAATGTGGAGTTTATGGACCTGTATAATAAAATGAGAAATTGTTTTCGAAAACATTTTTTAAAAAGAGGACTTCCAAACATGTTTTGAAAATTGTTTCAAACAGACCATATATCTCTACAAATATTACCGCCAGCTCCAACTTCTTTATATATTTATTTACTTGTTTTTAATTTCTTAATTTGTATACTATAAATTTGTTTGATTTGCAAAAGATAATTGAATAATACAAATTTTGTTTTGTACTATATCTGGTGTTAAAAAAAAAGACAACATTTGCACATGACACAAAAAAGTTGTCTCGTGATTAGTTAGTAATGGACAAAAAATTCAATTTTTCATCAATTTCTTTGGCTTTTGGTTTGTCAAATCACGAAAATAGTTTTAAAATCAAACCTATTACAACTAAATTATTATGTCAAATTTTTTTGAGCACATCAAACATAACCTATAATTAATAGTAACAATGTAGATATTTATATATGAAGAAAGGTAAAGAGAGATTTGGATTATGTGCAGTCGTACAGTCACGGATTTTTTACTATCTGATCTTGATCGGACGATCTATAATAAAGGAATATTAGTATATGAGAATCTAACCGTTTGTACTACGGGTATATATGAATTGGGCAAATTCAGACGACCCAGTCAAATCCACCCAATCTAACCCAAAAAAGTGGGTTGGACCGGGTCATTGGGTGGGTATCGATATCAAAGTGAAAAATCCATAAAAAATCGAGTTTCAGGCAAAACCGGACCCAACCCAAAAAACTTGTAGTGCTATGCTTTTTTAAAATAATTTTAGTATAGATAATAAAGTTTTTTTTTTGGAAATTTAGCATTAATGGAAAAAGTCATATGTTCAATACGCTAATTTCCAAAACAAGTTGTATGTGTATTTATTTTAAACGGCAAACACATTTCGTACATAAAAAAATTAACGCATTGTTTGATCATCTCCTTCGAGTCTTCGCTCTTCGACTTATTTTTGTCATTTAAAAGTAGTGATGGTAAAAAATATCATTCTTTGAAAATAGTTAAAATAGGTTGTTTTTATGAAGAAAATAAATATGATGATGATATTATCATATTATGATGCTAAAAATATACCGAAAATATGTTACATTATTTTTTAAGAAATATAAAAGATTGAGTTATTTTTATGAAAAAATATGATAATTCGTCATTTAGTCATTTAATATTAAAAAGTAAAAAATTTGGGTAACTCACTACCCACTCAACCAAACTCGGGAAAAGTGGGTTTACCCAACCCGACCCAATACTAAAGTGAGTGGTTATTTGATCGATCCAATCTAGAGTACTTCATATGGTTCGGATTTTGATATTGCCCGAACCCAACCCAATCCGGCCATGTACACGCGTAGTTGGTATCTTGCACTAGAGATATGGCTGCACAAATAGTTTTGATAAGGAAGGAGTAAATACTATTTTTGATAAGTGTAAAGTTTTTTTTTTTTATAATTGTAAAGTTAGACTTTAATTTAAGTATGTGACACTTCCCAACTTAGAAGATGTGTGACCAAATACACAAACCTAAAAAATTGAACCGTTTGTTCCTAATAACCTAACCTCTCTGTCTCCCTCTTGTAAGATTGCCTTCTTATATATTCTTCCTTTTCACTTTCCATTTCCACACAAAAACAGCATCTCCCATAATTTCTATAGTGCTTGTTCTTTTGTTTACATATGGCAGATACTATGGACCTCTCTAAAGATCTAAGGATGGTCCTCAAACCCTTGGAGAAAGCAGGCATTCCAGTTCAAACCTGGACAACAACCGAGCTTGCGCGACATTTCATAACCGCCGAGAGTTTCATTGCCAGTGTCAAGACAATTACTGGTAGCACCAAGATTGTCCGTGAAAACGTAATGTCCTTGGCAATTCAACGCGGTTTCTGGACTGAAAACCGTAAATGTACTCCCACGACCATGATGAAGTTATGTGTATTTCTCAAATCCAAAGAAGGGTCTGAATTCCTCGATAATTTTCAGAAGAAAGCTGAACTTTCCACGCGCTTTAAATATATTGACACGGTTAACACGGGATATAGGTATATGCTAATGGATCAACTATCGGAGTTTGAAGCTGCGAGGAAGGAACGAACAGCGAAGATTGAAGCGGATATTGCTGACCACCGAAGTAAGATTGTATTGTTGGAGAAACAGCTGGAGAAGGAGATAGCCGAGATTGAGAGACGATATTTCCCCTGCTTCTCAGTATGTTCCGATGGATGAGCAAGAGTTATTGAAGAAATGTTATGACATGTATGTTGATGAGTGTAGAAAGAATGAGGAGATGATGAGGGAGTTGGATCAAGAGCTGATTGAGTTTATTAAGTATGAGAAAGAAGTGCATATGCTACATATCAGTGATTTCATGGCGGACGAGAAAAGGAAACTTGTATTGATCAAGTTTGGAATTATGAGAGGATAAACAATCATTATTATGAAATTTTTTTCTGTTCTCTTCAACTATCCATTGCCCCTAGCATGCTGCCTAAAGGGTCTAAGTTGTGAGAATATCTGGAGGCGTTTACTGAGGGTCAAAGATTCTAATTACAGTGGGTTAACACAAGATTAGTTAAGAGAAACAAAATAAAAATTATGCTAGGCAAATGATTATTCACTTGGGATCAAATGTTAATTATAATCAAGAATTAGAAAAGCATATGAAAAATGAGACTATCAACAAGAGAAATGGAAACAAAATGTCTTATATGCTTATATTTATATATCACACTTCTACATGACTTTCCTTCACAAATGCTCAAAAGTGCAAAACAAAAGAGACCATTTTTGTTGTTGTAAGAACAAGACAACTTATGTTCTTAAACCAAATGCACCCCATCTCCTTCTTCCTTCTTTCTTCATCTTTAAGGTGTTTGAATCTATAAGCTTTTCAAGAGATTTTCCTCTTCTACTTCGAACTCTTCCTGCTTCTTTCAAAAGCTCAAACAATCTTTTCTTTTCGTCATCAACATCTGGATTTGCAGTTCCAAGTTTTTCTTCTCTCATTTTGAGTATGTATTCCAATATTTGAATAGCATCTTCAACTCTGTAACAAAATAACATTAAAGAGAGTTATTGAAGTTACTGATTTAAATTCTCGGAATTCATGTAATCATTGATCTGGACCGTATTAGAACAAGATTGAATGACTCGTGTTCATACTTGTATTTTGTGGACTCAATTTACCATACTAAATTTGGAACGTGAAACTACATTGTGTGACTGCGTCAAATGCATGATTCCCTAACTAGGATTTGGATTAGACGCAGTAACGCAGTTACTAATCTCGACTGTCCGATTTAAACAAAGAGAAAAAATTGTTTACCTTCCTAATGCATCATAAGTTGCAGCTAGGTTGCTATACACACCAAGAGTGTCCAAATGATAGGTTCCACACTCCCTCTCCAATATCTCTCTAGCTTCTTCAAAATGTGTAGCAGCCTCTTCTATTTTATAAAGTTGAACGCACGCCAAACCCATCTGGTTCAACACAAATCCAAAAAACGCAGATTTCCTTTCCCCACCGCCTCTCAGCTTGGTGACGGCATTGTCAAAAGATTTCCAAGCATCCACATGTCGACCAACCATGTAGAACATCACTCCCATCTGAGCTTCTATTCCTGCAACTGTCCTATATTGTCCAGGGATACCCTCCAATAGTTTCACCGCCTTCTGTAAGAGCTTCAGCGCTTCCTCGGGCTCGTTTAGAGCTTCATAGATTGCAGAGATTTCAGTCAAACCACTCGCAATCTCTCCGGCAGTTATTCCAGACACAGGTTTACTGTATATTCTTAACGCGTTTTCGCAATAGGATATCGACTCTCTTAATTTTCCTGTCTTGTAGTAAAGATCAGCGAGTCGAATGTACACTAAAGCCACGGAACTGTGATTTTCACCCTTGGTAGATTTAAACACTGTCAATGCTTTCTGATAGGCGAAAACAGCTTCGTCAAAACGACACAACGACGTGTAAATATCTCCAATGCTAACATCAATAGCTGCAACCTCGTTATCTTGTCCGTTAGCAATCATTGACATGCTGGCTAGGACAAGGTGCTCGAGTGCTAGTTCATAATCTCCCTTTGCTTCGCATATTAGGGCCATGAGACGCCGGTCGGCTGCTTCTGTAAGGGAAGCGGGTGAGCAATGCTCCCGGTGAATTTCTAGTGTCTTCTTGCAAAAGTGCTCTGCATCATCGAATTGCATGGCTTGAACATGAGCTTCAGCTAAGTATCTGTCATTCAAGGTAACCATTACCAATTAGTTAGAATTTTTTTAGCACCTTATCACATGAATTTCCTAATAATCCAAGTAAATAACTAACAATTAAATAGATATATGCTAGTATATATTATCCATCACAGCAACATTTTATATTATGAATGAATTGTACATTATTGAGGGAGTGCATGTGACCATTGGATGCTTTGAATAGCAAATTTACGAAATAGCAAATTAGTCTCTTAAATCAGAGAGCGTCAACCAATTTAGCTGCTTCACCAAAATATCGATTTAGAAAACATTGTTCAAAATCAATAAAAGACCTACATGTTAGCTTGTACGGTCTCTTCGTTTTATTATGCAAGACAAACATAGAACGTTTAAAATTATGGCACTAAATTTGAAAAAATAACTAAATTATCAATTTACAAATTTAAGAGACTAATGATATGTTTGGTTTTCCGCATCAGCTTGAAATCACAAAAAGTAACTAATGCCTCGGGGACACTGGTTAGCATGACCATTACTCGATTAGCGGTGCCCCCATCCCAAATAAAAACTAAATTCACATGACTAAACAAGCAGTCAAGTTGCACCATATCTATCCAAAAGAAAACTCCAAAGAACTCATCAACAAACATAAAAAAATGAATACATAAACATCAATCATCATTCTTATCCTTATCTCATTTTATTTATGTTCGTCGTCAATGAATACTAGTATAAAATAGGTACCAGTATTATCTTACATGCTATTTGTGCATAAAAATATTTGTGAAAGAAACATTACTTATGTGAAGCATGGACACCTCAGATTAGGTGTGTTTTGATGTTAGACACACGTCGGTATCGGACACAGACACAATACCGACACTTATGATTACACTAAATTATGTCATTTTCTAAGATTATTATCGTATTGTAGTGTCAGTAGCCGTGCTTCATAATACTACATACTACATTCTAGTGTATGTATGTAAGACAAGACAAAAACATGTTTAGTCATAAGCAAGTGTTAACTTTACCTGCAAGTTTCTGCAACTCTCGGATCAGATTTACCCAAAATATCCATTTGAATCTTCAAACCCGACTCATAACACAAAATGGATCTATCCAATTGTCCACTCATAGAATAAGTATCACCAAGTTGCATATACCCAGAAAATTTCACCATAGCATGACCCGACCCATTTTCAACATCCAACAACAAAATAGACCGTTCCAATTCCTCAATAGCTTCATTCAAATTCCCCAAACTACAATAAATTGCAGCAACAACATGTAAACACGTGGCAAGATCCAAACCCGGACCCGAAACCCGTTCAAAACATTTGGATGCCCGAATTGCATAATCCAAAGCTTTTTCAGGATTTTCACCAGAAGCTATGGTATCTCTTGCCATCTTCAAAAGAAATGGACCCAAATCAGGGTTTTCTAATGAGGTTTCATCCATGATCAATGTCTTCTTAATAGTTTTCTTCATCGCCGGTGATGGGTTGCGGTGGTTATCGTCGTCGGTGACCTCATTTTGCGGTGGTTCACGGAGGAAAATACCAAATGATTGCATTTGAATTGGGGTTTTCACTGTTAAACCTGTCATTGTTGAATCTTCTATGCCCATGATTCAAAATTGAAAATTTATTCATACCCATTTTTCAAAATTGAATCTCTTTTCATATCCATGATTCAAAATTGAAAATTTCTTCATACCCATGATTCTAAATTGGTTTATAAAAAATGGGAAATTTTCTTTTTTAATTTGAGAATTTTTCTGTTCTATGACATGTGTATATATACACATTGAAGAAGTGTGGTAGAAGAATGGAATTGAATTGAAATGAGTATAGAAGTGAGTGTGGAGAGAGAGAGAGAGAGAGATTAGTGATGGTAGTAGTAGTGGAAGGTTGCTTGGAAGAGACGACTTGTAATGATGGAATTGGGATACTTTAATTTGAGAACAAGCTTCACAAGGAAAAAAGGCAAGAACAGAGTGACAAAATCCATGATTTTGTTTTATGGATTGAATTTGAGTTTCAGAAAATTTATGTTCTTGAATTTTTTAATTTTGTGTTTCATTTTTATATATAGTATACTTTTCTTTTCTAGTAAGAATGCAGCCTGCGTGACAGTTGTTAGAATTTTTGGTACAAACAGGAACAGAACTGTTGTTAGATGCAACGAAGCCTAGCACTCCTACTATACCCTATTTTTATAAAGACTTTAATTGTTATGCACCGTCGGTGTAACATTTTTTTACACATGCATCTAATGATATGTTATCACATCATTTAATGAATATGACATGCCATGTGTTTTTAAACATAATACATGATGTGTTGATATATTATTGCGCATGTGTAAAAAAAATTTACACTGACAGTGTATATAAATTAAATTCTTTTCTAAACTATACACAAAGAAAAAACATTTTTTATTTTTTTGTCAGATAGTCTAGTGGTTAGAAATTTCATCCTTAAGGTGGATAGATGAATGTCCAAAGTTCAAACTTTTATAATGTGATGTCCTTTACCAACTGATTTAAGCTCATGAGGACAAAAAATCCTATTTTTCTAATAAAGCATTTTTTGTTTGATAAATTAAGAGCATCTAGACATCAAAGTAGGGACATACATCTCAACTTAGTTGACTTCCTTATCTTTCCCCGTCCTCCACCTATAGCTCATATTATTAATAAAAAGAAAATAAAATAAAATAGGTACAAAAACTGGGGGACATAGACCTAACCCAGTGCGTTCACACAATAGTGCGTAGAACAATAAAATAAAAATATACCAACTTCTAGTTAATCCTGAAAGATAAAATAGAAGTCCTAGATAATCGAGGTGAATGGACCGACCGTCAACACATACGGTCCACGTACCCACACTACTCCCTGCGGCAAGCAACAAGCCATGGTGCTTTTTCAAGCAATGCAGCCTGAAATCAATGGATGATATAAATATTGAAATATCAATCTCTGACGAAACAAACCTTGTTGAACATCCAAAGCAACCCATAACCATTTGAAAATCAGTAGCAGCAACAAAAAATTCAACAGAACAAAATTCTAATTGTGACCACGTATGGTCTAATCACCAGAAACGAGTGACATCAGGTCAAGCGCTTCACCAGAAACAGAATCACGATTCAAAATGATTCACCATCTTAGAATACATTAGAGTCGCGATTTTAATAGAGCTAGAACGGCGAACCAGAATCACGATTCACCGTCATCATAAACACGATATCACCAGCGCCAGAACACAAGAATCGCGAATGAAACAGCGACGACCATCGAAAAAGAGCCCACTGTGTCATTTCAGAACAACCTTTAGGGTATGAGACCCATCAAGGTTTGTGGGTTGTGTCGCGAGGTCAGAAACCTCGATCGCACCACCAAAGGCAAGGATTACATCTTCAAAGGTGTTGGTGGTGGGCGAAGGTGTTGGTGGTGACCTTTGCATAATTTGGACTCTAAATTGTCATTTCTTTTTCATTTTTAAATTATATATAACTAATTTTTTTAGATAAAATTTCCATATGATGAATTAAAAAAAGATAGAATGATAGTTTAAAAACTAAATTGATGATTTATTTTAATAATTGTATTTTTCATATACTACATTATATCAGAGAAAATAATTTTGATTAAAAAAAGGTAGAATAATCTATTTACTTTTGTGCACACGGTTTACACCAAACTCATTTAAGATTAAAAATAAATTAAACACGAATACAAAAATAAAATATTTAATTATTAATAACGATATTTATACAAATATTCAGAAATATAACATTATTATATGGGAAAAAAAATCAAATTACACTGATATAAATTAATCATAAGTATTTACTTTTATAATATTAGTGCAGTTTTTTTGACACATATATATTCGAATTATATTAGAGTTATGTTATTTAAACATAAAAATATTGACAATATATATTTATTTCTATCTTTTTCTAGGTTTTTTTCAACATTTTATACGTATTCTGAAAATTAAATATACACAAAAAATAGAACCTTACAATAAATTTGACAACAAATTATTTATGTTTAAATATCAATTCTACGAGAAATTGCTCCGTTTTCAATCAAAGGTTTAAACGAAGTGAGCTAGATTTTTAGAATGTAGCAAATTAAAATGTGAATAGTGATAAAGAGAAAACATATAGAATAAATATTATTGAAAAAATAATTTTCCAACCATATAATAATTTAAAGAAATTATAGTACATGTGAATGCTTGGCAACAAAGTTTTCATTTTAAAGTTGTATTCATTGCGATGAAAAAAATTGCTATCATAGTTGGGGTTATGAGTGGACAAACAATGGAAAACACAAATACTTTGTGACTAAGTCTTCATTATTATAAAGGATACTTAATAAGATCTCGAGTATTCTTGTTTGTTTGGAGCGTCTAAGCTGTTAAGAACCTTAATTTCTCCTTTTTACTATATATTTTCATAATGCATGTACTTAATTTTGATGCATCATGTAAGAAAGCTAGTTTTGCATAGCAACAAATTCTTATAGTCTAAGTTTCTTCCAACTTTTAACTCGAACACTCTTTATTTTAATTAACCGATGAACCGAATCAATAGCTATACTATTAACAGTATATATTTATATAGTTCAGCCAACATCATGTTATTCTCTCAAACCCTAACTTAGAAACATATCAGTATCACTCTCAGACATCAGTCTCACATAGTCAAAGTTGCAACACTCACATCTCCCCGCAACACCACTCATCTCAGGCATGCATCTCGCGGCAACACTCTCACTCATCTCACCACTGCTCTGCTCTCACGCTCGCGTCTCTCTCATCTCAAACCTTTCGAAAGGTAACCTCTCGTTTTCACTTCATCTATCGTTGTCAGCTTTGTTTGAATTGAAACATGTTTGAAAACCATTGTTTTTTCTTTTATGTATGGTGTATGGCGATAATTGATTGCATCAAGAGTTCATTAATTCAAACATTGAATTCACTAAAAACCGCAAACTGTTCCAATTACACCCTTATCTTAACATGCTAGACCTAATCTATCATTCCCTGTTAACAAGCTAATAAAATACAAGTGAAGATTAATATGATTAAATGAATTTAGGGTGCAAACACATAATTTAGATGAGTAAGGTTCGATAAATTCATAGGCAGACCTCAAAGCTAGTAGCTAGCATTGAACCCTCTTATATGGACCCGGATTTACTGCTGTAGTCACATCACGCAGTTTCACGCAGTTTTAAATCATAGCCGTTGATCAGAGATCAGACGATTCAGCTTAGGCAGTTATAAAATTGTTAAAAACAATCACATCCACACGTTTTAGATCAGACGACCATGATCTAAAACTGTGTGTTATTCTACAGCATTAAATCATTTTCCCTCTTATATCTCTAATTTGTATTTGTGTTTAAATAAGTATTTCTCTTTTTTATTATTATATTCAGAAAACAAATAAATTATTGACTTAATCGCAGGTTTGTTCCTTCAATTATCACCAACGTGTGATTTTAGCTCATATTTATTTTAGCAATTCTTCCGTTATTTTTTAATTCTTCCGTTTTATAATTTAGTAGGAGTAATTCCCTTTAACTTCTCTCAAACGTTTACATTGAGGTACGTGATTAAAAAATGTGGCATATTATTCTCATAAATAAATAATACTTTTTAAAAACAACAAATTAAAATGCTAAGAATCAGTTTGTGACAATGATTTTTGTTTTACTAAATGCAATTTCTACTTTAGCATTTTAAAAATTTGACATTTTTTGTGTTTTGAATTATTTTTAAATAGCTAGGAGAAGAGTGCTATATTAATAAATTATATTTTGTCAAAAAAAAATATGATATTATTCGGTATACATTTCAGAGAAAATTGAAAAAAAGAGTTACCAATAAATTTTATTCTATTCATAAATCATAACTCAACCGTTTGAGTTTAACTCGGTCGATAGTAACATTGCATTATATATGTATTGTAGAAATTTGAATCCCGGTCATCCTATTTATCAACCTTAAGGGTGAAATTTTTTGTTACTACACTACTTAAGTAAAAAGTAATTGTTAACTCGAACCTCATGACCGGTGTTCTAATTTCAATTATATGAGTTTTGAATGATTTGTAATATCCAATTGTAAAAATAAATTATTTTGACAAAATCACTAAAAGTTTGGTCAATGTCACAATCCAAATTTTTGTCCCAAAATTAATATTAAATCTAAAATATTAAATATAACTTATAAGCATCACTTTCCTTTGGTCAAAAAAAAAAACCACTTTCCCTTTACCTTAAAAAAAAATACATTTCAAACAACAATATTCTCCTCTGTTCTAATTTCCACAAAGAAAATTCCAAGCTCTAACTCTGTGTTCATCTTTCTTGTTTCTGCAGATTCTATTCCAATCGACAAAAACATCACAAGTAACAGTTCTGATAAATCAAGAATGTCCAACAACAACACATGTGGTTTGTTGTCTTGTGACAAACTTGACCGAGTTGCCAACTGGGTTGGCACTAACGTGGCTTCTGCTTTTTTTGCTTCTTTGGAACGTTGTTCTTGCATTAATCTTAGTACCACCGACATTGAAGATGACAACAATGATGATCTTCCTCTTATGGTTACCAATCCTGTTTCTCATTTACCCTTTAAGGTCCCTACAACAACTCTTCCATCAAAATCTAATCTTAGTCCTTGATTTCATTTCTTAATTTTTTGTTTTTTCATATGGGTTTGTAATTTTATCTCTTTTTGTTTTTGGGGTGTTTTGTTATTGATCTTTTTATGATAAAAATTTAGTCTTTTTTTGTGTTTGTGTGTGTTGAATTTGTTGGATCTTTGTTATCTTTTGTTTGATGTTTATCATGTTAATGAAATTATTATGACATTATATCAATTGAATTTTGTAGTTTGTTGTTTGTTGAGCTTGTTAATTTGTGTTTTTTTGGGGGTTAATTAGTTACTTAACTATAAGGTTTAAGGATGATAGGTTTATATATACTGGATCATATATGCTAGATTTAAAAATCCTAAGGATTGAGTAATGTTTTAAAAATCCAATCCGATATTGAATTGATGAGATATTTGGATCATGATTCTTCTGCTTTAAATTGTTTCTACTAGGACTAAATCGTGTTCATATCGTTGTAATAACGAACCATAGACAATGTTGATTCACGAATTGTTATGCCTTTATATGAAGGGTTTACACTTTGTATTTTTTAAGACCTCTATACTGGTTGGGTCGATCTAGGGACACCTGGGTTATGTGACTGCACGTAGTCAACAACTTTAGAGCCATACAATCGAACATGCACTGGTCTAATTTGATTGATTGAAATTTAATATTAAACAAAAACTAAAGATTGTCTTTAAACAGTCGGACGGTCCTGATGAAATGATTGCAACCGACTGCACGAAGCAATGAGTGCACTTAATCCAAATTGTCGATCTTGAGTTATAATTAATTTTGATAGTCAGTAATTGTCATCGAAGTTGATTGAGCATCAAACCTTTTCTGTTTTTGATTGGAATTGGATGTCAAATCTTGTATTTTAGAAGGGTTTTGATTTTCCACTATGTAGCCAAGAGGTTATGTTTTGAAGCACAAAACAAAAATGGTAGGAGTACTAGTACTTGTGAAATTGGCTATGCTTTCAGCAATTCTTATGTGAGTGAGTACATACAATGTTAATAGATGTACAAACAAATTAAAAGAAGATATTAAAATGGCAGACCAAATATCTTAGGTTTCTTGTTCTATTCTATAATGGATGTTTCCAAAAATAACAAAGGTTAATTTGTGAGCACTAACTAGTGAATAAGAAATTTTTTTTAATATTTTTTTTTTGTCTTTTAACTCTCTAATTTCTAGAGAAAAAAACGTGTAGGATTTAAATTTAGATTCCATCAATTAAACGATTCATACTTAATTGAAGTTTATTAAATATTTATTAAACAAAATAATAATAAACAAGTGCAAATTAGTAAAACCATAGGAAAAATATCTATAGGGACATTTTGGAACTAAAAAACAATGTCCTGTGGTCATGACTTATATGAAGCAATATATTGTTTCATGTATTTATTCATGAGGAAAAAATAGTGTGTTATGGAGATATCCATGCAAATTGAAATTTTTTAAACGTAAGAGATCAAATTGAAACCTAAAATAAATATAAGGACCAAATATGCAATTAAGAAAAAAATTATGATGTAGTAAAAGTCGATTTAACATATATCTTTGAGCACCTTGATTTATTAATTTCAAATATCTTTAATATTGTTTAAAAAATTTGCCTATGTATTCAAAGTTGCAATAACGGTTTGATCTCTCCTAAGATATTTGAATCACTTAAGCAAGTGACAAGGAATTTGATCATAAGTGTCTGTTTGAGCTAGTTTTTATAGCTTTTAGAAGCTATCATAAATCTAGAAGTGAAAATAAGAGTTAAAATAAAAAGAGCAAAAGTTGTTTGGTAAAATATATTTTTTTAAAAAAGATTTGTACAAAAAAGAACAAATTTAAAAAAAGATAATAACAACTAATAATATTTAAATGAAAAAAAAATAATAAAAAGAGTCTTCAGCAGGAATCGAAGCGTGATTATTGCAAAAAAAAAAAACTCCAATTTTTTTTCAAAAGTAGGTTTCAACCTCTTTTCCTAGAAGCTCATCTAATCTAATTTTGCACATTGAAAAAATTTGCTTTTTACGGTTAAGAGCTTTATTAAAAATGTGTTTGACCCAACTTTTGATTAAAAAGAGAATAAAAAGTTAAAAAACCGGGCGAAACAATACCTAACTTTTGGATATAGAAAAATAAATTCTATTAAAAGAGAAAAACTTATCTTATTGGTTTGTTATTCTAATTTGGCTTATTGAAATTATTGGACTGCATTAGACCAGTCCTAAAATATTACTAACAATATTTGAAATGATTTTTCATGAAATTGTGAAGTGTTAATTATAAAAGTTGACACCATTCATCAACAAACAAGTTTGGATCTTGCATATACACTAATTGGTATTTAATCTAAGGAAAATTAAAAGGGAAACAACTTTAGCTTAAATAGGAAATATGCATGAAAGTAAATTTGCCACAGTTGGCACTGCTGCTACATGCTGGCCATAAGCGTGTGTTAGAAGTTAGTTTGCATATCATATCATAGACACAATGATCTTGTTGCTCCATCTTGGCCATTTAAGTTAGTTTGCATATATTAAGGCTTTTCCTTCTAAGTGTCTCTTAAAGTATGGCATTCTTAGAAAAGTCCTGGTCCACATTTTAACTAAAAGATTATTTGATTTGGGAAAATTCAAGAGTTAATTTGTGCATACATTTGTATGTATAACAATGTAAAATAGTTGTCAAAACACATAATTATGAGTCGACGTCCACGACATTATTCACTCTATATGATGAGCATTGACCGGTGGTAGTGATAATTTTTTTTGGCCTTCACTCATTTATCGTTATTCAGTGGCGAGTCTTAATAAGTCTTACTATGATTTAAGCTCATGAGAAGTAAGACCGTTCTTAGTTCGGTTCAAGAAGCAAATCAATATGAATTGAATTATTACAATTCAAGAAGAAGAAAACCAAACAAAAATAAACTACCATAGTTCATAAAAACTAAACCGAACCGTTAATGATTCATCTCAAATTGAACTGTCATAGAAGTTCGGTGCATCAGTTCTTTGGTTCTAAACTGGACTGAATTCAAATCTACGTTTATAAAAATTCAAAATGTACTTTCTCAAACCGAATTAATGTTTTTTAATTGAATTGTCTTAAATTGCTATTATTAACCAATTATTAGGATATTGTTAAAAAAGATGAAAAAAACAAATTAAATAAAATTTTAGGACTATTTTAAAAAAACCAAACTTGAACCAAACCAAATCAAACTTGTTTAATTCTAATAAAAAATCTATGAAAATAAAATGTAAGTTTCTGTGATACTATAATTTAGTACAATAATGATGTTCTAGGTATGTGAAGGCTCATCGACTTTGGTTATGAATGAGAAGACGAAGATGTCCAAAAAAAGCTAAACAAAGTGACCCATCTTATTATATTCACCTCACCTCACCTCTCTCCCCAAATACAAAGTGATGATCATGAATGTTTTGAGTTGTCTAAATCGTTGTCTTTTTGGTAGTACTTAGTACTTTATTTATTCAACGCTAAAAATGGGATTGTTTTATGATGAAGTTTACACTTCTTTGATACTATCCACATAAATGAAGTAAATTTGTATGTAATATTCATAATTAATGTTTAATTAACTTTTATATAATCAAATTTGTATGTATATAACTTATTTTTATGGGTTATTGTTATTGGGTAAATATCCTCATATTATTAAGGGATAAGATAGAAAAAATCTTGCTTTGTGATTTATTAATAATTTTATGGTTTGCGAATATTGATAATTTTACTACATTTCTAATGATGTATATTTTATTTTTGGTATTAATCCTCTATTTATTTTCTGGGAAAGGGGCCATACTTATTCAAAGTTCAACAGCAAGATAAATAAAACCTAACAAAATTATCCTCATAAAACAGTTAATTTAAATTCTTTCGAACAATTTGTCCAAAGAGAAACTTATTAGCTCACTTAAATTGATTTTTTATAACTCAAGGTATCTTTGGCAAAATGAAAGATTAATTAAGATTCATTTAATAAGCTAATATCTTTTAATAAATGTTTAAGGAATGTACTTGACTCAGTTGACTGTATCATGTTGGTCTCACTAAATTGGTTCAGTCGTCTGAGAAGAAATTAAAACAAATCTAAATGAATTATAATCCTCTGTTCTTTTTATAAGGAACACTTTGGAAGAAAAAAAATTGGTCATTTTTATAAGAAACGTTGATCAACTTTCAAATATTTAAATGTTTAAATTCATTTATGCTCTTATAATGTGATATCTCTATCAACTGAGCTAAGTTTACGGAATGGAGGGAAAAAGAGTTATCACTTTAAATAAATTAGTTTACTTTTCAATATAACTCAGCCACACAACAAGTACGATTAGTTTTTATATTTAATTGATATGCATCCACAATATATCAATTTTGTACACGACCAATTAATTATAACCGTTAGATAATTAAACACCTTAAACTTCAATCATATTTATCTTAAAAATCACATGGTTTGTGATTAGTTGTCGGTAAACATTTGCCCACAAACTCATTTAGTTGTCGGTGTAAACAAACTACACGATGCATCAAAATCAGTACTAGTTCTTATAGTTCAATGCTTGTTGTACTGCTAGTGATAGCTGGATGGACAATGCTGCTATCTAGTTTGAGTTTCGAGTAAATTATCAAATTGGTCTCGACTTTAGAACACTTTTAAATATGTTATCGACTTTATCAATATTTCAAAAAATTCTCTAACTTTGTTAAATTTTGTTCAAATTAGTCCTTTGGAATGTAGGCTAGGGACTAAAATGATAGTAAGTGGATAAAGGTAGAGACCAAATTATAGGGACTTATTTGATAATAAGTGGCTAAATACAATGACTAACTTAACAGATTAATAAAGTCAGAGACTTTTTTGATATATTCACATTGTCAGGGACCAACTTGAGAGTGTCTTACAAAGTTAGAGACTAACTTGGTAGTTTACTACGATATTAATAATCAATTTTTTATAGCAAATACTCATCTTGATTACAACTTCTTACCAAAAAAGGTAATAAAACATTAAAATTAATGGAAAAACAATTATATAACAGAAAAGGAAATGACTGATTGTGTTTTGTGGGGTTTGATATAGATCATGTTTGGAAGCATGTGTGTCCTCTATTCTAAGTCATTAGTATGATTTGTAAAAGAAAATGTTGACAAGAAAGAAGAGAATAGATAGAAACATATAGGTGTGAAGAAAAGAGTAATGTTGAAACCTTCCCTACCATTGTGGACATGTTGAATAATCACATTCCAACACCTTATTATCACAAATTCACGCTAGTGGAATCATGAAAGCTGACAAATAGAATAGAACCTGCATGCATAGACTTTTTCTGACTTTATTTTTAGTAAAAAAAAATTAATTTTACTAAAGAGAGTTTCACTCTTTTAAAAGGGCTTCTCTTCTATTCTACCTTGTGCCACAATCTATATTCACTTCTCATGAAAATGGCCAACTTAGTCACCTTGTTTATGATGTGGTTTATTGTGATATGTACTATGGCACATGGAAGTGCAAGAGGAGAATCAACTAGGTTCTATGATTTCAAGGTACTCTCTGTGTTTCTTTTTAACTGTTGTTTTTGTAGAAAAAATTATTCTAATTTATTTGTCGTTTTAAAAGTTTAATAGTACAATGTTAACTATTTTTTTATATATAAATATTAACTATTATTTTGTCAATAATACCTTTAACCATTTATTGTAGAGAATAAAATAAGTGGAATGAGTTAATAAATAGTGAAGAGTATTATTAAAAAAAAAATCATAAAAAATAACAAAATCTATTGATTTTCTAAGTATGTGCAAATAACCTTAAACAACAACTAAAAAAAAAGGAAACCAAGGGAGTTGGATCTGGCAGAAGATACTAGACTTTACGATGTGACATTCAAATTCCAAATGGAAAAGAGGTATTCATGTTAAGTGTCCAACACGCTTCAAATAAGACTATCTTCAATGGAGGTTACGGGAAGGAGAAGCCTCAACGTACCAAACATATTCATGATGAGTTATTCACCCGCACTCGATTCAAGAACCAGATCTCCTGGATTAGCCAGTACCACGAGAAAGTGCAAGAAGGGACACATACCTTCACGCATGGGCTAAGTCACATAAAGAAGAAAGAGCCTCAATAAGAGGCAAAGCCAAAGAAAAGAGGATAGTTTGATCCCAGATTGAACTGAAGACGAAGAAAACAATTACATTGGGATTATAATTTATTCTTAAATTGCACATTATGACACCATATTTTACTTGAATTGCGGCACTGCAAAGGCTTCTTCTCTATTTGTTGATGCTCTTAATGGTTACTATACAGGTTCAAAATAAAAGAGTTACAAAACTTTGCAACTCCAAAGACATTGTCACAGTCAATGGTATGTTTCCAGGACCTGTTATTTACGCGCAAGAAGATGATAGAATCATAGTCAAGGTTACCAATAAGACACCTTTCAATGTTACAATTCACTGGTAATCATAATCACAATCTCAATCTCATACACAATGCAGTTCATTTAATTAACAAAAATAACTTAACTAACAAACTTGTATTTCAAATTTTAGGCATGGTATCAAGCAAAGACTATCATGCTGGTATGATGGACCATCCTTTATTACACAATGTCCAATTCAAGCAGGCCAAAGTTTCACCTATAATTTTACAGTGGTTAATCAGAAAGGCACTTTTTTCTGGCATGCTCATGTTTCTTGGCTAAGAGGAACAGTTCATGGAGCTATGATTGTTTATCCAAAGAATAAAGTACCTTTCCCATTTAAGAGTCCTTATCAAGAGCAAATAATCATACTAGGTAACTTACATTGTGGCTCTTTTGGTTTGAATTCTGTGTTTCATGTTGTATGTTCAAAGTATAACGCTGATGTCGCAAGCTGATTCGAGTTATGGCAGGGGAGTATTGGCTGCAGGATCTTCAAGAAATTGAGCATGCCACTCTAGTGAGTGGAGGAGCTCCACCGCCAGCAGATGCATATACCATTAACAGTCATCCAGGCCCCAACTACAACTGCTCCATTAATGGTATTTTTGCTTAAAATTGTATACAATCTATGCAACACCAACAAACTTCATATCCCATGCGTGTCTGGTGTCTGACACGGACATAGTTATTACTTAAATCATTCAATTTCCTTAAATTGTTACTATGTCGACATGTCAGTGTCGTGTTTGATGTATTTGTCTGGTTCAGTGCTCATAGTATACAACTAACAATATCAGTGATAATTTTGTAAAAGGTGTTTCAATCAGATTAAGCTATACGAAATAATCTAGGTGACATGGTGCACGGCGGTAATCTATTTTTGCTAAGAATCTATTGACAATTAACAATGAGACTACATAGGCATTGGTCTTCTAAACAACTGGTCTAAGACAATTAACAACTCATAACTTTTCTTTTAATTCATATTTTCTATCTTCAGTTTTCATTGATATGTTTCATTTCTTATAATCTTTTCAGATGTATACCAACTTAATGTGATTCCGGGAAGGACCTACTTGTTAAGACTAATTAATGCTGGTTTAAACACCGAGAACTTCTTTGCCATTGCTAATCACAAATTAACGATCGTGGAAGCTGACGCTGAATACACGAAGCCATTCATCACAGACACAGTGATGCTTGGACCAGGCCAAACACTAAATGTCCTAGTCTCCGCTGATCAGCCAGTAGGAAAATACTCCATGGCTGTTGCACCTTACAAGTCTGGCAGGGTTGTCAAATATCAAAATGTTTCAGCCATTGCCTACTTCAACTATATAGGGGCCAAATCTAATGGTACATATTTACCGGCTAAATTACCTAAACTTGATGATAAGTTGGCTGTTAAGACAGTAATGGATGGATTAAGGAGCCTAAATCAAGTCAATGTGTTCAAAGAAATCGATAAAAACATATTCATCACCATTGGATTGAATGTTAAAAAATGCCACTCAAAGTCACCGAAGCAAAACTGTCAAGCCATGAATAATGGAGTGCTGACAGCTTCAATGAACAATATAAGTTTTGTTCATCCCCACATTTCAATCCTAGAAGCTTATTACAAGAAAATAAACGGATCATATACTGAAGATTTTCCCGATGCACCATCTAAGTTCTATGACTTCGTTAATGGAGCCCCTAATAACATTCCATATGACACGGAGTCATTGAATGGGACTAGAACTAAGGTCCTTGAATATGGTACCAAGGTACAACTCATTTTGCAGAACACAGGAACAGTCAACATTGAAAACCACCCAATTCACATCCATGGCTACAGCTTTTATGTTGTAGGGTATGGCACGGGCAACTATGATCCACTAACTGCACAATTCAATCTAGTGGATCCCCCATACATGAATACAATTGGAGTTCCAGTCGGTGGATGGGCAGCAGTACGCTTTGTAGCTGATAATCCAGGTATACACCTTAATCTCTGCTGCTAATAATTTTCTCGTTCCCGTAAAAAATTAACCACTAAGATTTGCCTATATAAAAAAAGGCCAGATACATCCATGGGTCCTTTAAGTTTTGCGTTTTTAACAGTTAGGAAGTTTTTTAGGTAACAGTTGAATCCTTTAAGTTTTTTAGGTAACAAATAGGTCATTTACATTTCTAACTTGTTGCACCGTTACCCTTCCAGTTAACCTCCGTCACCTTGTTGCATTGTAGCCGTTAACGTTGACTTCCACCATGATCGGTATTTTGATGAAAAAGGCACATATGTTGGAGGAGGTTAACTAGAAAGGTAATGTGCAACAAGTTTTTGTAACGAGGGATAACCGGAAGGGCAATGGTGCAACAAGTTAGAAACTTACAGGATCTATTTGTTAACTAAAAAATTTAAAGGACCTAACTGTTACAAATGTGAAACTAAAAGGACCATTGGATGCATTTGACCTAAAAAAAATTCAAGAAATTGTTGATTGCATTTTGGCTGAAGGAATTATTAGTAACATAACTTTTTGCAGGTGTATGGTATATGCACTGCCACATTGAGGTACACCAATCATGGGGACTAGGAATGGTATTTATAGTGAAGAATGGAAAAGGAGATATGGAGTCCTTACCACATCCACCACCAGATCTGCCCTCATGTTAAAGACTACCGACAGATCAAAACAAATAGTTTTAACAGATAATTGTGTGACTTTTTTCCAAGTTTGAGTGTTCTTTAGCTCCGAGTGTGTAGATGTAAAATGTGGCATTGGTTCATTTCTTTTAAAAGAAAGATTTATGGATGTAAAGAAAAATGAATAGATGAATGTTAATTTCTTTTCATTTAGTTTAATTTCTATACACTAATTCATCAAACTATATAATAAACTAAAACATATTGATATTATTGGAAATTGAAGTGATAAAATATTACTCAACAAGACTCCAGTTCTATCGAAATTTCCACCTCGGTACTAATTTCCGGGAAGAAGTCCATATATTAAGATGTTATACACAAGAGGCCAATTCATACCCAATCTTACTAGGTTTACATTGAACAAGTACAACAGTCAATTGCTCAGAAAGTTATGCGGCATGAAAGCTGAGACAGTGATTCTTATTAAAAACCTTACCAGCACACTCCATTCAATTCTCTCTCCGATGCTCTTGGAAGATGCAAGTTGTTGATTGCAATGAAATCTACATATGACAGATAAGAAATCACAGGTTGACCCTCTCCATAATCCAGCTTTTCGTTAATGCAGCACTCAAATGTGATCTGAATGTTAGCCTTTGGTTACTCTTTAGATTCAAGTAATCAACCTGTAAATAGTTGAAACCATAGTGATCATGTGAAAGAGAAACAGCATATATTATTGTTAGACTCGTAGAGGCATCAGTACCTGATCTGGTTCTAGAATCAGAAGACAAAAAGCATCAACTGGACCTATAGAAGGATCCAATGATATTTCTGGCTGTGTTTGTTCATTTAGACGGGGAAGTCCTGGTTCTGGCCCCAAATATTGAGACCTTGATCTCACGGAGCTGGCAAACCAGGATTTTTCTCTTTGCTGCATTACAAATTCATAAACTGAGATAATCATAGTATTCAATAGCACCCAAACTTCAAAAAAAAAAAAAAAAAACTGAGACTTATAATCAAACCTGAAGTTTTATCGGATCAGGATTTGTGCCATCAATGATATCTACATGCCCATTTATCCGGAATTGCTCCCAGGAATCTGTGAAATACCAACATATCTAACCACAAGAACCACACTTAGTCTCAAAAGCTAAGCCCTTTAGCATTTTCTTTATGTTAAAAAAAAGCAACTCAGAATAATTACCTCAGCAAAGGAGCAACGCTTGAGCTCTTCAATCTGCATTACAGATAAAGCAATAGATACTTCCATGTAAATAACTTTTCAATGAAAATTTTGATCGTGCTCGCAACTATAGAAGCAAAGATATCTACAAATTTTGAATTTATACAAAACTTTGTGTGTTTGATCATTAATATAATATGATATTAATCAACAGTTCTTTGTGTTAACCCTCCAGTTCACAAGGAAAATGGGTTATAAAGTTAGTTACAATTCAGTTTAGTTGGTTAGACATTGTTTGCAAAACTGATGTGTATAGAATCTATAGATAACAATTAGCTATGTGTAATTCATATAGATCAATATATTCAGCTTTACCTAATTAATGTTACTTAATCTCCAACAAAATGGACATTGGTAATTCGAAGTTTAGCTAGGAGATACGAAAAGATCGTTCTAAGGAGGATTTGTAATTGGGTTCTCTTAAACAATTTGTTCTTAACTGAAGGTCATTAACCGGTTGACCCCAACCACTTGGTTATAATCAAGTGGTTAAATGGCCGAGATTCAATAGTTATAATGAGTTATTAGGCAGAGTAACTTCTCATACCCCATACACCAATTTCCACAAACTAGACTACAGACAAACAAAAACCCACTATTTATTTCCGATGTTGAACTTACGTTACAAACAAACAAAAAATTCCATGAACTGTATTCAGATCATCTCGTAACCGATCTTAACATACCCCCTCGCACTCAACACTATTGGGCTTGGTGTGCGGATATAAATAGTGGATGGTCCGATCAGAAACCTGATAGCAGGTGGTCTAGCGGATCATGAAGGGGACTATGATACCATTTTAGAATTGGGAGTTGGACCTAACTCAACCCTACAAAACCGGCGGTGAGAATTGCCCTCACTTATAAATATATATTTAGGTCATTTCACAAACCGATGTGGGACTCGTAACATAAGTTACAAAATTTCAATAGTATACTCCAATTTCCATGAACTAAGTTACAAACAAACAAAAACCCAGTTTTTATTTTCAACATTGAATTTCTAAGTTACCTTGCGAGTCCGGGTATCGGTGTTAATTAGGATGTTATCAGTGTTGTCTTGGAATCCTCTGAAAAGCCAAAACTAATTTCGATGAAACCAAAGAGTGAATTTTTAAGGAAAGGACATGATAATAATAATAAGAAGAAGAACAGAACCTGAAAACGACAGTGCGATTTGAAGGTTTTCCGTTGGTTCCTACGGTTGCCTGAAACAGAGATAAAACGAGAAAGATTTAAGGAAAAAACGTAATAATTAAATAAAAATAAATAAGAAGAAGAAGAAGAGTTACGAGTTGCATGTAAGAAGAGTGTTTGAGGTGAGTGTTAGATTCCATAGCGTTGAGAAGAAGTTGCTTCCATGCTATGATGCTGCTCCCCATTCCCAATTCTTATGATATGTCTTCACAATTTTTCTCCACATTTACTCCCTCTTGGTTATTTTTGCGGTAAACATTACTCCCTCACAACAAATTGCATAATTAGAGTGTGTTTGATGATGTGTTTAGCAACTGTTGTTTATGGGACTTGATAAACCCAAAAATAAAAGCTCTTTGTTCCAGCTGAATTAAGTGATAATTTTTTATTCTCTTGAAGTTGTCTGAAATATTTAAATAATATTTTGTCTACTAAATATTGTGTAAGATAAATTTTGTTCAATAGTTTATTATTTTGTACTGTTAGGTAATGTAATGTATTGTCATTATTTATATTTTGCCGATCAAATGGTGTGTCTTATTTGAATTTCTTTTTTGGTATTAACCCTCTGGTTTGCGGAGAGTCCAGGGATGGAGTAATCATTTGACGGCCAAATTATTATGATTGATTATTAAGGGGTAAAAATAAATTTGAAAAATGCTAATCATTGTCCTTGTGACACTAGTTAAGGAACTAAATAACGTATGAAAATATTGAAACTTGTGTAATCTACTTATTAAAAAAATAAAGAATACTTTTGTAAAAATAAGGGGTATAAAGAATAGTACTATATATGCGACTTTTAATTTTTTTAATTTGGGTTTGTCTAACATGTGCAACATTGTACATGTTAAAACAACTAAAAGTAGTAACTTTGTATTGAAAAACAATAATTATTTGTTAAAAATTTATTCATTTAATATAAAATACACAAGTTCCAATATAAAGTTACTATTTTATACTTCTTAACATGTGCAAGTTTGCACATGATAGAAAAACCATTTTAATTTTTGTTGTAATGGAGAATGAATGGCGATGATCTAAACTAGACACTCTCTAATGTGAATTCTACGGGAGAAGATATGTTTTGTATTTTTTTTAATCGGCAAATATATTATTAATAACACTCTACCATAAGTATAAGACATACTAATGGAGAGGAATAGTACAAAAACTACGCAACAGAGTGCAGTAGCACAACAACACCAAAAATGACATCACCAATACAAACACACCATCACCTAAAAAGACCCGATCACACAACACTCCTCAGCCTCTAAACCACCAAGGAATACATCAACTCGTCATACGAAGACGCCCCTAGACTCTAACTTCCGATCTCGAATCAAAATTAATCGGCTCATCGTAATCCAAGAAGTAGCTTCGCAGGCAAAAATTGATGAGTCAACGGTAGCAAGAAAACCAAGAAGACAAGTGCTGACTCGTATCCGCCTCCAAAATAGTCAATACCGACGTGGAAAAGGCCAAATCAGATACCAAGAGACCTGCAAATCTCAACAGATTTGGGAACCAACAAGGACTCAAAGACGAATCCAGCAAATCTCAACAGATTTGAAAGCGGTCAAAGAATCTCGTATCGTCGAAAGTCAATCATATCACATGCAGCATTAACCACACCACTCCAACACCAATTCATCGCATCTACCACCACCCCATCAAACACGCACGGAAGCACGCATACAGACAGAAAAAAATACCAAATCCGAAAACTCTAAGACCTCCACCTCATTATCAAAACCTCCAGCAACCACCACCACTCCAAACAAAACTCACCACCGCAACACCAAAACCACACCAAATCTCTGGATACTCACCGACCTGACCACTCCCACCGGAAAAATAGTAACAAAAACTCCGAAAGACAGACACCCAAACCACAAAGCCCAGATTTGCAACAAAAACACCAAACCGACACGAAACGGAACAACAACATGTGAGGATCAAAAAGCTTAATAAACGGCAGCAATGAGAATGAAAGAGCTCGTCGGAGGACCACCACCACTGACTAGTGACCACCACCAATCTTTGATCAAGAACAAGAACATAACAGCATCACAACAAACAGAACGAAAATAAAACAAAACAAAACCATGAAGGCAGAGTCACCACAAGAGCCACTGACCACCACCACAAGGGAGGCAGTGGTGGCTGAAACAACATGAACGGATCCAAACAAAGTCAAATCCATAGAACTGGAACCAGCACCACCTACCGAACCACCACGAACAGAGAAAAGGAAAAAAAAACAAAAAACACGAACAGAGAACAAAACACCATGAAATAGAGAGAAAACACAAACAAACCACCACGAAGCTCCGGCGACGAACCAAACGATGGAGACAAACCAACCGCCGTCGAAGACGAAGATCCAATCACCGCCGTCGAGGATTACAGCGACCAGAGAAAGAAGATGATACAGAGAATCCATGAAAGACCCTCATCGCACCACCACAATATCATGTCTACATCTTTTAATGCAACTTGGATTTAAAAGGGAAAGAAAATTGGGCGGTATATGTTTTGTATTAATGTGGATAAAAGGTTTCTTATCACCTAAGTCCTTTTTAATTTAATTTTATTTCTATAGCGGATTCTATGTCTTCAAGTTTCTTGATATATCAGTATGAGCTAATTCTAGGAGAAGAAAGACTTGAATACTTGTAGTAGAGGCTATCTAAGATATTGAGTAGTTGAGGTGGTTGCCATTTGTCCTTTGAAGGAAGAATTATTTCGATTAATTCGGTTTTGGGGAGTCTTCCACTTTATTTTTTTAAGGCACCAAGTTATGTGTTAAAACTGGTGAAGATCCAGAGAATTTTTTTGTCAGGCGGATCCATGTAGAGGCACATTGTGGCTAAAACCACACTAGAATATTCACAATTTTTAGTAGGTGAATGCTAACACGAAACAGTTGATCAAGTGGTGCATCACTTATCCATAACTCTATAACGAATACGAATTTTATAAAATTCACCGTTGGATTGAAAGTTTATATCATATAGATCATCCATACAATTTTTTTGAAAAATTGAAAATCATTTGATGTGTTATTGAGACCCACCAAAATTAATGGTATTCAATAAAAATTCATAACCTATTAATCTTGATAGGTCTCAATAACACATCAAATGATTTTCACAAGAATTCTTCTAGCGCAGTAGTCAAATCGCGCCCCATTTACCCTAGTGTGTTGAACGAGTTTGATTCTTGCAAGTTGCTGTTTTGGCTTTTAATTGAAATTTTTACAAAGAAATTGCTATGTTGCAAGTTGACTA
The DNA here is from genome assembly GCA_951799995.1 of Trifolium subterraneum. Classification (NCBI taxonomy): domain Eukaryota; kingdom Viridiplantae; phylum Streptophyta; class Magnoliopsida; order Fabales; family Fabaceae; genus Trifolium; species Trifolium subterraneum. The sequence goes on from OX637462.1 coordinate 57,425,063, forward strand.
AAGTTACTACAACACCGTTAATTTTAATAGATCTCAATGACATATTAAATTTGAAATTCTGGCGTAGCAATGGGGTACAGGATGTGCCTACCTTTGCAACTACAATGTGCACAACGAAGTAAATAATATGCAGAATAATAAGCAACTGGAAATTAAATGAACGCAGGAGTTTGTTAACCCAGTTCGGCGTATAACACGACCTACTCTGGGGGATACCAATCCAGGAGTGAATCCACTATGATAAAACTAGTTAGAAGTCTCCAGCAAACGACCCGTTTACACTTCGTCACCTAGTTTCTACCCGTGCTTCCTTCAACCTAGGACCACCTAGATCAGAGACACCTATCTCTCCTCCTCTTAACCACACAACCAGTGTGATTGACCTAACCTTGAGAACAGTGAAGTCACACTTCAAACAATAACCTATCACCGTGCTTAAAAGCTTAGGAGTAGACTAAAACCCTTACAACACAAGAGCACAGTCCTAAGCAAGTATCAAGGAGATACAAGATAGACTCACAAAAATACACACGCGAAACTTAAAAACCCTAGACACAAATATATATTTCTTCACAAGAGTTTTCGTAACATTCAAACGTCTTTTTGCTTCAATATATATAGCTCGTAGAAAATTAATAGTTCCTTGATTTTTGGTCTTCAGATTATTATTAAAAGTATAGTATATCCGATACCAGCTTGTGAATTAAGCGAATCCAACAAAATCCTAAAATATAGGAATATATTTTAGGTGAGATACACTATCGGATATATACATAAATAAGGCGAGTTCCATGTCTTGAGGAACAAACAACACGCTAACATATGATAAACGGATAGGCTTGAAGGAAGGCGCGCACAGATAGCCTTGTAACAAACTCTTCGTTAATTCGTACTTCCGAATGTTGTTCCAAATGTAGACACATCTAACACTACATCTGACTTAATGTTGTTTTTGTAAAATACTGCCAATTTCAAAAACCTAACAAACTCCCCCTTTGACAAATTTTGACTAAAAACAATATTAGGCAGATTTTCACAAGATGTAGATAGAACATAATAGGAATACTATACCTTCTACGCTTCAAGTGAATTAAACTCTATAACAAACATCAGAGCTTGGCACAGCGGGATGAGTTCATTCACAACACAACAGCATCAAGATATAAACACTTCTTCAATATGGATTCACAAACTTGATCATAAAAAGAATTTCTCATGTTAAAGTCTTCACCAACACATATTTATCACAACAGAAGACTAACAAACAGAAATTCAGTCTAATAGAGAAAAATAAATTCCCCATTCAGACTCTTCTGGATGGTATCCAGGATGAGAGCACATTACTTGCCTCATCAGATTCAACAGACAGATTCTCCCCCTGAAGTTATGCATAATAAGGAGTATTTTTCTCCCCCTCACTGCATGCACATATAAACTCACTCACACCAGATGTAAATGCAAATGTACATCATCAAAACTACTCCCCCTTTTTAGTCATCAATTTGTCAAAGTTAAACAGGAGAGAAAAGGCCATAAGTAGAGTGCAGGAATTACAGAAACCAAAAGCACACGTAGGTGCATAACAAATCCAGGGCATAGCCCATAAAGCAAAAGAGAAAAAAAAAACTTTGGAACAAAGCATCAGTTAGTAACACAGCAGCAGTATCACAATCAGAACCCAAGACTTTCGTCAGAGTCTTGTACAACAGCGTCCACATTGGGGGCTTGTGAGGGATGAGCAGCAGTGCTCTTTTCTTCTAGCATGAAGGCCTCAACTCAATAACCTTGTCCACCTTCAGCTTTTTGTCACCCAGGACTTTACTGACGTCCTGCAAATCGGCAATCATTTGCTTTCTTGACATGGGCACACCAGAAGGGGTGGCAGATGGGACAACTATGTCCTCCTCATGGGGACCTTCGAGCAACCTACAGTCAAATGTCAAAGGGGCCTCTCTTTTACAGAGGATATCAGAGCTCCTAATGATATTTGGATGTTGATCAAGCATAATTCCACAGAGAACAGTAGGAAAAGCTATTGGTAACCTAGTAGCAGTAGACTTTGCATGCAGCAATGTTTGCTCAAAGATATAGGAACCAAAGTTAAAAGGGGTTTTAGTGCCCACAGCATAAATGATCTTACCTAATCCAGTAGCCACAGAGTAGTTATGAGAAGTAGGGACCCAATTAGCAGAAGCAATTTTGTTCAGTAATGCATACTTGACAGTAAGATTGGTTGTAGAAAGCTTTACCTTCCTTGGCCATTGTAAAACTCTATTCCCTGTGATGGCTCTACAAACCTCATTCTCAGTCACCTCCAGATCAGGCACAGCATCATCACTTCTTTCCAGAAACTGGTTGATGATGGAAGGGGAAAAATCAATACACAGACCTCGAACAAACACTTTTTGATATTCAGCACTGAAGGGATCATCACAATCTAGTCCTATGTTGACCAGAAATTCCTTGACCAAGAGCTCATAACACTTACCAAGATCACAAACAGTCTTTTCCAACCCCAGCAAACCGGATGAGATCCATTAGTTCAGCACAATCCAGCATGTCCTTGTTTAAACTCCTTTCTAAGGCCAACCTCCGATTATACACATAGTTCCACTGAGAGACATTTCTGATGTTGTGAAATGAAATGTTGTCAAGAGGAGCATCTAGATCAGAATCCTGAATTCTTCCTCTTCTTGCCTTCTTTCTTGATGTGCCAACAGATGGGGCAACAATCTCTTCCACCTCATAGTCAGACTCACTAGCACTAATCTCCTTTCTTTTCTGAATCAGCTTTTTCTTTTCAGTAGGACGAGAACCTTTGCTCCTGGTCCTTGGGGGATCAAGAAGAACAGGTGTACGACCAGATCTCAGCCTAGTTCTTCCAGCAACACCTTGATCAGGGGTAGAATGTACAACCTTCTCATTGGTGATAATCAAGTCTTCTTCAACATCAACATCTTGAATTTCTTCAACTCTAGCACCAGATCCATCTTTTTCCACAGGAGTAGTGGGATCTTCATTAACATCATAATCATCATCTGTCCAGGATCCTTCATCAACAGTGACAGTGGTGTTGTTTGGTAGCACACCATATGAGCCTGCCAAGGTTCCAACATCTTCAGCCACATTATCCCTTGATGGGGATTTTTCTAATTCTTCATCAGCAGTTTCCAAGATTACATTTTCTTGATTCACATTGATCACGGTCGTTTCGTGATCAAATAATATTTTAAGAAAAGTAGTACAAGGTAGTTAACCTTGGTCGTTTCCCAAAGACTCACAATCAGTTTAACTATATTAGAAACAATTCAAAAACTGTAATTATGGGGGTTTTGTTTGGTTGAAACAGAATATAAAGATTCGTGAAAATTAATAAGTAGCAAGCAATCAACCGTTGGTTTCGTCTAACTTCGTTCATTATCTAACAAGCGGTAACTTAATTCGAATAATCTCGTAAACTTGCAAACCGAATTACATATAATTAAGCATCAAATGATAAACGAATTGCAAGTTATAAAGTAGAAATTTACAGAGAAAGAAATAGAAACATGAATTGGAATTGCATTAGAATCAAACCTCAAGATAATGAATCAAAGTTTCTTAAACCAACGGATTGATAAAAGAAATTAGTTCTCCATTCAAGTGGTGGCTGCTCTAGGGTTCATACAATTTCGTGAATGCAGTCAAGAAGTGACCTAGGTCTGAATTTTGGGTTTTTATAAGCAAGCAAAACGGGCCACAAAACAATTGGGCCGAAAAATATAAGTTGTGCTGGAAATTGGTAATTTAAATCACGCCTGGGACATAAACGTAATTATTTGACTTATTTGCGCTCCATATTGGCTTTCGGCTTCAACATGAAAGTTGTAGCTCTTTCTCTTAGCTTTCCAACTCATCTTCCCGCGCCTCAATCCGATATTCGTAGCTCAAGTTATGGTCTGCACAATCAGAAGGTGTCAAATTACTGTTTATTACGAAAATAAATAGCAAAACATAAATAATAGCAAAACTAGACTCTAAACACAAAACATGATAAAAATACCAAATTAACAGGAGAAGTCATAAAATTGCCATAGCACAGAGTGATTAAAAAAGTGCATTAAAATGCACTGATCAAATTCCCCCACACTTAAGCTTTTGCTCTCCGTGCAAAACTCGAAATGAAAATCACATCACAAGTAATCAACACATTCTAAGATTCAAGCTACAAGCCTTGGATTGTTTTTCAAAGATTGGTATAACTTTTATTTGTCAACTATCAATGATGATCAAGCGTGCGTGTGTGTACTGCCTATTACTATCAACCAGAGTCATGACAGGATCCTTCTCTAAAATTTGTTTGATCTCCCTATTTGAGATCTCAGCTTGCCCATTAGTTTGGGGATGGTATGCAGTAGAGACTCTGTGCACAACTCCATACTTCCGGAGCAGAGCCTCCATGGTGCGGTTACAGAAATGAGTGCCTTGGTCACTTATGATGGCTCGGGGTATTCCGAACCTGCAAAATATATTAGACCTGACAAAATCTGCAACAACTCTAGCATCATTAGTCCTAGTGGGGATAGCCTCAACCCACTTTGAAACATAATCAACAGCAAGTAAAATGTAAAGAAATCCAAATGACATAGGAAAGGGGTCCATAAAGTCAATCCCCCATACATCAAATACCTCACAAAAAAGCATAGATTGCTGAGGCATTTCACTCTTACGAGTGATAGCTGTACCTGCTATTTGGCACTCCTTGCAAGTGCGGTAAGTCTCATAAGCATCCTTAAAGATGGTGGGCCAATAAAAACCTGAGTCTAGTACTTTTCTCGCGGTCCTTTGAGGACCAAAGTGTCCTCCCACTTGAGAGGCATGAGAGTGATGCAAAATGGATTCAATCTCATAGTCGGGGACACATCTCCTAATAACCTGATCATTACCAAACTTCCAAAGATATGGATCGTCCCACACATAATGCTTCGCATCACTCTTTAGTTTATGAATTTGTGTCTGAGATGCACCTGCAGGAAAAACACCAGCAACAAGATAATTAACAATATCAGCAAACCAAGGAGTTACCCCATGTAGGAGTAGCAACTGTTCATCAGGGAAGTCATCCTGAATGGGAGAGGTATCTCCATCACGCTCAATCCTGCTTAAGTGGTCAGCCACTAAATTCTCGGCTCCACTTTTATCCTTAATGTCCACATCAAACTCTTGAAGCAACAACATCCACCGAATCAATCTCGGTTTTGCTTCAGGCTTCTTTAACAAGTATTTTAAAGCTGCATGGTCAGTAAAAACAATAACCTTGGAACCTAGCAAATATGATCTGAATTTATCAAGTGCAAAAACAATAGCTAAAAGTTCCTTTTCAGTGGTAGTGTAATTAGCCTGTGCAGAATCTAAAGTCCTAGAAGCATAATAGATAACATGAGCAGCTTTTTCCACCCTTTGTGCAAGAACTGCTCCCACTGCATAGTTAGATGCATCACACATAATTTCAAAAGGAATGCTCCAGTCAGGAGGCTGGATAATGGGAGCTGAAGTCAATGCTTTTTTCAAGAAATCAAATGCCTGTTTGCATGCATCATCAAAATTAAAAGTCACATCATTCTTTAGCAAGTTTGACAGCGGAAGAGCTATCTTGCTGAAATCTTTTATGAAACGCCTGTAAAAACCTGCATGACCAAGAAAAGAACGAATCTCGCGAATGCAAGATGGGTAAGGCAGTGTAGAAATCACATCAATTTTTGCAGGGTCAACTGAAATTCCTTTTTCAGAAATTATGTGACCCAAGACAATTCCTTGTTCAACCATAAAATGACACTTTTCAAAATTCAAAACAAGGTCAGTTTCGACGCATCTTGCTAAAACCAAGTTCAAACATGCATCGAAAGAAGCACCATAAACAGTGAAATCATCCATAAACACTTCCATGCAATTTTCAATAAAATCAGAGAAAATACTAGTCATGCATCGCTGGAATGTGCCAGGTGCATTGCAAAGACCAAAGGGCATCCTCCTGTAAGCAAATGTGCCGAAGGGGCACGTTAAAGTGGTCTTTTCTTGATCTTCAGGTGCAATATGGATCTGAAAGTAACCTGAAAAACCATCAAGAAAGCAATAATGTGATTTACCTGCCAGCCGTTCAAGCATTTGGTCAATGAATGGCAAAGGAAAGTGATCCTTTCTAGTTGCCTGGTTCAACCTCCTGTAATCAATACAAACTCTCCAGCTGTTCTGGACTCTAGTGGGTACAAGTTCATTTTTTTCATTTTTCACCACAGTGAGTCCAGATTTCTTAGGTACAACTTGCACTGGACTTACCCAACTACTGTCAGAGATCGGATAAATGATACCTGCTTGTAACAATTTTGTCACCTCTTTCTTAACAACATCAAGAATCAAGGGGTTGAGTCGCCTTTGAGGTTGTCTCACCGCCTTAGCTCCCTCTTCAAGTAGGATCCGGTGCATGCACATCGCAGGGCTAATGCCCGGTATGTCAGCTAAGGTCCATCCGATTGCCTTCTTATGCTGCTTCAAAACCTGCAAAAGCTTTTCTTCCTGTTCACAATCAAGGTTAGAAGAAATAATCACAGGTAACATTTCATTTTCCTCTAAGTAGGCATATTTCAGATTTTCAGGAAGTGGTTTAAGCTCTAAAGACGGTGGCTGTTCTACGGATGATTTTGTTGGAACAGCCGGAATGTCAAGAACTTCAACCGTACAAACCGCCGCATTAACAACTTCACCTTCAATCTCAGCACAAACAGAGCAAAGGTTAGTGTTAGTACATGAATCACATGAGTAAATATCATCAAAATCAGACAATGAAGGAAAATCTGCAGAAAAGAATTCAGGACAGGTCTCATCAACCAATTCAGAAATCAAATCAATATAAAAAACAGAGTGCTCCTCCAAGGGATGTTTCATGGCATCAAAAATGTTAAATTTAACGACAATGTCGCCAAACTCCATGGACATTGTTCCATCATAGACATCAACTTTTGTTTTTGCCGTTGTCATGAATGGTCGGCCTAGAATGATGGGTGCCCTGCTGGAATTAGTTTCTCCCTCCATATCTAAAATGTAGAAGTCTGCAGGAAAAATTAAATCATTAACTTGCACGAGGACATCTTCTAGCACTCCAGCAGGGCGGGCATTGCTCCTGTTCGCTAATTGAACGATCAAACCTGTAGGCTGCAAAGGACCAAGATCAAGGTTATTATAAACAGAAGTAGGCATAACATTAATACCTGCTCCCAGATCAAGCATGCAATTTTCGAATTTTCTATCCCCAATGGAACAAGGAATAACAAAAACTCCCGGATCCTTGCACTTTTGTGGCAGGGTCTGATTGAGAGCTGAGACATTAGCTGAAGAACTGGAATTTGGATGAATGAAAGCAGAAACGTTTCTGCCCAAACTGACTCTGTCATTTTCCTTCACATTCCTCTTGTTTGTGCACAAATCTTTCAGGAACTTTGCATATTTAGGAATCTGCTTAATTGCATCAAGGAGAGGAATGTTAACTGCCACTTTTCTGAATGTCTCCAGAATCTCTTTATCTTCCTCAACTGTCTTCTTTTTATTTTTCTGCACCCTTTGAGGAAAGGGAATTGGTGGCACATAAACTTTTTCTTTTTCAGCTTCAGTTGGAGCAGAAGGCTCAATATCAGGAGTAGATGATGATGCAATGATTTTCTTTTTCTTCTTTTCTGGAGCTGGTTCTGACACTCTTCCGGATCTCAAGGTAATTGCACTGACATTTGAATTCACATTTGGATTTGGAACTGTTTGTGCATGAAGGTTACCGGAGCCCTGAACTTGCAATTGGCCTATTGCATTAGCCATTTGTCCCATCTGTGTTGTCAAACTCTGAATGCTAGCATCTGTTCGTTGTTGATATTGTGTGTTACTTACAACCAGTTGCTTGACAAGGTCCTCCAGTGAAGGCGTGGCTGGTGGGGCAGAAGGGGCTGCAACCTGTGATTGATTCCCATATCGGAGGTTTGAATGATTCCTCCAACTAGGGTGGTACCTGTTAGTTGAAAGGTCAGGATTGTTATACCTGTTCTGATTGTAAGGGGCTGCTGTTGCTGCATATGCTTGAGGTAGCTCAGTTATTGTATCATCTTGCAGAATAGGACATGTGTCGGTTGGATGTTCAGGGGAAGTACAGATGCCGCACACTTTAGCCGCTTGAGGTTTATTAACTGCCAACTGTTTCACCAAAGAAGTAAGTTCATCAATTCTGGCATCAATTCTAGTTTCAAAAGCCTTGAAGGAAGAAGAAGAAGGCTGAATTTCGTTGACACCCTTTGTTTGGTTCACAGCATTGTTTCTAGTTGAGAATTGTTGAGAATTTAGTGACATATTCTCAATCAGAGTTTTGGCAGCAACTGGAGTTTTGTCAACAAGTGCTCCACCACTGGCAGCATCCAAGATGTTCCTGTCCATCGGTTGCAAGCCCTCATAGAAATATTGGATGAGGAGTTGTTCAGTGATTTGGTGTTGAGGACAGCTGGAAACTAGTTGTTTGAATCTCTCCCAGTACTCAGCCAATGACTCATTGCTCTGCCTGATACCACATATTTCTTTTCTGATCGAGGCAGCTCTGGATGCAGGGAAATATTTTTCTAGAAAAACCTTCTTCAAATCCGCCCAAGATGTGACAGAATTTGGTTGAAGGTAGTAAAGCCAGTCTTTGGCAGCACCCTGTAAGGAGAACGGGAAGGCTCTCAGCTTGATATGATCTTCCGTGATACCTTCAGGCCTCAATGGTGTGGAGCATACAACCTGAAACTCCTTCAAGTGTTTATGAGGATCTTCACCTGCAAGACCACTAAACCTTGGCAACAAGTGTATTAAACCAGATTTCAATTCAAACGGTACAGCAACATCAGCATATTCAATACATAAGCCATTATAATTAACATCAGGGGCAGCAAGCTGCCTTAGTGTTTGTTCGGCCATGTTATGATTTTCAAGTTCAGAATCAGAATTAAATAAATTATGGAAATAATCAGAATCAGAATCAGAATCAGAATTAGAATTAGAATCAGAGATAGGGTTAGAATCAATATCACCAAGATGCACACTATTAGCTCGGTTGAGCCTATTGAGTGCGTGGAGAGTTCTTTCTATCTCAGGATCAGGAGGAATCAGATTGAGGTGTCCAGCAGACCTGGTCATGCACAAGTGACAACACAATTATGGTAATTCTATGTCCTACAACAAGAAAATGGGTGAGGAAAACAGAAAAACTGTCAAACTGAATAAAATAAAATACAAAAACACCACGATAATTCTAATTAAATAAAATAAGGAAGACACAAATTTTTTGGGAATTTTCTGAAACTATGAAAACAGTAAATAATTCATTAAAAATAGAAAAATGATGAATTTGGGCCCGAGAGGGTCCTGTCCCGTTATTTTGACCCAAAATACGGGACTTTGAAACCTGATTTTTTTTCTGAGGAAATAGAGTGGTGAGAATGCAAAACAGATGCAAACTACGCCCTATTACTGTTTTTTTTATTTGCGCGTACAGTAACAAAACAGACAGTTCTAACAATGGTTAAACACAATTTTGAGTCCCCGGCAGCGGCGCCAATTTGATCACGGTCGTTTCGTGATCAAATAATGTTTTAAGAAAAGTAGTACAAGGTAGTTAACCTTGGTCGTTTCCCAAAGACTCACAATCAGTTTAACTATATTAGAAACAATTCAAAAACTGTAATTATGGGGGTTTTGTTTGGTTGAAACAGAATATAAAGATTCGTGAAAATTAATAAGTAGCAAGCAATCAATCCGTTGGTTTCGTCTAACTTCGTTCATTATCTATCCTAGGTTCATGGCAAAAGAATAAATTCGTTTCAGTTCTATCCTTGATTGATCATAAAACTAACTAATCAAGCGTCAATTAGTTTTATATGAATTCGAACTGTTTGAAAAGCTTATAACAGAACGTTCAATTGACTATGATAAAGTAAACAAGCGTCACATAATCACGATCAATAATATAAAATAAAAACGTGAATTCAAATCAATCCTATAACAAGTTTATAGACTCTGTAAATTCCTAACCGAATTAAATTTAACAAGCGGTAACTTAATTCGAATAATCTCGTAAACTTGCAAACCGAATTACATATAATTAAGCATCAAATGATAAACGAATTGCAAGTTATAAAGTAGAAATTTACAGAGAAAAAAATAGAAACATGAATTGGAATTGCATTAGAATCAAACCTCAAGATAATGAATCAAAGTTTCTTAAACCAACGGATTGATAAAAGGAATTAGTTCTCCATTCAAGTGGTGGCTGCTCTAGGGTTCATACAATTTCGTGAATGCAGTCAAGAAGTGACCTAGGTCTGAATTTTGGGTTTTTATAAGCAAGCAAAACGGGCCACAAAACAATTGGGCCGAAAAATATAAGTTGTGCTGGAAATTGGTAATTTAAATCACGCCTGGGACATAAACGTAATTATTTGACTTATTTGCGCTCCAAATTGGCTTTCGGCTTCAACATGAAAGTTGTAGCTCTTTCTCTTAGTTTTCCAACGCATCTTCCCGCGCCTCAATCCGATATTCGTAGCTCAAGTTATGGTCTGCACAATCAGAAGGTGTCAAATTACTGTTTATTACGAAAATAAATAGCAAAACATAAATAATAGCAAAACTAGACTCTAAACACAAAACATGATAAAAATACCAAATTAACAGGAGAAGTCATAAAATTGCCATAGCACAGAGTGATTAAAAAGTGCATTAAAATGCACTGATCAACATCATCAGCTACAGTACCTGTCTCCACACGATCATTCACAGGCGGTGTTTCTTCTTCCTTATCTGGGTTAGGGTTTTCGGAAGCAGACACAACAGTAGATTGGGAATTTTTCACAGTCTCTTCATTCAAATTCGGAATTACAGAAACATCAACAGCAACAGGGGACTCACCAGTCTTATCAATGTTCGACGAATCATCGGGATTGAATGGATTTGGTGTGAGATATAAATCAGTCATTGAGAATGAACGATTTGTTTCATGTTTTCTTCCGGATTTCTTCTTCTTACTCTTCTTTTCTTTGATCAACCCAGACGAATGCGAGGACTTCTTCTTCTTGTGTTTCTTGGACTTCGATTGACTGGAAGAAGCAGAGGATTTCTTGCGCTTCAGAACTTTTTCCTTTTTCACCGAGAGCAATTCATCGTTTTGTTGTTGATGAATCGGTGAGGAAACTTCGCATGCAACGAGTTCTGGAGTCATGGAGTGATCAGAATCTCGTTCGTTTGGAGAACTTTGAGAATTCGCAGACATGGTTGAAGCAGATAGATGAAGATTTTTCTGAAAGATTGGAATATGGATGATTGTGGACTTGAATAGTGAGAGAGAGTACTGAAGTAAGTCCAAAAAACAGAAGTTAAACAGTTTTGCGTGTGGAAGATGAGTAGATAGCGGAGTCTTTAAGCTTTCCTCTTCTTGATCAGCGTGCACAAAATATGAAGAGTTGAGCTTCTTTGCACGCGCACAAAACACTGATTGCTACAAATTTTCAAACAGACAAATTCCCAACTTGCCCCTAAGTTTTTCAAACTGATTAAGATCTAGCGCCTTCGTAAAAATATCAGCCAGTTGTTCACCTGTGGTAACATGTTCTAATATCACTATTTTTTCTTCAACTAGTTCTCTGATAAAATGGTGTCTGATATCTATATGCTTGGTTCTGCTGTGCTGGATTGGATTCTTGGAGATATTAATAGCACTCATATTGTCACAGAATAATTTCATAGTTTCCTGATGAATATTATATTCACTGAGCATTTGTTTCATCCAAACTAACTGAGAACAACTACTACCGGCTGCAATATACTCAGCTTCAGCTGTAGATAGTGAGACACAGTTTTGTTTCTTACTAAACCAGGATATTAAGTTATTTCCTAAGAAGAAACATCCACCAGATGTACTTTTTCTGTCATCTGCACTCCCAGCCCAGTCAGCATCACAATAGCCAATTAACATTGCATTATCACTATGTGTATATAACATTCCATAATCACTAGTACCACTCACATATTTCAAAATTCTTTTAACTTGAGTGAGGTGACTTACCTTAGGTTCAGCCTGGTATCTTGCACATACTCCAACTGCAAATGTGATATCTGGTCTACTTGCAGTGAGATATAGCAGGCTTCCAATCATGCTCCTATAGAGACTTTGATCAACCTTTACTCCCTTCTCATCTTTAGATAGTTTTAAATGCGTAGGAGTAGGAGTTCTCTTGTGGCTTGCACTTTCCATACCAAACTTCTTCACAATGTTCTTAGCATACTTGCTTTGAGAGATGAAACTAGTGTCTTCCATCTATTTCACTTGTAGCCCAAGAAAGAATGTCAACTCACCAACCATACTCATTTCAAACTCAGATTGCATTTGTTGTATGAAATGTTGCACCATTCTGTCAGACATTCCTCCAAATACAATATCATCTACATAGATCTGAGCGATCAACAACTCTTTTTCTTCTGCCTTAACAAACAAAGTTTTATCATTACCTCCCTTCCTGTAACCTTGCTTTATTAAGTATTCTGTAAGTCTCTCATACCAAGCTGTAGGTGCTTGCTTGAGACCGTATAATGCCTTCTTTAACTTGTACACATGATCAGGGTGATTTGGATCAACAAATCCTTTTGGCTGCTCAACATATACATCTTCATTCAAGTATCCATTTAGAAAAGCACTTTTCACATCCATTTGGTAAAGCTTGAATTTTAAGAAGCATGCCACACCAAGGAGTAGCCTTATAGATTCTAAGCGAGCTACTGGTGCAAATGTCTCTTCAAAGTCAACACCTTCTATCTGAGTATAACCCTGAGCCACCAGCCTGGCTTTATTTCTTGTAACCACTCCTTGTGAATCAGATTTATTTTTATACACCCATTTGGTACCAATGATATTAGTGTCTGTAGGTCTTGGTACTAGATCTCATACTTCACATCTCTTGAATTGATTCAATTCCTCTTGCATAGCTTCAATCCAAAATTCATCAGTCAAAGCTTCTTTAACATTCTTTGGCTCAATCTTAGACACAAAGTATGCATTTGACACAACATCCTGTGATCTTCTAGTAGTAATTCCTTGATCAGGATTACCAATTATCAGATCTGTGGGGTGATTCTTTTGAACTCTAACTGAAGGACCTTTGTTCACTGGAGCATTGTACAAATCAGTCTCTCTACCTGACTTTTCAACTTTATCTATGTGGATTTCTTCTTCCAGAACATCAGATGGGGCAGGAGTAGAGTCAGCATGAGGATCAGCATCTGTTTCACTGACAGAATAGGTGTCTTCAATTACGACATTAATAGATTCCATCACCGTCACTAGTAGAAATATGACATATTACTTAAGGATTTTACATCTGTGGAACATATGTCAGATGTGAAAAGCTATATGGACTGACTTTTACATCTGGTTGCAATAGCCACAGAAGTGAAAAATATATGGACAACACTTTTTACATCTGGTTTTAATATCCCAGAAGCAAAACTGAACACGGTGGCAGTTGTGTAATTATAACAAAAAGTATCTAAAATAAATCTATATCTGGGCATATATATAGTCAGATGTAATAAGTCAGTTTGAGTAAAAAAAAATTGTTTTTTTGGAACCAATAATAAGTCATAAAAAGAAATTGTTTTTGTATTCGGGAATTAGCAGAACACGAATCTTCGCGTACGTTTTCTCCCTCACTCACTCTCGCGATCGAATCTGCTCTCTCTCACTCAAGGCGCCGTCGTCGACCCTCTCTCTCACCGTCGTCCTCTCTCTCACCGTTGTCCTCTCCTCTCACTCAGCCGTCCTCTCTCTCTCTCTCTCTCTCTCTCTCTCTCTCTCTCTCTCTCTCTCTCTCTCTCTCTCTCAATCTCTCGAAGTTTCTCTCTTGAACCCTAGCTATTCCCAAATCGCAAAATCACAGGTACGTATACTGTTCTTGAACCCTAAGCCCAAATCGAAGCTTTTTCATCTGATTTCTTTGTTTTTCATGGTTTGTTACTTGGTTTTAGCTCTTAGAACTGTTTATACTATTTTTTATTTTGATTCTATGTTGAAAACATATGGTATATGATTGATTATGTTTGTTAACTTTTATGTTTGAAAATATATGTTGAAAATTTGATTTCATAACCCAGATCTATAATTTTGTTTATGTAAGTTTTGAAAAATTAACTTTTATGTTGATTCTTTTGGTGTGAATTCTGATGATTTGTGTTTCATGTTTTGGAATGGTTATGTAGATGTGCATCTCAGACTCTGGCCTATTCTTTGATTAGGCTAGTAATTTGGAATGTAAATGTGGTTAAGTGTTTAATTTTTATGTTTGTTCTCGTCCAAATACTACGAAGGTTGGGATGTTTGTTTCCAACAATTAATAACTACAGGTTCAAGTTGCTACCTCATAGTGAAATGAATATTGAATTTGATGAATAATTCCTGTTTACAAAATTTTAGAGTTGGATAAAAGAGTGGAAATTAACTTAAGAGTACTATATGTACTTGGAAAATGTTGGCACTGCTGAATTCTATTCTTCTGAATTATGATGGTTTATGTTTTATGCTTTGGAATTGTATGGGCTTGTTATGCAGATGTGCATCTCAGATTCTGGCCTATTCTTTTATAAGGTTGGTTTATAATTTGGTACAAATTTGGAATGTAAATATGGTTAAGTGCTTAATTTTTATGTTCTTTCTAATCCATTATTGATCTTACCTCTTAAACCTACAATGGCTGCAGATTCTTGGGGTGATTTAAAGTTTGTCGAGCCTGAAGCACCGAGTAAACTAGTTACAACATCTTTGGCTTTTTGAGCAGCATCACTTGCATATTCTTTGGTCTTGATAAACTATAATTTAGTGTATTTTATGTAGATATTCTTTGAGCAGCATCACTTGCATCACTTGCATTCTCTCACTTGTTTACTTTTATGTCTAGTTGAATATTCTGTTTTGAATTGAGACCATATTCTGAACTAGTGTGGGGGAGGGCCTATAGTTTGGCACTTGACATTTGTTAGTTTTTTCTCGTTGATTGAATTTTCTGGCTAGCTTTGATTAAGTTATGCTTAAAAGTAGACATAGCGCTATAGAAGAATTGGCTGGAATGGATGTGTTATGTAGTGACAAAACAAGCACATTAACTCTTAACAAGCTTACAGTGGACATGGAGATGATTGAGGTAAGACATAATCTAACATCACAATTAATTGGACATAAATTTCATGTATTGTCAAAAGCATACAAACAGGTTTGTTTCCATGTATTTGATTGTGCAATCGTTTCAATGTTGGCAGACCCAAAGGAGGTACAGATTCAAAGAAGCCTTACAAGTTACATGATTGACGATGCTCAATCTTTTTCAATTTGGTAGATGATAGTTTATTTAGTGTCCTAGATTGACATTTCGAAAATTTTCTTAACTAATTGTAGAATTCTTCAAAGTTTGTTTCCATCATCTTGTGTAATTTCTTGTTCACTTTTGATTAATTTATGTAGCTGTGTTTAGAGGGTTAAGAATGAGACAAATGTCTATAATTTTTTTTAGGTTTTTGGTTTTTGGAAAATTTTGATTTGGGTGACATTTATAGTTGCATTGGAAAAGGTTGAAGCTTGGATATTCTCTCGAATTGTTGAGTCAGTGTGGTGGCAGCTTGAATCATAAACCTTCATTTTCTCCTCCTTTTTCTTCTCAATGTTATTCTTCTCTTTCATCTCTCAAGAGAGTGTGATTTGGAACTGAATCCCCTTGTACTTTTTCACTGATTTTTGTTGTTGTTTGTTGTCTCCAGACTTTGACTCCATACATGCAGTCTGCAGCAGCTAAGAGCTCTAACTCTAGGAAAACCAATGAGAAGAGATATGTTATTGGTGATGATGATCAAGGAAACTTTTCTGTGGATTTATGGAAAAGAGCTTTCAAGGATGCCCTCTTGCTAATTTCTGTGAGTGCATCAATCTGAGCTTTCAAGGCTTTCAAGGAAACTTTATTGCAGTGTGCACTCATAATATCATTTATGCGTCTCCTGCTTTTATTTATAGCATTTTGAGACTAGTGATTTTGTGGCTGAAGCCTCTTCTCTGAAAATGTAGGTTCCGTATGTGATTGGGCTGCATAATGAGGTTAGTTTTTAGATTTTCACCATGAGTTGTGGATCTTTCCATTAAATTGAATATCTTTTAAGAACTTTTGTATAATTGTTCTTCTTTGCTAATGCAGGTTCCTCATTCATATTCTGTCATGTCTCTATTTAAATTCTAATTAAAGATTTTAGGAGTGTTATTAGGCAACAAACATTATTAAAAACAATATGCAGTGGCGTGCACTCATAAGATCATTTTTATGTCTTTGCTTTCATTCATTTCATTTCGAGTCTTGTAATTTGGTGGTTGAAGTATTTTCTTCTTTGGGTATGCAGGTTCGTCGTTCGATTGGGGTGTGTAATGATGAGGTGGGTGTTAGTTTTTAGATTTTGACCATGATTTCTAGATCACATTAAATTAAATGTCTTTGGAGAATTTTTGTATAATTGTTCTGCTATATCTTTTTTAAAATTCTAATCGGGATTCTTCTCGCAAATCGACAGGCGATTCACGAGGCTCATGCTGGAGAAATAGTTGCTTTACATGATGTCAATATTGCATCAGGTTCTATTTATTTTCTCTTCTCTCAAAGCATATGTTGCATTACTTGAATTCTGCATTGCAAGTAAGATATACAAAGGCGATACTTGTGTTTCTTGTTAGTGCTCTCTCGTAACAAATAGCACCTCTCATTATTTAAACAGGCGATACTTTTACGGATGGGTTAGTAAGATATACAAAGGCTTCTATTGATGTTTCTGAGTTGGTTTCAAGAGATTCTGAAGTGCAAGTAAGTCATTTCCTTTGTAGGCATTAATTTCTCTACCTTGGCTTTAACGGGAATTTATAGCACATAATTGTCTTGTTTTGTGTATTGCCTTTAGGTTTCAAAAGTTTTGAAGGACTTCCCCTGCCAAGCATAAGGCGTGCTTTATGCCTCCAAAAGGGACACATTTTTTCAAGACCTATAGGCATCTAAACAATTCACTTTTACTAATGATTCAATTGAATTTATTTATAAGACTTATTGTTCAGGTTGTAGTAAACCAATTTTGTTGTCTTGTGTTGGTTGTTGATCATAGCATATTAACATAATTAAGTTTGTTTTGGTCGGGAGAGTTATGTACTCAGCTTTTTGAGATCACAAGACCTTTGTATTAGCATAAATTATGTACTCAACTTTTGGTTGAATGTTGAATTGTAATGACATTTATATATTGTAATGATAATTTGGTTGAATGTTGAATTGTAGTGGTATTTTGATATTTTTAAAATTAAAAAAAAAAACGCAGGATTTTAAAAAAAAAATTAAATAAAGTAAATATTTCACATCTGGTGGACTTGGTCAGATGTAAAATGTCCAATTTAATTAAACAAAAATTCAAATGTGTATACTTACTACATCTGGTGGACTTAAGTCAGAAGTAAAAGGTGTTGTTTTTACATCTGACACGAGTCAGATGTAAAAAGTGTATACTTTCTATATCTCGTGCGTTTACATCTGTTTTACCGTCAGATGTAAAAAGTGTTTTTGGGCAGATGTAAAAAGTGTTTTTTCTACTAGTGCGTGCTAGTTCTGGAGTTAAACACTCTAAACGCTCTACTGTTTGTAGAATATCCTAGAAAAATTCCTTCTTCACTTTTAGGATCCAATTTTCTCCTAGGTTCTCTGTCTGCAAGAATGTAACATTTACTTTCAAAGATGTGAAAGTATTTTACAGTAGGCTTCCTCCCTTTCCAGAGCTCATATAGAGTATTTGACGTTCCAGTTCTCAATGTGACTCTGTTGTGAATATAACATGCAATACTCATAGCTTCAGCCCAAAAATGATAAGGTAGTTTCTTAGCATGCAGCATTACTCTGGCACATTCCTACAAAGTCCTGTTTTTCCTTTCCACAACACCATTCTGTTGGGGTGTAATGGGGAATGAGAACTCATGCCCAATACCTTCTGAAGCACAGAAATCAGCAAAACTAGAATTTTCGAACTCCCTTCCGTGATCACTTCTGATTCTTATAATACCTTCATCCTTTTCTCTTTGTAGTTGTACACACAAGTCTTTGAACACAAAGAAGGTATCAGATTTTTCTCTAAGAAAGCTAATCCACGTATATCTTGAGTAATCGTCCACTACAACAAAGGCATATTTCTTTCCTCCTAGACTTTCCACTTGCATAGGACCCATCAAATCCATGTGTAGTAGTTCAAGAACTCTGGATGTAGTTAAATGGGGCACTGTAGGGTGCGACATCTTAATTTGCTTTCCAACCTGACACTCTCCACATATCTTCCCTTCTTCTATCTTCAATTTGGGCATTCCTTTAACAGCTTCTTCAGTGATAATTTTCTTCATGCTCTTAAGATTGAGATGACCAAGTTTCCTGTGCCATATATTAACCTCATCTTCTTTAGTTATCAGACAAGAAGATAAGTTAGTTTCATCTGGAGCTACCCACAAATAACAGTTATCCTTTGACCTTACTCCTTTCATTATCACTTCACCTTCTTCATTAGTTACTAGACATTCACCTTTGGTAAAGTTAACCTTCATTCCTTGATCACAAAGTTGGCTTATGCTGATTAGATTGGCTGTTAATCCTTTCACAAGAAGAACATCATCAAGATCAGGTTGTCCAACATTTGCTAGTCTTCCAATACCTTTAATCTCACCTTTAGCACCATCACCGAATGTAACATAACTAGTGGAGTAAGACTTAAGATCCACCAGAAACTTTTCTCTTCCAGTCATATGTCTGGAGCAACCACTGTCAAAGTACCAGTCTTCTCTAGAGGTAGCTCGAAGAGATGTGTGAGCAATTAGGCTAGCAACATTACCTTTAGGCTTCCATTCTTTTGCTTGGTTAATCTCTACTTTCTCAGGTACTTCCCTCTGACTTCTCTTTGGAAACCCATATAATCTATAACAAAATGGTCTTATATGTCCTCTTCTTCCACAATAATGACAAATCCAGGGTTGTGATATCATATTTCTGAATCCCAGATGGGGTTGAGAATGGGGCAGCCTTGGTTTCGGCATTGGAAATTTTTTGTTTCTCCCAGAAGGCAAAAACTTCAGCTCGGGATCATACTCCTTGGGTTTATTCAGATCCTCATATTCATACCCAATACCTTTTACCCAGTTTCCTTCTTCCTGCGATTTAATTAGTTTTTCTAGAACGACAGTGCTATTGTTCATAGAAGCTTCCTTTTTAAGCTTTTCAAGTGTGGAATTCAGTTGTGTTACCTCATTATTCAGTTCAGAAATCTGAGCCAGGTGCTTGTTCTTTTCAGACTGTAGTTCCAAGATAAGCCTTTTTTTATTTTCTTAGCTTCTACAAACCTCTTCACTTCTCTTGCATAGAGCTCTATAGGATTCAGCCAATTCTTCATAAGATACATCCCCATGATTTGATTCAGTGTCAGAGCTGCACAGTCCAGTTAAGGCAGTAATATGCTTTGCAGTTTCACCAGATGTGTCATCCTCTGAGTCTTCATCCTCAGACCATGTTGCATTCATTCCCTTTTGTTGCTTCTTCAAGTAATTAGGGCATTCATACCTGATGTGTACATATCCACTGCATTCATGACACTGTACTCCTCTCACTTGACTCACTTTTTCTTCAGCTTTAGGTTTCTTTTGAAAACTAGAATTCTTGTTGATGTCGAGTGAAATGGGGGACACATTCTGCTTTACATTCTGTTTACCTCTCCTATCCATTCTTCTTAGTACTTTATTGAATTGTCTTCCAAGGAGAGCCATAGCTTCAGATAAGCTTTCATCAGTATCTGTCTCATCTTGTGCATCATCAGTATCAGCATTTGAGACAAAGGCTATGTTTTTGTTTTTACTTCCAGATCGTTCATTAGCAGAAAGTTCATAGGTTTGTAGAGACCCAACCAGATCATCCAGCCTTATTTCAGATAAGTCCCTAAACTCTTCTATACATGTGACCTTCATGTCAAACCTCTTGGGTAAAGACCTCAGCATTTTTCTCACCATTTTTTCTTCAGAAAGTTTTTCACCTAGAGAGTCAAAAGTGTTAGCAAAATCTAAAACAGTCATATAGAAGTCATGTACCGTCTCATCTTCTTTCATTTTGAGGTTCTCAAATTTCGTAGTCAGCATCTGAAGTCTGGAGTTCTTGACTTTTGATGTCCCTTCCTGAGTAGTTCTCAAGATCTCCCAAGCTTCTTTAGCCTGAGTGCATCTCTTTATCAGTCTAAACATGTTCTTATCAACACCATTGTATAAGGCGTTCAAAGCTTTATGATTTCCAAGAGCAAGTTCATCTTCAGTCTTTGACCACTCTCCCTCAGGTTTCAAGGAAACAACATTATCTTTATCTATAACTGTAGGATGTTCCCAGCCAGTAACCACAGACTTCCATGTCCTACTGTCCACAGACCTTAAGAAGGCTTCCATGCGTGATTTCCAGTAGTCATAATTCGTACCATCCAACAAAGGTGGCCTACTCACAGCTCCTCCGTCCTTTTCCATAGCAACCAGAATCGTTCCCTGAAGCTCACCCTAATAGCAGAACAGGGTGTCTGCTCTGATGCCAATTGAAATTCTGGCATAGCAATAAGGTACAGGATGTGCCTACCTTTGCAACTACAATGTGCACAACGAAGTAAATAATATGCAGAGTAATAAGCAACTGGAAATTAAATGAACGCAGGAGTTTGTTAACCCAGTTCGGCGTATAACACGACCTACTCTGGGGGATACCAATCCAGGAGTGAATCCACTATGATAAAACTAGTTAGAAGTCTCCAGCAAACGACCCGTTTACACTTCGTCACGTAGTTTCTACCCGTGCTTCCTTCAACCTAGGACCACCTAGATCAGAGACACCTATCTCTCATCCTCTTAACCACACAACCAGTGTGATTGACCTAACCTTGAGAACAGTGAAGTCACACTTCAAAAAATAACCTATCTCCGTGCTTAAATGCTTAGGAGTAGACTAAAACCCTTACAACACAAGAGCACAGTCTTAAGCAAGTATCAAGGAGATACAAGATAGGCTCACAAAAATACACACGAGAAACTTAAAAACCCTAGACACAAATATATATTTCTTCACAAGAGTTTTCGTAACATTCAAACGTCTTTTTCCTTCAATATATATAGCTCGTAGAAAATTAATAGTTCCTTGATTTTTGGTCTTCAGATTATTATTAAAAGTATAGCATATCCGATACCAGCTTGTGAATTAAGCGAATCCAACAAAATCCTAAAATATAGGAATATATTTTAGGTGAGATACACTATCGGATATATACATAAATAAGGCGAGTTCCATGTCTTGAGGAACAAACAACACGCTAACATATGATAAACGGATAGGCTTGAAGGAAGGCGCGCACAGATAGCCTTGTAACAAACTCTTCGTTAATTCGTACTTCCGAATGTTGTTCCAAATGTAGACACATCTAACACTACATCTGACTTAATGTTGTTTTTGTAAAATACTGCCAATTTCAAAAACCTAACAAAATTATTTTAGACGTTATTGAACGATTCAACATTATTTTGGATGAATTTAGACGTTATTGAACGATACAATATTATTCGAATGTAAATGATCTATAAATTTCCAAATTGAATTTATATGTTTAGTCTAGCTCCGCCACTGCACCCAACATTGCATCCCCTGACCCACTTCTCGCCTCTCTCTGAGTCTCGTTTTGCTCTCCAATGTTTGTTTCCTTTAGTTTCCTTTCTTTTCTCAACTCTACAACTCTACAACACCGTTAATTTTAGTGGGTCTTAAATAAATTAAGATTTGTATGGAAAATATAAATTATGAGTCATTTTATAAAATATCCTTCATTAATGGTATTGAAAAGAAAAATTAAAGAATTAAATGAAAAGAGAGTAATAATTATTAAAGTTATACTAAGAAAAGTAATATTAAATGCTCTAACAGTATTGTAAAATGAATTATAATTTGGGACTAATTTTTTTCAATGCAACTTTTAATTTTGGACGGAGGAAATATTTTTTAATTGTTGGGTTGAGTTGGAATTTTAGTTGGCGCCATTTATTTGTTTGGGAGTTGGAGTTGCAAAATGAGCTCCTTGAGAATCTATGCCGGACATGTCTCGTGGTTGTGTGTTATGCAATAATTTGATGGAAAACTCGGTGCATTCATTCATCCATTGTTCCTTTGCGGCAAAGGTTTGGTATGCGGTTTTCAAATGGTTCAAAGTGGTGTGTATCTTAACACCGGATCTTTTTACCTTATTCACTTATTTAAATGGTTTCGGTTTTGGGTCTAAAGTGAGGAAAGGAATTCTAGTCATTTGGGATGCGGCGATTTGGTCTCTATGGCGTTGGCATAGTTAAGGTATTTTTGAAAATTATACTGGTGATTGTAATAAACTTGTCGAAGAGATTAAAGTGGTGTCTTGACGGTGGTTTTTGAGTAATACGAAAGTCAACCATTTCCTTTTATGACGGGGTGGGTGAACCTATGCTATGTATACGGAGGTAATCGTTGGAGCACGGGGCAACTCTGCTCCTTGGTCTTCTGCTGGCGTTTTCAGTTTGTATTCAGGTGGGGTTTTCTGGTTTTTATGGGGGTGTGTACCTATTTGTTTTGGGTTTCGGGCCTCGCTGTGTAGGCCTGTTTTTTGTTTTTGTTGGTTTTGTTTGTACTTTTGGGGTTTTTGGGACATCTACTAATTCTTTTTTTTTCATTAATATAATTTAGCCTTATAAAAAAAACCCTACACAATCATGGTCTTTCGAGTTTAGTCCATATTAAATTTTAATGGTAATTTTTTTGAATCAAACAAACTTAATGCATTTCATTAATTACTAAATGTTCAATACATAAGGGAATATTCTCAAATCTATGGAAGCTAGACCAAGAATTGGCTGCCCTAGCAAGAGTATGAGCAACCGAATTCGCTTGCCTCCTAACAAACTTTTAGTTCTTCATAATATTGCAGTTTTTAAGAATTGTCCCTATATTGAATTATTTTTTATATAAAAAATGGATATTTTTATTCCTTCAAATTAGTTCCTTAAAATGTAAAATGTAACTGTCCCGTGAACTTAGCTAAGTTGGTAGGACATTGCATTATATATGTAGAATGCCATGATTCGAATTCCGGCCATCCCACTTATTTACTTTAAGGGTGAAATTTCTAACTACTAACTACTTGACCAAAAAACAAGACAAATTCTTATCAACCCATTTCAATATAATGGGCTACTCCACCCATTTGACTTGTCATACATTGAATGGCATAAATTTTTAGAATGTCATTAAGTTGTTAATTTTAAAATATTGGGTCATGTTAACTTGTGCTCTTAGGGCACATGATAAGACACCCTTATATGGAAATTTTGCATTTAATAAGTCAAGAAATTTAATGCATCAAAAGTAAAAATACACAAAATTCCAAAACATAATTTCTATTTTTGTCTTCTTATCATGTGCCTTAAGGGCACAAGTTAACATTCTCCTAAAATATTTGCATATTAACTCAAAAACATTAATTGTAAGCTATCATTTCCAAGAAAAATAGATCAACGTCAGTACTCTAATAAACAGAGCATTAGTCCGTCCGATTCACTACTACCTGGGAATTGAAATGCATCTACATGCTTCAATCCATTCATTTTTTGGTGAAAAAATGATGCTGGGAAAAATATAAATTGAGTTGTCTGTAACCCTTGTCTCTTCGTATTGTTTTAGTTTATTATTATTATTTTTTAAATTCGTCGAATAAATGATATATATATATATAGTTTAAAATATAGTCCAAATGCATTTATTTATTCAATTAGTTCGCGGTTCGGTTTGCATCAGTTTTTGAGGCAAAAAATATCCGATTGAAAGGTAAAATTAATTGCAATTTGTTCGATTTTGAATGGCTAATTAAAAAAATTCGATTCAATCCAATCCAATTTTGTGCGGTTTGATTTGAATCGATTTGGTGATATCTAAATTATAAATTTTAATATTTTAATTGAATAGTAATATTATAAAGACTCGCTAAAATAATATGATTGATGTAAAATATAACATATAATATTTAAAAATTAATATTTTGGAATGACAATCATCAATTATATTTGAAACATATGAAATTGTAAAAAAAAATAGATCGAACTAATAAATAATATTAAAAAATTTAAATACCAATAAATAATAGGTTAATGCAATATATCATACTAATTAAAAGTTAAATAAATATTAAAATATATCTATGTGGTTTAGTTTGATATTGATCTTTGTTTTTTGATAAGGAGTATTGATCAATTTTAAAAAATCATTTTAAAATATGATCTGATCCATCCAGCGATTTTCAAAAAAGGTCATCCAGACAAAGCAAAAAATATTTGATTTTTTGCAGTTTTCAATTTTTTTAAATCGGTTTGAATTCCAACCCCCTGTTCATATCCACTACTTTCATACATCGTACTAAATTTTACACCTTTAATATATCACACTAATTCAAACAAGACAATTTTGATTCTCAGATATAATAATAGATATTCATTCTTTAATGAAATCATTTTTCTCCCTTCCCCATTGTCAAAACTATATATTTTTTTTTTTTAACATTAATATTTTAAATAACTATATATATTTAAAATATATGATAATACATTTATTAATCTTTGTATTGTATTTAGATATAATCAAGTATTACTTAATATTTAATTAATTTAAATTGATATAATTTGTAACAAATTATATTATCTTTAAATATATTAATTTTTCCTTTGTAAAAAAAACAATAATTTTATGTTTAAAAAATCAAACCCAAAATAATATCAAGCTATGATTTAGATTGAAATTATATCAAAGACAAGAGTTGAATTGGATGACGATTGAAATTAGATCATAAATCAGTACGAGTCTCAGGTTAATGTGAATGTTCTATTAAAAAAATGATAAGCTAATAGGAGACTCGAGTTGATCTGTAGACAAAATCAATTATAGGTCATAAGTTGATGGATACCAAACTTAGTTAAATCGAAAGTCAGTACATGAGTCTCAAATTAACATAAACGCTCTATAAGAAATACTATAGGTCAATAGAAAAATTTGCTTGATGTGTAGACAAAATCAATCAAAGATTGTAAGACGATGAATGTTGTAGTTATTTTGATGCTTAATTTATTAGGCCGAATAAGTGCTTGATGAATGCAGATCATGGAATGCTTCCAACAAAACTATGCACATAAATTTTAGACAGACCAGAACGAAATTTAAGCAACCCAACCTGATTTTAAAGTTTTGAATGGGCGAGCCTCAAAGAACATAGCTCAAAATACAACCGTGCCTTTTTGGCCCAAGGTCATATAGTCCATATAAATATCGGGTTGGGCTACGCTAGTCCATTGGACTTCGGACCGGCCCATTATAAACAAATTTATTCTATTTTTGTAAAAATAATATCAATAAAAATATAAAAAATTATCATCTAATTGACAAATTAACCATGCTCCAACCATTAGTGTTTGGAGATTTTCAGATATTTGGTCTTTAAAAAAATCATTTTTTTCCTCTCCCCTATTGTCAAACTCAAAACTATATATATATATATATATATATATATATATTTGATTTTATTAATATTAATGTCTTTTCACGTAAATAATATTAATGTCTTCGTAGATCCGTTCCATGTATTTTGACAGTACTATATGTAAAAAATGACCCGTACATTCTATTCTTAGCCGTTGTGGCCAAGTTTCAATTTTTTGACCTAGTTGCGACCGTGAACGTGTTCGTCGAGTAAAAACAATGAAAATTGTCCGACGAAAGTTGGAATGCTACGAAATTTTATAGACCCTCTCTATGTATTTTGATAGTACTCTGTGCAAAAAATGGTCCGTAAATTATATTCCTATGCCACTGTGGTCAAGTTTCAATTTTTTGACCTAGTAGCGACGTGGAACGTATTCGTCGAGTAAAAAACGTGTTCGTCTGAGGAAAGTAGGAATGCTACAATTTTTGTAGACCCACTTCATAGTACTCTATGCAAAAAATGACCCATAAAATCTGTTTATAATCCGCTGCGGCGAAGTTTCAGATATTTAGTCTATATATATTATGTCAAATCTATATAGGATTGTAGGTCCTTATTCTCTTAAAAAATGATAATATTTTGCCCGTTAAAGACAAAAAATAAAACAATTTTTTTTACGGATTGAAAACATTGCATTTTTATTTTAGATACTAAAATAAAAATTCGATATATTTGTAGGGATTAAAATATTATTTAACTACCTGTAACACCCAAACCCATTATTTAAATATTTCTACCTTTATTAAAATCTTTTCAAAATACGCAATGGAAAACTCACAATTTAATTATAAAATGTTTGGTTAAGGTATTACGAACTTCAACATAATTAACTAATGGCTTGATTAGCCTAAAACATCGTCTACAAAATCATTCTTATAAAATATACATTTTTCAAATTAAATACATTAAGTCATAAAGGACCCTATATCCTAAATACAACCCTTTCCCCGTGTCACACTCAGAGCGGAGCTTCACCGAACACTTGGGCATCAATAAATACATAACCTGTAAACCTGGACCACCCAACGGTCCAGAAGTACACAAAACAGAGAGTTAGTAAATCATAACCAATAAAATACAAGTGTAAGCAATATCCTTAACACTTCATCATATTATCATGCATAATCTAACTCACATACATATTCTCAATCTTAAATCAAACATAAGATTATTCACATATACA
The DNA here is from genome assembly GCA_951799995.1 of Trifolium subterraneum. Classification (NCBI taxonomy): domain Eukaryota; kingdom Viridiplantae; phylum Streptophyta; class Magnoliopsida; order Fabales; family Fabaceae; genus Trifolium; species Trifolium subterraneum. Next base: position 57,451,938 of record OX637462.1, read on the forward strand.
TTGAAACACAATTTGGAAAACAATGCTTATCACCAATATTCAATCAAACAACTCACACAACTTACACAAACCACACAATGTCACATATCAAATCATCAAATCATATGCACATCTTCCTAATGCAATCTAATGTCACAACTCATGCTATGTCACCCTAGACATATCTAATGCATGTGGTACCAATCGTCTTTATTAGAGTATCTCACCTCTAATATCCATCTTTATCGAATAAATATAATTTGATATCCGTCTTTATTAGAATCATAGATTCTAATATCTCTAACTCAATACATGAATGCATGAATGATTCATGTACAACCACAAACACTTAATATAACACAATATTAAGTTCTACTCTATGATATGAAACACTATCCATATCCGTCTTAATTAAGATATATCACTAATCTTAATATCCGTCTTTATCGAACAAAATCCGATATCCTTCTTTATTAAGATAACACAATACCTTAATATACTTCTTTATTAGAATAACACAATTCTAATATTCTTCATTCATATACATACATATCATACATTCATCAATAACATCAACAAATCATTATTAACTAAAACATCCTCAACAATTTTAAAGGTATAGGAAGTATACAAAAATATAAGAAAACTTCATAAATTAAGCCTCATCTTATGAAACTAACTTCGGAATCGGAATCTACGCGAAAAATCGAGTGAAATAGGTTCCGAGTGCATAAACCGTCAAAAAGTCAAAAGTCAACACCTGGTCAACCCTGACATGCAGAAAAGACAAAAGCTGCGCGTGGGCGCGAAACTATTGCGCCTAGGCGCAGCAAAACAGAATGCAACCAGATGGAGTTGCGCCTAGGCGTGAACAATTGCGCGTAGGCGCAGGCATTATGCAGAAAACGTGATTTTTGACGTAAAAGAACTTATTTGACCCAAAATCACTTATTTCAACTCCAGAAAATTATACCAAGCATGTGTTATGTTCATACATGTTTAAAACACATTAAAAGTAACTTACTAACATTAATAATCACTTATTTTTCATGGATCTTGACATATTTACTTAAACTCATAAACATATCCAAATCTTAACAAACATCTACAAATACCCATTTTTACCCATTAAAATTGTTCATACATCATGTTAGGAGTATATTAAACATACTATGAACATTAGTTTTCACTTTCATTAAGAAAAATCATCCCAAAAAGTCCACGAAAATGAGTGGAGAAAGTTTGGGTTCGGAGAAATTGACATTCTCCCCTTTCTCTAGCCACTCACAATTATGAAAACTATCTCTCTTACCTTATATCGACGATTCCACACGATTGCTCTTCAAATCTCCTCAAGAGCTTCTTGCCCTAGCTCTCCTCTTCTCTTGCTCTTCCTTCTCTCTTCTTTCTCTCCAAAAAGACACAAATGTGACTTCTCTCTCTAACTCAAGCTATATATAGTCCTCCCCATTTTACCACTAAAGCCCATTAGTCCAAAAGCACATTAATTGCTAATGTCTCACAAACTCGTATAATTAATTAATACTCTCGCTTATTAATTAATCGCCACAAAAGAAAATAATAATAATAATAATAATAATAATAATAATAATAAGCCACATCAATATATAAATATACACATATATACAAATAACGAATAAATGAAAATCGGGTCGTTACAACTCTCCCCCACTTAAAAGATTTTCGCCCTCGAAAATTACACTACTAAAACAACTCCGGGCCAAACTCCTTCATCCAATTCTCCAATAAAACATTTAAAACTCTTCACATTACTAAGTTTGACAAAATTAGTCTATCCCAATCAACACAATCTCGTCTACTATCAACAAGAGATCAAGGACGGCCAGTTCCTCAATTTGTCAATAGAAAGACAACAATCATGATGGTGGCACAAACCATTCTTACCAAATTACAATAATGGTTTCCTTAAACACCAAAACTTCCGTCAAGTATCATTCCATAGTTCTCACAATACTACCACTACTAGACTACCAATTCCTCTTATTCCGAAAAGATACATCCGATGAATACTTCACAACTCCTTGAATCCATAAGTCTTTAATTCTCTCTTATCACTTAACTACGTCAAATTGCTCATTCATATATAAATCTTATTCCAACCATTCCTTCGATAACATGATCTCAACATCCATCTGATAACCAACTCCCCAAATTTTCTTGACACATACCAAAATTAACCATCTCTAACCGTTAAATTTCTTTTTCTCGCATATCTCAAATCACTGCGCCCAATTCCAACATAACTACTCTCTTTCCAATTAGTTTCTAGCCAACCTCTGGATTTCTTAACACAAGCATTTCTAATACTACTCCTTCTGTCGACATAATCTCATCCAAAATGCATCTTAAGTCATTCATCGAATCACTATTGTTCCACCGTCCGTGATGAAAATATCTAAAATCCTTTACTTCTTTATCACACTATATGACCATACTATACCAACATACACGATGCGTCCAATATTACTAGTCTCTACCGACTTTTCTATTCCATAATCAACTTTTCCAATACATAATTTCTAATCTCACTCTTATCTTCCGAATGCTACAAAAACACCCTCCGATACTTACTCTAGGCATCGCCTTCAAATTCTTAATATATACCCACAAACACAATATCCACTTTCATGTGAAATAACTTCTTTCGTGAACTCTCTCTTGACATAAGTCACTTTCCATCTCTCTTTCTAGTACTCGTTCCCAACACATGTCCCAACGGCTAACTTTCTTATTTATAATCATCCATAAATGATACTTCGCTCTTAGCTTCATCTCAAAATCTCATATCTCATTCAACATCGATACTAATTGTCCGATCATTATCCAAATTCAATTATTGTTTCCTCGACAAGTCTCTCACAAAAATTCATCGAAATATTATCCTACTTCCATCTTTGAATAAATTCAACTATCCTATACAATCCTCTACCACCGACAACTTAACAAGTATACAAATCATGTCACTGTATTCCCTCACATCATTCTCCTCCACTTTAAAATCCGCTTCTTTTCCTTAATTAATTAATACCAACGATTCACTAATCTCCACGTCTATTTTCTAAGCTTCTCAAACCTCTTCAAGAAATAACAAATCATATCTAACATTCTCAGCCTCATACTTCTAGAAATTACCTTGTATAGTAAAATTAGAACTCTGAATTGTTCGATCAAATTCAACTTCTTACCATAAGTACTAACATATCCACAACCTTCTTTAATCAAGCATCCGCTACAACACTAGACTCGCTCAAACAATAACTTAATTCGAAATCATCATTCTCCCAAGAATCCTAATCACCTCCTCTACGTCATATTCAATTTCCTTTTACTCAAACAAGCACTCCAACTTCAATCCACACAACAATATTTCCATACTTTCAATACAACGTACAAACTCCAACCGTTTCCGAATACTCTTCTTCCTACTTAATCAATCTCACTGACGTCCCCACGACGAAACTCGTCTAACAACTTTTCCTCTAGCAATTCCCACAATTGTTGCTCGAATTCACTTGCTCCGAACAAACGTCACTAGATCTTGAACACTTCGCTTCAACAACACCTTCACCTATCCTCACTTCTCACGTTCGAAAAATCTCGGAGGAATATAACCTACTCCCCCACTTATCTCAAACCTACCGTACTCATCTACCAGAACTCCTAGTGCTCACACCTAGTCATTCTATCGTTTCTAAACTCATTCTTCCCTAGAAGAAACTAGTACCGACAACGTTTACACGTATGTCGCATACCAAGGGTAAAACACCAAAACACGATACTCAAACATCTACACAAAATCATGCAAGCATATTCATGTAAGAAAATTATTTAACTCGAGTCAAACTCGTATACCGCATCTACTCACTTCATTCTTAAAGAAAATAATATAGTTATCTACTACTACTCACAAATACAAGTAGACAAATCAACTTTCTGATAACAATAATCTAGCACATAGCATATAAGATAAACATCTGTCATGCATATTCTAGAATCCACTTTATACCATCAATTTTCTATTCTTAGAAAAAAATAGCATAGTCATTTACTCTAACTTACAAAGAACAAATCAAGTTCCTAGTAATAATCTACTACATGTTATAAGCAAAACATATATCAAATACATACTAGAATATACTTAACTTTCTTACTAATTCCATTCTTATGAAAAAGAATTGGTTTTTCACTTACTCAAAAGAAAATAACTTACATTTTCAACACAGTCCTCATAATAAAAAAATTAACATCAATTCTAAAATTATCTCATGTCATAAGGATCTACACATAAGGACATGCATAAGAATACACATGTAAACATACATAATAATTCCCATAAACTTTTCCACAATTAGTTAAATTAAACTATTAACTCTATCACATACTCAAAATAAATTACCTTTACATTCTCAACAAAATCTTCATCATTAAGAAATGATATTAGTTTTTTTTAAATTATTTCAAATTATCACCACATGCAGTTTTATATCATGTCAGATCATAAACAATTAGCAACAAGCATTAAAGAACCAAGTTTAAACTACACAAGCTTAAAACTTCAAGCATATACAACTATTATACACATAGAAGTATAGCATTCACACAACTACTCAACAAAAGAATGGACCACTTAATCCAATTCGCATCACTTATAGTTCATGAAATAAACAACACTAAGTAAATTCATAAAACACATCACAACTCGTAGACAAACACGACTGACACACGACGCTCACTCGGTCTGAATGCACAGACTTGCTCTGCTTTGACACATAACCCACACAGTCCGAAGACAACCGGGCTCTGATACCACTTTGTAACACCCAAACCCATTATTTAATTATTTCTACCTTTATTAAAATCTTTTCAAAATACGCAACGGAAAACTCACAATTTAATTATAAAATGTTTGGTTAAGGTATTACGAACTTCAACATAATTAACTAATGGCTTGATTAGCCTAAAACATCGTCTACAAAATCATTCTTATAAAATATACATTTTTCAAATTAAATACATTAAGTCATAAAAGACCCTATATCCTAAATACAACCCTTTCCCCGTGTCACACTCAGAGCGAAGCTTCACCGAACACTTGGGCATCAACAAATACATAACCTGTAAACCTGGACCACCCAACGGTCCAGAAGTACACAAAACAGAGAGTTAGTAAATCATAACCAATAAAATACAAGTGTAAGCAATATCCTTAATACTTCATCATATTATCATGCATAATCTAACTCACATACATATTCTCAATCTTAAATCAAACATAAGATTATTCACATATACATTGAAACACAATTTGGAAAACAATGCTTATCACCAATATTTAATCAAGCAACTCACACAACTTACACAAACCACACAATGTCACATATCAAATCATCAAATCATATGCACATCTTCCTAATGCAATCTAATGTCACAACTCATGCTATGTCACCCTAGACATATCTAATGCATGTGGTACCAATCGTCTTTATTAGAGTATCTCACCTCTAATATCCGTCTTTATCGAATAAATATAATTCGATATCCGTCTTTATTAGAATCATAGATTCTAATATCTCTAACTCAATACATGAATGCATGAATGATTCATGTACAACCACAAACACTTAATATAACACAATATTAAGTTCTACTCTATGATATGGAACACTATCCAAATCCGTCTTAATTAAGATATATCACAATCTTAATATCCGTCTTTATCGAACAAAATCCGATATCCTTCTTTATTAAGATAACACAATACCTTAATATACTTCTTTATTAGAATAACACAATTCTAATATTCTTCATTCATATACATACATATCATACATTCATCAATAACATCAACAAATCATTATTAACTAAAACATCCTCAACAATTTTAAAGGTATAGGAAGTATACAAAAAATATAAGAAAACTTCATAAATTAAACCTCATCTTATGAAACTAACTTCGGAATCGGAATCTACGCGAAAAATCGAGTGAAATAGGTTCCGGGTGCATAAACCGTCAAAAAGTCAAAAGTCAACACCTGGTCAACCCTGACATGCAGAAAAGACAAAAGCTGCGCGTGGGCGCGAAACTATTGCGCCTAGGCGCAGCAAAACAGAATGCAACCAGATGGAGTTGCGCCTAGGCGTGAACAATTGCACGTAGGCGCAGGCATTATGCAGAAAACGTGATTTTTGACGTAAAAACACTTATTTGACCCAAAATCACTTATTTCAACTCCAGAAAATTATACCAAGCATGGGTTATGTTCATACATGTTTAAAACACATTAAAAGTAACTTACTAACATTAATAGTCACTTATTTTTCATGGATCTTGACATATTTACTTAAACTCATAAACATATCCAAATCTTAACAAACATCTACAAATACCCATTTTTACCCATTAAAATTGTTCATACATCATCTTAGGAGTATATTAAACATACTTTGAACATTAGTTTTCACTTTCATTAAGAAAAATCATCCCAAAAAGCCCACGAAAATGAGTGGAGAAAGTTTGGGTTCGGAGAAATTGACATTCTCCCCTTTCTCTAGCCACTCACAATTATGAAAACTATCTCTCTTACCTTATATCGACGATTCCACGCGATTGCTCTTCAAATCTCCTCAAGAGCTTCTTGCCCTAGCTCTCCTCTTCTCTTGCTCTTCCTTCTCTCTTCTTTCTCTCCAAAAAGACACAAATGTGACTTCTCTCTCTAACTCAAGCTATATATAGTCCTCCCCATTTTACCACTAAAGCCCATTAGTCCAAAAGCCCACTAATTGCTAATGTCTCACAAACTCGTATAATTAATTAATACTCTCGCTTATTAATTAATCGCCACAAAAGAAAATAATAATAATAATAATAATAATAATAATAATAATAAGCCACATCAATATATAAATATACACATATATACAAATAACGAATAAATGAAAATCGGGTCGTTACACTACCCAAGAGCTTTTAGATGAAATTTCGCAGACCTCTTCTAGCCTAACCAGAGTCATGTGTTCGATCCACGACTTAGGCATGCAGTAGTGTTAAAACTCTTAGAGAGAGTTTGCTACTCATTTGAATCCACAAAGATAAATAGATTAATCTTTGCAGTTGTGTGCCGAGGATATCCGATTTACGCAAAAAAAAAATAATCTTTTTATAAAAAAAGAAAAGACATTCTATTTTTTTTATCGGCAATATTAGCTGTTAGTATATGTTATTATAATTTTCTCGCTAGGATTCGAACACTGGACCTCCTACTCTTTAATCTTTAGCTCAACTAGCGTAGTCTGACATTCTATTAATTGTTTTGGAGATTTTTTTTCCTTTTAATGGAATTTGGAGGATATTTATGAAAATTTAAAAATAGAAAAAGTAAATAAATTTATACTCCAACCGTTGTAAGCAGCAAGTTAATTAAAATATTGCTTAAAAAAAATTAAAATATTAAAAAAAAATAAACAAACAAACCGTGTTCTTAGATACGAAGTACTATACTCCCTCCGTTCCATATTATAAGGGAAAAATGACCATTTTTTTGTCCCAAATTATAAGGGAAAAAACAACTTTAAAGAATGTTTTTTACTTATTCTTATAAAATTAAATGCAAATTGCATTTAATTTTTTCTCTCTCTCATTTTCTCAATAAACAACAACCAATCAAATTTGTTTTTACATCTTCCTATGCAACTTATTTCAAGAAAAACCCACAAAACCATATTTCAAATTCTCAAGTTTTGGTTTTTTTAATAGGTGTGTTTTTTTTCCTTATAATATGGGACGGAGGGAGTACTATACAGTATATCATATGCATGCTGTCATGGAAACCAAGCGCATTGGGAGTCTCAAAATGTTTTAATCATATGGGATGAATTTATAAATATTGCAAATTATAGTATTACAACTGAAAAACTAACTACAATTAATGATATTATTAGCGGCATTTTTTCAACTAGTACTATTTTTTTTTTTGATAAATTCAACTAGTACTATTTTTTTTTTTTTTTTTTTGACTAAAAATTCAACTAGTACTATTAAAACATCTAGGATGGGTAATTGGCCCATTTTAATAGAATGGGTAGTCTAATTGCCACCAAAAAACAAACTAAATGTAACTAATATTTTTGTGAAAGACTAAACTTAAAAATTTGTAATTTTATAGAAACTAAACATATTTAATCTTATTTTAACGTAAGGAGTAAAAAAATGTAATTCAAACATCTCATTAAAAGTATAATACACTTTTTTTTTCTTTTCAAATAGCCTATTGGCTAAATATTTCACCTTTAAAGTGAATATAATAACCCCAAATCGCGACATATATAATTTAATGTTACTGCTAACTTAGCTAAGCTCACAAAACAATATAATAGACCGCCACTTTATGAGTTTGAACTAAGTCCAATGAATTTTGGTGGACCTAAGTTAATGTCAGTGCCAATGAATTTTGCAACTTTCCTTCATGATTATGACTTTCACGGTACGTATGACACTTTGCGGAGACAATGGTGTCACAATGCCCATTACCAATTATCCCCCTGTTTCTGTATGTTGCAGACATTACCAATGGTGTCACAATGCCCATTACCAATGATCCAAGTTTAAATTGGGCTAAAAAAGTCCAAATAATATATTTCTTACTTCCAATGACATACTGAATTAAGCATTTTATAATTTTTTTTATTTGTTATATATTCTTCAACAAATTTAAATCTAATCAACCGTTTTGGTAATTTCCACATTTAAAAATAATTTGAATTTTAATTACCCAATCGACATCGAGTATTTAGAATCAGTTATATGTCAATGTATCCAAATACAAATCAGTTATGTTTAACTAACTTTAAACCATAATCAATTATACCAAAATCAATTCTATCCAAATGAATTTTTCCTGCCACATAACCAAACACATATGTCTTTATAATTTTTTTTGTCAAGTAGCTTAACGGATAGAAAATTATGCAATGTCCTACCAATTGAGTAAAACTCACGGGACGATTTATTACAACCTATTAAATTTTGCTATTCACCTAAACCAAAATTGATTATATACAATTTACCTCAATTTTTTTTATTTTTATAAATCTATAACACACATGACGACCAAACGCCCCCATGAATCTAACGCGTTGAAGGCGCATACGCACGGATATGTAATTAGTTAATAAATAAAATACTATGTACTATATAAAAGATTTGAAATAATAAAAAGAAGCCAAATGATGGAAAAAAATACAAAATTAAATAAGACAAGAGCATTATAACGTTGTGTCTCATTACACGATTCCATTGCAATTGCCATAAAAGCATGACAATTGACAAGAGCATAATATAATAGTAAGACACATCAAAACACAAATATATTTTGGTAGATTATACTAAAGTTTTGGACCACAAAGCACAAATATAGTTTGGTAGAGTACAATTATGTTACGGACCACAAATACCAAGATGCTGGCAACAAATTGAAAATTACTTTTCCGACCCTTGCCCATTTTTTTTTACCCCTCAAACTGACGTTTTTGCCCTCGGGGGGTATGAAAAAAATTTGCCAAGAAAATTCGGTTTTTACGAACCGAACTACTTCGATTCTTAAAAACCGAAGCTTCGGAACCGTTGCCTTAGAACAAAAAAACGTTGTCTTTAAGAGCTAACGCAACACTTCCTCAAAACAGTATCCATATGCATAACACGCAACAGTTTTAAAGTGTTATCTAAAGTGTTAGTTGAAATTCATGCATAGAACACTTTAGAGAACGCTTTAAAACCGTTGCGTGTTATGCATATGGATACTGTTTTGAGGAAGTGTTGCGTTAGCTTTTAAAGACAACGCTTTTTTGTTCTAAGACAACGGTTAAAAACCGTTGCCGAAGCTTCGGTTTTTACAAACCGAATTTTTTTGGCAAATTTTTTTCATACCCCCGAAGGTAAAAACGTCAGTTTGGGGGGTAAAAAAGAAATGGGCAGGGGTCGGAAAAGTAATTTTCCAACAAGTTGCATTTAGTATTTTTCTTAAAGTAATGAGACTTAGACCCCATGAAAACAGAATCATGTGACAACACTATAAATATTAAAAATAGATTTCAAGGTTGGAGATTTTCACACATGAGAAACATGAGGAGGAAGTTAATTTCCACCAAAGGGAATCTATTTTTTGCATTTCATATTTTTTTTTAAGAAGTTTTGCATTTCATATTAAAAGCCTAAAAGAAACATATATAAATTTGTTTAGTCATATAAGTACAATTTAGTTAATAACTGTGAAAACATTGTTGATATGTAGAATTATGAGTTTGAATTTAAGATTTTCTAATTTTCCACCTGCTTAAAATGTATTAGTATAGTCACTCTACTACTTATTAAAATGTATGAAATAATGAATCATAAAAATCTTGCAACAAAGACCCCATGAAAAAGACCTCATTAGTCGGTACTCTATCTATTTATTATAGTAAAAGTAGTTGTGAAAATTAAACATACACTCTATGAAACTAACTTTTAAATTTATCTTTAACAAGTACTTAATTAGTAAAATTGCAAAAGAATTGTATTTTATACTATTTTACAAGAAATTTCAATCTTTATATAACGACCGAAATTCCAATCTTTAAATAATTTTTTTTTGATAATTTAAATAACATTATTTGAGAGACTGTAAATCACTCTAGAGTTGTAATTGATAAGGTCTATGAAAAAATTAAGTAGAGAAAGAGATGATTTATGGTCCATTTTCTATGGGAGGAAGAGGCAAGCTTCTGATCAGCATCACAACGATGGTAATTTCGGAGTAAAATTTGCCCTAACCATTGAGAGAGAATGGGGAGCTACAGAAAAGATTGAAGAGGAACGAATTGAGCTTTTTATTTTTTCAAAAATAATGTATAATGTGTATTTCTTTAATTGGATGTGACCAAACCCCAAACATTAGGTCTTGGTTTTTGCTTTATGTTGGAACCAATAATTATGCTTAATTACACTTTTGGTCTTTTATCTTTATTTTAGGTTTGAAGTTGATCCCTTATCTTTTTTTTAGGCTTCAAGTTGGTCTCTTCCGTCAATTTTTTTACTGTTACCTTTAAATTTGGAAACGTGTCATATGTCCAAGTATGCCACGTGTCCAAATTAGTTTGCCACGTGTCCAAATTTAACGGAAATAGTAAATAAATTGACGGAAGGGACCAACTTGAAACTTAAAAAAAAGATAAGGGACCAACTTGAAACTTTTAAAAGATAAGGTACCAACTTTAAATCTAAAATAAAGATAAGAGACCAAAAGTGTAATTAAGCCTAAAATTTATTGGGGTGTCCTATTGAGTCTCTGTAGCCAGGGGAATTGAAGACTCTCTTCTTCTTCTTCTTCTTCTTCTTCTTCTTCTTCTTCTTCTCGTGGTGGTGTCTTTGAAGGATTCTAGTTTATTGGTTTTGTGCATTCTTATTTCTTTGTAGTTTTATTTGTTTGTTTGTTTTTCTATTTTACATCAGAGAATAGAGATTGTTGGGTTGTGATAGAATTCCTAATACGTCTTTGATTTTCTTACATTTTTCTTGTGTTCTTATATTTTTGTCAAGTAGCCTAGTGACTAAAAAATCAACCTTAAAGGTGAATAAGTGGAGTGTTCCGAGTTCGAACCCGACCTCATATACATATAGTGCGATGTACCACCAAATAATTAATTATTTAATATTTTTACTTATATCAGAGTAATAAAAACATACAACATATAGTAAGAAATTATTAAATCAATACCACCAAATAAATCTTTGCTTATTAAGAATACTCAAATATATAGTTTTATACTAAAAATGAAGTTGATCAAGTTACCGATAGAAACAATTTTTTTTAATAAACCCTAAAAATTCCAGATTTAATGATTTTTAGATTTATTATCGAGCAAAAGAATGAGGTTAACATAACATATATTCAAAATTTGGAGATTTTAATTTGTGTTTAGAAAATGATTGAGATTAACATAGTATAGATTCATGATATTTGGAGGTATATTTAAGAAGACATTTGTTTAATTTAAGGAAGATGACGAAGATTCAATGAAGATGATGAAGATGTTCATCATTTTCTGGATTCCCTTATTAAGAAGGAAATTGTGAGGTAAAAAAAAAAGTAGAGTAGAGAAGCACCATGACAGACCTATATATGGCTAGTGAGAATCGAACCTAAAGCCTCATGAATGTTATTCAAATCTTATCACTAGACTAAACCAGATAAAACAGTGACATTTTATTATACATACACATGTCTGTCTGTGGAAAGAATGGTTGTAATTTTAATGGAGAAAATGTAGGCAAATAATTTGCAAGGTGACATGTTGATTTTTAAATATCATAAATAAAAATAATAACATGGCAAAATAGTGAGGTTTTATTAGATGTTTGTGTAAACATATTTTAAACAAGTGCATTAACAATTAATGACTTTGATGTTATCAACGTTACAGATTTGGAGACTTCAATATTTCAGGCACTTTAATGTTGATATATTTGTAGGTTATACAATTTACCGTTTTATGCTATTAATATTGATATTGTAAGTTTGTTCGCAATTTTTTTTTTTTTACCAAGTTTGAATTTGTATTATATCGTTTATTTTTAAATGAACAAAAAATATCGTTTATTTTTAATAAAAATTAAAAGAAATGATTAATAAAAATGAGTGATGGATTAAATTCCTACCAGCTTTTTTGGGAAGTGATTTCCATTTGCCTTCACCATGAGCTTGAACATACTTTGTAAGTAATGCATCTTCTTTAGTAGT